>BSBM01000493.1:28398750-29050937 GCA_027924585.1 Larix kaempferi | reverse complement strand
TCCATTGCACAAGCCAAGGAATTGTTTATCAAGATATCTAAAAAAGATTGATAAGAATCTATCTAAGTCCATGAAATAATAGTGAACCCTCCCTCTAATCTCAAAATAGACAAGGCATATATAGATAAAGTGCTCCTCAGTCTCTACCTCAAGCAATAAGCAAAGTTCACAGAAACATTCCACCCTAGGGAAATGGTAGTGCACCTTGACTCTCACCGGGTGCAAATACACTCAAACTTGGCCATGGGGAAAACAATGCCCAAACAACAAACAAAATTAAAGGTAGTTCTGTTAAATACTAATCCTATCAAAGATCTAGAAGAAATGCTTGAAGTAAATGCCCAACTTAGAGCGATGTAGTCCAAAAAGATCAACAAAAGTTCCCACATATATCTCCCTTGATCATAGAATTAATATCCTTCATTATGGCAAGTGGGGAGGGGCACTAAGGAAAATTGAGTAGGGACGAAGGTGATGAATCAATATATCCACTGATTTTAGGAATAAGCATGCCTCAAAAAGAAAACAAGGTCATCAACTCAATTGGCCTTAAGATGCAAACCCTTACATGAAGGAAATCACCAAAAAAGTATTACCTATTGTTACCGCTCAAACTAGCAGTCTTTTCAAAGCATACTAAGTATGCCCTATGCTAGTGATGGTAAGCATACGAGAGAGGTTAGACCCAATGTCACCATGACCTAATTCCTCAACTTCTTCGGGTAACTCCAAAACCCAAGAGAGAGTCTCCAACAGAGGAAGAACACCTGCAGACACCAACACACCTGCAAATACCCTTCTACAAGACTTACGGAAAAGCTCATTGCCTTATATGGAGTAAACAATGAATAATAAAGACCATTGCCTTATATGGAGTAAACAATGAATAATAAAGACACATAAGTCGTATAAAAGGAGTCAAGTCAATCTATCAACCAATATCAATAAATATCACCACTTCAATACACTTCACAAATCCCAAGGAAGGATTTCACACTTCCCACAACACCACCTTAGAAAAGTGCACTCTAAAGGGGGGATGATCAAGTGGCCTAGGGCACACTTGATGGTCCAATCAGAACTACAAAAAACCTGCAAAAACCCTAATTTAAGCAATTTCATGTTTCCCAATGCACCTGGTCAAAATGGGGCACCCTCAAAATCTGTGGATAAATCCACTAGGGCGAATGTGATGGGTGGACCAAAATTATCAAATTGCAAATATTTTTGGTTTTTTGAATTATTTAGATTTTTAGGGATTTTCTAGCAATATTATATTTTTTAGGGTTTTTCAGTATATAAAGATGCATGTGAAATAAAAGGCATGTGAATTGATAAAAGACAGTAGATTTGTTGAAAATATAGGGCATATAATTCTTGTCTCAATCCCTAGAGCACTGAGAGGTCGATACCAATGCCCATCTCTTCAATGGCTTTCAATACTTGCAATTAGGACATCAACTAGAAACCACAATAGTTAGCTAGAAGAGCCTAATTAGGGAAAGAGAAGAAGGCCAAAGCCCAGTAACAAAGGAGAGCTCCTATGAAAGGAAGGTCTCCTCATGCAAGGTTAACAAAATACGAGCAAGAAACCCTAATATTTTAGAATAATGCACCATAAAAGCATCATTAAACTATGTTAGAAGTATAACTTACCAACATTTAACAAAGATAAGCAAGATAGCGCCTTAGGTCACCTTTGTGCTTGAGTTATCACAACCATTCTTTAGCATCAACCAATAGCATGTGTAAAAGAAACCCTAGAACTTCATCAAATCAACCTTTAAGAAAGAAAGAGAGGTATGCATAGCATCAAGAGCTCCAATAAACCAAGAGAAATAGAAAATATCTCATAATGAACCCATATCTTGTTGTGTTTTTACAATGAGAAGAAGGTGCTATTTATATAAGACTAACCTCACATAATTTTAAGTTATAAGCCTACAAGATAATATGAAAATATAACATTTGGATTGCTCACCCACAATTTGGAGCCTAAACCACTCTAATAAAAATGCAATTAGGCTACACCAAGTGTTGGGTGGGCCAAACGGAGGACGTCATGCCCCAACTAGCCCCAACAGATATGTGCCCTCAACATCGTCCTTCATTATCCTTGTAGGCTTCTTCAATAAGGAAGTACAATTTGCTGGTAACACAACCTAGAGGAGGGGTTTTATATGACAAAATAGATCCAAGTGAGCAAATAAGGTGTGCTAGATAGGGTACACATCCCTTTATAAAGTGCTATCACCTTTTACATGAAAAATAAATGAGTGTGGCCATGCGTCTAAGTGATTAGACCCCCAAGGGCACCAACCCCTATAGGGCGAACACCTCCTGGAGGTGGAAATCAAGAGGACCATCCACGACATGATTAGTGGTATTTAGCCCCAAATCAACACTCTACGCTTCATACTTGTCCTTTACATCAAAACTTTTTAACCCCTCGCTCTCATAGACCTAATTGGAAACGTTGCAGATACTCTGAGCGTTGAGGTGTAACACCAACCATGCCCTTATGAGGAGTCTACCATTTGTCATACCTTGTGATAGTAGTGTTGTTGCCTCTTATGCACCTAGGTTAACGCAGTAGAAATCTTCAAGCTGTTAGGTGCATCCTTGGGGGCAAGTCTGAGTCAAGTGCTGTCACTTGATCTTGACTCCTCCGTTTAGGCTTAACTCCTAACAAAGCCAAGGGGGGTAGACCCTATTAACGTTACTAAGGCTTTTAGATGCTTAGTTCTTTTGGATGACAAAGTTATTTAGGATTTTTTTGGAATTAAAACATTGACCAAGATTATTGCAAGATGAAATCAATTGTGCAGCATATATGAACATAAATATCACGACAAAATATAACTTAATGTAAATAACCAATATCAAAGACCAATGTCGTGGAGTCAAAGTAAATGATGTTGTAAAGTAAATGTTTTGCAATTGTGTTCTTGGTCAATTTTAGGAATTATTAAAGGATGAGTTGAATAAAGGGAAAATGGGAGTTCCCGATATACCGTGAGGTACAAAGAGTAATGTCCGGAAATTAGGCAAAGGTGGCTCCTCACAAAGACGTGTGGACTGGAGCAGAGTCTCGAGAGCGTGTTCAACACTACACCAACAAGGATGTAGTCTAACGGTGCCCTGAGGTCACTCTCCAGTGGTTCCCGCTTCTTTTGAAAAATTTCCCCACGCGTTACTTAATATTCGAGTGCCGTATTTTCACTATGTTGAGCATTCTTAATTTTATTAATGTGACTTATTATTAGATGTTTGAGGATTAATGAGTTGCTGCGCTCTTTTTTGATTTCCCCAGGACCAGGCTAGTGCCCGCAAAGGGAAAGAGCATACTTCGAGAAACAACAAAATATTCGTTCAAATTTGAGTGCTTGAAGTATATGAAATTAAATAACAATAACTTGAAAAAACGAAATAGATAAACTTGTCGAACCTATGTGTCACTTTCTGATCAACCGCCACTAATCGACAATGCCTTTGTGTGGAGGTGAGAGCATACTTCGTGGCAACGAGATTGGCTTTATTTAATTACTTGCGAAATGAAAAAAAAAAAAAAATTAACTACTTAATCAAAGTATACACTCTACACACAGTGTTAGAAAAATTCACACCACGAAAAGAAAAAAAAACGTGAATCCCCCCAGGGGGGATGGGATGTGAGCATTGTGTAGCCCACTTGCTCTCGTTCAATAAATTTTACAATGCATGCTTGAAAAAGTGCCTCTTAGTCTTTTTAAACTAGGATCTAAGGGCTTACAATTTTAGATAATGAAATATTGGTAAAAGAGGGTCTTCAGAATGTATTTTTGGCCCTTTTTGGCGAAAACCGACCAGAGATTCCTTTTCTTTTTTCTTGGACCTGCTAAAAACCAGCAAGCTTAAAAAACACAAATTAGTGGGTTAATCAAATAAAATACAAAAAAATTTACAGATTCTATACTTGGAAAAAATTTCAGTAAAAATGACTACTTCAAGTCTAAAGAATTATGGATCTAGATCTAGTTAAAAAGTAGAGTTTGAAAGCAATTTAGATCCAGTATATGTGTGCTTAATAAAAGAAAGCTATTGATATGCAACTGCAGATCTAACTTTCACTAAGCAAGGGTAACCAAGTGACCAAGAAATTTTTTTTTATTTAATAGTGTAGAAGAAGCAAAAACTAGCTTCGGTCTTGAAAGATTAAGGAACCATAGATGCCTGCAGTTCAAAGATAATCAGACCAAGACAACCAACACCGAAGGTAGATAAGGATGCAACTAAGCTCAACCTCCTACCTCAGATTCTTATCCTGAACTGTCACAAACACTTCCAAAAAGGAAGATTAAATCTAGAATACGTAATTAACAGAGATTAGAAGGGCATTAGTAGAACTGAATATACTTGTTGCTTCACTATCTCTAATTAATCAAGCATTTATAAGAAAATCAAATACAATGAATGCTTATACTATGGGCACAAAGGCCATCTAAAGCTAGATAATCAAAAATTTGCAAAATGACAAGTGATTAGCGAGATATCACCTCAAAACATCAACCAAACATACATCCAATGGGACAGCTACACAGCATATGGCCTCCAAAGCCTTTCAACTTTATTACGAAGAGAATTATAAACAAATTACAAGAGCAAAGGTTCAATGCTATCCTTCATATGCAAATGAGGAGCCAAGAGCTTGCTTAAATAGAAAAATGAGAGAGCCAGAGGGGAGGGGCACACTTGCCAAGAGAGGGGTGCACTTGGTGAGTTGGAAACAACTTGGCGTGAGGAGTAATGAGTTGGAAAAGGCTGAAAATCAGCTTCCTTCCACTTCCAACCTTTCTTTCCGTGCTTTATCTTACACTTTCCCACTTTTTCTTGGAAGTCCTACCCTCTCCATGAGGAAATGCGCCCTCTCTATAGAGAAACATATTCTTACCTCTAATTGTCGAGCAAAACACTCACAAGTGTTTTAGAAACTATGGGAATATTTCCATTTTGCTTTTCGAACTCTAAAATTTCACTTTCAGGATGTTTTTTGAGTTTTGGAAATTTCAAGTTTCTTTATTTTCTCCATTTTTTAGGTCTTTTTTACTATTTTCGAGTAATATTCAATTTTGGAGATAAATAATTACTCGAAAACTTAGGAAATTGGGTTGAGGGGTTAAGTGGATGCTCTGAGATAGAAAACAAGCACCCACATGTCTAATTCATCCTCCTAACCACACTTTTTTAATAATTTTAATTTTTCCAATTAAACTATTAAAAAATAGTTTAAGTTTACGGAAAAAAAAAATATTTTTTTGTCGGAATTGACTAAAACTCCTAGGGGACCTAGTACATGTCCATACAACTCATTATTGATGGCTAACATGTAAAAAATACATAGACACATAGGCTTTAATAACTTCCTAAGGTTCGACCACCAAGGTAAATACTCAAACTTTGGAGGTGTGAATGAAAAACTCAGGAATTATACGTCACTGAAGCGCAACGCATAAATCCTAAGGAAAAAATACTCTAGAGTATTCCCTTGATAGATAAACCTAAGGCAAGCCAAGCCTGTTACAAAAATACCATGCTTAGACCAACTTATTACAATTCCCCCAAGGGGGTCTTGTTATCACCAAACTTATAGGTGCCCCTAGAGATAGATCCAAGATGGATGGCCGAAGAAAGGGGTAACCAAAGAAATGCAACCAAGATAGCCTCGACTCCCAATGGATGGTTGTCACGCCAATCGAGGCAATCTTCACTTTATGTTATCTAGCCCAAGACAACAAAGGGGGAAACCCAGATCTAATCCCGACAGGAGAGATCAACCCAAAACACCAAATCAAATCAAAGGATGATGAAGTACGTAAGGTGTATGGTAAACCCTAGATCTATGGATAAAGTCACAAGGTAAATGATAAGTTGGATCAAGGGGTTTAAATAGTGTGGATTTGGTCCAACATGTTTATGTGAGTGACTTATGAAGTTTATAATGAGATCAAGGATTAGGGTACCAGTCAATTGTGAGAAAATCCACTGCCTTGGGAACCGTGTCCAATGCAGGGTAGTTAAGGTCCAAATTGGGGCTAACCATTACCAAAAGTGAGCTTGATGAAGTGATATGACAATGTCAAGGGGTTCAAGCAACCAAAACAAAGGTCAAACCACAAGCTAACCCAACATTCCAGGAAAGTCAAATGGGCTTGGAGAAAGATCAGTGGCTTGGGATATGGGCCAAATGGAGTCAGATGTCCACCAAATTACAGATCTGGAATGTTGAGGTATAGAGGTAGGTGGATCTAAAAGATTAGGGCAATCCAATGGCTGGATCTCAGTAGATCTGAGATTGAAGTATGCCACAAAGTGACCCAAGTGAGGCACAACCCTCAAAATGAGGAATGGGGCCCACAAGGCAGAAATCACTGAAGTGACACACTAGGGGTAGGTTATTGAATGTGTAGATTACGGATCAAGTGGAATCTCACCTACCCAGGTGATAGATCCCTACAAACTCACCTCTCCCAAGGAGTGCGGCCTCCCTTGGAGAGGCTTCTTTGCCTTGGAAAGTGGGTCAAATGATGGCCAATCCTCACCAAACTACAGATCTGAATTGTCGTGGATACTGTAGAGGTGGGTTTTAAATTTTATACCCAAAAGCCAAGTGGATCTTACTAGATCTGAGAAAGTGTAAAATGAGGGTTTGTAAATTAAGGGTTTTATCAATAAAGTAGCTATGTCAATGGATTGGAGCTAAGAAAAGAAGAACAAACCTCTGGATCTTACCTGGATAACCTTGTAGATGCCTTGATGATGATGATCTATGCAAACCCAATCAATTTGGGGCGATTTGAGGTAGTTTTCTATGAAATCGATTTGCCCAAGGAAGCCAATGCGCCCTCTCTCCTGCACAATAAACGTCAACAATATCAAATTTACTACGAACAAGAGATAAGACTAATGCCACAAGAGAAATAACAAAAAGATAGCATAGATCACAATGATACTAATCATAACCTCCTGATACAAGCGAATGCCAAGTGGAGCGAGTTGAAGAAGCCTTGCAAAAACGCCCAAATGAAGTCGCCCTCCCGCAGACAAGACAAAAGTTTCCAAAAAGATAGATCTTACCACAAATACCCAAATGCTAGGATGAAATAGACTTTCCAATCACCATCTAAGAACACCATATACAAAGGAGACCACAAGAATTTCCATAAGAAAGTTTTTCTATATCAAGATTCCAAGAGCCAAAGACCCCCATTACAATGAGAAGCTCTCTCCTTTAAATAGGAGGGAGAGAGTCCACAATCTAACCACTTTTTGAATGAGTGGCTAAGATTAAAAGATCAAAAAATCTAATCAATGGTTGAGATGAGCTCAACAATACAATACATGGATCACTAATAAAATAATACAATAAGTGGACAAACTCACCCTAGAAGAGGGGATCCCACCAAATCATGATGATAAAATAATAGATCTAGCTTATGGTGGGTCCAAGGCGTAATTTTAGACACCCTTGGTCAATCCCCATAGCACAATATCAATAAAATAATCATCAAAGTACCAAATCGTGCCTCTATGGACAAATCGTGAGCCTTAGGAGGCTCCAAAAATCATCCGAAGTGCGATAAGTGATGGATGTGGGTCCCGATGAAGCTGAAACTGCTGGAGAAGGTGTGGAAGACATCCCACTCAACATCACTGATCATCCCATGCCATAACATTGCCTCAGTAGCCCAAATCGAATTCCTTTGTAGCCATTTCTACCATTTCTGGACTGCCTCGGGAAGCATGAAACTGCCCAAACTGCCTCCTGGAGTGCCTGCACTGTAAAGGTGAGCTCACCAATGAGTCTGGGAGGGGGGTAATATGGTAATAAGAAGTGGCTGGACCACCCCCTCCATGCACAGTGCCCTAGGTGAACCAAGTGAATCCCATCACTGCTCTGACAAGGTCTCCGACAGACCAAAACTGCACTAGGATAGCCTACTGAAGCTCCATCATCACTGTAACTGCCCGGATCTAAAAACAGACTGTCTCATTGGACTCAGAAGGTCCAAATCCATATAAGATGTGTCCTCATACCCCATATAAACCTCTGCATGGTCCAAAATAAATGCTCATCATATCCGGCAGACCAAATAATATTAATCTGTAAAAAGTGCTGAAAAGCAAAAATCATCATCATAAGTCTGAAACCACTGCAAAAGCCCACCATGGTGAATTGTACCAGACCATATATCATCTATCTGTAACATCTGAAGTCTGCCACCTCATGTCCTGTGGTTGACTTTTGGTCAAACTGAGGTTTGACCAAGTCAACATGACCAAAATATGACTCAAACTGTCATCAAGCTGCTGCAAGGTGTCAAAGGTTAAAGCATACTTTACAATCCATTCATATAGCAATTATAACAAGTAGCAATCATTACTGGCGATCTAAAACCAAATATAATATGTCATTAATTATTATTAATTACTCAGACAAGACTTTCAAGGTCATACTCACTTCATAGTTGTGATCAATTTGCTAGTGAAGGGTGAAACCTAAGAATGACATGGCTAGGTCAAGGGATGACTTACTGACTTAACACTGTGACACTTTGGCAATGGATAAGGGAGTACACACCATAGCATATAATGGACAAGCAACAACACAGGGGATGGCGGTGTCTCACAAATGGATAAGTTGTTTAAAGAGTGTTTATTCACCTTACACAGATGCGCACAATCCATAATACAAATGAGGCTAGCAATATTTTTGATATAGCGTTTAAGTTCCATTGCTTTTTGGGCCTAGAGTTTCCATAGCCTTTGGTCTATGTGTGTTTAAAAACACATTGCATAATTTACATTTATTTAGGCTTTTTGCTACAGGTGTATTTTTAAGGCACTTGTTTACCTGAGCACTTCTAGGTGTGTCACAGACAGCTTGTTTACCTAGGTATTTTACATTTCACAAAAGATATAGCATTTGATATTTCATAGCCACTTTCATTTGGCTTGCCTTTCATTCATGTGTGTTTAGAAACACATTGCATGAATGGACTTTTCATACAAGATTTAACATTTCATTTCCAAATTTTGTATTCATGGCAGCACTAAGAGCTTCGGGTTTAGCCAACATCTTTAGTAACTAGGGGGAATTCACAAAGAAATCCAACTCACCAACGATAAGTTTTGTCACCAAATCAGAGCCGAGACACAATAAACAGGGAAGCTTATCCAATATAGAGGCCACAGTGGGGGAAGGTGTTGTTATCACATATATAGTAGTCGGGCTACCATACATTATTTTTCTGATTCCAGTACACTATTCAGCCAGTTCCCTTGCATTGAGATACTGAGATGAGCATCTATATTGGATCACTATCAGATTTTGGATAGTATATATTCCCCATGCCGTGACTGAGTCTCAGGACACTCAGAGAGATGATCGATGTAGCTATTATACCATTTGTATATGAGCAATCAGTAGTGCCCAGAGTTACAGCAGCAGTTTCAGAGGACAGATGATGGCTCAGAGGATGAGCATTCAGGTATATGACTCAACAGGTATATTATGGTGTTGTGGTTATATTGCTTTTATTTTCATTCTTATGGCATGTCTTAGCATTTAATATCATGATCTAGCGATCATATAGATATGTGGACCTGGTTGATCTTGTTATATATATTATATTGTCCCTACGCAAACTTAGAGGTTCACTATTCATACTCATTGGTTTTACCCTCCTTAGGGAGAATAGAGGTGATCATTCCACCATACCTTGGCTTGTTAGTGTTGGCTCCATTATTCATTGTCTTCATCCATCCATTACCTAGCTTTTAGTTTATCACCCTGACTTAGTACTTGACTAGTGGCATGGAGGAATTTTCCCCATTGTAGCCTCTGTGTTGGATGAGCTTCCTTGTTTATTGTGTCTCGGCTCTGAGTTGGTGACAAAACTTACCTATGGCAAGTTGGATTTCCTTGAAGAAATCCCCCTAGTCACTAAAGTTGTGTTGGCTAAACCTAAAACTTTTAGTGCTGCCATGAATACAAAGTATGGGAAATGAAATGTTATATCTTATATGAAAAGCCCATTCATGCAATGTGTTTCTAAACACACATGAATGAAAGGCAAGCCAAATGAAAATGGCTATGAAATAAAATGTTATATCTTGTGAAATGTAAATACCTAGGTAAACAAGCTGTCTGTGACACACCTAGAAGTGCTCAGGTAAACAAGTGCCTTAAAAACACACCTGCAGCAAAAAGCCTAAATAAATGTAAATCTATGCAATGTGTTTATAAACACACATAGATCAAAGGCTGTGGAAATTTTAGGCCCAAAAGCAATGAAACTCAAATGCTATATCAAAATGATTGCTGGCCTCATTTGTATTATGGATTGTGCACATCTGTTAAAGGTGAATAAATACTCTTTGAACAACTAATCCATTTGTGAGACACCTCCATTCCCTGTGTTGTTGCTCATTCAGTATATGCTACGGTGTGTATTCATTTTCCCATATCCAAAGTGTCATGATGTTGAGTCAGTAAGTCATCCCTTAGCCTAGCTAGCTTATTTTGAGACTGCACCCTTCACTAGCAAATTGATCACAACTATGAAGTGAGTATGGTCTTGAAAGTCTGAGTCTGAGTCATAATAATAATTAATGACATTATATATTTGTTGGTAGATCGCCAGTAATGATTACTTTTTGTTATAATTGCTATTTGAATGAATTGTAGAGCATGCATTAACCTTTGACACTTTGCAGCAGCTTCTGATGATAGTCTGAGTTATGTTTGGTCATGTTGGCTTGGTCAAACCTAGTTTGACCAAGGTCAACCCTAGTTTGACCAAGGTCAACCACAGGACATGAGATGATTAGGCCTTATGATGATACAGACAGATGATATATGGTCTATGTACATGTACATGATGGTTCTATGCATCAGATGCAGGGTTATGATGATGATTTATGGTTTTCAGCATTATTTGATCATTTACAGATTATTATTATTTCACCTGTTCGGGCATATTGGATATATTATATGATCATGCAGAGATCCATATGGTGTATGAGTACACATCTTGGATAGATTTGGACCTTCTGAGTCCAATGAGACAGTCTACTTTCAGTTCTGGGCATTTACAATGATGATTGAGCCTCAGTAGGCTATCCTAGTGCAGTTTTGCTCTGTCAGAGCAGAGATGGATTTTATTTGGTTCACCTAGGGCGCTGTGCATGGAGGGGGTGGTCCAGCCACTTGCTTTTACAATATTACCCCCCTCCCAGACACACTGGTGCCCTCACCTTGACAGCGCAGGCACTCCAGGAGGCAGTTTGGGCAGTTTCACGCTTTTCGAGGCAGTTCAGGATTGGTAGAAATGGCTACAGAGGAATTCGATTTGAGCTACTGAGGCAAAGTTTTGGCATGGGTTGATCAGTGATGATGAGTGGGGTGTCTTCCACACCTTCTCCAACAGTTTCAGCTTCATCGCGACCCACATCCATCACTTATGGCATTTTCTAATGATTTCTGGAGCCTCCTAAGGCTCACGATTTGTCCATAGAGGCACGATTTGGTACTTTGATGACTATTTTATTATTATTGTGCTATGGGGATTGACCAAGGGTGTTTAAAATTACCCCTTGAACCCACCATGAGCTAGTTGTTATATTTTGTCATCATGATTTGGTGGGATCCCCTCTCCTAGGGCGATTTTGTCCACTTATTGTTATATTTTATTAGTGATCCATGTATTTTATTGTTGAGCTCATCTCAACCATTGATTAGATCTTTTGATCTTTTAATCTTAGCCACTCATTCAAAAAGTGGTTAGATTATGGACTCTCTCCCTCCTATTTAAAGGAGAGAGCTTCTCATTGTAAAGGGGACTTGTGGCTCTGGATTATTGGAATAGAAAATTATTATTGCATCTATCTCCAGTGTTGTGGTGAATGCTTTTGGTGTTCATTCGTTGATTCTTCCTTTGCACTGAGTTATTGGAGATATTGTCTTGCCATATTTTTGTACTATTTTTGCATCTACAGGTGGAGGCCGAATTCATTCGAGGACATATTGGTAGGGGAGGACCCTCCCTACTTCTTCTTTGGGTTTCTTCGTTGGTAACAAGGAGTATTACTGTCCCAGGACCTTCTATTTCATGTTACATTTGCACTTCGCTTGTATTTCCTCCATACTTGATCTTTCTGATTGAAATCGCTTTCCTTGGATTGACAGGTAGAGGAGGTCGCACTTGTGGGCTAGGGCATCATTTCGGCAAGCAAATTCAACAATTTCTCATTTGATCTCTGCAGGAGTCTTCCTCAACAACAAGGCATCTCTCTTCATCACTCAGGTATGATCTCAAGGTAATTTCTCTTTCCATGATCTATCCATTTGTCTAAGTTACTTCAAACCCTAATTAATTAAAACCCCCCATTTTTACATTTTCTCAGATCTACAAAGATCTAGTGGCTTCTTGGGTAAGACATTTAAAACCCGCCTCTATAGTATCCACGGCATCCCGAATCTATAGTTTGGTGAGGATTGGCCTCCATTTGACCCTCTTCCCAAGGCAACTTAGCCTCTCCAAGTGAGGTCGCACTCCTTGGTTTGGGTGAGTTAACCTAGATCTAGTACGTAGGTAGTTAAGATTTCACTTGATCTACAATCTACACATCCAATACCCTACCCCTAGACTGTCACTTTAGTGATTTCTACCTTGTGGACCCTATTCCTCATTTTAAGGATTAAACCCCATTTGGACCACTTGGTGATATCTTCAATCTTAGATCTACTGAGATCTAGCCACTGGATTAACTTGATTTTCTAGATCCACATTGATTCTAGCATAAACCACTTGGATCTATATTTTTGTGGCCATTGGACTTGACTTGATCCCATTTATCATGCTTTTGGCCCTCCTTGGGCAAGGTTGCACTCCTTAAGGAATTTGAGTTTGTCCACTTGTAGGACGTGGGTATTTGAGATTTTGGTGGATTTGGAATAAGCATACCTTAAAACCTATGTCTAGTATGTCATTTTGTGAAATCTTGCTTTGGGGGTAGCATTCCTTGTTTTAAGGGATTGTGGTCCACTTGGGTCACGTCATGAACTATTAGATCTAGCAAGATCCAACCATCATACCTTTAGTAGCCCACTTGTCTTATGTCATAGGGGTCATGATCTACAAGTTAATCTCTTTTTTACTCCATTTGTCCCAATTCCCAAGGCACTGATCTTTCTCCAAGCTCATTCGACTTTCCTAGATTGTTGGGTTAACTTGTGGTTTGATCCTTGTTTTGGTTGCTTGAACCCCTTGACATTGTCATATCTTGTAATCAAGCTTGTCTCTGGTACTGGTTAGCCCCAATTCAACCCTTAAATACCCTGCATTGGACACGGTTCCCAAGGCAATGGATTTTCTCACAATTGACTAGTACTTTAATCCTGGATCTTACTTCAAATACTATAAGCCACTCTCACATCCACAATGAACCAAAGCTTTACTCATTAAACCCCTTATTCATCTGGTGACTTTATCCTTAGATCTAGGGTTCACCATACACCTTACGTATTTCACTTATACTTGACTTGATCTGGTGTTTTGGTTTGATCTCTCTTGTCGGGAGTAGATCTGGGTCTTCCCCTTTGTTGTCTTGGGCTAGATAACATAAAGTGAAGATTGCCTCGATTGGCGTGACAACCATCCATTGGGAGTCGAGGCTATCTTGGTTGCACCTTTTTGGTTGCCCTTCCCTTCTGCCATCCATCTTGGATCTATCTCTAGGGGCACCTACAAGTTTGGTGATAACAGGTCCTCCATGCCACTTAGTCAAGTAGTAAGTCAAGGTAATGAATCAAACTGGGTAAGTCATGGATGGATGAAGATAGTGAGTAATGAAACCAACACTAGCAAGCCAAAGTATGGCAGGAATGATCACCTCTATTCTCCCTAGGGAGGGTAAAACCAATGAGTATAGGCCAAGAACTTCTAAGTCTGAGTAGGGACAAGTATGATATATATATATATATATAGTATAACCAGGTCCACATATCTATATGATCGCCAGATCATGATACTAAGTGCTAAGACATGCTAAGAAAATGGAAATAAAAAGCAATATAACCACAACACCATAATATACCTGCTAAGTCATATACTTGAATGCTCATCAATCTGAACCATCATCTATCCTCTGAAACTACTGCTGTAACTCTGGGCACTACTGACTGCTCTGTACAAATGGTATAATAGCTACATCGGTCCTCTCTCTAAGTGTCCTGAGACTCAGTCATGGCATGGGGAATATATATGCTGTCCAAAATCTGATAGTGATCCATTGTAGATGCTCATCTCAACATCTCAATGTAAGGGAACTGGCTGAATAGTGTACTGGAATCTGACAAAAAATGTATGGTAGCCCGGCTACTATATATGTGATAACAGGTCTGGACATGCAAATTTTACAAAAGGGCCTAAAAATGGCCTAGTGAACTTCCGAACACATGTGATGAACAATTTAATTGTTCAATTCTTTGACTGCTCACTTGAAATACACCTAAGTGCAACTTAGTGGATAACAAGTAGATGATAACCTTGAACCTTGTCTCAAGTCGAAGGGAATATGCACCCAACACTGCATGTATCATTGAGGAACAATATGCTTACATTGAAAAAGGTGCTTAGGATTAAAACTTTGGATCCCCTCGATGAAAGACCACTATGTATAACCAAGCCTAGGGCCTCAACTCTTAGATCCATATAAAATGGTAAGCGTGGTGAGTGTGTCAAAAACATTCAACTTATATGGTATGTCGTACAAATGAAGCTACAAATGTCGCATACCTAGGGCCTCAAGTCTTAGATCCATATCAAATGGTAAGCGTGGTTAGTGTGTCAAAAAGATTCATCTTATATGGTATGTTGTACAAATGAAGCTACAAATGTTGCATTCATTTGTAGATTACTTTGTATGGCATATGATCAAATGAATTCATATAACAAATGTGGCATTCTTTGATTAAAAAATCTTCCATGTTGGTTAGGGGGTAGACATATCACCACTACGTACCTGTTGCCCCCCTAATACACACCTGGGGGGGGGAAGCGGCAGGAAACCTTCAAGCCGCTCGGTGTGTGCTTGGGGGCAAGTGAGAGTCAAGTGTTGTCACCTGATTACTCGACTCCTCTGTCTAGGCTACTCCTAGCGAAGCCAAGGGAGGTGGTCCCTATTACCAACTAAAATTGCATTTCAATTGGACTTCAGAGAGCCGCCAATGCTGCACAATTACTTGTGCTTTTCAGAGTTCAGAAGATCCAAATTTGGCCTTTTAGGGCCCCTTTTTAATTTTTGTAATGCATGACCATGCCCCACGGGGTTTGTAATAAATTGTGCTAGTATGGTGGTCTTTGAGTGACTCGGTTTCCTAAGACTTAACAACCAAAGAAGGTATTCCAAGGAGTTTTTTTCCCTTTTCAATTATGCTTTTCCTTTAGCCGAGTATAATCGATGAGTTTTTCTCCTACTCTCACTGACCACGCTTACCATATCAAATGGTAAGCATGGTCAATGTGTCAAAAAGATTCATCTTATATGGTATGTCGTACAAATGAAGCTACAAATGTTGCATTCATTTGTAGAGTACTTTGTATGGCATATGATCAAATGAATTCATATAACAAATGTGGCATTCTTTGATTCAAAAATCTTCCATGCTGATTAGAGGGTAGACATATCACCACTACGTACCTGTTGCCACCTAATACACACCTGGGGGGGGAAGCGACAGGAAACCTTCAAGTCGCTCGGTGTGTGCTTGGGGGCAAGTGAGAGTCAAGTGTTGTCACCTGATTACTCGACTCCTCTGTCTAGGCTACTCCTAGCGAAGCCAAGGGGGGTGGTCCCTGTTACCAACTAAAATTGCATTTCAGTTGGACTTCAGAGAGCTGCCAATGCTGCACAATTACTTGTGCTCTTCAGAGTTCAAAAGATCCAAATTTGGCCTTTTCAGGGCCCCTTTTTAATTTTTGTAATGCATGACCATGTCCCACGGGGTTTGTAATAAAGTGTGCTAGCATGGTGGTCTTTGAGTGACTCGGTTCCCTAGGACTTAACAACCAAAGAAGGTATTCCAAGGAGTTTTTCCCTTGTCAATTATGCGTTTCCTTTAGCCGAGTATAATTGATGAGTTTTTCTCCTACACCTCCAAAGCTGGAATGCCCAAAGTGGTGATTAGGCCTTGGGGGGTCATTAGAGTCCATTTTGTAACATATATAAACATGCTAGACACTCAAATAAAGTCGATTGGTCATATACTAGGCCCCCTAGGATTTTGAGTCAGTTCCGAGAAAAATAATTTTTCCGCAAAATTAGGCCCGTTTTTTAATGGTTTAAATGGAAAAATTGAAATGGTGATGTTATCACCTAAGATGTAGTTACCCCTATGGATGGATCCAGTCATGGATGGCAATAGGGAAGGGCAACTCAAAAGGTGCAACCACGATCACCTCGACCTCCAATATATATGGTTGTCACGCCAGTCGAGGCAACCTTCGCTTTATGTTATCTAGCCCAGACAACAAAGGGGGAGACCCGATCTACTCCCGACGGGAGAGATCAAAACCAAGACACCAAATCATGGTATTTCTAAGTGAAGTTAGGTGTATGGTTTATCCTAGACCTAAAGATGAAGTCACAAGCCAAGTGAGGGGTTCAATAGGTATAGCTTTGGTTCATGGTTGATGTAAGAGTGACTTATAATGTTTGTAGTAAGATCTAGGGCTAGTGTACTAGTTCAATGTCAGAAGATCCACTGCCTTGGGAACTGTGTCCAATGCAGGGTAGTTAAGGGTTGTATTGGGGCTAACTAGTACAAGTGACAAGCTTGACCATGACAGCTTCAAGGGTTTGGTTCACCATGCATAGGTCAAACCACAAGTCAATCCAACAATCTAAGAAAGTTGAATTAACTTGGAGAGAAACCAATGCCTTGGGAATTGGGAAGTGAAGTCAAAGTAGGGTTGACTTGTGGTTTAGGACTCCTAGGACTTGGGACAAGTGGGCAATAGAGGTCTTGATGGATGAATGTGTCTAGATCTAGGTTTGACCAAAGTGGACCACAATCCCTTAAAACAAGGAATGCAATCCCCAAGGCAAGATTTGACACAGTGATAGTCTAGACCTAGGTTTTGAATTATTCCGGTTCTAAATCTCCAAAAATCTCAAGTACCCAGTTCCTGGAAGTGAGTCAACTCACTTCTCCAAGGTGGTGCGACTTTGCCAAAGGAAGCCTAAAAGTGGGGTTAGGTGGTTCAAAACAAGTCGGATGGCATCCAAACTTTAGATCCGGGTAGATCAGTCAGGTAGGAGTATGGATCTGTATTTTCGTGGTAATCCAATGGTTAGATCTTAGTAGATCTGAGTTTAAGGGTTCCAAGTGGTCCAAAATGGGGATTAAATCCCTTAAAACGTGGAATGGGGCCCACAAGGTGAATTTCAGAAAAGTAACAACCTGGGTGTATGTTATTGGATGTGTAGATGACGAATCAAGTGGAATCTCAAACACCCATCACCTAGATCTAGGTCAACTTGCTCAACTAGTGAAGTGCGCCTTGCTTGGGAGAAGCTAAGTTGGCATGGGAGAGGGGTCAAACGGAAGCCAATCCTCACCAAACTATAGATCCGGGATGCCGTGGATGCTATAGAGGTGGGTTTTCAATATTATGCCCAACAACCCACTAGATATAAGTAGATCTGAGAAAGTGTAAAAATGGGGTTTTGATTAATTAGGGTTTTAAGTGTTTTTGACAATTGGATAGATCATGGAGATAGAACTTACCTTGAGATCATACCTGAGTGATGTGGATGAGATGCCTTGATGTTGAGGAAGATTCCCGCAGAGATCAAATGAGAGATTGTTGATTTGCTTGCCGATTTGATGCCCTAGCCCACAAGTGCGCCTTCCTCTACCTGTCAAACCAAGGAATGAAAATTCAATCAGTAAGATCAAGTATGGAAGAAATACAAGAGAAATGCAAATAGTAACATGAAATAGAAGGTCCTGGGACAGTAATACTCCCTGTTACCAACGAAGAGCTCCAAAGAAGAAGTAGGGAGAGTCTTCCCCTACCAATACCTCCTCCAAGCAAATCGGCCTCCACCTGTAGATGCAAAATCGTGGTACAAAGATATGGCAAACAAGATCTCCAATAACTCAGTGCAAAGGAAGAACCAACGAACGAACACCAAAAACATTCACCACAACACTGGAGATAGATGCAATAATAATTTTCTATTCCAATAATCCAGAGCCAAAAGTCCCTTTACAATGAGGAGCTCTCTCCTTTAAATAGGAAGGAGAGGCATCAAAATCCTAACCACTTTTTGAATGAGTGGCTAAGATTAGAAGATACAAATGTCTAATCAATGGTTGAGATGAGCTCAACAATAAAATACATGGATCACTAATAAAATATAATGTAAGTGGACAAAATCGCCCTATAAGAGGGGAATCCCACCAAATCATGATGATATAATATCATAGGAGGCTTATGGTGGGTCCAAGGGGTAATTTTATCCCTCCTTGGCCAATCCCCATAGCACAATAACCAATAAATAATCATGAAAGTACCAAATCGTGCCTCCATAGTCAAGTCGTGGTCCTCAAAAGACCTCAGAAATCCACAGAAAGTGCCATAAGTGATGGATGCGGGCCCCGATGAAGCTGAAACTGCTGGAGAAGGTGTGGAGGACCCCGATCTATCATCACTGATCATCCCATGCCATAACATTGCCTCAGTAGCCCAAATCGATTTCCTCAATAGCCATTTCTACCAATCCTGAAATGCCTCGGGAAGCGTGAAACTGCCCCAAACAGCCTCCTGGAGTGCTGGCGCTGTCAAGGTGAGGGCACCAGTGTGTCTAGAAGGGGGGTAATATGGTAAAAACAAGTGGCTGGACCACCCCCTCCATCATCAGCGCCCTAGGTCAACCGGATAAAAATCACATCTGCTCCGACAGGGCCTCCGACAGACCAAAACTGCACTAGGACAGCCTACTGAGGCTAAATCATCACTGTAAGTGCCCGGAACTGAAAACAAACTGTCCCATTGGACTCAGAAGGTCCAAATCCATCCAAGATGTGTACTCATACACCATATGAATCTCTGCATGATCAAAATAAATATCCAATATACCGGATCAAGGCCAATAATAATGCGCTGTACATATACAAACACTGCTGCAACCCCAGAATCATCATCATAACCCTGTAGCTGCTGCATAGAGTCATCATGTATGTATACATAGACCATATATCATCTATCCATATCATCACAAGGTCTAACATCTCATGTCCCATGGTCCTCCATGGTCAAACTAGGTCTAACCAAGACCAACTATAACTCAGACCATCATCCAAGGCTGCTGCAAAGTATCAAGGTTAATACATGCTCTACAACTTATTCAAATAGCAATTATAACACATAATGATCATAACTGGCGATCTACATCCGAATATATAGTGTCGTTAATTATTATTATTATTACTCAGACTAGACTTTCAGGACCATACTCACTTCATAGTTGTGATCAGTTTGCTAGTGAAGGGTGAAGGCTGAATTAACTGGCTAGGCTAAGGGATGACTCAACTGTCTTGACTTTGTGACACTTTGGTAAGGGAAAGGGAATACACCATAGTATATACTGAATGAGCAATAACACAGGGAATGGCGGTGTCTCACAAATGGATGAGTTGTTTAAAGAGGGTTTATTCACCTTCACAGATGCGCACAATCCATAATATAAATAAGGCCAGCAATTGTTTACATGTAGCTTTTAAGTTCCATTGCTTTTTGGGCCTGAAGTTTCCATAGCCTTGATCTATGTGTGTTTACAAACACATTGCATAGATTTACATTTTTCTTTTAGGCTTTCTGTTGCAGGTGTGTTTTTAAGGCACTTGTTTACCTGAGCACTTCTAGGTGTGTCATGGACAACTTGTTTACCTAGGTATTTATTTTCCACAAGATATAACATTTCATTTTCATCGCCATGTTCATTTGGCATGCCTCTCATTCATGTGTGTTTAGAAACACATTGCATGAATGGGCTTTTCATACAAGATATAGCATTTCATTTTTCCAGATTTTGTATACATGGCAGCACTAAAAGTTTCAGGTTTAGCCAACACAACTTTTGTGACTAGGGGGAATTCACAAGGAACTCCAACTCACCATAGGTAAGTTTTGTCACCAACTCAGAGCCGAGACACAATAAACAAGGAAGCTCACCCAATACAGAGGCTACAGTGGGGAAAAGTCCTCCATGCCACTAGTCAAGTAGTAAGTCAAGGTGATAATCTAAAAGGTAGGCCATGGATGGATGAAGACAATGAAATGATGGAGCCAACACTAGCAAGCCAAAGTATGGTGTAATGATCACCTCTATTCTCCCTAAGGAGGGTATGTACCAATGAGTATGAATAGTGAACTTCTAAGTCTAAGTAGGGACAATATAATATATATAATAGATCAACCAGGTCCATATATCTATATGATCGCCAGATCATGACACTAAGTGCTAAGACATGCTATGAGAATAAGTATAAAAGCAATCTAACCATAACACTATGATATACCTGCTGAGTCATATACCTGAAAGTTCATCAACCTGTACCATCCTCTGTCCTCTGAGACTGCTGCTGTAACTCTGGGCACTACTGTCTGCTCTGTACCAATGATATAATGGCTACATTAGTCATCTCTCTGAGTGTCCTGAAACTCAGTCATGGCATGGGGAATACAACTGCTGTCCACAATCTGATAGTGATCCAATATAGATGCTCATCTCAGCATCTCAAATGCAAGGGAACTGGCTGAATAGTGTACTGGAATGAGAAAAATAATGTATGGTAGCCCGGCTACTATATATGTGATAACAGGTGATAAAAGTGTGATCCGGAGGCGGAATTTGGCGCAAGGATGCTCATTTTCACACTCAGAGCATCCTCTTTACCCCTCCCACGCCTTGATTGCTCCTTTGGTAATTATGCAGAAAGGTGGTGAATCACTTCTTAATTTGGGCGAAATTGGGGATGACAATACCCGTGTTGATCCGGTGAATGGTTAGGGTTCTTTGCGGGCGTGAAGAAAGGTGGCAATTGTGTTTAACTGGAGTAGAGTGAATGGACTGAAACGCTCGGACAAGAATAAGGACAAGGAGTGTAGTGAACAATTAGCAGAACAACTGCGAACATACCTCACTCTCCGAGTGGGCATATGGCGAGTGAAGGCTAGAGTGAGGAGTATTGTTGCATCTCACATGCCCTTCGGCAGTTAAAGGGTGGTCACAGGAATTTGAGAAGGTGGGTACATAATCTCAGGCATGACATGCAAACAATGGATAGACGTTTGGAGCAGTGGTGGGAGACCAAGGAGCAGGATTGTATGGTAGAGAGGGGTGAATGCAATTGTCAACTAGCAATTCTGGGTGCCAAAGTGTAACAGCAGGAAGTCAGGATCGACCTCTTGGAGACTCAAGTTACCCAATTGGAAGCAACCAACATTCGGAACGAAGTCCTAGAGACTCACATTTCTCATCTGGAAGCAACCTTGGTCAACTTGCAGATAAAATTGAATAAGAAGGAAGCAGCTGAGAGCTCTACCACCCTCCAGCCAAATGTGAAGGCTGAGAACCAGGTTATCTAGAAACGAGACTGATGTCTGTCAATGTGTTTTTTTTGCTTCATAAGTTTAATAGGATATATAGTTATCAGTATACTAGTTCTAGGATTAATTGTAGACAAAAAACTCTGCAGTGCTGGTTTTTGGTAGAAAGACAAGTTATGGACTCTCAGGTCAAGGGCCGTTTTTGTATTTTGTGAAAGCTCAGTACTTTGAGGGAACTCTCCCTCCTTTTTAAATATAAAAATCTACCCGTTTTCATCAAAAAAATGCCTCTTTTTTTAAAACTCAGAAACATTCATGTGGCATCTCCAATCAAGTATAGACAAGGAAAGTTTTAACAACTAGTAGTTGGATCATTTATAACAATCTTTAAAAAAAATATTACTTCTAGATATAAAATCTGTCAATATCACACGGAACATTACAATATCAAGCCAATGAAATCCGCATTCATGGCTGATGAGAAAGTATGCTCACCATTGAAGCTATTTCGTATTCCCTGCACAAATCACAGAACGTGTATTGAAATTTTTTTGGAAAAACCACTTTAGTGAACACAGAAAAACAATGATAACAAACTAAATGCCAAAAATTAAGTTCTATGGCCCTATAGTGAAAACATAGAAGAAGCAAAGAACAATATAGAAAATTTCTAGGAAACCACATAATTCAAAAGATGAGAAATGTAAATTTAGTATTTACTTATCAAGCCATTGTGTTCTAGTTGAAGTATGATACATATAGTCAATTTCACAGAAATTTAGTTAAATTTCCAGATTGCTGAAAATGATACTATCTCGTTTAAAATGGAAAATGAAGATTTTGGGCAAAAGTGCAAGACTGGAAATAAATATTTCTGAAATAAGAGCAGAAATTGCATAGAATTTAAAACAAAGATGCTAAATTAATTTTCAGCATGCATAAATTAAATTTATGCCTAGTTTAGGTTGTAAAAATGGGATCCTGGACTAAAATGTATTTCTGGAAATTATTTTTTTGAAAATAATAAAATGCAGAAATACACAATACTGAAAACAGAAAATAAATCTAATTTCCAAAATACAATGGGAGTTTTAAAAGAAGGGGTTTATTAAAATGGTGGTGAAAAAGGTAAGATTAGTGCATAAAAACCCTTCAGCTATATGACGCCATTTACTTATCATATGGAGGGCATAAGATTCTCTCTGCATTTTGTGTATTGTGTAACGGGGTTGTCTATGTGCATGCAACTAGAATCCTGTGGCTGAAAAATAAAACTAACTAGTATTCAAGGAAAATAACTCCTAAATATTAATTTTCAGAACTAGCCCTAGGTTTGTTTGCCGAAATAAACCTAAATCCAATTACAACTATTTTGAAAGAACAAGAATAGAAAATTTTATAACACAAAAAAATAATAACATAGTGGGGAAAACTACGCCTATATTCTCTCCACCATTTGAAGTTGTTGCATACCAGGATGGCCTAGATTTAGCTCCTTGCATGCATACTATTAGCTCCAATATTCAACAAATAACTCAAAAATAAACATTACAGAACAAGAAAAAAATGTTCTAACACAATATTTGCCCCAAGAAGATAGCTCTAATATTATTCAGTTTCCTAACAACCATTACAAATGAGGGGAGCCTCTTATTTATAGAGTTCTAGACTCAACCACCTCAAATGAAATAATAATATTAGAGTGATCAAGTTTGATATGTCAAATTATAATAAAACAATGTTGTATGGACATGAACCGGTCATCAAACAATATAATATTCTCTCCACATGAGAGCTCCAAGAGAGATAGGACTTGTTACAACTTGAACCAGTATGTATGATTAAATCCCCAAAGAAGAAAGCTAGACCAGCTATAACTTAGAGTTGTTACCCACTGTCACCTCAATAACCACCTCTCTACACCAATGTAACAGGAATCATGATTTAAGATGCTTTCCAAAAGATCAAAAGGGCCTTTTCAACATCCCCGGTCTTAGTTAGCCCTGACTATAATAAAGATTTCATCATATTTTCTTTTGTTTTCAACCCTGACTATAATAAAGATTTCATCATATTTTCTTTTGTTTTCAACCCTGACCATAATAAAGATTTCATCATATTTTCTTTTGTTTTCAAAGATGCCATTGCAAGAGTTTGCTGCAAAAGAATAAAGATAACCATGAGCAACCCATTGCATTCATGAGCAGAAGTTTGAGCGATGCTGAATTGAATTACAAGACCACTGAAAAGCAAGCCTATGCTCTAGTAAAATCTTTGAAACATTTTCGAACTTATATTGGGTATTCCAAGATATTGGTGTATGTGCCTTATCCAACTGTTAAGGATGTCATATCCCAACATGATGGATTGGGTGTCGGGGGAAAATGGATATCAAAGATCCACGAATACAATCTTGAATAAAACCGATCAAAATCACCAAGGTACAAGGTTTGGCTAAGCTCTTAGCGGAAGAAAATGAAAGGGCTATAGAATAGGGTAATGAAGCAAAAAACGACATGAATGTGTTTCTTCTCATCAATGAAGAACATGAATGGTATAGAGACATAATATTTTATATCAAGAACTTAACCTGTCCTACCCACTTGGTTGAGCATCATAGAAGAGCTGCAAAATATGTAATCAGTGAAGATGGTCTGGGATGGAGGAACCCTGATGGGATAATTCTCAGATGTGTTATCCCAAAAGAATATGTCACGATTATGAAAGAGATGCATGTTGGAGTGTGCGGGGGACATTATGCTCCTAGAGCTACTGCTGCAAAAATCATGAAGGCTGACTATTGTTGGCCTTCAGTTACGCTATTGTTGGGAAGCTTAAATATTAAATATACGAAGAAGATATATATATATATATATATATATATAATATTTGTATTGAATGATAAATGAATGATAGGTACATTACAATGAAAGTGCCAATATATATAGCACTTATAGAGACTATTTGTAAAAGGTTACTCCACTTAGTCACTTTAATTATTAATGATTATTTAATAATAATATTATTATGTATTGCTATTAAGTATCTATTTAATATTATATTTGTTACATTGTTGCCCTGTTAAAGAAAGCTTTGTCCTTGTTACCACCTAAGTTGTACTTAGTTGGATTTCTTCAGTGAGCCGCCAAAGTTTGAACAAGCAAATTGTTCAGTACCAGCGTTCAAAGGTCAAGCAGGCCACCTTTGGCCCTTTTTTGAATTTTGTTTTTGCATGTTCATACCCCACGGGGAAATTGTAATAAGTTGGCGTAGCATGATGACTTTTTATAACAAATTTGGCTTTCCTAGGACTTAGTCACCAATGCGTTAATCCAAACTGTTTTTTCCTTGGCAATTATTTGTTGCTTTTCAACGACTTATAATTTCTGAGTTTTCCACTCACACCTCCAAAGTTGGAATATTCGCCTTGGGGGTTAGGCCTTAGGAGGTTATTAAAGTCTAAGTGCCTATGTATATTACTGTGCTAGTGAACATTTTTGAGTCTTATGAACATGCACTAGGTTCCCCTAGGTTTATTTTAGTTTTCCGCAAATAAGAAAAATTTCTTGTAAAACGCGTCAAATTTTTAATGAAAAATTTGTAAAAATAAAAAAAGTCATAAAAAGTGGTTAGGAGGTGGAATTTGCTATGGGGGTGCTCCTTTTCTAACTCAGAGCACCCACTATACCCCTAAACCCACTTTGAGAATAATTTGACTGATTATTTATCACTCAAATTAATTTTCTCTCAAAAATGGCCAAAAGAGACAAAATAAAGTCTAAATCAGCATCCCACAAATCATGGAAACAAGCCAAAGACAAAATCTTGGTGATTGTGAGTCCATCGATATTTCTTCCCGCTTCTAATTTGAAATGTTTAAAGGATACAATAAACCTGGTGACATAACATTTTTGTTTTTGTTTCTTTGACAAGTATCACACTCAGAAACATACTTTTGGATGTCCTTACTCATTCCTTTCCAAAAAATGATTTTCGCACATTGCAATGTGTTTTAAAAACACCGACATGTCTTGCAACAGGTGAGTCATGTGATTCCCTCAAGAATTTTTCCTTGAACTTCAAAGTTGGTGTGAGATAAATTCTTCCTTTGTACCACCGAATGTCATTTTTCCATTCGATTTTTGAATGTTGTCCTTGGTTATAGACGATGGAACAAACTTCGAGGTCCTTGGCATATTCTACTCGTATCTCATCCAACCATTCAGGAATTATGACTGATACTGCATATGTTGTTACCTAGTCATATTTTCTTGATAATGCATCTGCAACTACATTATCCTTCCCTTTTTTATGCAATATGTCCATATCAAAAGTAGAGATCTTTTCTATCCACTTTTCTTGTTCTGTGGATAGGGTTTTCTATCGAAGTAGGTACTGAAGACTGTTGTGATCAGTACGTATCAAGAACTTACTGCCCAAAAGGTATTGTCGCCATTTAGCTACCGCATGTATGATAGAAAGCATCTCCTTATCATATGTAGACTTTAATCCTTCCCTCTTGTTGAGTTTGCGGCTTTCAAAGGCAATTGGATGGCCTTCTTGCATTAACACTGCACCAATTCCAAAACCTAAAGCATCACATTCTACCAAAAACGGTTTTGTGAAATCAGGGGTAGCTAATAATGGTGTAGATGACATAACCCTTTTTAAGGTCTCTAAACATTCCTCCACTTTGTTATTCCATTGAAAGGAATCCTTTTTAATAATTCTAATAATGGTGTTGTCAACTGAGCATAATTTTTGACAAACCTTTTGTAATATCTTGTTAACCCCAAAAATCCCCTTAATTGTGATATGTTATCTAGCTTCTTCCACTCTGTTATGGCTTTGATTTTGTTTCGATCTACCTTGACTCCTATGGATATGACGTGACCAAGGTAGTCCACTTCATTTTTGCCAAACGTGCATCTTTGCATAAAATTCATTTTTTTCTAGTAGCATGACTACCTGTTCCAAATGCATAAGGTGCTCTCCCCAAGTTTTGTTGTATATAAGGATATCATCAAAGAAAACTAGCACGAACTTCCTTATGTAGCGTTTAAAGAGTTTATTCATAGTTGCTTGAAAGGTAACAGGAACATTCGTTAAACCAAATGGCATCACCTTGAATTCATAGTGCCCTTCGTGAGTTCGGAAGGCAGTCTTCATAACATCTTCTAACCTTACACAGAACTGATAGTACCCTGATCTCAAATCTAACTTGGAAAAGTATTTGGCTCCATGGAGCTCGTCCAACATCTCATCTATGAATGGAATTGGAAACTTGTTTTTTACTATTATCTTGTTAAGTCCCCGATAATCTATACAAAGTCTGAAGGATCCATCCTTCTTACCAGTGTTACAAATATCGGCGATTTATCATCGACATCGCAAGATATCGTGATGTTTACTCTGCGCTGATAATATCGGTAAAAATCGCCCGGATTTTTAAGGCGATAAAATCGCATTTTCTAAAAAATAGCAAGTCGATTAAATTTATTGCCGCTCGAAAAAAAAAAAATCATTTTTTTTTGTGTTTTGGCCGTCGTTCAAGCTCGCTCGGGGTTATTTTCCATCGCTCCGGCTAGGGTTGCTGCTAGTATGCCTGTGGAGAAGGAGGAGAGGAAGCAGCTGCAAGTGCGAGTGCAAAGTGTTAACCAGAGGTCGCGTTGGAAGTTGAACAGGAGGAGAGGAAGCAGCTTCCAGCAGGAGGACTGTCCCATTGTCACGGCCCATGGGTTAGGGACCAAGGTTTGAAGTTCGAACGCTGACGCCATTGGAGGAGAGAAAACAACAGAACGTTGTTTAGTTGATTTCATTGCATATGACACTATGAGATACATTGATTGTATTTTTTTGGTGATTCATGAGTCGGGAGTCATTGCATATGTCTCTATGAGATACATTGATTGTATTTTTTTGGTGATTCATGAGTCGGGGACTCAAGATCCAAGACATGATTCATTTTTTATGTGTGATGTCTAGTGATACATCTTATATATCTTATATATCGGTTTTCTTTCCATATTCATGTGGCAATGTGTTTATTTGATGTTCTTGTCGCTTTAGATGTTTAAAAAATTGAAAAAAAAAATTGTATTTTTTTAAGTTTGTCGATATATTGCCGATGTTCGCCGACATTTTTGCCGATAAATCCAATAATTTCTTTTTGGACCCTTGGCAATATATTCGCCAACATGATATTTGTAACACTGCTTCTTACAAACCGACACTATAGGAGCAACATATGGGCTCTTACTTCTTGTGATAACTCCACATCTCAATAAGTCTTGAATAAGCCTTTCTATTTATTTCTTATAATGGTGAGGATATCTGTAGCGTTTGACATTCACAGGAGCTGCACCTAGTTTCACCTCAATTATGTGTTCTATTCCTCTTTCCGGTGGTAACTTCATTGGGAGGTCTTGAAATACCTTCTCGTGCTTCTGGATTAGCCCTTAGATCTATGGTGGTTGGGTGTGAGCCACTTCTGCCACTAAGATCTCCATTTGATGGCATTGTGCCACAAATGTTGGTGCTCCTTTCCAGATTAGTTTCTCCATTTGTCGTAAGGATATAATTTGGGGTGGGAGGCGGTTGGAACCCATACAATTCGTATTTTCTTCCCTCCCATTTGAACTTAATAAATTGTATTTGATGATTTACGGAATATGTACCCAATGTTTGTAGCCATTGAATTTCCAAGACAATGTCTACTCCTCCCAAGGGTAGTGTGTGTTACTACTTGAGTTGCACTCAATTGGACTTCCAGAGAGCCGCCAAAGTTTGCACAAATACTTGTGCATTTTAGTGTTCAAAAGTTCAAAATCAGGCCCTTTCAAGGCCCTCTTTTTAATTTTTAATGCATGTCCATGCCCCACCGGGTTTGTAATAAAGTGTACTAGCATGGTGGTCTTTTGAGTAACTTGGCTCCCTAGGACTTGGAAACTAATGAGGGTATTCCAAGGAGTTTTTTCCCTTGTCAATTATGCTTTGCCTTTAGCCGAGTATAATTAACGAGTTTTTCTCCTACACCTCCAACGCTGGAATGCCTAAGTTAGTAATTAGGCCTTGGGGGGTTATTAAAGTTCACGTACTAACATATATAAACATGCTAGACACTTAAATAAAGTCATATGGTCATGTACTAGGTCCCTAGGTGGTTATTTTTAAGTTTTTGGTTATTTTTTAATGGTTTAATTAAAAAATATCAAAATGTAATAATTAAGTGGTTTGTGGGTGAAATTTGACAATGGGGTGCTCGTTTTCTAAGCTAGAGCACCCATTTAACCCATAAACCCACTTTTCCTAAGTTTCGAGAAATTATTTAACTCAAAAAATAATATTTGCTCGAAAAACCCAAAAAAGACAAAATAAATGTCAAAGAAAGACATATTAAATAAAAGAGACAAATTCCTAAATCGATGGGAGATGTCTGGAGTTGGTCTGGATTTGAACTAAAGTGATTGAGCAGTCAATTCCATGTCATCTGAGCTCCGAAAGAGATGATTTCAATCAAGTCAACCAAGTTTTAGTTAACTCCTCCTTGAGAAATGTGCCCTCTTCTTGCATGGGGCGACTTCTTGAGATGGAGAGATGTGATTGGTGGTGATAGGAATGAGGTTGAGGCCACCTACCATCTCTACATGTGGCGCAATCCTCTTCAAATAGCTTTCAGTCAGGGTTCAATCAACTCCAAGATAGCTCTCTCTTGGTAGATGCAACCCTCTCTTGGGATGTGCCCCCCTTTGCATGCTTTTTTCTATATAATAAGAGCTTTTGCTCCTTCATTCGCATCAGAAGGTCGAACGTTTGCTTGCTATTGTAATATTTTTATTGAGTTAATAAGAGGCTTTGGAGGCTACTCTGGTGTTGTATTTGGTGTTGGATCTTCATGCTTTGCTCCTTATGAGGTAATATGTATCATTATATCATGTTAGTAATTGTTGGGTTCATCTGTCTTTGAAGGGAAAATATTTTCATAAAGAATAGTAAGTAGTGCTTTATAGAATATTTGTTATTGTTAATGATATAAGAATGCTAGAGGTAGAAAGAATTATTGTTTGAATCTATCATGTCTCGTGCTTTCTTTTAATTATTCACACAGATGCTCTTAATCCCCTTTGCTAGTGTTGTTTTGATCTTACAGGTTGCTTAAGCTGGAGGAGTGGATGTTAGATCTTCCTTTCATTCAGCAAATCTAAACAAAGAGACTGATCCCACCGGTGCATCAGGAAGCAGACTCCATAGCCCCTCTTCAGTGCTCAAACCCCCATGGGTTCTGACCTCTAGATCCACCAATTCTCTTTCATCTATTCTGGTTATCGGTTCTATTTCTCATTTAAATCTTGCATTAAAATTCATATTGATAAGTAGATCTAAATAAAAATTTTAATCTAATACTTAGAGTTTATTTGATCATCTAGATCTAGGTTGCCATTTCTCTATTTTGAAAGTTTTAAAGTAGATCTAAAGAAGCAAAATAGAGGTTTTTCTTATTTCCAAAAGTTTTATCAAGCAATCTAGTGCCTAATCATTTGCTTGCCATCTCTTAAAGAGGCAAGCAAAGATCCTAAGAAGGCAAACTCTCTAGCTTTCCTTACTTACTTCATTTTTCCATTTTATAGCTAGTTAAACTTAGAAAAAATTTATAATTTTTTGTAGTGTGGCCAAATACACTTTAAGTGTTTTTTGGCCCTTTTATAACAAATAACGTTCGCTGGGTTTTTGCATTTTTTAGCAGGTTTTGACATAAAAGAGATCAAAAAATTGGATTTGGAGGATTTCGTGGCCATCCGAGGAGGCTTGTGCTACCCCCTTTTGCTTTCCACAATTATTGTAAGGTGTTTTGGTACATAATGATAAAGGACCAGCAGCAGTTCTTCTTTTCCTTTAATGTACCCCCATCCCCCGGAGGGGATTCGCATTTTTTCACTTTTTTTAATTTTTAATTTTTTCATGTTAAATTAGTTCCTTCAAGTTAATAGTAATTAAATCACATCACGAAGCACACAAACATCCTTGAAGGAGACTCATTCAAATTTGATTTTTTTATCTCATTTTTGTTGCATGCATCTACAATTGTTCCAACCAACGCTGCTAGAAATCGACCCCCCCCTCCTCGAATCGATCCCAAATCGCGCTCCAGACGGAATTGATGAGGATTCGATTTTGGAATCGCGCTTCCTCATCGATTCCGTCCGGAATCGATTTGGCAATTCGCGAATTGGTAAAAAGAAAAACGATCCCTACCATTTTGCAATTTGATTCGGAATCGTAGCTTCCGAGTCGATCCCGAATTGAACCCTCATCAATTCCAAGCATTAAAATCGAACCCTAAATCGATTCCGAGATCGATTCCGTGGACAAGGCGGATTTTTGAAAAAAAAAATTGATTTTTGGATTTTTTTTGGGGGGGGGTTTTGGTGGGATAGGTCACTTTGGGCCAATAAAGGGTGAATGAGTCCATTTGGACTTATTCAATTACTCATTTGCATGATTGGGAAGAGTTTGAGCTTGGAGTGAGTTTGCTAGTTGTTTGAGAGCTTTGAGCATTGAGTGGGAGATTGAAGGGGAGAGCTTGCAAGGGAGATTGAAGCTTCCATAGAGACATTCAACCACCATTGAAGAGCTAAAAGGTAGGCTCTAAAAACTCATCTTTGTTTGTTTTTGCAATTTTTTTTCACTATGTTAAAAAATGGAAAACTTGCAATGTTCTCTTCTCCTACTCTTTCCAATTGCTTCTTCTCCATCATTCTATTGCAGGGAACAAGTGACTCTCATCTTGAATCAAGAAACATGATGGGTATGTGGTTTTGGTTTTTCATTCCACTTCTTCTCATTATGATGGTGTTGGGAAGTAGATGTGGTGGTGGTAGTGATGAGGGGGAAAAGGTAGAGAGTGATGCATACCAAGGAGAAGAGGAGGAAAGGGAAGAGGGTGATGATGATGAGGATGAGGGTGATGTGGAGCAAAAACAAAAAGACACAACACCTTTGTGGAAGTACGTGACAAGGCAAGGGGGAGGGAGAGGGGGTGGAACCACAAAGTTTGCATGCTCCCATTGTGGGAAAACATACACAGGTTCATATACCCGGGTGAGAAAGCATTTGTGTGGGGTTATGCCATGCGATGTAGGTAAATCTCATGGAGTCAAAACTTGTGACAAAGTGGGAGCTAAAGAGAGAAGCAAATACAGGATGGAAGAAGAGGCCGCTCAAAACAACTCCAAGAGATCGAGGGTTGATTCTGAATCCCCACAAAGAATGTTTGGTAGTGGAGCTGGATCATCATCGGCTCGATCGAGAGCCTCATCTCCCCATGGAGTGTCGCCTATACGAAGAACATTATCCGATTTCCTTGACCAAGGTTGTAGAGATGATGTGGATTCAAAAGTTTATAGGTTTCTCTATGCATGTGGTGTGCCATTCAATGTTCTTCGCTCACCCTATTGGCATGAAATGGTACAAGCCATCAATGGTGGCCCTCAAGGATACAGAAGCCTTGGGTATGACAAAGCTAGAACCATGGGACTTGACAGGGAAAGAGCCAAAATCAATAGTGCTCTTGGAAAGTTCACAAATGATTGGTCCAACTATGGGGTATCCATTGTATCTGATGGGTGGACAAATGTTAAAGGCAAGCCATTGATAAATATTCTTGGCGTTTCTACTAGCAATGCGGTCTTCCTTTCAGCCCATGACTACTCAGATCGCTACAAGACCACTATTAATATTGCACAACCTTTACTTAAAACCATTCAGGAGATTGGGCCATACAATGTCATTCAAGTCATCACTGATAATGCTACTAATTGTAAGGCAGCAGGAGCAATCATTATGGATAAGTATCCCAACATATTTTGGTCAGGGTGTTTGGTTCACACATTGAACGTTTTGATGCATGATATTGTTAAGATGAAGGACAATAATTATTGATGGATTGGTGCCTTGTACAAGAGAGGTAAGAAAATGATCAAATTTATTACCAATCATAGCATGGCCCACCACATTTTTTGCAATCACTCTAAGTTGGAGCTATTGAAGATTGCAAAGACTAGATTTGCTAGCTACTACCTCACCTTTAAGAGGCTTTTGAAGGTAAGAGAGGCATTGGCTAGTATGGTCTCAAGTGATCCATGGCGGGAATTGAAAGACAGAGTTGCAAGTGCATCAGATAGAAGTGACTTTCAGGAGGTGGAGGACACCGTTCTTGAAGGTCATTTTTGGTCACAGGTTAGGTATGTTCTGCAGTTCACCAAGCCAGTTTATAACATGATTCGTTTTGCAGATACAGATCAGCCGGTGATTGGGGAGGTATATGAGCAGATGGATAGCATGCTTGGTCAAATCAAAGACATTGTTGAGCAAAGAGATGCAGTCTTGTATGACCATATTCATAAACTTGTGGTCAAAAGGTGGGATAATCTAAATGTTCCACTCCATGCCCTTGCATATGTCCTCACCCCAAAATACTATTCTCCAATTTGGTTGGCCCAAGCTGCACCTGGGGGTGGAATCAGGAAAAAACCCCACACAGATCCAAAGGTTGCTGCTGGGTATATGCTTGCATTAGAGAAATTGGTCCCTGATGAGGAAGAGTATGCTCAAGTACGAAGTGAATTGAGCATATACATAAGTGAGCATGGACGCTTTGGTTCCCTGTTTGCAACCAAAGATCGAGACAGATTGGATCCTATCCATTGGTGGAACATGCATGGCTCTGGAGCCACATATTTGCATAACTTGGCATTGAGGGTGTTATCACAGGTTGTTAATAGCTCTTCTGCAGAGAGGTGTTGGACCATTTTACTTTAAAACTTATCATCCCTTAGCCATTCCCACAAGGTATCATTTCCCATTTACTAATTTGCTTCAATGCCATGATCTTTTGTAAATCGATCTCGTTGCTTCTAGCATACTAGAAAAAATTGGCAAAAAGATCAGCGATGTCCCGAAAAATCACAATTTTTTTTGGCTGTCGATTTTTCGACCTAAAAAAATCGTGATTTTTCAAAAAATCAGACACTAGCCAAAATTGGGAAAAATCAATAAAAATCGGGGAAAATCAAGAAAAATCAGGAAAAATCGGGAAAAAATAAAAATAGGGAAAAATCAGCAAATATGGACAAAATTGGTAAGCAAATTCTGACCCTATTGAAGTAAAAAATTTGCAATTTTTAATGCTTACCGCGGTTTGCCGATTTTTTTGTTGATGTTGCGAAGAAGATGTTTTCTAGACCGTCGTCAATCTTTTGCCAATGCCGATTTTTTCCACTATGGCTTCTAGGGAACACTAGTTTTGTTGGCAATTACCTGGAACACTTGACCGAGGACACCTCCCGTGGTTAGTATGAGTCTACCTTTGGTGGATTCAAGGGACCTAAAGAGAGCGGGCCTTATCCAATTGACACTTTGGGGCAATGTCTCGAGGTTCCACCGATCTAGCAATCGATTACTCCTTTCAATCACTAGACTGCTAGATTGTGCATTAACATAGACCATGCAGAGGGTAATAAGATGCAAAGATAAATCTACACGAGATACATAATAGGAGGATGCACAAACGCAGTGCCCAACACCACACAGAGACAATTCACAAGGATGAGATTCACATGATTTGGAGTGAGGGGAGGGAAAAGCAAAGAGATAAAACTCAAATCGTGAACATCAAAAACAACAATGAGGAGTCTCAATACACATGTAGAGGAGTTGTTATCACACAAACTCTAGCTGTTGGTGGTAGGTATCCCAATAGGGACGATAGAGATGAACAGCTAGGTTGGTGTAACCAACAGTAGCCAGGTCCTCCGTCCAAGGGACAGAAGTCACACCGGACAAGGCTACAGTCACTTTAGACGAGGCACGTAGCCAAGTCAGGGGGGAGACCCCACTCAACCAGTGATGGTTGAGACTCAACAATCAGACACCCAAACCAGAAAGATAAGCAAAGTGAGAGACAAGATGGATGACTAAGTGTGAGATTTCTTCCAGCCTAGTGGAATCGAGATTCTGGATGGGAAAGTATACTAGATGAAGCAAATTCAGATCCGATTACACATGTGAATGATGAATTCTATGAGAGATTAGAAGGCTGGAAATTAAATCAGCAAACAGAAATTTACTAGAAGAGTAGTTGGGGACCCGACCTATGGGAAATGAAGCTCGTTATGATTTATCAATACATGGTAGCGATGGATAAGCAATTGAAACACATCTTCCAGCAATTATAAGTTGATTTATTGGCTTATTTAGAACAAAAAAACAGATCAGCAAGAAGTGGAATGAAACTGCCCTAGGTGAATGAGATAAACAGTGGAAAAATGGACCTAGGGCATATAAAAATAGGCATTTGTATTCACTTCCAGCCAACGATACTTGATTTCCTAAGGTAAAAAGACGTTTTGAAACCGATTATCAAGTACCCAGAACCCCAAACTAACCCAAACAGGCTGAAACAGAAAAACGCCCTAGGGGGGGCGTTTTGCCAGGTAGACCAGTGCTGATTAGGTGGGCAAATGGAGTCTAAATCAAATGAAATTTGGTTTATAGGCTTTTAAGCATAAATCATTTGTGGGTTTAGAAAATAAATTAATTCTAACGGTGGATTTTGTAGATTTTAATTTTTAGGGGTTTTGGTGAGTTTTCTCTCTTCAACAAAAATTAGAAATTGAAGTGCGGGAGAAGAAGAAATTACACCTACTTGGTGTTAAGATTTAATATGCTAAGACATAAAATAGCAGCATTACATTCCATTTCACAATAATAGCATATACAGGATCACTGAAGAAACAACAAGCACAGCATAAACACAAGAGACAGAGATTTATCCTGGGAAACCCTCATGGGGTAGAAAACCCAGCAAAGCTTCCTCAATATAGATGACCAGAAATATACAAAGATGAAACCCTGAGACATGATCTCCTTCTCCACAATAGCAGACCTCTCCTCCACAAGTGCGCTATCCTCAAGTGAGTGAATGTATCAAATGAGGAACACACCTCCTCTATTTATACACTACTCTGATATGTATTTTACACAAGTACATGTAGGCTCGTATTTAACCATTAGGTTAAATACCCCATTATAACTGACTGGGCCGACCCCCACATGGTGGGTCTAATAACCCTAGTTACCACACCCAACTCGGAGGAATAAACATCTCCGGATTTATAGTATAATCACATCGGAGGTATGGAACATCTCCGGAATAAATAATATACAAATATAATATTCTTTGAAGTTACAATATTTCAACACTCCCCCTTAACGAGAAGGATATTATAACAGTATCTGCACGAGCAAGGAGTCATCAACATCATACATGATACATCTATAAATCATTGGAAGCTTTCTCAACATCATCAGTAACTCAAGCAGTTACTGGAACATCGACATCTTCAGTATTGAGTCTTTATCTTCTGTAGCACTTGAACAGCTACAATAATATCATCATCTGGATCCTCACGATTATTGTCATCACACGATCATCAGCATCGTCATCTCATGATCATTAGCATCGTCATCACACGATCATCAGCATCGTCATCTCACGATCATCAGCATCGTCATCACACGATCATCAGCATCGTCATATCATGATCATCAGCATCGTCATCACACGATCATCAGCATCATCATATCATGATCATCAGCATCGTCATCATACGATTATCAGCATCGTCATCAATACAAGTATCCATAACAATACAAGTATCCACATCATTAGCACAAGTATTCATGCCAATACAAGTATACATATCATCAATACAAGTATCCATACTGATACAAGTAACCATGTCATCAATACATGTATCCTACCGATACAAGTAACCACATCATCAATACAAGTATCCTACCGATACAAGTAACCACGTCATCAATACAAGTATCCTACCGATACAAGTAACCACGTCATCAATACAAGTATCCTACCGATACAAGTAACCACGTCATCAATACAAGTATCCTACCGATACAAGTAACCACATCATCAATACAAGTATCCTACCGATACAAGTAACCACATCATCAATAAAAAATCACTTTCTCGGAGACCATTCGTCTACGGATCAATTCAGGGACCAAAGTCCGGGGATGATACAATCCCCACTTCTCGGAGACCACACGTCTACGGATCAATTCAGGGACCGAAGTCCGGGGATGATACAATCCCCACTTCTCGGAGACCACACGTCTACGGATCAATTCAGGGACCGAAGTCCGGGGATGATACAATCCCCACTTCTCGGAGACCACACGTCTACGGATCAATTCAGGGACCGAAGTCCGGGGATGATACAATCCCCACTTCTCGGAGACCACACGTCTACGGATCAATTCAGGGACCGAAGTCCGGGGATGATACAATCCCCACTTCTCGGAGACCACACGTCTACGGATCAATTCAGGGACCGAAGTCCGGGGATGATACAATCCCCACTTCTCGGAGACCTCATGTCTACGGATCAATTCAGGGACCGCAGTCCGGGGATGATACAATCCCCTGCCTGTTCATTCAGGACTTCATTATCGGAGACCCAGTCTACGGCTCTATTCTGGGACCTCAGTCCGAGGACGATGCAATCCCCTGCCTGTTCATTCAGGACTTCATTCTCGGAGACCTCACGTCTACGGCTCTCTTTAGGACTGAAAGTCCAAGGATGATCCAATCCCCTCAACTGTCCACTAAGGACTTCATTCTCGGAGACCTCACGTCTACGGCTCTCTTTAGGACTGAAAGTCCAAGGATGATCCAATCCCCTCAACTGTCCACTAAGGACTTCATTCTCGGAGACCTCACGTCTACGGCTCTCTTTAGGACTGAAAGTCCAGGGATGATCCAATCCCCTCAACTGTCCACTAAGGACTTCATTCTCGGAGACCTCACGTCTACGGCTCTCTTTAGGACTGAAAGTCCAGGGATGATCCAATCCCCTCAACTGTCCACTAAGGACTTCATTCTCGGAGACCTCACGTCTACGGCTCTCTTTAGGACTGAAAGTCCAGGGATGATCCAATCCCCACCTGTCCACTAAGGACTTCATTTTCGGAGACCATACGTCTACGGATCACTTTAGAACAAGTGTTCAAGGATGATACAATCCCTACATGTATTCTCATTGATACATCTCATCATCAAAAGCATGTATTCTCATCAATACATCTATCATCAAAAGCATGTATAAGTAAAACTAAGTATTCTAAGTATAAGAGTCCTAAATCTAAATATTTCTAAGTATCTAGGTGTGGAGAACAGGTTACCTCATCATCGACCTTGTTGTTCGATGAGACCAACTTATCATCAGTGACTATACTACTCCCCCTTTCGAGGAGGGTCCTTTTGAACTACACCAAGCTTGTCTCGGAAGTATTCAAATTTCACTCGAGACAGAGGTTTGGTTAGTACAATGGTAACCTGTTACAAATTCAAACTTTATAGTTCCTTTCTGCGTCATATCTTGTTAGTTCCCTATGTTCTTTGACTTATCATGGAACACTAGATTCTATGTCATCTTGATACAACTCTAATTATCACATAGGATCTCAGTTGGTTCTATCTCTAAGTCAAACAATCCTAAAGCCAAACTTCTTCACAACTAGCAGAGCAAGCATCCATATATTCCGCTTGTGCTGAGAGCCACACTAGACTGCTTCCAGCTAAACCACGAGATCATGGCTAATCCCAGACAATAACATCCTCTCGATGTGTTCTTCCTGTCTGATACACTTCCTGCCCAATCAGAATCTGAATAGCCATCTGAAGTCATGATCTTCAAGATAGCATAGATCAAATTCTATCGTGTCTTTTATGTGCCTCATCACATGCTTTGCAACTATCAGGTAAACACATCTAGTTTCCACTAGATACTGACTCAAGGTGTTCATAACAAAGCATATATCTAACCTAGTATATGTTAGATATATCAAAGACCCAATAATTTGTCTGTTCAGAGTTATATCCACTAACTCTAATGAGTCATCTGCTAAGAACTTCAAGTTGGAATTCATGAGAGTGGCCATTCCAACACATCAATTCCTTTTAATATTTCTCAGCACACTTTCCCTGGTTGAGAAAGATTCCTTCTAAGCCTTGCCATACTTCCAGACTTAGGAAGTAATGCATCAATCTGAGATCTTTCATTTTTCATTTCTGCAGCCATCTTCTTCTTTCTTTTCATGATCTGTTTCTCATTCCCTATAAGAAAGATATCATAATAATAGTATGATCCATAGCCTTAAGGTAGAGGTTAGGAACAACTTTACTTTTGGTAAAGCCCAAGCTTATTAAGAAACTGTCAATTCTCCCTTTGTGACTGAACATCATTCACACTCTGCATTGAATGATTTTCTGCATATCTATCTGTGCCATCTCTCGATAGATGGGTCTACTGATATGAGCCTCAATATTATTCGAACTCTGTGGTGAGTTCCTTCTTGCATCCATGTCATCTATGTATAAAAACCATATTCAACCTTGTAGCAAAGATTGAGATCCACATCACTCGTGGTGATCATTAAGCTCATCAATTGATTATCGATCCTGGGTACCCATACAGAACCTAAATCACACTTCTTCTTTGATTACACCATTAAGAGAATGGTTTTATCTATCCAATTGGAACAAACATCTCATCATGATTATCTTTCTCTTTTCTAAGAGAATCTTCTAGCCACAAGCCTTCTATCATTTGATTTGTAAATCTTTTGTTGAACATCCATTGCTTGTTCAGTGTTCATCATTCATCATGATCTTTCCTACAAATCAAAATTAAGTACAGGATTAGTAATACTTCATAATCATCAAATCATATTGACATGATAACCTATTATGCATACAGAAATCATTTACATAGTTATGCAACTATCTTGTCCAATACTTTGGCACAGCACTTTCCCATATCCTGTATGCATACAGTGGCTATCTAGATGCCTTCCATCTCCACCAGAACATACTATCGAGAGTGTGCACAACTCTCAGCATGTCAGCAAAGAGGTTTCATTCTAGACAAGCAACAATGGAATGTTTGTCCAACTTACCAATCATATGCATATTAGTAGTATACTGTTCAATGTTCTATGAATATTTACACTCAGCATGATACATTATAGGAATACAAATATGCATACAACCCATTACAGGCAATATCATTTACTATTTCAAATAACAACTCAAATACTTATCTTTTATGTTTGTGTGGTTGCCTCCCGCTTGATCTTCTGTATGTCTTTTGAACTTCTATTCATTCTGTACCACTGTGCATGTTCAAGTGTCATCCTCATGATCTCATACACAAACATACACCCATTAGTATGTTCTAAATGTTATCAAAACATTATAGTTCTAAATAATCTTGAAAATGTATAGTCATGATTATAGTTAATAAACATTAGTATTCAAGATTTCAGGGAAGTCTTATTTTACTCATGCATATCATCAATCAAGATAAAAGACATAATATGCATAATCCCTTGATTACTAACTTTATGAATAAGCATAACCAATCATACCAAGTATACTTATATAAGGGATCCCAATACAAGGTAAGATTCTTAACATGACATAGGACAACATACCTGGATTAGTATACCTGCTTAGTTATGTACAACATACCTAAACAATCTCTTCAATGATTTAGAGATCCTGAGCTAGAACCTGCATGTCTCATAGGTTAAGCATAATATAATAAAGTCATACATACCTCGTAAGTAGAACAAAGATTATGGATGAGTCTTTGTCTTCATGATGTCATGGTCATGGAACTTGATTTGTCTTTTGTGATGTACCTATATCTTGTTAGCAGACAGCATCAACCTCACACAACACCATAATGCATTAGTACAATCATATAGCCCTAATCAATGAATGTCTTTGATCATTCACATGCATTCATATTGTTACTAGGGGGATAACACAATTCTAACATTAATCAAGATTGTACTAGTAAATAATATGAAGACAAACACATCATGAACTTAATCAAGAATTAGATTTCAAGACATACCTGAACCTCCTTAAGTCATACCTGTCGAGACTTCTTGTAGTCTTCTTATGTAAGGCCTTAGCCTCAACTCCCCCTGAAACTTGATCTGGAACTTGATTAGGGTTTGCTAGAGAAACCCTAAAGATTCAAACTTTGACTTTCACACTTCTGAATGGATGAAAGAATATGTCTTGCTGAGCTGATCAAACTGGCATACTTCAATTTTGGAATCCAAAATTTGACCCCTCAAAATTGCCTTTGAAACTTCTAGATCTTCTGGACAGGATCCCGAACTAGGGTTTGATGAAGCCCACCCTTCTGCCCAAAAAAAAGGTTCGATCCAAGGCTCTAAACTCTTATTTTTCTTAGGAGCTTCCAACCGTGGTTACAGACTTCAAAAATTCCAACTTTTGCTGAAGCCCTAATTTTCCATCTTTCCGATCAAAATCCCGAACTGGGGTTTGATCAAGCCCGGTCTTCCACCCAACCAAAAAATTCGATCTTGGTCTCTAAATTTCAATTTTCCTGAGTATCATTCAGCCGTGGACTCCGACTCCAAAAATTCTAACTTTCTTCGAAACCCTAAATTCCGGAAGCCATGAATAAAGGTGCTCCAAAAATAATTCTGTTTTGACATAAATATGCACCTGATTGTTTCTGCTATAAATCTGAAATTTTTGCTCCACAGGGTCTGAAACCCTTTTTCTGCAGTAGCCTGACCTTTCATCTTTCCATCCTGACAGGTCTGACCTCAATTGGGTTTTCTGAGAGAAAGTTATGCCAAGTGTCGCAACGTCACCTGTTTATGGGATAAAACAGGAGAGCGAACTTGTACAGCATGCCACGTGTCACTGTTTGAGCTTCGGCCTCTGAAAACTTTTCCTGAGATAGCTCGACTTGTTATCTTTCCATCCTGACAGGTCTGAACTCAATTGGACTCTCTGAGAGAGAGTTATGCCAAGTGTCGCAACGTGACCTGTTTATGGGATAAAACAGGAGAGCGCACTTGTACAGCGTGCCACGTGTCACTGGTTCACCTTCGGCCTCTGAAAAAGTTTTCTGAGATAGTACAGTCTGTGTACTACCTGTCACTTTTTACGAAATTTCATTTGGAGCTTCCTAGCCCAAGTTATGACCTTTTTTCCTAGGTCACCTGAATTTGAATGAGATCTGGAAGAGGCAGAAACCCTAACTTGTACTGATCATAAATCACAAAGTACAACGAATTAGAGGTTGTCCTTTGGACACAAGGTACCTGGAGATTTAATCTTCGTCCTGTAACAATTTCAGATCCGAAAACTTCGCCAAAACGGATTTATAGCGAAAGTGCTACGATGACTGGTTTTTGCTATGTAAAACCCTAACCTTCAAATTGTCGTAAGTAAAGGAAGTGTCGTTAGTGCCATACCTTGTCTTCCTTCAGGTTAGCTCTGATACCATGTTAAAATTCAATATGCTAAGACATAAAATAGCAGCATTACATTCCATTTCACAATAATAGCATATACAGGATCACTGAAGAAACAACAAGCACAGCATAAACACAAGAGACAGAGATTTATCCTGGGAAACCCTCATGGGGTAGAAAACCCAGCAAAGCTTCCTCAATATAGATGACCAGAAATATACAAAGATGAAACCCTGAGACATGATCTCCTTCTCCACAATAGCAGACCTCTCCTCCACAAGTGCGCTATCCTCAAGTGAGTGAATGTATCAAATGAGGAACACACCTCCTCTATTTATACACTACTCTGATATGTATTTTACACAAGTACATGTAGGCTCGTATTTAACCATTAGGTTAAATACCCCATTATAACTGACTGGGCCGACCCCCACATGGTGGGTCTAATAACCCTAGTTACCACACCCAACTCGGAGGAATAAACATCTCCGGATTTATAGTATAATCACATCGGAGGTATGGAACATCTCCGGAATAAATAATATACAAATATAATATTCTTTGAAGTTACAATATTTCAACACTTGGGAATAGCTAATATTTTTTATTTTGAAGAGGTTTATACGTCCCAAAGATCAAATTGAAGCAGTTGGAGAAGTCCCAGCTGAAATCGATTTGCTCTCTCCCCACCAACTCATCCTCTCTACCTGCAAACACCAATAGACAGTAAATCAGATCAGTATTGGCAAACAAATGAAATCTACAGTAGCACAAATAAAGATGAGAGAAATGCTTGACTGAAAATAGCAAAAACACTTCCCTTTTGTGGTCAACCCGGAGAGTGGAGCAGCAGTGGAAGCCAAATGGTGCACCCTCCTCCAAGACTTTGAGCTTGCTGCAAACAATGGTGAGTAAAACAATGCTGGAAACATACACCAACTACAACTAGTGCATCAAGATAGTATGGCAATCAACAATATCAAGAAGCTATCACACAAGAGCCAAGTAGAGCAACAACGTTTTCTCTTCTATTCAACTCCAAAAAATGCCAAGAGAGGTGCAAATGGAGTGAGTGCCTTCTCTTATAGAGAGAGGCCACTCCTCATACAAGGTTTCCCCCCAAAATGGAGGGTTGAGATCATCTCCCCAATCCACAAATCGAATGGTGGAGATGTCTCAAAGGAGGGGGGTGCGAATTGCCCCAAGAAGAACGCACATGTGGAGGAGAGGGGGGCCATTGTGGGCCATACAAATGTGGGAGTGGAGTTGGGGGGGTGGCTATAGTATGTTTTAGCCCCCCCAACTAATACAACAAGGTTCCACCATCAAAACAATGAAAATCGAATTGTGCCAAGGTGGAGAAAAACGCCCCTCATGGTCAATTAGACCTCTAGTGTGAGTTGGGCAATAGAGGGCCCCACAACATGTAAATATCACATCAAACATTACCATTTTACCTTATGAATTACCTTTTCCTTTGCCAACCATTGATTTTGCCATTTGCCTATAGTTGCCTTAGTCAAATTCTGATTTTCCATGTAATTTTTGCTGGTTTATATGGCTGAAGATGAAATTTGGGCTTTTGACCCACTTTTATTGCCCGAATTGCCGAATTGTCTGCTGCAATGCGATCGTGGACCCCAAAAGTAGTAGGGATGACCACTCGAACAACCCCAATCCATCACTTTGGCAATATTTGCCCCAAATCCATAATTTTTAATTAAAACAGGTCAAAGTTGACCAATAATAATTAAAAATTTCTCAAACGCTTCAGTATTTTGCAATTCCGACACTTGCATGCTCATATGGGATCCCTGTAGATAATAATTGATCGAAATCGAAATTCCGATTGCAACATTTTTTCGGGCCCATTTTTGGCCTAGCCAACCCAGTTTGACCAAGTCAAATCTGGTCAACAATAGTGCTAGCTGAATACCTGTATGCAAGCATGAAGTGACAAGGCTCAATTATACGGGTTAGTACATGACTAAGCAATATAATGATGACATGGTGATCAAAAATACATTAAATCCCGAGATAATACAAGGCCCCGGTGAAGTGGGCCCACCACCTCCAAAAGACCAAAATGCTATGCACATCTATAGAATTGACCACTTTGCTGACTTTAGGTGATGTGGACAACAAGGCAAGGACACGGGAAGACAAGGATGAAGATCATGTGACTCTTTGGACAACTCGGGAAAGCGAGGTCCACTGAGGTAAGTATGCCATGACAGAACACGGGGAAGGGCGGTGCCTCACAAATGGGTATAGTGCAGGGAAACCACCACTAGTCATCTAACAAGTATCCCACAACTCACATCCGTATCCGAAGACTCTGTGAGGTTCTTTTCTAGAGCCGCCAAACTGGGTGTCCTGCAAACCGTAACTTGAGACTTAGGGGGCAATCTTGAGCTCGTCCCTTGCTCCTTCTCACCTCCTTGTCCCACAGGACTCGGTGAGGAATAACCACTACAAATGTTGACATGTATGGCTGACCAGAATCCATGTGTGTTCATAAATACATTGCATGGATTTCACAATGAGTTTCATACTTAGCCCTTTTCGGCTAGATTTTACATTTACAACATAATGGCCTTTTTAGCCTGATTTACATTTCATTTCTTCATTTACATCAAGGCCCTCTTGGGCTACATACATATCTCAAAAGATATAAACATGGTGCTCATACTGCAAAGGTAATGGGGGTGAGCAATACATGCTTCGATGACTAATGGGGAACACCCGGTGAGGCTACACAATCCTAACTGCATTGCAACATCGGGGGTAACCGACAGGAGCAAATCCCAGGTCTAACCGTGTATCTCACACACTAAAGAGCCGAGGCACAATAAACAAGGAGTCATGGCAAACTCAGAGATCAGTGGGGAAAGGGGTCCTCGGGATCACAAATCAGAATCCAGGTCGGGGAACAAGTGTCATGGATGAGTCGGATGAGTGGGGAAAGTGATAATGGAGCTAAAGTCAGCTACCGAGAGGGACTAAGTGATCAAGTCTATGCCAAGTGTAGAGGACATGACTCAGCGTGCATATACATATGTCTAACCGGAGGGGTGGACTGACATCACCAAGGGCCCAATCACATCATACCATAGCTAGATCACCAAAATATATCATCGCATGCAAAGTTAGTGTACTAACAAGTATAAATAAGTCTAATCTACAACATGAGCAATAATCATCAAATGCAATACCTGCTGCACCATATACCTGTTGCTACTGAACCTGTCTCTGAGCTAGATCTCTACTGAATCCGGGCATATAATAAACCAGCAATGTACTGTGGTAGTCTCGATCAGAACAAGACTAGGCAACTGTCTCAAATGGGCTTGTGTCAAAGCCTAGTAAGGAAAGGTGACCCTGTGGTAGATGGTAAGTGACAATGTGTGTAGCACTGTACAACTGTCTGTCCCCTCTGATATGTCTGCTAGGGGCAATCTAAACAAAAATGCCTCATCTGAGGGCAGCTGATCTTTGATCTAGAAAAAAAAAGTACTGTGCGGTCCTCGGCCGCACAGTCTGCAGTATGGTAGCTCCAACTAACATATATGTGATAACAGGAGTCTTAAGATGCAGAGAGAAAAATAGTGCACAAAGTTAGGGTTTCCATGCAGAATGGATTAGGGTTCGCACAGCCTCCAAGGACCACCAAGTCGTAACTTCGCATCGCAACTTCGCATCGGGTTTCCAGGAGGGCTGCACTGTTTTGGGCTAAGAAATCCCCACAAACTCTTGCATTCTAATTAACCTTGGGCCATTGGAAGGAATGCCAAGTAGTTGGTGGAGAAGAAGGAGAGCAGGTCGCACGTGGAGGAGATGTTCACGGCTAGGGTTTACGCGGGAGGAATCTCACAAAAAATGCCCTCACAATGGCAGGTCTGAGGAGGACAATAATCTGGCAGAGAATATGCCAAGCCATGGAGGACAGAATTAGAGTTATGACATATCCTGCGCTCTAATACCACTAACATCTCTAGGAGGAATAACTCCAGAGTTGGATGAATTTGATTGAGAGAAATGTCTTATTTATACAACTAGGGGTGACCTTTGGCCTTTTGGCTCTAAACGTACGTGGCTTATAAATCTACGTAATTGAAAGGCTAATTTTACAATATTTACATGAAACCTACGTATTAGGTTTCCAACACTGGGAAGAGTGTGCAATCCTTATATGGAGCTAGTTGTTACTGCTTGAGAAGGTGCAAAATCTTGAGCATCTAATTTAGAAGGCCGTGATATCATATGGTTGCTAGTGGATTTTGTTGTGGAGGATCTTTCTACACATTTTGATGGATATTCTTCCATTGGAGAGTACCTTTGAGGCATTTTCACACTTCTCAAGGTGCTTATTTCAAAGCATGGTCCTTCATTGAGTTATATCCCTTGCCACACTTGCAAGACAAATTAGACACTTCTAGCAAGACGTAATAGCAAATGGGTAGTTGGTTCGAGGTAAAGGGGACTAATCTAGGAACAATGCTCCACATCTAGTGAATGATTATCATATGTTAATGCTATACTGGTTGAAGAATAAAGATAATTGATGAGAGGGGTTTCATGAAGACCCTATCCTACTATTTGCAAACTCACCGAGGCTTCCCATCTCTTTAAAGATTATAATGACATCATATGTGGTTAAGATGAAGAGCACCCTTGATGTGAGGATGACACGTGGCACTTATAGACTCTTTGTTCACACATTGCACAAGAAAATGAGAGAGTTCCCATAAAACCATCTAGAAGAGCTTTATTATCAATTAATAACCATTTAAAGGGTAGTGCTTGTCATATAGGGTGACATGTGGCATATCTGACATGGTCAAAACCATAAAACTGGAGCACCCCAGGGTTTTCTAGAGATTTCTATTCAAGGAGGAGGAGCAAGGAAAGACTATAGAAGGAGGCCTCCCCCTCATTTGCAACTCGTGATTTCAACTTGGGCATTATTCTAGAACATTTCTGGCCAATAAGGAAATTTATTGAGCAAAGTTTGGAGCTTGATCTATAATTTTCAGGGCCGTTATAATTCAAATAAGGCTGTTAATATACATGCATTGCCTCTTTTGCTACGATATAGAAATTTGTTGTGCTTTTCCCTAGTTAAAAAACGGTGCCGTAAAGAGAGGTTTATTTGCCCTCTTCATAGCTGAAGTGATTTCAGATTTGAATGTGTAATGTTTGAGGCAGTTAGTCAGTGGAAAACTGTCCAAGTACTTCACATTTCATATGTGATGTCATATGTCCTCTGCAAGTGGTTAATAACTGTATTGGTGCATCTGTGGGATCATTTATACTTGTCTGTAGCTTGTTAGTCATATCTGTTTTACAAGTAAACAGCACAGATTTGTGGGATGCTAGGCATTGTAATCAAGTTCTAAGCATTTCGTATGTTTCGAACTTCATGTCCATTGGTCAAGACACTTCTCTACTTGAAATCACCATACAATTTTAATCGAAGATCTTAATTTCTGTTCTACCAATCTGGAATTTTAAATTTATTATTGGGCTTGATGGGCAGATTGGTAATCCTAAATAGAGAATTCCCCCTTGTGAAGGAAAAGATCCAGCTTCAAGAGAGGGGACTGGCCACCAAGGTGACATTGGGTGGCACTTCTACATTACCCTAAATGCATCTTCACGCAGGACTTGAATAAATTCTGAAGTGCAGATTTATAAGGTAACAGGTTCCATGAGAGAAAATTAGTATCACATGATACGAGAGATCCAAGAACCTTGGATAAATGATTCAAGACATATATCAAATCATCCACATACAAGGATGCTACAGAAAAGTTTGCCACCTTAAATTTTTAAGGACTTTGATTCAGTTTATAGAACTAGAAAAGTGACTAGGTCCAGTTAATCCATGCTATATGCTCACACAAGGGAACAAATGGAACTATTGTCAAGATGAATCCTCACACATTAGTTTGTCTAACATAAGTAAATGAGATGCTTGAACACTTCATAACCACAAGGATTAATTTCAAACTACATAAAAAATAAAAATAAAAACATTCACTTGTCAAAGCTAGACAAGCTATGTCACCAGATCCATGTATGTTGAATCCCAGATCCATGTTTCTAAAAATCAGATCAGAATCTGGATCTGTCTTGTATCCAAAGTCTGGGGCCCTTAATCCCTAAATTTTGCCTATAAAATAAGCTTTCCCTCAATTCAAAACATGCAAATCCCAGTTTCATTGCAATCTGTATTTCTGAGTTTCTGAGAATGATTAGGAGTGAAAACTATTTAAAGATCCATATTTTCTACATTCTGGTTCATGGTTGATATGTATAAAGTTTTCACATATCTGAATCCATTTCCATTTCCAATGTAACTTGGTAGACAAGTAATTTTCAATTTATAAACTGCTAAATCTTTAAACTAACCATAGGCATCCAATTGCAGTAGCTATAGAGCTAGTGAGACCTCTTTACCATTGTAATTATCTTAATAGTAGCCACGCAGTCCTAATAAATACACAAAATGCCTCACAATATTACATGATTTAGGTAAGATGAGAAAACAAAGAACGAACCTTTCCTAGAAGTAAAGGCACCAAAAGCATTAGTGTTAGGCTCTTTAGCAATTTCCCCGCAGGAACTGAAACCCCAACTCCTTGAGCTACCAACTTTGACAGCAGGAAAGGAACCTATTACTCAAACAAAGATTGTGATAATTAAAGAACTATAATTATTTAAATAGAGGGAAAAAAATAGTTTATAAGAGGCTACACTAAAACCTGTAAAATTCTTTCAAATTGATTTTTCCATGTGAAATATGTATTCCCATATACGAGAAAACTTTGATAACCCATTCCTCCAACAACTTATGTCTTGGTTTGCCTTTCCCACATAATTATTTTTCTATGCTATGTAACATAATGAATAAATCTCAAGCATAAAGCTAAAGGTAGAGTATGTACGCTGGTGATATATCAGATATTCATTTAATATAATATGACCATAGCCCAGGAATTAGTAATTTACATTTTGTAAACTTCCTCTTATAAGATGAATGCAATGAGAAAAGTTTATAGAACTGAACTTCACTTGAGTTGTTCTTAGTGCAACTTTCGGCCTATAAAATTTGGGATTTGCTCAAACGTCAGTCCTGAATTTTTATGTCACAGCCTCAGATATGACGAAAAGAACCCCTTTAAACTCTCTCACAATACAGTGATACACTTGGTAATAAAGTATATGAATGTTATACATATTTATCAAAACAATTTTCAAAAAGCGAAAGCAGGCTACAAACTTCACCTTCTATAGCAAGTTATGTTATTTTAAAATTGCTGATATGCTAAGTTACCAGATCCGCTTGGGTCTGATTCAAGATCCACCTTTCCGTAGATCAGATGTGTCAAGAATCTATTTCTGGATTAGAAAAGTAGGAGAATCTGCTCAGATCGCCTGTAGATCCTCCAAAATAAAATTAAAAAAAAATATGGGCCCTAAAGCCCTAACCTGTGACTATAAAAAAAAAAAAAAAAACTAATAAGAAAAAATAAAAGCTTACAATTTAAAATAATAAAAAGGCATACATATGAGCCCTAAAACCCTAATTTTGGCCTGGATATTAACCCTCTCCCTCCATTGGAAAACACACCAATTTGAGTTTTCCATAGTTGTCTGCGTTTTTTAGTCTTTAATTTGTGTGATGTGTGCAATGTTTGCATATCATGTCGTCACTCTTCCGTGGATGATATTAATGTGAACTCTCTTTTTGGTAATGGCAACTCTCTGCTTGGTAGACCCCTACCCTCATCACCTCCACCCCACCTCTCTTGTCACCTTTTCTCCAACAGAGACATCTAGAGAGTAGTTAAAGTCATGAGCACCATCAGGGCAGCTAATAAGAAAGGCTTCCAAGTCGAGTTTCTCAAACATGGTATTTGCTCTTTCACCCTTGCATTGTCAATTTGCCTAAACATTTGGTTTTCTCTAGATTTCCCACGCATGGTCACGACACATTATTTACTTGATTTTCAAATCAGGGACTATCTCAGCTCTGAATAACTATCAGACAATCAAGCTGGGGTACACATTCTCAAAACTTTAAGCTACAATTCTTCATCTATGGCTTTCAGATGAGTTGGACAGTAGGTGGGTAAGAGCCAAAGATAGGCAAGCTTCCGCCTGACATACCAAACCACTGACAACGTGGAGAGAAACTATAGGTTCAGTTCATGAAATCATCATTCACAAAGAGAAAACCCCATACAATACATATCAAATAAATAATTATTTATTATTAGGAATATATTATATGGGATTGATATATGAAATACAATTGTACGTGTATAAAAATACACATTGGGGTGGTAAGTCATGTTTTTTGGGAAAAGGCTTGACTTATCAATTATTGCAACATTAATGAAAATTGTAACTTATGACTACATTACATAATGATAGTTTATACATTATTACGTTAGTGCTAATATACCATGGGTATATTACAAGTCCTTCCCCTTAAATGTTTTGTCCTCAAATCATGCTCAAACAATACTTTTGATAAAATGATCCATCATGTCATAAATTTCACCTATTTGATAATGTTGAGGATACAAGGTGATATGATTTATGAAGCTTTAACAATATTTTCACATCGACAAGGGATCAATCCATCCTAAATGGATTCTTTCTAGAACTCTTTGAGGATAAGATTCTTGATTTGAGCTTCTTTGTCTTTTACTGTATTGATTTTTGATGCTTCAATATGTAAGAACAACGTTGCCATTGGTAAAATGATTCTTGCATACTATGATTTATGTAATTTGGTGTCGATATGGTACTATGATAAGTTGATCCCTCCTAATCTCCGGTTTAATATTTTTGTGAATTACTTGTGTCATCATGTTAATATTTGATGTTTTTGTATTCATTGGTGTGTCAATGGCTTCATCAATAGTAGTCGATGGACCTTCAACCATCACTGAATATGTTGAGGTTGACTTGTAAAATTGTTTCTTTCTCTTAATTTCTAGATGGTCTTTCACCAATAAAACTTTGTTAGTAGTGACACTTTCATTTTTAGTTTTGATTGATTACATTAAAGTCTTTATCAACAATTTCAACTTCTAAAAACTTCCACGATTCTCTCATATCAATGGATGTCTCTTTGTCTACTCTCAGAATTGATATGTCACTATGTTTTAATTTTTTTACTTCCATAAGCAGGATTTGACTATGATTCTTCAAATAATTAATTTCCTTGTCGTTATCTGACAAGAACTTCTCAAAAAAAATCTTGGCCTCTTACCTCTCTTGTGATTCTCGATCACATTGAATTGCAGCGTCATGTCAAATTAGTGCTTGATCCTTCACTTGCTGGTCCTAAAAAAATTATCCAATGCTTGTATTTGTTTTTTGAATTCGTTTGTCTTGTTAATCTACTCTTCTAGTTTACATTGCAAAACATGCACTTCATATTTAAGGTCTTCTTTAGCATTTTTAAGATCTTTAATTTTCATCATTTGAAGCTTACTTTCCTCTCTTATGATTGTTATCACATCTATGTTAGCTGGAGCTACCATATTGCAGACTGTGCGGCCGAGGACCGCACAGTACTTTTTTTTTCCAGATTAGAGATCCGATGCCTTCAGAGGAGGCATACATTTTTGTTCAGATCGCCCCAAGCAGATGTATCAGAGGGGGCAGATGGTTGTACAGTGGTACAGACATGTTACTTAACATTTACCACAGGGTCACCCTTCCATGCCAGGCTTTGATATGAGCCAATTGAGACAGTTGCCTAGTCTTGTTTTGATTGAGACTATCACAGAGTATTGCTAGTTTACTATTTGTGCCCGGATTCAGCAGAGATCCAGTTTAGAGACAGCCTCGGCAGCTGGTATATGGTGCGGCAAGTATTGCATTTGATGTATATTGCTCATGATTGTTGCTTAGACTTGTTTATACATGATAGTACACTAACTCTGCATATGATGATTGATTTGGTGATCTAGTTTTTATGATATGTGATTGGGCCCTTGGTGATGTCAGTCCACCCCTTCCTAGTAGGCTCCTGTTATATGCACATCGGGTTACACCCCTACTCTTGGTATAGACTTGGTCATTTATTCCCCCTAGGCAGCTGACTTTGGATCCACCTTCACCTTCTCCATCCATCCGACTCATACATGATATACTTTCCCGACTTGGATTCCGATTTGTGACCTTGAGGATCCCTTTCCCCACTGATCTCTGAGTATGCCATGATTCCCTGTCTATTGTGCCTCGGCTCTTTAGTGTGTGAGATGCACTCTCAAACCTGGGATTTTCTCCTGTCGGTTGCCCCCGATGTTGCAATGCAGTTAGGATTGTGTAGCCTCACCGGGTGTTCCCCATTGGTCATCAAAGCATGTATTGCTCACCTCCATTACTTTGCAATATGAGCACCATGATTATATCGATTGAGATATGTATGTAGCCCAAAAAAGGCCTTGATGTAAATTTAAGAAATGAAGAAATGTAAAGCAAGCCAAAAGGCTTTTTGTAAATGTAAATCTAGCCAAAAAAGGGCTAAGTATGAAACTCATTGTAAAATCCATGCAATGTGTTTGTAAACACACATGGACACAGGTTAGCCATACATGTCAGCATTTGCAGTGGTTATTCCTCACCTAGTCCTGTGGGGCAAGGAGGTGAGAGGGAGGAAGGGACAAGCTCAAGATTGTCCCCTAGAGTCTCAAGTTATGGTTTGCCATACACCCAGTTTGGCGGCTCTAGAAAAGAACCTCACAAAGTCTTTGGGCACGGATGTGAGTTGTGAGATACTTGTTAGATGTCCAGTGGCGGTTTTCCTGCACTATACCCATTTGTGAGGCACCGCCCTTCCCCGTGTTCTGTCATGGTATACTTATCTCAGTGGACCCCGCTTTCCCGAGTTATCCAAAAGGTTACATGATCCTCATCCTTGTCATCCCTCATCCTTCGCCATGTATTCCACATCACCCAAAGTCAACTAGGTGGTTAAGTCTATAGGTTGTGCATAGCAGTTGAGTCTTTTGGATGTGGTGGGCCCACCTCACCTGGGGCCTTATATTTTCTGGAATTTAATGCAGTTTTGTATCACCATATTATGATCATGATGTTTAGTAATGTACTAACTTGTATAAGGAAGCCTTTCACTCCATGATTGCATACAGGTTTTCAGCTAGCACCATTGTTGACCAGATTTGACTTGGTCAAACTAGGTTGACCAAGCCAAAAATGGCCCGAAAAAATGATGCGACTGGAATTTCGATTTTGGTCAATTATTATCTACAGGGGACCCATATGAGCCTCTAAGAGACAGAATGCAAAAAGTTCGAGGCGTTTGTGAGAATTTTAATTATTATTGGTCATTAATGACCTGTTTTAATTAAAAATCATGGATTTGGGGCAAATAACGCCTAAGAGATGGATCGGGATCGTTCGAGTGGTCATTCCTACTATTTTTGGGGTCCACGATCACATTGCAGCAGACGGTTCGGCAATCCGGGCACTCTAGGTGGGTCAAAAGCCCAGATTACATCTTCAGCAATAAAAACCAACAATAAAATACATGGAAAATCAAAATTTGACAAAGGCAACTATAGCAAAAGGAAAAAATCAATGGCTAGCTAATAAAAGGGTGACTTCTAAGGTATTTATACTATGTTTGGACATTATATTTTGTGTTGTGGGGCCCTCACTTGCCCAGCTCACCATGAGGGGCGAATTTGCCCATGGGGGGCGTTTTTCCACTTAGCAAAAATCAAGGTTTTGATGTTTTATTGTATTGAGATCATAGTGTAGTGGTATGGGGGGATAAAACAGCCCATAAGCACCCCCCAACCACCATTTGTATTGGTTTTATGGGCCCCACGAGTTGGCCCCTTCTCCACTTGGGCGTTTTTTAGGGTAATTCGCCCCCCCTCTAGAGTTCATCTCCTCCATCGATTTGGGCAATGAGAGAGTTAATCTCAACCCTTAGTTTTGGAGGGAGTTAGGTTTTGAGAGTTGTCTTTCTCTATAAGAGAAGGCAGTCACCTGTACGTCTCTCTTGGCATTTTTGGAGTTGGAATAGAAGAGAAACGTTGTTGCTCTTACTTGGTTCTTGTGTGAGACTCTCTTGGTATTGTTGATTGCCATACTATCTTGATGCACTAGTTGTAGTTTGTGGATGTTTCCAACATTGTATTTCTCACCATTGTTTGCAGCAAGCTCAAAGTCTTGAAGGAGGGAGCACCATTTGGCTGCCACTGCTGCTCCATTCTCCGGATTGGTAACACAAGGGAAGTGTTTTTGCTATTTCAGCCAAGTATTTTCTCTCATCTTTTATTTGTATTGCTGTAGATTTTCACTTGCTTATCATACTAATTTGATTTCTGTCCATTAGTGTTGACAGGCAAGGAGGATGAGTTGGTGGGGAGAGAGCAAGTCGATTTCAGCTGGGGACTTCTACAACCGCTTCTATTTGATCTTCGGGACGTACAAACCTCATCAAAATCAGAGATATCAGCTGGTTTCAAGTAGGTGCTTCAACTTCTTCTCTTGCATTTCCATTTCTAGATTGTTGGAGAGAGTAAATTAACGTTAAAACCCTAAAATTAAAATATCTTAAAAATCAACAGTTAGAATTAGTTTTTCTTGCAAACCCACAAATGAAATGTGCTTAAAACCCCATATCTCAAATTTCATTTGATTCCGACTCCATCTACCCACTTAACCAGGCACTAGTCTTCCATTGAATTCGCCCCACTTGGCCAAACTGGCCAATCATGCTGTTTGGTAATTTTTTGGGTTCTGGGTACTTCGGATTTGGTTTCAAAATGTCATTTTACCATGGAAAATCGAGTACCATTGGCTGGAAGTGATTAAAAACGCTAATTATCTAATGCCCTATGTCCGTTTGTCCACTACTTAACTCATTCCCTTGGGCAGTTTGACTTCACTTCTTGCTGATTTGTTTTTCTTCAGTCTAAATCAGCTATTATTCAATGTATGATTGCTAGAAGATGTGTTTCATTCACCTAATTTGCTGCTGCCATGTTTGAGTAGTCATAAATGAGCTTCATTCCCCATAGGCAGGATTTTCAGTCACGCTTCTAGTCAATTTCTATTTTCTGATTTAGTTTCCATCTTCTTAATCTTTAAAGAATTCATCATTTAACACTTGTAATCAGATTTGAGATTGTTTCATTTAGTTTATTTTCTAATCCTGAATCTTGATTTCACTAGGCTGGAAGAAATCTCACACTTAGGCATTCACCTTGTGTCTTGTTTTACTTATCTTTTGGGTTGGCTGTCTGACTGTTGAGTCTCAACCATCACTAGTTGAGCGGGGTCTCCCCCCTGATTGGGCTACGTGCCTTGTCTAAAGCAACAGTAGCCTTGTCCGATGTGACTTCCGTTCATTGAACGGAGGACTTGGATGTTGCTGGTTACACCTTCCTAGTTGTCCATCCTCTACCATCCCTATTGGGACACCTCACTTCAACAACTAGAGTTTGTGTGATAACAATGATTTGCCAATTATTGTGTAAAATCATCGACTTTATTTGTGAGAAATTAATTCTTCCCATAAATTATTTAATTGAGAATCATGTTTTTATCAAAGTTTGATCTCCCTTTTAATTCTTAACATATTTCCCAAATTATTTCCATCTATGTTGCACGAAACTCCTAAAATGCCCATGTACCGATACCAAAAACTTGCGAAAACTCGAAAACTTCTCAAAAACCTCCAAGGGCCTAAGAGCGACTTGGGACCCATAGGAAATCTAAAAATCCCTAATGTATGGAAAATGAAAACAAATTAACCTCTAAATCGTTTCTAAACCTACCTACAAATTAACCTCTCATTCTTATTTTATTGTGAGATATATATATATATATATCGTGTTTCCCCTAACGTACCCATTTTGGGGGGTCACGTTTCCAAGTGTTCTCGTTTCCGAAACTTGTACACGTTTCCACATTTCATACAATTAGATTTCCATCGATATTACCATCATTGTTATAAAACGTTTTTTGTAAATTCAATATTTAATGGGTGCACGAAGTATAAAATCCTATGTAGCATGGGTGCCTGTACCCGGGGGTAGGGTACGCATACCCGTACCAGGTACTTGGGTACGCGTAAGGTATGTCTCCTGTCGTACCCTATCATACCCCATACTGGCTCCACGTACCTGAGACGTCGTTATAAAAAAAGGGGTAAGTATAGGCTAAATGGTACGGCGTACCCCATGTTTGGGTACTCCGGGGGTACGGCCAACTCAACAAAATGTAAATCCACTAAGGAAAAATATAATGACCCCCAACCAAATCTCAACTAATTTTTTGCTAACTGCGTATGGAGTCTGGTCAGGACTTATGTCAAGCACTTTGCAACACTGTTCAAATTCCACTGAATATTGTCCAAATCTGGTAGACTGATTTTGCATTGATTTACTATGAATGTTTTTATGGTTTTTTGTTCAGCATTCATGGAACATAATTTGACTACCAAATGTGCACATAAAAAATATAGTATATACATATGTATTTAATACTAACAAATACACTCACATCAACCCAGTATTACATTTGCAACTTTTATTGCCTGTAACAACAATACAAATAGGTGTTTAAAATCAGATTTCAAGTGTACCTTCAGATTACAATTTGATTGTTTGTTACAACTGCTTGGTACAGTGATTTATCAAATTTTATGTAACTTCCTGTCTTCTACTTATAATCTACTACGAGTCTATGATTTTTCAAAATTTTCAATGTGAATGTTCATTGTTCAATGAATCATTGAATTTAGAATTATGAATCATGATTCATAATTTTTGAAGAAATATGAAATATGCATGTATAATGTGACTATGTATATATATATAAAGTACCCCCGATGTACCCAAGTACCCTATTTCAAAAAGTGGTGTTCCCATCCTCGTACCCCTCCCCCTCCCCATCCCCATACCCAAGTTTCCTGGCAACTTAGATAAAATCCCATACATGTTTTCTTCATCTTGTTAAACATCGGATGGATAGTTTCACATGTTATTGAGTATTTGGCCCTTTTCGTAAGCCTCTCTAATAACGCGTGGATGGACTTTCAAACTTACATATGTCCTCTCTTGAATTTTTTTCACTTAAATCGTTGGATTCAAACTTTCAAAACTTGAAGTGGTATTCATATTTGTTTTTATTATCCTTTATAATAATAATATCCTATAAAAGTGCATCCTTTGTTTTTATTTTTCATTTATTACGTCCATGTAACCTAAGTGCATCTACAATTAATTCTCGCTTCCACAAATGGTGGCAACAAAACGACACTTGTTACAAATCTTTCATAATGGCAATGGTTATGGAGGCAACATGACTATTGGAGGCTTGTGTCACAGGTCTAACAGTCTGACCTGAAACTGAGCCTTCATTCCACCCTTTAGACTGTGCAACGTTGCCTGAGGTTCCTTGCTAGTGGTGAGACTTGTTACACAATTGGCTTTCAAGTGAGCCGCCAAAGTTTGCACAAGTACTTGTGCATTTCTTAGTGTTCGGAAGTTCAATCAGGCCTACAAGGCCCCTTTTTCTTTCTCCTAAATGTTCATACCCCTTGGGGATATTGTAATAAAATGTCACTAGCATGATGAATAATGTAACAGACTTGGCTTCCTAGGACTTGGACATCAATCTGGGCATTCTAGGGTGTTTTTTCCTTATTAATTATACTTTGTTTTTCAGCAAGGTATAATTCTCGAGTTCTTCACCCGCTCCCTCAAAGCTGGAATGTTCGTCTTGGTGGTTAGGCCCCGGGAGGTTATTAAAGTCTATGCGTCAATGTATATTACCATGCTAGGCATTATTTTAGAGTCTTATGAACATGTCACCCTGGCTATATTTTATATTATGCTTACTTATTGTTTAGAGTAGAAGTGGTCAGCTACTATGAGTAGGAGATTCTTCTGTATACTCGTTGGTCATGCCCTTACCTTACAATTACAGACTCGGTCATTCCCTTTTTCAAGGGCCTTTGCTATCCATGGCATCATCATTCACTTCCACCATGCATCTGTTATCTTCCAGTTTTGGTTTTATCCTGACTTACACCTTAACTAGTGATCTCGAGGACTTCCCCCACTTAGACCTCTGTGTTGGATAGATTCCTTGTTTGCATTGTGTCTCAGCTCTGGAGTGTGTGATTCTAGTCACAGTGATTGTTCTCCTCTATTCCTCGAAAACAAGTTTTCCTACAAACAGTGTTGCTAAACACTAAAGCATTGGTACTTAAATGCCATATCTAAAAGATGCTAAGTCAGCAAAAACAATGTTGCTAAACACTATTGCTTATATCTATATTAACTAGTCAATGGCCAAAGGACGAGCACTCATCCTTGTTTGATGTAAGGTCGTTTGTCCCCACAAGGCAACAGGGAGGTCACTCCATCGCACCTATGGATGGTGGCAGGCAATGGAGGTCATACCAAGTCATAACTGAAGCCCAAAAGGCTTTTAGGGCACCTGCTTTTGGAGGTTGGCTAGTGAAAATCTTTAAAGTGAAATGAATGTTAAATCAAAGTATATGAAGCTGACAAACAATAAATTGTTAAAAAGGTGTCCAATTCAAAGAATAAACAATGCAAGGTGTCCAAAATACTTGTAAGAGCATTAAAAGAAAGTATAAATGAGTCTACAACTCAGATCTATAAAATGACCTTTCCCTTAGAATCTAGATGAATCTTGTGTTAAATTCAAAGAATGAATATGCAATTATGAAAGGTGTCCAAAATACTTGTGGATATTTAGCTTCCACAATCATGCGAACAGCCTTGCAAACATGTGCATTATCTATGATGATTTGTACACAAGAATGAACACCAACATCTTCAATGACTTTGATGAACAACTCACCCATATATTGTGCATCCTTGTATTTCCCAAGAGCATCCATCGCTTTTAAGAACACCGGTCCATTTAGGAGGCTGGCTAGTGAAAATCTTTGAAGTGAAATGAATGTTAAATCAAAGTATATAAAGCTGACAAACAATAAATTGTTAAAAAGGTGTCCAATTCAAAGAATGAACAATGCAAGGTGTCCAAAATACTTGTAAGAGCATTAAAAGCAAGCATAAATGAGTCTACAACTCAAATCTATAAAATGACCTTTCCCCTAGAATCTAGATGAATCTTGTGTTAAATTCAAAGAATGAACAATGCACTTATGCAAGGTGTCCAAAATACGTATGGATATTTAGCCTCCACAATCATACGAACAACCTTGCAAACAGGTGCATTATATGTGATGATTTGTACACAAGAATCAACACCAACATCTCCAATGACGTTGATGAACAACTCACCCATATATTGTGCATCCTTGTATTTCCTAAGAGCATCCACCACTTTCAAGAACGTCAGTCCATTTAGGGAAGACACCATGAAATTGATGAGTGGATGGCGTGTTGCATTCGTCCATCCATCAGCAACAATACTGGCACCAGATGAGGGCCATGTTGATTTAACTCGCTCTAAGATTTTATCCACTCTTTTGCCTTAACCAACAATGTGGCTCTAAGCTTCTCTGAACCAGGAGGCACATAACCAATTAGAGCCCATTCAAATAGACTTCGACACATCTCAATAAACAATGGTGACCATGAAACATTAAATGAAATGACGTTGAGATAGAAAAAAACTGCAATGGTAAGGTCCACCTCATCTCGCGGCTCTTACTGGAAAATCCTGTCCATTGGACCACTTGGAGTTAGCCTCTTTCTTGTTGGTTGAATATCAACCTCACTCCCATATCTGCTAGGTGGAGGCCTAGTCCTAGAGGGTTTCCTCAAGAATGGAAGAGGATCCTCATTCTTTTGTACTTACTTGCTACTGTCACCTTCCCTAAGCCAACATGATCCTCTCTTTCCATCCCCCTTCGTTGGGTAACACTCAATGCTTTACATGTAGCAAGCCCACAAGGAAGGCCCAACAAATGGCCCTTAACCTAGTAATAAGTGCTCTTGAACTCATTCTTGCAGAAATTGCATGTCCAAACTACATTACCTCCCCCTCCAAGCTTTACCCCAAGCCCTAATTTCCTTGTCACATGCTTCCACAAAGGGTATTTCTTCTCTTGGGCCTGTTGTCTTGCTAATACAGGGCTATATGGAGCTTGAACTCCACTAGCAGTAGATGGAGCACTAGCAGGAGTAGATGAACTTAGGATTGGAGGAGGAGGAGAAGGGGAGACACCAACTGGGGTATTTCTCCCTTTCCTTTGCCCTTTACCAGTTGTCCTAGCACATTGAGACATTCTTCTTGTTACTTGATGGTAAGCTTGCAATGCTCCCAATGAAATCCGCCCTCAAATCACTTGCAAACCCTTGGAAATCCTTCAAATGCTCTTCACCTGCAAGACAAAACACTCTCAAAGCTTTCTCTTCACTTGCAAATGAAAAAGAAAGAGGCAAAAATCGGTTTTTAAGAGGCCACGGGCAACTTTTCCACCTTTTTCATGTCCGGTATTTCGGACACTAGTTTCGTAGGTTAGGAAACTAACCAAATCCGTGTCTGACACGTGTTTTGATTGTGTCTCGAAAATGGACACGGTTAAAACCAATGAACCACGACCCGGCCAAGACTCGCGGGTACTCGCGAGTCTTCCCGAGTCAGACTCGAAAACGAGTAACCCACCCATACTCGTGGATAGACTCGCAAACTCGACAAACTCGGGAGACTCGCCCAGAATCGATACTTACTCGGTCGGACTCGCCCAAGACTCGGTGTTTGTTCTAATGGTCGTCGTTTGCATTCCGGTGGTCGTGCAGCTTGTTATTGTGATGGCAGCCATGCTACGGCTTGTTATATGATTGAGGGAAGGCTAAACCAAATACCTCTCTGTGGCTTCAATGCTTAGATATAATTTGCCGAGTCGCAGGCCATCAGCAAGGGAAAAGCCCACAGTTGATGAAGGTCAATGGAAAGGGAAAATCCCATAGATGATGAAGATCATCGCCATGGAAAAACCCCGCGGACCTTCATCAGTCACTCAGTCGTGGAGCACAAAATCTTCGACGACGGGTTGTTGTTCTGGCGTTCGGGTTGCTGTTCGATGGCGGGCGGGCTGCTGTTTATGTCATGTTTTTTTATTAAATCATTATATTGTTTTTTTTAACTTTCAACTTTGTGTTATACAGTTTTAAAAAAAACTTTTTATTATTTATATTTTATGTTATATAGTTTTTAATTATATATATAATTTTTATATTTTATATATAATATATATTAAAAATTTACTAAGTTGCCAGGAAACTTGGGTACGGGGACGGGTATGGGTACGGGTACGGGGACGAGGACGCCACTTTTTGAAACAGGGTACTTGGGTACGTCGAGGGTACAGTGTGTGTATGTATTATATATATATGTGTGTGTGTATGTGTGTGTGTGTGTCACAGTCGCATCATATTTCAGATTTCTCCACAAATTATGAATCATAATTCATAATTCTAAATTCAATGATTCATTGAACAATGAACATTCACATTGAAAATTTAAAACATAAAATTTGATAAATCATAGACTCAGTAGATATCAATTTGAATACTGGAAGTTACATAAAATTTGATAAATCATTGTACCAAATAGTTGTAACAAACACTCGAACTCAGACCTGAAAGTACACTTGAAATCTTATTTTAAACACCTATTTGTACTATTGTTACGGGCAATTAAAAATCACAAATATATTCCTCGATTGATGTGAGTGTATTTCTCACTATTAAATACATTAGTATAATTTGTGCACATTTGGTAGTTAAATTATGCTCCTCGAGTGCTGAACATAAAACCATAAAAACATTCATTGTAAATCAATGCAAAATCAATCTACCAGATATGGACAATATTCAGTGGAATTTGAATAGTGTTGTAAAGTGTTTGACATAAGTCTTGAACCAAACTCCATACGCAGTTAGCAAAAAATTAGTTCAGATTTGGTTGGGGGTCATGACATTTTCCCCAGCGGATTGCAATTTATTGAGTCGGTCATACCCCCGGAGTACCCAAACACGGGGTACGGTGTACCATTTTGCCTATAAGTACCCCTTTTTTATAATGGAGTCTCGGGTACGTGGAGCTAGTATGGGGTACGACAGGGTACGGTAGGAGACGTACCTTACGAGTACCCAGTACAGGTATCCAGTACTAGTATGTGTACCCTACCCTCGGGTACGGGTACCCTAGCAACTTAGAAAATTTATATATGTAATCTTTTATTTATATTTTTTATTATATAGTTTTTGTTATATAGTTTTGTTTATTTATATTTTATTTTATAAATTTTTTATTTTGATTTTATTTAATGTGTTATTTTTTATTTTAAATTTGTATTTATCAATGTTCCCCCAAGTTTCTGGGACACAGGGACGCGGGAGCGGGGAAACGCAGAAATGACATGTAGAAGTACCCCCCAAAATTTTAGGAAACGTCGAAGGGTACGTCAAGGCCTGAAACATAGGGGACCTCACCAGGAATACTACAAAATTTATATTAGAATACATAAAAATTGAAAGTTGGAGCATAAGTCATTAAAGTCTTTAATTTTATAATCTAAAGATTAATACAAGTTTATAACATACATCAAGTGAAATAAAATGAAATACAACCATACATAAGCTATAACGGATAAAACAAATTCGGAAATACCACCATATTGAACAACGAAATGAAATCGAGCCTACTAAGAAGGAAAATAGTGGATGGTGTGGCCCTTTATCATTTAATTTGTTATCTTTTGGTAAAAAAAATTTCAAAGGAAACGTGGGGACGCCATTTTTAGGAGGGAAACGTTTCCCTTCCGTGTTTCCTTGAGTTTCCTTCAAACGGGGACGTGGAGGGGATGTTTCCAATGGAGTTTCCAAGTTTCTGAGACATGCGGGAGCGTGGAAACGCATTTCCTACCCTTGGGGACATGTACCCGTGTAACACTGGTATTTATGTTATATGTTTTAAATTCATATTTATTAATTTTTTGTTATATATTTTGTTTTTTTATATTTTATTTTATTTTTGTTATGAATTATTGTATAAATTTTAGTTTTATAGCTTATATGGATTGTAAATGGTTTTAACCTCTTTTTTGTACCCAAAATCATAAAATGTACAATATTTTTATTTTTTTTCCTATTTGCCGAGTCTTCCCGAGTCTGTCCCGAGTCTGTCCCGAGTCTTTCTCGAGTTTTTCCCGAGTCCACGAGTCATATGCCAGCCGAGTCTTTGTCGAGTCCGAGTCGTGCAACATTGGTTAAAACATGTGTTGGACACGTGTCCTCACCGATTTCATGTCGCACAACAAGACATGGGACACGAGGTGTTAGATTATGATAACTTGGAGATGTCCTCCATGGTTCAGATGCCTTACATGGAGGTACATTAGCTGCATAACCATCAGGATGGAGTAGAGAGTGAGATGCACTCTACTCAGTGGCATGAGCCCAGCCGGGGCTGCATGCAGAGCTTCAGGGGAGATTGACCTTTGCATGCATGAGTATTGCATGACCTGTCAGCATTCAGTGACTGCATGCAAAAGTGACCTTTTGCATGCACCGGGAATTAGGGTTTTGGCAAACCTAATTCATCGATGAGATTATTTATAGAGGCAGGAGGTCCCCAGATGAGGTTACTCAGTTGTATCATCAAAGAGAGATACTGGCAGAGTGGGGAGGACGAATCTACACATGTGGGGCGACTTTCTGAGATAGAGAGGAGTTGTTGCAGGAGCTAGGAAGTTCATATCTGAGCTAGATCAGTGATCTTCAGTTCCAGAGAGGCTAGATACCCATTCCTGTGAGCTGAGAGAGCTCAACAATGAGATTACTGTGGAGATTGGAGGAGGTCGAGTTCTCTTGGAGGAGGATGTTTTTCCTGAGGGAGGAGAAGCTCGTTGTGAGCTAGATTGACCAATTCGGAGTCTGTGACTTCCAGGATAGCATTGCCTCAAGATTTGAGGAAGGTTAGGGACGATCGAAGCTCAGATCTATTGAGATCTGGACCAGTACAAGCATTTGACATCCAGAGGGGAGGGCGCACTTGTGCATGCAGAGAGGGTCGATTTCATCAGTGAGCAGTCTTCAGAGCGAGCAGATCAGAGCAGAGAGATCTAGAGAGGGTAGATCTATCAAAGGCACCGTCAGAGCACTCAGATCCATATTGGCAGTTAGGGCATACTTCTTCGGTGCATGCATCAACTAGATGCATGCAAATTAGAATTTGTCCTGTTCAGAGGGGTTGAGTTATCGGCTGAGGTAATTCTGTATTGTACTGTCTTTTATACATCTATATGCTCTGGGCTCGAGAGAGAAGATAGCCCCATAGTTAGCTGGTTTTTCCCAAAAGGGTTCCAGGGTATATCTATTGTCTATGTGGTTGATTACATTTATGTTCAGTTGGTAAATGCAAATCTATTTGTTTGAGTTTATTTCTTTATGAGCATACATTGATTTAGAGACTCATACCACTTGAGATCTCAAGGCAATCCAGAGGGAGTAGTGATCTCTGGATCTATATATATTTACATGAGGGCCCATTTGGATGCGTCTGGTATCATAGCTACTCACCAGGTCAGTAGAGTAGCCAAGTTTCTATCACAAGATTATTCCCTTCAGCCTCAAACAATAGTAGAGAAAGCCTCCCTCATTCTTGTCCCCCATCGCCCCATCTACCCCCAAGATCATACAACCAAGCCTCTTCAGTACCGACCACTCCTTAGAGGATATCATCTGCCAATCAATCGACCATTTCACAATGATTGGTAGCTACAACAACGAGCCCACCTCTTAGTCTCCTCACTCGTCCTACACTGCTAGCACCAGCAAGTCATCACATCTTCCCTTTCTTTTGCTCAATACCAAGATTCTCAAAGCCTCCAGTTTATAGCACTTCTATTGTACCAGAAATTTATCTTATACTCTCTTTTTTACCTTTTATTAAGCTTCTTTAGCTAGTCTCTAGATTGTTCTTAGATCTTGTTATATTTTTCTGACCTCCAAAATTGCGTTGGTCTAGGTCCCCTGGCAATTCATCTAACTATCTTATCTTATCTATCTTGAAATCTGAATTTTATATGTTTTGGGTTCACACACACACACATGTGCATGCGCACACATACACGTGCGCGCATGCACACATGCATGTACACACACACATGTGCATGTGCACACATACACGTGTGCGCGCGTACACACACACTATATATATAGATATAGATATATATATATATATATAAAGTCCCTCTAGATTACCAACCACTCTTGTGGTTGACACCATCCTCCATCCAAATGTTCTAGGGAAAAGGGGGAAATCCCAAATTTGACTTCGGAAAAAAAATACATCTGTGTGTGTCATTTCCTAGTCCTGGGACTAATGATCTTGACTTTCAAAGTTTGGCAGATCCAGATCTAAGTAACGTATCTAACATAATTAAAACGATTTACACAGTATTGCAGAAACTCTAAATACAAAAATTTATTATACAAATGAGATAGGTAGCTATGACTGTCTCCATCCCCATGAAATTGACGTGAAATATTCATATTTAGAACTGAAAAAGTCGCTAGATATTCCATCACAAAAGTACTACTGCACATCAACCTCACATCATATCATTTTAAAATTTTAAAAAATGATAATAATAATAATAATTACAAAAGGTATATATGTGACTCACTGTTACTATACCCAGTAAATTCGATGCCACCGTCAATGAAAGAGCCAGAGCTGAATTACCGCCAACAAGCTGATTGCAAACCACAACATCCAAGGAGATTCTTGTTCATTTGGATATTCGTGTCATTATGAATTTATGAGAAAATAAAAGGAGATATCAACATACCTGTGTTAATGCTACTCCACTTGATAAGGTAGTAGGCATGCAACAAAACATAGCTAGTCCTGTAGTAGGGAATGTTATATACAGAAAAAATCTCTTGAATTTTCTTCTCGCAAAAAATTGAATTATTCTTTTTGCTCTTAATTAACAATGAAACTTGAGCCAAACCTAAGATAAGCTTGCTTTTAATAACCTCAAATGTTACATGGAATTCAGCCATGTCACACAAAATCCTGAGGAAGAAATATACCTGTAACAAATTCCTGAGGAATTAACTTCAATTGCAAAACAAGCCTTGAAATAAATGGTGTGAATAAGAGAATTGAAGCCTATCAAGCCAGATGAAGCTAACATTAGCATCCTCTTGTTGGGCTTAAAACTAGAACATATTTAAAGATAAAAAACAATTGAAATTATCAGTGAAATATGTTATACAATGTCACATGTTCTAGAGAAAGGGCATAATATTGGAATCTGAACACCACCTTTCAATACCTACAATCAGGTATTCAAGTTATAATATGGCCTTGTTAGGAATATTTTCCTTCAAATCATACGAAGATATTTGGGAAGATGGAAAACAATAATATAAAGGGAAGATAATTGCCTTCTCAACAAAGCATCTACATTCATATAGGTAAACAACATCGGATATGTCATGTCCATAATTCAAGGATGCAAGATGTAATAGTAATCGAAGCTATGTGTTTCAATGTAGAAAGTGTTAGAAAATTGGGCAAAATAATTTTGAGATTAGATGGCATTTACCCATAAACTAGGACAAGTTTTAAAAACAAAAATTTTAAGAGTAAATATTTGTATGCTTCTAACATAGTTGAAAAGATATGTGTTTCTGCAATGCACGAAAATTATAGAAGCAATATTTCCTTTCATCTGAAACTTGCTGCCATATAGACAATATATAAAACCTAGCCCCATAGTTAATAAATATTGCACAACCTAGAAATCTCTAGAGTCAAGAGTCGCTTCTGAGACGCAAGCTCTCAATTATGTTTTCTGTTACATTGATCTCATACCAAATCAATTTTGCTTGGCAATGCCCAAAGGACTTGAGATGAACATTGCTTTCTAGCTTTGCTACTTTCATTAGAAGATTGTGATTACCCTATCTCCTCCCTTCTCCTCTCCACTCGCTCATCCTTACACTCCTCTCCACTCCTATCTGCATCTGTACCCTTCTCCAAACTTGCACCCCCCCCCCCCCCACTAAGAGACAAACCCTCTCCTTCTCCACTGTCCCTCACCTCTCGCCTCTCTGTCCCTCCCTTCCCCTCCTATCCACAGGTCCTCTCAACCCCACAACCCTTCCCTTCTCCACTAACGTGCACACCTCCTCCCAAATCTGCGACCCCTTTCGTGGGTTCACCTATGCTCGCATACGATCTTCCCTTCACCCGGAACTTACCTCCTATAGCACAGTCATGAAACCCATGGGCATTGATAGGAAAACAAGCAGCACAGATCTCAGGTTTGTTGGAAGATTTGCGCAAAGGTTTAATTTGTGGCCACACAGGAAAGATGCATCCCATGGATAGTCCCAAAACATGCTTAGTCTCTGACCGCATGTGAACTCTCTACAAACCCGGTTTCATTGGCAGCACAACTTCACTATTTTCCAAACTGATGGAGTAGCTCTACACAAATGTGCATACTCTTTTAAATAGAGTCTCAAAAGTGGAATCTGAGAACCTAATTCTCAAGCAAATGCTAGCTGAAAACAAAGCACAGCAAGCTCTTCACCCACTGTGAATAACTCCTTGAATGCAGAAATTTTAGATCTCATAAACAAACAAGAGGATGTTCAATCTCAACAGGTAACCACTAACCTTTAAACAAGAAACTGAAACTCATTGAAAAGTGTGCCCTACGGGCTGCAGCATGTGGTATTGAAGTACACTCATATGGTATTTATTATCTTGGGCTGCAGGGTGAAATTGGGTTGAAGGGAAGTGAAATATTACTTTGGTAATTTCATATTTCAGATCAGCCCTAAGGAAGACCACATGAGATAGATCTGGAAAACTTCTAGATTCAGGTGAAATTTTGGATGTTGCATTAATTGTCCAAGTCTTGAATTTTCTACAATTTCTTCCCCTCTGAAAAACCATTGATTCTTCATTTTCCATATACGTTTGCGTCTTTTCTTGGTGCCGAATTTTCTACAATTTCTTCCCCTCTGAAACACTATCAAATCTTCATTTTCCAGATACGTTTGCTTCTTTTCTTGGTGCTTGATTGAAATTCACAAGAAATCAGGTTAATACAAAAAGAGGAGATGAAAATTAGCAATTTTTTTAACCATGGGACTCGCTTAAGGGCATGATACTTTAAGATTGTTCATAGAGATAAATAACATGAAAGGGTTAGTGTAAATAATGTTAGTTTTTGTACCTAGGAAGTGTTCCCTAGGTGACTTTATTGCCTAAGTCACTTAAGTGGGGAAATAAAGTGACCCTTGCATTAAATGACTTCAAATGAGCATTTAATGTGACTTTATAACTTAAAGTCACTTTTGATAAATTTAAGTGGGTGAGTGAAAATGATTTTATGAGAATTAAATTAGACAATTTATTCTCATCAAATCTCAACCATTGGATGAAAAACTCACTTAGGGTTTACTCAAAAAGGAAAAGGGAGGCAAAACACATTCATTCTTGAGAAGAGGAGGAGGAGATCAAGAGAGAAAGTGGGCATGAATTTCGAGAGAGCAGCAACTAGGGTTCAGCAGTGGCACGAATTTTGAGAAGAGGCACACATTTCGAGGACTAGCATTTAATGCTTTCAGCACAAAAACCGAGGCACGGTACAGCAAGAGGTTAGCACGATTTTCGAGGCATAGTACAGCTGAGGATTGGCACAATTTTCTAGACATTGTACAGGCACAGAAATCGAGGATCGTACACAACATTTATTGATGTTCCGTACAGCACAGATTTTGAGGATTTTCGGGCACAGTTTCGAGGTCTGTACATTTGTATGGACTGTACCTTTTTACATCGAAAACGAGGCAGAAATTTTCTACACAGATTTCGAGGTTGGGCACAGTTTTTCGAGGTGCTGGGATTTAGCACAAAAATCGAGGCAACAACTTGACACAAAAATCGAGGCTGCTTCTGGGTGACTTTTTTATGGTGGAGATAAGTACATTTTTGCTGTAAAAATTTATGTACTGAACATATTGCTGAAGAAATAAAATCTCTCTCTCTCTTTGACTGGTTTTCTTCGTGGGGGTTTTTCTAGGGCTATTGGCCAAAAATTTCTGAGTCTGATTTATTTTATGGCGTGCATGTTAAATTAGTTTTCTTCCTGTTAAAAGTGTTTTTACAGCGTGTTTAACTGTCTGAAATTTTTATAAGTAGTTTCCAGCCAATGCAAAACTGGTTGGGGATGAAAACACTGGAAAACGTGACATAAACCAGCAAGCTGAAATAACACAAAAAATTTACAAATAATAAAATGTTAGACTATTTAATGCCCACTTTTGTAGAGATAGGCACAAAAATAAAAGTGGTTTCTGTGAATTAAAAGTAATAGAAAAAAATAAAAAGCTATGTATAGAGTTAGATATTCCTCCTTGTGCAATACAAAGATATTGAGCTGTGTTAGAGATTCCACCTTCCATTCCATATCTAGACTCACGCATGTGTGCTATGATAAAATAGAACTTTGTATCATTTAGTTTGAGTCAATTGAATGATAAGAATTAATATCTCTAGGTGAAAATCTAACGTTTTTGAATATGAAATCCGTGCCACTTAACAAGAGAACAAATTGCATTCAAAAAGCCAAAGTATCTATATTAGGTTACCCCTAAGGTACATGTCACAAAAAAGGGAGTGATTTCACACATTGAATGACGATAAAATCCAAGAAGACAAGTGCACATATCTACTAGGCTTAAAGATCCAACTTTCAATAACTAGATTACAAAACAAGACAAGTGCCACATAAAGATAGAGTACCATTATAAAGTGGTCACAAAAGGTATAAAAGAATATGCTCTACTTATGCAGCATGTCTAGCTTTAGTTTCTTCCTAATTACTTCCCTCAACTCTACCACTACCAAATACAACTTTCTATCCAACATCCTCTGGGACATTGTGCTTCACTCTTTCCCTTACACTCTCCACTAGTACAAAATGATTTGTAATTGTATTACTTGTTCCATGAACCATTGGTTTGACAAGGACTATAAGACCATGCACAAACACCTTTGTTTATGCATGACCATTCTTCTATCCAAGTATCGTTGTCTCTTACATTGCAAGAAACGTACATTTCTTCCAACAAGGAGACACAATCCTTTGAACACCCTTCACCTCTCCCCTAAGATTTCCTAGCAGACCCTCCCTTCAAAAAAAGGATAATTTATGATGGAGCACAAGCAAAGGGTCATCATTATGAAGATGAATCTAATAGCACCATAAAAGTATGGAGGATTGTGAAGTCGCAAAAAGAACTAGGGGCAAAAATCAACAATATTGTGGACAAATTTGACAACTTATTTGAAGAATCCCGAAGACGATGGATAATGTTATGCCCCAGATCATCCAGAGGATGCTTGCCAGGATATACAGAATGAAGGGGTCTTTTGCCATCATAAAAGGCCAATTCTAGGCTTGTTTATGTAAAAGGGGTGGTCTAGTGGGACTCAAGACCCATGGTCTGGTCATGGTGGGTTCTCTTGGTTTTCGATCTAAGGAGTATTGGCTTAGTGACAATGTTGACTGTTGAAAAATGTAATGAGGGATGTCCTTCTCCCCATGTTTTTGTGTTTGTCATGGGGGCGACACAACATTGTATTTCCTAGACTTGTTGTATTTTTAAAGTGACTTTTTTAATAAAGTACTTTAGTATTATGTACTTTAAGTTGTCTCAAAAGTTATTTAATGTATTATTAATTATGAGATGTAATTAATAAAGGAGCAATGAATATAAGCCCTCAGATCAAAATCATCTTAACCATTGGATGAAAAGATAGTTAGGGTTTTTGAGTTAGGGTTTTGGGAAAGCAAAAGTATAAATACAAGTCTAAGTTAAAGAGAAAACAGACAGTTAGAGAGAAGAGTTATTTATGATTTTATGAGAGCACAGTTCCCTAGAAAATCATTGCCACAGTTCCCAAGGCAATTAGCAAATAGTTCGTACAGTCATTTGTTGGCACAAAAATCGAGGCATAGAAATTGTACAGTCTGTACAATTCGTACAATCCTCTACTCGCACAATTTTCGAGACAGTCTATACAATCCTTTGTTGGCACAGTTTTCGAGGCAACTATTGGCACAGCTTTCGAGGCAGTCCATACACAATTTGTAGAGCAGTCTGAAATTTTGCTTGGCATAGTTTTCGAGGCAGCTCGTACAACAGTCTGAAATTTTGCAGAGATAAGTTGGTTTTTTTAATTGCATTTATGATTTTGCTGAGTGGAAGATAAATTTCTGAGTTGTGAGAAATATCAGTTTTGCTCTCATTTAATAAAAGACATCTCTTTGGGTTTTTCCCCATACTAGGGGTTTTTCCCTGGGCATTGGCCCTAAACACATGTGTTCACATTCTACAATGATTGTGTTATTGTTTCATTGAGTACTTTTTGTTCAAGTTATTTTTGGCTTTAAATAACTCAAAGTAGCATTAAGTCATTTGTGAAGAAAAGTGTTTGAAGAAATGTCTGAATGAGTTTTTTTTTAGTACATTCTCTTTAAATTTTTACATTGACTGCACCTTGATGGGCAGACGTCCCTTGTCTTGTTTGGCCTTTTTGTGACCTAAGTTGGTGTCTGATGCTTCTTGGGAGGGGGCCATTAGGACACATGGCCTAGGGGCTCCTACCCACACTTATGTTTTTCTATGTATGAGGTGATTGTGTGTGTAAGGCTTAACATACCCAGCCTAGCACACCTCCTTTGTGCCACTTGGACCTTCTTCTCCATTGTATGACCCCTCCTCTTGGTACGTATGTGCTCACATCACTATGACGTCATCCTCATCCAGAGAGCTTTACCTTGCTAAAGGGGAGGACATTGAGGGATCTTCTACATTTTTAGGGTTAGTTGGGGCATGATGTCCTCCCTCGACTCATCACTTCGTTCAGATGGAACCAATTACACTATTTTATCATTATTTTTAGTCTTTTTTGGTTTAGTCCTCGACTTGTGGGTGACATACCATAATTTTTAGTTATTTTATCTTTTTATTAAGGGAGGCTCTAAAGTTAGAGAATACTAGGAAGCCTCATAAATAAAGGCTCCTAGCATCATTTGTAAACAAGACAAGGGTTCTAATTATGTATCTTTTTCTTTTCCTCTTGGTATATTGGAGCTTCTAAGTGGGGCGCACCTCTCTCTTTGGCAAGTTTTACATGTGATAAAAGTTGAATGGTGGAATTTCTAGGGTTTTCTATCTTCCAAGATTGATCCTAAGAATAGTTGTAATAACCCGTGGCTAAGGAAACTTAAGAAGTACCTCTTGCTATCTTTCTTGGTTGATGTTGGTAAGATCTCTCCATTTTCTTGTTTGACGTTACTTTTGCACCTTAAGCAAGGTAAATTAGGGTTTTATTGGCATCTTCTTAGTCTTGCTTGAGGAGACATTCCTCTTGAAGGAGTTATCCACTATGGGCCTTGGGATTCATTGTTTGCCCTAATTAGGGTTTTGGCTACTTCAACCTAGTATCGGGTTACTAGCCTTTGCCCTAGTTAGTAAATCTTGAATAGCCAAATTGAGTAGTGACGTTGACCTCGATCTCTAATTGCACTTTGGTTGAAGGACTGAGGTCATAACCCCTTCTCTTCACTCTTTGTTATCAAAATTCTCTTGTATATTATTATAAAAATCCAAAAAAATATAACACTGGAAAAACCCTAAAAATTATAAAAATTCATATCTCAAAAAATATTTGCAATTTGGAAATTTGTTCGGACGGATAAGTACGCCCTAGTTGAATTAATGGTGAATCCTTGAGGGCGCTTTATTCCTATGGTTGGATTGTGTTGTTTTGGGTAACCTATGCATGCTAAAGTTTGGTGTTGCATATCTGTTATTGTAGGTACAGCAGGTATATCAGACACTTTTACCAAGTTTGGAGGCCTAAAAAGTGGGTTACCTGGGCCTATATTGAGCCCCAGGGGTTGGAGGTTTTTTGGAGAGCATGTTAAGCGAGACAACACTCTATTTGAGGGTTGTTATAAAGCTTGTATCAGATCTGATATCCTATTTTCAGAATTGTTTTGAGGCCCCTTCTTCACCCTATTGTTCATCCCCCTTACCCTACTACACAAAGTACACTTCACATGGTAAGGTTGGTATTGTCTTGATTGATTTTATCAAGTTTTCTGAAGTGAAATTACTGCTGCAATTCTATAACAGCAATAGCAAGTTGATGTTATATTTCATGGGATCCGTTATAAATCCATCAACTCCTACCTCTCTTTCAGTGATATTTATGCTTCATTGTTTTGACTCCATAAGGCACTAATCTTCGCCGAGAAGTTTCTTGGGAAAAGTGTTTGTCTATTCACTATTGTCTAGGGAATCGCAATTATCATTCACCGACTTCTAGGGACTCCCCATTGGTATTAGGAGTTGATCTAAAGTGTTAAGGATCTAGGTTGTGGTGACATTGGGCACTAGTTCCTCCCCTGCTTACCACTTGTCGCATTGTGAATCATGAACTTGATCGAGGGTACTATTTTGAGCAGAAAAAAATTTCGGCATCATTGCCAAGGGATGCTTAAAGATTGTTGCACAACAGTTGAGGCATGTTGCTCAGGTCAAAGTTTTCATCTCCCTGGCAAGAATGACAAATTTGGTCAGGAATTTGAGGTAAGTGTTTGTTTTGTACTTTGATGAGATTATTGTTAAGGACTAACCTTGTAGGTCTTATCTAGCGACTCCATTGAAGAAAATTACAAACAAAGAAGTAAACTTCAAGACAGAAGCCTCAACTATTGATGACATTGTCGAGCATGTAAATATTTGATTCAGAGATCACTACTCCCTCTGAATCACCCAGAGATCTCAAGAGGTATGAGTCTCGATATCAATACATGCTCATATAAATATAGACTCAACAACTAGATCTGCATTTACCACACTGAAACATATGCAATCACACATAAACAACAGATATACCCTGGAAACCCCAACCAAGGAAAACCAAAAAACTGTGGGGCTATCTTCTCTCTCGAGCCCAGAGCATATATATATAAATGACAAGTACAATATAGGATTACCTCAAGAGGTAACTCAATCCCTGAACCGGGTAGACTCTAGATTTGCATGCATCAGCTGATGCATGCATTGGAAGAGTAAACCCTAACTGGTAAACTAGATCTGAGTAACTCTACAAGTGCCTCTGATTGATCTGCCTCCTCTGTATCACACTGCTCTGATCTGCTCTCTCTTAAGACTGCCCTCTGAAGAACTCGACCTCTACTGCATGCAGAGGTGTTTCCTCCCCTCTGGATGTCAAATGCTCGTACCGGACCAGATCTCAGCAGATCTGAGCTCTGATCGTCCCTAACCTTCCTCAAATGCTGAGGCAAGGCTATCCAGGAAGACTCAGACTCTGAATCGGTCAATCCAGCTCCAAACGAGCTTCTCCCTCCTTGGGAAATGCACCCTCCTCCAAGGGAACTCGGCCTCCTCTAAACGGATCAGAAATCACACTGATGAGCTTTCTCAGCTCACAGCACTGGGTGCCTAGTGACTCTGGAACTGAAGGTCACTGATCTAGCTCAGATCTGACCTTCCTAGCTCCTGCAGCAGCTCCTCTCTCTCTCAGAAAGTCGCCCTGCATGCACAGCTACGCCCTCCTCACTCCAGCAATATCTCTTTCTGACAATGCAACTGAGTAACCTCATCTAGGGACCCCCTGCCTCTATAAATAATCTCACCGATGAATTAGGTTTGCCAAAACCCTAATTCTCGATGCATGCATCCAATAAAAGCTAACAGTGCATGCAAGGGTCAAAACACTCTGAAAGGTTCACATGCAGCCACCACTAGACTCATGCCACTGAGTAGAGTGTATCTCACCCTCTACTCCATCCTGATGCCTATGCAGCTAATGTACCTCCATGTAAGGCATCTGAACCATGGAGGACATCCCGAAGTTACCACAATCTAACAGAGCATAGAGGTGAGCACATTCGCTAGTTAAGAAGAAGAGCTCATCTTGGTGACTCCACACATATTGATATATTCGAGTTGGGATTCGGTGACCTCCTTGAAGAAGTTTAAAGTAAGGAAAAATGGCATGGCCTCCAGGGATGGATGAGCGTTTTGTTCCTCTTGATTGGGAAAAATGGCATGGCCTCCAGGGATGGATGAGTGTTTTGCTCCTCTTGATTGCTCAAATATCCCAGGTTATCCAAATAAGTTGCCAAAGTTGTTCTAAGAATATTTTTGTGATCATGATGATGATCCCACAGACCATGTCTTCAAATTCTTGGTAGTAGCTCCAAGGGTCAATATTAAGAATTAGGATGTCTATATGAGATCATTTGTGCTTCCCTTGGAGGAAAAAGCATGTGCTTGGTTTGAGGGGCTAGACAAAGGAAAAATATCTTCTTTTGCAGTATTGATAGAGACATTTTGTGGCCAATGGTTCGTAAAAGGGCATGAAGAATGGGTGCCCTATGTTGAATACATGAAGACTATGTTCAAGGGAGAAGACCATGTTGAAATCTAGGCCCTTGAGGAAGACTTAGAAGAAGTCCATGGTAAAGATAGTCAGATCAAGCAAAATGAACATGCCCTTGAGGGTTTTCAGCCATTGGTTATTGTAGATATGGAAGAGGAATATTTTGTGTAAGAAGAAGACGTTCATGATTTTCTCCCGCTATACAAAAACGGAGAGATCCTCGATTTGGATCAACCAAAGTCAACTTTTTGTGCAATCATGGAACATGAAAAAAATTCACAAAGATCGAGAAGAAAATGAAGAAGCTCCTAAAGAACCACTTCTGATTGAAAAGGGTATTGAAAACATGGTTGGTGAAGATGTAGTTGGTGCTTCCCCTTTTTCCCTTTATGATGAAGACCTTAAGCAACCAAGTTTACCCTCTCCTAAGGTGGATCTCAACGATAACTTTCAACCATGCTTCTTAGGAATTGATGCAAGTTTTGGACAGTAAGAAGATGAATAGATTCTTGTGGAAGAGCCAATGGCCATGAGAAGATACCATGAAGATGACCCAGAAGGTCTAGGGAATGAAATCGATTTTGTTGACGAAATCCATGAAGATGACCCAGAAGGCCTAGGGAATGAAATAGATTTTGTCGACGAAATCCATGAAGATAATGAAGAAGATACTGACAAATTTTGGACGATGAAATTTAGTGAGGTCAAGTCTCAGTCAGGTATGGGTGCAGGTATTGTAATAACTTCTCCTTATTGGGTGAAGGTGTTGTATTCATCTTAGAATTTGAAGGTGCTAACAATGTGGCTAAGTATGAAGCTCTCTTGCATGGCCTTGGGTTACCTAAAAATTATGGTATTAAGTTTTTTGAGATTATTGGCAACTCTAAGGGTATCCTATCCGGGACGGTAGAGGTAGGCAACTAGGCAGGTGACACCTGCAAACACCAGGTTCCCTACACGGATGGGCAGTTGTCACTCCGGACAAGGCGTTCGTCACTTTAGACAAGGCAAGTAGCCAAGTCAAGGGGGAGACCCTACTCAACCAGCAATGGTAAAGACTCAAAACAGACACTCCCAAAACCCAAATAATAAAATGAAAACAGATAGGAGGTGTCTAGGGTATCTAAGACTCTTATCCAACCAACAGGCAGAAATTGGGTGATGGATGGGCGCTAACTAAAGCAATTTTTGATCTAATTTTTAGATGAAAAATAGTTGATTTGAAATGTTTAATGGTTGGAAATGAAATCAAAAAAACAAAATCAGCTAGAAGTGGAAGATAAATTTCTGCCTATGGGGGAATTGACCCAAATTTGACCAAGTATGTAAAACAAAAATAAAATCAGCGACTTAATCAGCACTTCTAGTGATTTAAACTTGGTTTTAGATGATGATTAAAATAGTAGAACAACAACCAAGGTAACCCACAAACCCAAAACCAACCAGCAAATGAAAAATGACCAAAAACGCTCAAGTAGGGCGCAGGCCAGCAAGTGACTAGTGCCAAAAGTATGGGTAAATGGAGTCCAAATGAACTGAAACTCAAGATATGATCGTTTAAGACTATTTTAGAAGCGGGTTTTAAAGAAAAATAGAGTTTTGGCGGTGAAATTTTAATCTTTTAATTTTCCCTTGGTTTTTTATGCAAATTTTAGGTCAGGAAACACAACAAAAATTTAAATGGAGAAATAGACATGAGAGAAGTACCTGGAACAATGATGAATGGATGATTTTTGCATGAAGACTACTTCCAAAGTTCAAGTGGTGAGAAACTAGCCTTCTTTCCTAAGCGTTTGAGCCAGCCAAATGACCAAGTGCGCCCTTGCTACCTACCACAAAAGAGGAAAATCAGAAATCTGAAGCAAATTGCAAATTAGCACAGCAAAATGAAAGACAAATAATGGAGAAATTGAAAGACAGTAAGTAAATTCAACTCCCTTGTTAAATCCTTGAAGAGAAAGAGCAAGTATGGAGTTCCCACTATAAGATTTGCACCCTCCTCCAAGTGGCCTCTCAACCTACGAATCGAATCAGCTATGTATGGTGGAAAAACACGCTAGATCACTCAACAATGTATTAGTAAGTAGATATCAGTCATGACAATACACATCCAAACACACAATGTCTCAAGAACTCTCAAAGAATCTTCTCTATTCAGTCCAAGTGTTCCCAAAAAGATATCCAAGAGAGATACAAATGACAGAGCTTGCTCTCTTATAGAGATAGCTCCAAATCCAAACCCTATTCCCACCAAAACGAATGGCTGGGATTCAATCCCCAATGGGCCAAACGAATGGCTGAGATGAAGTGGAGGAGGGGGGGCAAATTGCCCTCATGCACCCAAGGGAGAAGAGGGACCACTTATGGGGTCCATACAACATGCATTAGGGTGTCTAAGGGGAGGCTTTAGGTTGTTCTAGCCCCTTAGACCCCTTGTCCATAGTCTTTGCATATAATTTTTACAAAAGATGAGTTTTTACATAGTGAAAAACGCCCAAGTATGGGCAAATTGGTCCCACAAACATAATTGGGCACAAATGGGGGCCCCACACCAAATATTTCATGTCTAAACATAATCAAAGTGATGTTAAAATACCCTTTTACCTTTTCCTACCATTGCATTTGCCATTTCCAAAGTTAACTTAGCCAAATTTGATCTTTTTCCATTAATTAACTGCTGGTTTTTATTGTTGAAGATGTAATTTGCACTTTTGACCCACTTATATTGCACAGATTGACGAACCGTTTGTTGCATTGTGATCGTAGAACCCAAATATACTAGAAATGGTCACTCGAACGATCACGATCCATCCATTGACCAATGTTTGCCCAAATTCAAGGATTTTTAATTAAAATAGAGCCCTGCTGGCCAATAATAATTAAAAATCTCACCAAAGCTTCAACATTTTTGCAATCTGATACTTGGAGGCATGTATGGGACCCCAACATATAATAAATAACCAAAATCGAAGTTTTGGTTGCAACCTTTTTCGGGACCCATTTTTAGCCTGGTCAAACTAGTTTGACCAAGTCAACTCTGTTCAAAATGGTAATGGCTGAAAACTGCATGCGACATGGGATGCCAAGGCTCCCTTATTTACGTTAGTACATAGCTAAAAACATACAATGATGACATGGCGATCAAAATGAATAATATCTCAAGAAGAACAAGCCCCAGGTGAGGTGGACCCACCACCTCCAACAGAGACTCGAAACTGTTATGCACAACTTATAGATTTGGTCATGTTATCACACCATAGTAGCAGGGCTACTATTCTTACTTAGCAGATATCTGCACATTCCAAAGCTTCCATTATTCAAAGCATGGCTATGATGATTATATATTTTGGATCACTCATGATCAGAGCAGTATATTATTCAGACTTATATTAGACTTTGTGTCAAGGCTGAGCCTTGAGAGTTCAGATTTGATGACCGATGTGACCTTTTATCCCAAACAATTTCAGTTCATTGCTTAGAGATGTATTGCAGCAGTGTTTCAGATGGTACATGATGATTATTATTATGATGATGTTGTATGATCTATGGATATGTTATCACTGACTGTGGATTATTATCTTGTTGATTTAGTCATGTTCACAGCATCTGCTTGGTATATTATTCCTGATGTGGCAAACTGTTTAAAATGAACTATAAAATGGACAATTGCTTGCACATTTAGGTCATTTAACAAAACCCACTGCTTTTTCACCTTACATAGATATGGTCTTTCCTGACACCAGTTGTCTGCTAGTGTAGGCTCCATAGTCACTTGACTCCATCCATACATGACTTTCCTATTTGACTTTATCCCTTGACTTATCTCATTTGACTTTCTGATACTGAGGACTTCCCCATTTTTCTACCTCTGTGTTTGGACCGCATCCCTGTATATTCAGTGTCTCGGCTCTGAGTTGGTGACAAAACTTGCCTTCGGTGAGTTGGATTGTAGGCCTAAATCATTCTGGTCGGTTGTCCCGATGTTTGGCATTGGCTCGAACTCCCCCTAGTCACTTGAGATGTTGTTGGCTAAAACTGAAAGCTCATGTTCTACCTATGGAAACTTATAAATTCGCCCATGGAAACTAAAAAGGGCAAGAGAGATGAACAGCTAAAAATACTCCTCGAAGAGTATAAGAAAGGTCCAAAAAGCAATGGTTCTTAAAAGTTATATCTAAACAATTGTTGACCTTATATGTATCTGAAAAACATGCCCTGGATGCAAGCTGCAACTAGTTGTGCTTATCAGCGCACCTGAGATCCGAAGGGTTATGTAGGCCAAAAAGGCCATGAAATGAAATTGAATGATCCTAATGAACCTGGATCAACTTGATGTAGACATGATGCCTAAGTTGAATAAGCACTCTCTGAACAACTTATCCATTTGTGAGGCACAGCCATTCCCCGTGTTATTTTGTCCAACACAAAGTTTGTAGCTTTCCCCCTTCTCCCTGTCCAAGGTATTTTTGAGTTAAGTTAGACAAGTCAACCCCTTGGCCCAACCTTGTTCCTAGCCTTCATCCTTCACTAGCAGTTTGACCATGTGCAATGGGTAGGTTTGTCATTTGAACTATTGTGCAAGTAATTTTATATAACAAAGGAATATGCTAACTTGATTAATGCCACTGAATGGATCTTATACTTTGAGCTTGGCTGTGAGAATGATTAGAGAAGCATGTCTTAGTCTACTAATGTGATTTATCCTTGGTTGTATATTCTTGGGATCCGTGATGATGTGGGCCATATATATATGCTTATTGATGATGATTCATGGTCCCACATACTTGATGATGAGATCATATGATGGACATATGATGCAGATGATGATTGATACAGTTCAGCAGTTTTATTTATTACTTCAGATCAACAGATTATGCATTGTCCATATACAGTGGACCCTACAGCTGGCCCATTAGGGCAACCCATGGTGTATGAGTACACATTCCTAGTGGATTTGGGTCTTCTAGATCCAGTGAGACACTTATCTTTCAGTTCCGGGCACTTCTGACATTGATTGATGCAATTTTACACTTGTTGACCAGATTTGGGGCTGATTTCCCAACCTGAGCAACAGGGGCCATGAGACGCCAGTTCACCTAGGGCGCTGATGATGGAGGGGGTGGTCTAGCCACTTGTTTTTACCATTTACCCCCCCTTCTAGAGAGCCTAGTGGGCTCAGATGGACAGCGCAGATGCCCTAGGAGGCAGTTTTGGCACTTTCACAGTTACCGAGGCAATTAAAAAATGGGATAAAGTGGTCACTGAGGAATTCAATTTGGGCAATTGAGGCAAGGTTTTGGCATTTGGTTTTCACAGAGGTCTTCCAGGGTGATCCCACTATCTTCCAGCCAGTTTTCACCATGTGGGTAGGCCCACAGCGATCACAGGAGGTCTTTTACTGCTTGTCTGTCACAGATTTTGAGGACAGATTTGATCATTTATATTATCTTGGACATACTTTATTATTTTATTGTGCCTTGGAATGAGCTAGTAAGGATTAATGCCTCCTAGCCCCGCCATGTGCTTATTATGTCATGTCCCAGTCATCATGAGGTGGATTTTTGGTACTTTTACCCCCTCTAGTGGATGACGTCACCCTCCATGATTATTTTATACTATGACGTCATCATTATATTGGGTGATCCATGTGATATATTGTTATGGTTCATCTTAGCCATTGATTGTATGATGAGATCTTTTAATCTCAACCACTCATTTGATGTAGTATTGTAGAGTCGTATAGGGTTTTGGTCTTTATTATCCTATATAAGGAAGAGGACCCCCATTGTATAGCTCACCTTTGGAGCTCTGGAATATTGGAATAGAACATTTCTTTGTGGAGCATATCTCTCTTGTCTTGTGGATTCTCTTGCATATTGAATATACAGTATCTCTTCTATGTATCATTGTGGATTTTGGTGCTTCTACTAATCTTCTTACAGGAAAGTCGAATTGGTGGAGAGGAGGGCGATTTCTTGAGGGTTATTGTTGGAGGGATCCACATATTCTCTCTTGGGTTGATCTTGTGACAGGGAGTATCATTATTGTATCTTCGTGACATTGTTGATGCTTTCTATTACATCTTACTATCATTTTCATAATCATTTTGCTTGACTTGTTTCTTTGATCTTGTCTTGTAGGAGGAGGACGATTTGGCTATATTGGAGGAGGACGTTTTGGTTGGAGCTCTTGGATCTCACTCTTGAATATACACATAGGAGAATGCTATCAATTTGCAAGGTGGCCACAAGCAATTGAGGTAAGATCTACAAGGTATGTGCCTCTTTCATCCATTCTATCTTCATTGGTCACAAACCCTACTTAATTAAGACCCCAATTTTGGTTTTTCTTAGATCTACTTAGATCTAGCCTTACTTTTGAAAAGATCTTAAGAACCCACCTCTATATCATCCACCCCTAGTTGGATCTATAGTTTGGTGGTGATTGGGTTAAAATTGACACACTTTTCAAGGCAATATAGCCCTCTTGAACCAAATCGCACTTCCTTGGAGAGGCTTGTTGGGTTAGATCTAGCACATGGGTAGGTGAGATCCCACTTGATTTGCAATCCACACACTTGATAACCTATCCCCAGATTCTTACTTTGGTGATTTCTACCTTGTGGGCATCATTCCACGTTTTAAGGGATTAAAACCCCCTTTTGAATTATTCGCACCTTAAAACTCAGATCTAGTAAGATCTAACCCTTGAATTGACTTGATTTTTGGTATCTATATAGATCGGGGCACAAGCCACTTGGATCTACAGTTTGGTGGCCATTGGACTTGATTTGGTCCACCTAACCCCTCTTTTATCCCTCCTTGAGCAAAGTCGCACTCCCTTGGGAAGGTGAGTTTGCCCACTTAGAGGAAGTGGGTGGTTGAGATTTTTGTGGATTTGGAATGGCCATACCTTGAAACCTAGGTCTAGAGTATCATTGTGTGATGATCTGCCTTGGGGGTAGCATTCCTTGTTTCAAGGGATTGTGGTCCACTTAGGGTCATTTCATGAAAACCTAGATCTAGCAAGATCCAACCATCCAATCTCAATTAGCCCACTTGACTTGGCTCCTAGGTGTCTCGATCTACACTTTGACATACCTTTTGACCCCATTAGCCCATCCAATAAGGCACTAGTCCTCCTCAAAGCAAGTCGCACTCCTTGGGAATTGTGTCAAACTCTAGATTTGGTACATGGGTACCCATAAAATCAACTTAGATCCGTAGATCTACTCATCACATATCCACTAGTACAAATTGCATCCCTCAACTTCACCTTGTGGGTCCACCTTAAGCCATCTCACATATCCCAAGGAAGTAGGATCCACTTGGTAGCATACAGTGCTATACCTTGTCATCATACCAAATTATGTGGCCTAAATTATACATTGGTTGAAACACTAACAATCTCTCCAACCACCTTCAACCACACCTCAACTTCTAGGTCCACTTAGCCTTGCATTGGTTTCCGTAACTTACCATTTACTCATCCCTAGGAACCTTTGTTTGGGTCCAATCATCTTTGATTGGTTATAGGGTCTCCCCCTAGGTCTTGTTTCACCTTGACCTAAAGCGAAGAGTGCCTCGGTTGACGTGACTCCCACCTTGCATTGGGAACCGTGGCATCTCTTGGGTCACCTCTTTAGTTGCCTATCTCCTCTACTGTCCCGGATGGGATACCACTAGGGGCAACTACAAGTTGTGTGATAACAGGTCACTTAGCTAACTTTGGGTGATGTGGACAAACAAGGTGAAAGGATAGGGGGATGACAAAGACCATGACCATGTGACCCTCTAGATAAACGGGGAAAGCGGGACCCAATGACATAACCATACCATGATAACATGAGGGAAGGGTGGTGCCTCACAAATGGGTATAGTGCAGGAAAACCACCACTAATCATCTAACACACACCTTGCGACTCACATCCGTGCCTTCAACAGACTCCGTGAGGATCTTTTCAAGAGCCGCCATGACTGGGTGTCCGGCAAACCGTATCTTAAGACTCTAGGAGACACTTAGAATTAGTTGTCCCTTACTCCATCCCACCTCCTTGCCCCACAGGACTAGGTGAGGAACTAACCAATACAATGCTCTGATACATATGGCTAGCCTCTGTTCGTGTGTGTTGACAAACACATTCTTGGACTCTACATTTCACTTTCATACTTAGCCTTTTTGGCTTGATTTACATTTCATAGCCCTTCCGGCTTCATACATATCTCATAAGATATAACAATGCAAGGAAATGACAGGTGGAACCAATGTTAGCTTCCTAGAAGGATGAATGACCAAGTCTATACCAACAATGGGGACAGGAACCAGTGTGCATATACAAGAGTCTACTGAAAAAGGTGGACTGACCTCACCAAGGGCCATAAGTATCATAATAAAACACGAGATCACCAAATCAGACATCATACATCTAGTCCATGTACTATCATAAATAACAAGTCTCAAAGGAAACAACATGAGCAATAACCATAGAATGATATACCTTCCATACCATATACCTACTGTTGAAGGTGGATCTGAAACTCAATCTCTGTTGTATCCTGGCAAATAAGTGGCAAACCAGCTGTACTCTGTAATGCTCTCATCACAATATGGCTAAGTTACCCCTCTCAATGGGGTCATGCAAAGCTAGGCAAGGAAGAGGGACCCTATAATCACTGCTCTGTAGTAGCTCTGGACCATCAAAACATATATTGTCCCCTCTAAAATCTTTGCTCCGAGCAATCTCAATACAATAGATGCCCCCTCTAATGCCATCTGATCTCTAATTTGGAAGAAAAAAATGTAGTATGGTCCCTGACCACACAATCTACAGCGTGGTAGCTCCAGCTAACATGGATGTGATAGCATCTGGCTCCATCTGGGACAAGTGCTCTAAGGGAGAGAGTGCTTGAGAACCTCAAAATATTTGGTCCGTAGCACCCCTCTCATCATCATCAAAGTGCATGCACGTACATGCCATTTGCATCATCATCATCATCAATGTGTACCTATTCCTGTAAAATGCAGACGCTATACCAATCTCTGCAAACCGCTCGTCAGGACATGCAATATATATATAATCCAGCAGAAATATAAACAAAATGACAATGCAGAAATGGAAAATGTCAGAAATGAAATGTACTCTACTAGCTCAACAATGACAGCATTGTAAATTTTATTGTGTCGATACAACAAAGTGTTACAGGGTGAAAAGATGAAAACTACACTAACAAACAAAAGAAAACAACGCCCAAAAGGAAGATAATACCAAAAAGAAAACAACGGGTTGTCAAACATCAGAAAATCAATTAAGGCAAAAAAAGGACAACTAACTACTGCCCACGAGAGCTTATTTAATTTACCTACCCTACTCTAACCAATTCAGACCAATACTAAGTAAAATCACAGATCCAATGCAACCACTCATCAAACAAATCACTAGTTCTTCCTTGGTGTCTTTTAGCAAAACAAGTCAGGACTAGATTAGAGATTAATGAATTTAGGATCATGGCCATCCTGACTTGTTCAGAATTTAAGATAGGCTTAGAATGGTGCAAGATGAATCCATGCCAAGGTTCAGGTTGATTTCTGCAAGTCTCTTCCATCCAAATGTCAATAGAATTAAAGCAATGAAAATCAACTTTTAAGAATGATGGAAGAGAACGATACAACTAGATTCAACCTTCCTTGGTTAACTTCATTTCCCTCAACTATCTGGCTCGCATACTCAATTTCGTTCATCCCAGGATAGATGAGAGAACCAAATGGGGACAAATTAGAGTGCAATAAACCCGAGATCAAAATTAGGCCGACTTGTTGCCCAACAATTGCAAAAAGGTGAAATTGATCTTTGAACAGCTTTTCAGTCAACCAACCAATGGGACTATTAGATTGGACAATATGGTGAACCCAGGATGACTGAAAAATGAAATAGAAGGTTTTACCATTGACTGCTTGGCATTCTAAAAACTCCCTGTCGAACCCTTTGCACCACAAAATTTGGTTTGAAAGAGGCATTAACTTCATGAGCTGGGATGGGAGGATGGGGTGAAAAATAGAAACTTGATCGACATTTCCCAAGGGTGCTATCCCCAGATCTATAAGTTGTGCATAGCAATTTTGAGTCTTTGTTGGAGGTGGTGGGCCCACCTCACCTAGGGCCTGTTCTTCTTGAGATATTATTCATTTTGATTGCCATGTCATCATTGTATGTTTTTAGCTATGTACTAACATAAATAAGGGAGTCTTGGCATCCCATGTCGCATGAAGTTTTCAGCTATTACCATTTTGTTGACTTGGTCAAACTAGTTTGACCAGGCCAAAAATGGGTCCCGAAAAAGTTGCAACCAAAACTTCGATTTTGGTTATTTATTATGTGTTCGAGTCCCATACATGCCTCCAATTATCAGATTGCAAAAATGTTGAAGCATCAGTGAAATTTTTAATTATTACTGGCCAGCAGGGCCCTATTTTAATTAAAAATCCTTGAATTTGAGCAAACAGTGCTCAAATGATGGATCTTGGTCGTTCCAGTGACCATTTCTAGTAGATTTGGGGTCTACAATCACAATGCAACAAACGGTTTGTCAATCCGGGCAAGATAAGTGGGTCAAAAGTGCAAATTAAATCTTCAACAATAAAAAGCAGTTGTTAATTAATGGAAAAAGATCAAATTTGGCTAAGTTAACTTTGGAAATGGTAAGTGCAATGGTTGGAAAAGGTAAAAGGGTCTCCTAATATCATTTTGATATAATATGGACATGTATTATCTAGTGTGGGGCCTTCATTTAAGCCCAACTCTTGATGTGGGGCGAATTTACCCATACTTGGGCGTTTTTGGCCATTGGAAAATCAAAATTTTGTAAAATTTTAGTGTTGAGACTTAAGGTGTGGGGTCTAGGGGGCTAAAACAGCCTAAAGCCACCCCCTAGACACCTCCCTTCACATTGTAAGGGCCCCACGTGGTCCCCCTCTTCTCCCTTGGGCTCATGAGGGCAATTCGCCCCCCCTCCTCCACTTCATCTCAGCCATTCGTTTGGCCCATTGGGGATTGAATCCCAGCCATTCGTTTTGGTGGGAATAGGGTTTGGATTTGGAGCTATCTCTATAAGAGAGCAAGCTCTCTCATTTGTAGCTCTCTTGGACATTTTTTTCGGAACACTTGGACTGAATAGAGAAGATTCTTTGAGAGTTCTTGAGACACTGTGTGTTTGGATGTGTATTGTCATGACTGATATCTACTTACTAATGCATTGTTGAGTGATCTAGTGTGTTATTCCACCATACATAGCTGATTCGATTTGCAGGTTGAGAGACCACTTGGAGGAGGGCGCAAATCTTGGAGTGGGAACTCCATACTTGCTCTTTCTCTTCAAGGATTTAACAAGGGAGTTGAATTTACTTACTGTCTTTCAATTTCTCCATTATTTGTCTTTCATTTTGCTGTGCTAACTCGCAATTTGCTTCAGATTTCTGATTTTCCTCTTTTGTGGCAAGTAGCAAGGGTGCACTTGGTCATCTGGCTGGCTCAAACGCTTAGGAAAGAAGGCTAGTTGCTCACCACTTGAACTTTGGAAGTAGTCTTCATGCAAAAATCATCCATTTATCATTGTTCCAGGTACTTCTCTCATGTCTATTTCTCCATTTAGATTTCTGTTGTGTTTGCTGAGCTGAAACTTACATAAAAAAAACCAAGGGAAAATTAAAATATTAAAATTTCACCATCAAAACTCTATTTTTCTTTTAAACCCGCTTCTGAAATAGTCTTAAACGATCATATCTTGAATTTTAGTTCATTTGGACTCCATTTACCCATACTTTTGGCACTAGTCACTTGCTGGCCTGTGCCCTACTTGAGCGTTTTTGGTCATTTTTCATTTGTTGGTTGGTTTTGGGTTTGTGGGTTAGCTTGGTTGTTGTTCTACTATTTTAATCATCATCTAAAACCAAGTTTAAATCACTAAAAGTGCTGATTAAGTCGCTGATTTTATTTATGTTTTACATATTTGGTCAAATTTGGGTCAATTCCCCCATAGGCAAAAATTTATCTTCCACTTCTATCTGATTTTGTTTTTCTGATTTCATTTACAATCATTAAACATTTCAAATCAACTATTTTTCATCTTAAAATCAGATCAGAAATTGCTTTAGTTAGCGCCCCATCCATCACCCAATTTCTGCCTGTTGGTTGGATAAGAGTCTTAGATACCCTAGACACCTCCTATCTGTTTTCATTTGATTATTTGGATTTTGGGAGTGTTTGTTTTGAGTCTCAACCATTGCTGGTTGAGTAGGGTATCCCCCTTGACTTGGCTACTTGCCTTGTCTAAAGTGACGAACACCTTGTCCGGAGTGACAACTGCCCATCCGTGCAGGGGACCTGGTGTTTGCAGGTGTCACCTGCCTAGCTGCCTACCTCTACCGTCCTGGATAGGATACCCTTAGTAGCAGCTAGTGATTGTGATAACAAAAACCAATGGCATCATTGACTCCACAATCTACAAGAATATATTTGAAAAGGAATCAACAAGTTATACATATGCCTAATAGAGAATCATTCAAAAGAAACACTTGCAAATGCCTTGTGACAATGTTTTTGAATGGCAAATAATACTCCATAAAAAACAATGGCAAGGTTTGTCAATTGGGTCTTGGCCGAGTGGTTGTGGGTTGGTTCTATTCCCGTAAGTAACATGTTGAACTCATAATGAGTATATTGTGTAACAGCTTTGAGCCATGTTGTTTACTTGGCCTTGTGCCCTAAATAATCTAGGGTTTAACCTAAGTACCATCCTCAGAATGAAGGGAAGTACCCGTGGGTTTTCCCAAAGCTTTGTAACCTGGAAAAAAAAAACAATGACAAGGATCTATCAAAAGACGATGAAATTCACGCTGGTAAATTTTGGGACATGTCAACACCAATGAGTAAATGAACATTAACAACAAAGCCCACTCATAACTACTAAAATTTCCAGAAGTAGAAACCAACATAATTACAAATAAAATGGGAAAACTAACAAGTCACATGGAATTTGCAATGTTGACAATGAAAAACAACCCCAATAAAAATCAGAAAACAATAGGCTAGTAACATATATGTGAAGTACTCTAAATGCTTAGTACGGCATTCAAAGATCTGATCAACATCAACGAGCAATACTAATTTCTACAGCTATATTGGTATACTTCTCAGGAACATCTGAAGTGTTTGGGTGGTGATTATTTGAGGCCTATACAATTGTTGGTTTCCCTTCACTCAAATAGACATCCCAATCAGTCTATGTATGCTAGCTTCACCCGACATTAACATTTCTCTACTATTCTTTTGAGCAGATTAAAGGTGACGGAATCTTTTAGGGTTAAGTTCACAAACTACATATCTACTAGTCTATCTAAAATATACAAGCCCTCATACAAAAAGAACAATGCCTCTTGCTTTTTGAATATATAAACTGGCAAAGCACGCAAGTAATTGCTTAATATATCATAGCTTAACAAGCATAGCATATCATAGTAATTGCTTTAACATTTCTAGATTATTAAAGAGAGACATGCTTGATGATGTAGTTTACAAGTTTTCTATCATTTTCTAGGAGGAAAAAATATATCTGCAATCGCATGCATAGCAACATTCTTCTATTTGTATGTCTATAAAAAATATCCAATGTGAAATTGGAAGAGAACAGGATTTCAGCAAGTCCCAATCTCCTAAATTACAGAACTGAAGAACTCTAAGCTAATTTTCTTGCATCTTTACTGCATACTTCTATCATTTTCAAATGCATACATAATTTAAACTAAAGACCTCTAAATTGTATTAGTTTTCCAAAACGAAATTGTATCTTTAGCATACCTTTTTTATCATTTTCAAATGGCTATATATGATGAAGACCTTGTAATATATTCATATTCTATGTAAGCCCTTAAGAAATCAAGTATGCCAAGAGGTAATCAAAAGATTTATCACCAGAATTTGGGCCCATCACAACAATATTTTACTGCTTAATTGCCCATTAAGGATGCATTTGTTGTGCTAAAGTGGCCAATATGTTCAGTACACACATCCAACAAGAAAAACCTGTCTTCCAAAATGCTTCAAAATATCACCTTTTGAGATGCTTCTTTCAAAGTAAAGGATTGATATTGTCACTCTGAGCTATAGTTAATTCTAGGTCACAGTAATGATTGCAATATATACACAATCTAGACCAACAAAAAAAAGGGCAGCAAGAAACAGAAACCACACCAAACCAAACGCTCCTGCGGGCCAAGCTTCAATGGCTGCACTCATCTCCCCACTTCGTAGTGTGAGACCTTGCACAAATTTATCAACATTAACATTGCCTAAAAGGGGTTTCAATGTATTTAGAAGATACAAACACTGGAATTTTAATCCAATGAGCAAACAATCTTTACCTGAGACCAGAAAAATTCCAAAAGTGCTCCAATTTGACAATGAATATTTCTGAGCAAGGCAACCTGGCACTGGGTTTGCCAAACCAATAGTCACTCCAGTAATAAGAGCTGCACACAAATTTTCAATTCATGAGGTACATTTAATCATACAACAGCTAATACCATTTTGTTATAGACACAAATATAACTCACAACAATTATTATTATACCCTGAATTCAAATGGCAAATATACTTCTAACAGTTGACTCATTACAGCAACCTGCAACTAATCAATAGGTTTAACTTCATCAAATTTTAATATACTCATTGTTTGCTACTTGATTTATCCAATCCTACATCACCATTAGTAAGATCACACTACAAATGGAAAGCTACCTAACCCAAATGAAGAAACGAGATGAAATCAAATCAAATGAATAGTAATTACATGACAAACCAAATATATCAATGGGATTGGGCAAAATGTACAACAATAAGATAAATCAAGGGGAGTGCTTATCACAACACCCACTGAATACTAGGAGAAAAGAAAAGCAAGGAAAAGTGAAAAATAGCTCCAAGTTCAAAGAAGATAAGATGAGAGAATGTGAAGAACAAAGCCCTAGAGGCAAATGAGGCCAAAAACATTCCTAGCCTTGAATTCATCAATAATCTCCCTTCCCATTCAAGGCCAAAAAAGGGACAAGAGAGACTGGGGTGTGATTCCCAAATAGATAAGGCCCCTACCACTTTAATTGTTGAACAACCATTGAAGTGACATGTACACTAGGTCTCCTATGGCTCACATCTTGAAGAATGATCTAATCAACCTTGCTAACAGCAAACATGGTTATATTTATCTTTAAAAAAATTGGTATACAATGAAGAGCTTCCCAATTGAACAGGGCAATACATACCGGATCATCATATTACATGTCGACAGTTGTTAGGTTCCCAACAAGGGAAAATAGCATAAACACACAAAGACAGAAAAGATTGGCGTCAAAGCACACTATTCTCATTAATTGAATGCATATTTATACAAATGAGATGTCCCTTGGGTTCAACTTCCTAAGTGGACTCTTGGACTCTCGAATGACTCTTCGTCTTCACAATAATATTCCTCACACCAAGGATTACGCTCCAACAAATCCCCCCTTAATCCGAAGGGGCGTATATGAGTCCAAAAAAAATCGAGTTGAATAACTAGAAGTGGACAGCTACCACTTGCTGAACATTTCCATCTTGACAATCCAAATTGCAAAGCAAGTTAGCAGAAGTTGACATCTCCTACTAAATACAAGTGCTCTCTGAAGAGGTGGTTTTGGCTGACAACCAACCAAAGGGGATAGCAAAAGCTGGAATATTCTACTATGTGTGTGGTTTAAAGCTGACCACAAACTCTCAAACCTGGCACGAAGGCTTAGAGGTTCAACTTGGCACAAAGGCTCAGAGGTTCTCTAGAGTGGTGGTTTGAGGACCACCATCTGATATCTAGCAGAAGCTGAAGTCTTCTGCTAAATGTGTGGTTTTAGGCTGACCACCAACTCTGGAGCTCAATCGAATACGGCATTTCAGGCTCGCTTGTTTGTGACAGTCTTCATTCCCCCCTGTCAGGAACAATGTGAGGAGAGGAGAGTCCCATTGTGTCACAACTAGACACAAAACATAAGAGTATTCTCTGAATCTAGCTTTCCAAGCTAGTTATGGCTCAAGTTCTCTTGATCTGGCTTACTTGAAAAAGGCTATGACTGCTTGTTATCAGAAGGAGGCTTTGAAACTTGAAGCCTTACATCATGTCCCCCCATGCCAAGTACAAGATGAGAAGCGCCAGTACAATATTCTACTGCAAGTTTCACTTTTGCAGGTTTCTTCAGCTTCACACACCAATCTGAGGAATGGTTACACTTCCCGCAGTGCTGACAAGGATGAAGATCAAAACACTAATCTTTCATATGGCCAACTCAGTCACAATGTTGGCATCTGGAACTTTGAATATCTTTTGACATGATTTCATTGTGTTGGTCATGTGCTAGCGGCTGATAGTAATCATCTTCAACTTCAAATAAATGATTGTTCTAAACCAACATAGATCTATCTTAAACCCGAATCTATAAAGCACCGAGAGGGATCCAATTTCTTGAAGTGTAAATTTTGTTTATCTTAATTTTTTTACACATTGAGAAAAAAATTTGTTATAACTAAGTTTAAGATGAAATCAATATAATTTGATTTTTTTCATTTAAGCCGACATCATTTGCATTTTTTATTTTTTTAATGGGAATGTCATGCTACATAACGTTACACAACGTTACGCATTACAACATCTCCCCCATACTAGGCTGTAGAGCACCTCACTACTCTCGGTGCAACAAACACTAGTTCAAAATATTGAATACTGTGTTGTACATCTTTGGCTTTCAAATCCTACAGTTGATTGATGACAGTTTGGAGAGTGTATTTGCTAATTGTGATTGAGTCATCTACAGCTCTAAGTACTAGAGTGTTCAACAACTCTAATGTTTCTTCAGTTTGAGACATCATGAGGATTATGTGAGGTCTCCTTGTGTAGGAAGGACGAATTACAAATGACTCAAACGAACGGAGGGATTCTTGCAACTCCGTCGTTTACAAATAAGATACGGCAAATTCACATTCAAAAGGTGAGGGGTGTCGGTCTCAGCCAAAAATGCACTCACATACAATGTGATTCAACTTTTCCTTCACTTCGATACTGTACAAAAAACACATGCAAGTACCAAAGAATGCACTAGAACTTACAAACAAACACAGTGTTGCAAGTTACACATATGACTATTGAATTGATGAATCTGCTATACCTGAGTTTTTGAATGACGGTGATCTGCTTCTGCAATCTTCTTCCAAGCTGCAAACTTCAAATCTTCTCTGGAGACTCAGTACTGTCAATGTCAACCAGCTTCAACTTTCACAATGCCTACTATTAAAAGGTGTTTGGGAGACAAGGAGGAAGGGTGCATCTATGTCTCTGCCACCTTATTTACAAAAAGTTTCTTTATTGTTTCTGCTCACTATGTGAGATTTCTGCAGGTTGTATGAAATATCTGTAAACACCGATCTATTTTTGCAACCACTATGTTATTTTTTCAACAAAGCATAAACCTTAGATCCTGAAATATAATCAATGTTTTTACAAATGATTCAAGCACTCAATTTGTTTTGAAAACCCTGAGATTCTTAAAAATTTACTCTCTTCTGAAGAAATGAGAGGATGAGTGCAAAGCTTCAAACCAACTTAGATGCTGCTCCACGCAGAATCACAACAAGGATACTTAGTCTTGAAGCAAGCATCAAACAGTCTTTTCTAACAAACTCATAATTATGCAGCAACATATACCAAAGAAAGTAAATGTGGTACTTGTTCCAACGTTCACCAGGAAGTCTATACACAACTCCAATGCAATCAGTGGAGAAGGGGTAGCGCATCACAATAGTCTCCACAGCTCCGCCACCTCCATGCAATCTTCAAACAAAATGGCAACTCCATGATGAGTAGAGAAGCAGTCCTTCGTAGTTCACAACTCACGGCTCCAATGAAATCTCCAATCCACGCTCACACAACATATGAGGAACTTCATGTGTTGTACAATGTTATGCATAAATAGATCTCAATTCTTCTATGGATGTTTCTATGGCAATTCTTTTGCACACACAATAGATGAGGTCTCACGATCCAACAACTATCTAGCATCTACACCAGTCAAATAGCATGTGCCCGCAATATCTCAATGCAACGATATTAATACTTCACGCATACCAGTCTAAAAATCATGTTACAACCCTCCTTAGTGTCACAGATTCCAGGAAAATAAGCAGCAAATATGCCCCTAGAGTTCTCTCAAAGATGAAGAGAATGCCTCTAAATCCCTCCAAGCCAATAACTCCTCGAGATGAAGAACTCGCTTAAAGCTCAAGCACGCAAATGGATTGGTCATCTCAATAGAATGGTCTTCACTTCTTCACGCATAGTCCCAAAACAATGGCACGCACTAAATCCATGGAATGCACTTGGTCAACACATCTCCAAGAGAGCCCACACTCAAGTCACAATAACAATAAACATTATTCAAAGCAAGCTTACAAACTTGAGTTTTCTTGGACAGTGTGCACTTGTAGATTTGCTATGCTCATGGATGGATTCAAACCACACAAAGTCTGTCACCCAAAGAGATAAATGTGCGGAAGGCACGTCCTTCACCTCAATTTCATTCGTTTCGGTTGTTGAAATCACCCGATCAAATGTGAAATAGGTAGATGGAAGGCGAAAGGTCAAGTTCCAGAGGAGGAGACTACGCACGCTGAGAGAGAGAGCTTGCATGAGGTCGCGGGTAAAAGTGATGCGTGCACAACAAAGAGATGTCTCATATGCACAACTTTTCACCTTCGAGCTCCATGCGTGCATGTAATGAGTTGTGGGGAGTAGCGGCTTCCACATAGAGTAACCATAGAAACAAGCAAGTGATGTAGACACAAAAGTTGCTAGGATTTTTGGGCTCTTTGTGGGCTATAGTGGCAGCTTATAGCAGCGAACTACACATAGAGAATGCAGTCTTCAATACAATCTTCAAAAACATAGTGCTTAATACATTGCTCAAAAATTGTTTGCACAGAAATCCCATGTGTCCTCCACACCTGAACTTAGAGGTATCTGTTATCACACAACTTGTACTTGTCCCTAGTGGATCCCATCCGGGATGGTAGAGGAGATAGACAACCAAAGAGGTGACCCAAGAGATGCCACGGTTCCCAATGCAAGGTGGGAGTCACGTCAATCGAGGCACTCTTCATTTTAGGTCAAGGTGAATCAAGACCAAAGGGGGAGACCCTAACACCAATCAAAGATGATTGGACCCAAACAAAGGTTCCTAGGGATAAGTAAATGATGGGTTACGGAAACCAATGCAAGGTTAAGTGGACCTAGAAGTTAAAGTATGGTTGAAGGTGGTTTGAGAGATGATTAGTGTATCAACCAATATATGATTTAGGCCACATGATGAGCTAAAATGACAAGATCTAGTACCATGTGTTACACAAGTGGGACCCACTTCCTTGGGATATGTGAATGGCTCAAATGGGACCCACAAGGTGGAATTTAGGGGATGAAATTGGTACTAAGGGGTATGTAGTGAGTAGATCTATGGATCTAAGTTAAAATTAGGAATACCCACATATGGGATCTAAGGTTTGACACAATTCCCAAGGAGTGCGAATTGCATAAGGAGGACTAGTGCCTTGTCGGATGGGTAAATGGAGTCAAAAGATATGTCAAAGTATAGATCGGGATACCTAGTAGGCAAATCAAGTGGGCTAATTGAGATGTAATGGTTGGATCTTTCTAGATCTAATGTTTCATGATATGACCCTAAGTGGACCACAATCCCTTAAAACAAGGAATGCTATCCCCAAGGCAGATCGTCATAAAATGACACACTAGATGTAGGTTTCAAGATATGCTCTTTCCAAATCCACTGAAATCTCAACTACCCAAGTCCTTAAAGTGGGCAAACTCAATAACCCAAGGAGTGCGACCTTGCTCAAGGAGGGCTAAAAGGTGGGAAAAATGTGTCAAAACAAATCCAATGGCATCCAAAATTTAGATCCAAGTAGTTTAGGCAAGTGTCAATGTGGATCTAGAAAATCAAGGCAATCCAAGGGTTAGATCTTACTAGATCTGAGTTTGAAGATACCAAGTGGTCCAAAATGGGGTTTTAATCCCTTAAAATGTGGAATAGGGCCCACAATGTAGAAATCACCAAAGTGACAATCTAGGGGTAGGTTATTAGATATGTAGATTGCAGATCAAGAGGAATATCAACTACCCACGTACTAGATCAGGGTTAACTCACCCAAACCAAGGAGTGCGACCTCACTTGGAGAGGCTAAGTTGCCTTGGGAAGGGGGTCAAATGGAGGCCAATCCTCACCAAACTATAGATCCGGCATGTCGTGGATACTATAGAGGTGGGTTTTGAATGTCTTACCCAAGAAGCCACTAGATCTTTGTAGATCTGAGAAAATGTAAAAATGGGGGTTTTGATTAATTAGGGTTTTTATGATCTAGAAATTATGGATGATTCAAAGAAAAAGAAGATCATACCTTTGGAGCATACCTGGATGAAGAGATGAATGCTAGTTGAGATGAGGATTACTTTTGCCAAAGATCAAATGGAGAATTTTTTAAGCCCTCTTGCCAAATCGATTTTTCCAAGCCACATGTGTATCCCTCTAACCTGCCAAAACCAAGGAGCAAAACATCAATCATTTTAACATGTTGAACGTAGATACAAGCAAGAAAGAGATAAGCAAAGAATAGTTGGTGCAAAGACAAAACCACTCCCTGTTTAACCCAAAACGTCCTCCTCCAAGCTTGAAGGGCAAGCCTCCCCACCAATTCACACTTGTTGAAGAAGTCTCCTCCACCTGTAAAAAATATGGCAAATATGCAAGATAGCTACAATAGATCCTCCAGTGCAATGGACAAAAGCATTTACAATCAAAGCAACCAACATCCACTCCAAACCCAAGCATGTACTCCAAAAGATAGAAATTTTATTCCAAGAGCCAAGAGCCAAAAATCTCTAGATGATTTTACAATGAGAAGCTCTCTCCTTAAATAGGATCGAGAGAGACCATAATCCTAACCACTTTTTACATGAGTGGCTAAGATTAAAAGATCAAAAGATCTAATCAATGGTTGAGATGAGCTCAACAATAAAATACATGGATCAACCATAAAATATAACAATAAGTGGACAAAATCTCCCTAGGAGAGGGGATCCCACCAAATCATGATGACAAAATATAACAATAAGCTTATGGTGGGTCCAAGGGGTAATTTTAGCCACCCTTGGTCAATCCCCATAGCACAATAATAATAAAATAGTCATCAAAGTACCAAATCATGCCTCTATGGACAAATCATGGGCCTTAGGAGGCCCCAGAAATCATCAGAAAATGCCATAAGTGATGGATGTGGGTCCCGATGAAGCTGAAACTGCTGAAGAAGGTGTGGAAGACATCCCACTCATCATCACTGATCATCCCATGCCATATCATTGCCTCAGTAGCCCAAATCGAATTCCTCTGTAGCCATTTCTACCAATCCTGAACTGCCTTGGGAAGCGTGAAACTGCCCAACCTACCTCCTGGAGTGCCTGCGCTGTCAAGGTGAAGGCACCAGTGTGTCTGGGAAGGGGGTAATATGGTAAAAACAAGTGGCTGAACCACCCCCTCCATGCACAGCACCCTAGGTGAACCAAATAAAATCCATCTCTGCTCTGACAGGGTCTCCGATAGACCAAAACTGCACTAGGATAGCCTACTGAGACTCAATCATCACTGTAACTGCCTGAAATAGAAAGCAAACTGTCTCATTGGACTCGGAAGGTCCAAATCTATCCAAGATGTGTACTCATACACCATATGAATCTCTGCATGATCATATAATATATCCAATATGCCCGAACAGGTGAAATAATAATAATCTGTAAATGATCAAATAATGCTGAAAACCATAAATCATCATCGTAAACCTGCATCTGATGCATAGAACCATCATGTACATGTATATAGACCACATATCATCCATCTTTATCATCACAAGGTCTAATAATCTCATGTCCTGTGGTTGACCTTGGTCAAACTAGGTTTGACCAAGTCAACATGACCAAATATAACTCTGACTATCACCAGAAGTTGCTGCAAAGTGTCAAAGGTTAATGCATGCTCTACAAGTCATTCAAATAGCAATTATAACAAAAAGTAATCATTACTGGCGATCTACCAACAAATATATAGTGTCATTAATTATTATTATGACTCAGACTAGACTTTCAAGACCATACTCACTTCATAGTTGTGATCAATTTGCTAGTGAAGGGTGAAGGCTAAAAATAAACTGGCTAGGCCAAGGGATGACTGACTGATTTAACATTGTGACACTTTGGCAGTGGAAAGGGAATACACACCATAGCATATAGTGGATAAGCAACAACACAGGGAATGGCGGTGTCTCACAAATGGATGAGTTGTTCAAAGAGTGTTTATTCACCTTATACAGATCCGCACAATCCATAATACAAAAGAGGCCAGCAATATTTTTGATATAGCATTTAAGTTCCATTGTTTTTTGGGCCTAGAGTTTCCATAGCCTTTGACCTATGTGTGTAAACACATTGCATAGATTTATATTTATTTTGGCTTTTTGCTGCAGGTGTGTTTTTAAGGCACTTGTTTACCTGAGCACTTCTAGGTGTGTCACAGTCAACTTGTTTACCTAGGTATTTTACATTTCACAAAAGATATAACATTTTATTTCATAGCCATTTTCATTTGACTTGCCTTTCATTCATGTGTGTTTAAAAACACATTGCATGAACGGGCTTTTCATACAAGATATAACATTTCATTTTCCATACTTTGTATTCATGGCAGCACTAAAAGTTTCAGGTTTAGCCAACACAACTTTAGTGACTAAGGGGAATTCACAAGGAAATCCAACTTACCATAGGTAAGTTTTGTCACCAACTCAGAGCTGAGACACAATAAACAGGGAAGCTCACCTAATACAGAGGCTACAGTTGGGGGAAAGTCTTCCATGCAACTAGTCAAGTAGTAAGTCAGGGTGATAAACTAAAAGGTAGGTAATGGATGGATGAAGACAATGAGTAATGGAGCCAACACTAGCAAGCCAAGGTATGGTGGAATGATCACCTCTATTCTCCCTAAGGAGGGTAAAACCAATGAGTATGAATAGTGAACTTCTAAGTCTGAGTAGGGACAATATGATATATATAATAAGATCAACCAGGTCCACATATCTATATGATCGCCAGATCATGACACTAGATGCTAAGACATGCCATAAGAATGAATATAAAAGCAATATAACCATGACAACATAATATACCTGCTGAGTCATATACGTGAATGCTCATACTCTGATCCATCATCTGTCCTTTGAAACTGCTACTGTAATTCTGGGCACTACTGACTGCTCATGTACAAATGGTATAATAGCTACATCGATCATCTCTCTGAGTGTCCTGAGACTCAGTCATGGCATGGGGAATACAAATGCTATCCAAAATCTGATAGTGATCCATAGTAGATGCTCATCTCAGCATCTCAATGTAAAGGAACTGGCTGAATAGTGCTCTGGAATCTGAAAAAGAATGTATGGTAGCCCAGCTACTATATATGTGATAACAATATCCACGCAAAATGGAGGTCGTAGACAACTCAACTGATTTATAATCGAGGGACTTATAGCCCACTCAACTCACCAACATGAATCCTATGTGGAATATTATTCTTAGTCTCTATTGAGTCTTATACAGAGATCTTTGTTCTCTTCTTGAGGCTACAAGGCCTCAAGTCTCAATGTAGTCTACACACAACGAGAAACTACCACACAACTAACAATCAGCAACTGGAGTTGGTGTCTATGTGATTCACACTAGGCAGTCTCACATGCATTTTTTGGTTAGGCTAAACAAAGTTCTACACTTGCTCTATCACTAAGTGCTCTATCTTCGAAGATGGCTACCAAGCCTTTGTTCTTCAAAATGTGTTGAATACAAGCTACAATACTTCGTATGGAGAATCTAGCTCCTTCTCCATGTTACCTGCACACAGGAAACTACATAAAAATGTAGTTTCAAATGAAGTTTTGGTCTTCTTCAGTGGTATTCAACCATCAAGCTCTAACTCAATATGTTGTTGAGTTATCTTCACTCAAAGTGGTTGCCAAGGATAAGGAATCTGATTCTAGGATTGCCTATGAGATCCCAATTCTTTGTATACTTCAACTAGAGCTTAGGCTTCCCTTATGTATTGTTCTCGGTGTCCTTAATGAAAGAGTAATGCCAACAATAATACAATTTCTTTATTCAATATGCCACTTCTATGGGATTTCACATTGGCCAGTAAAAGGTTCTTTGTTGCAATAAAAAATCATAATATAGTAAGATAATCATGCAATCGACAAAATCATGTGCAATTCACTCAACTAGCAAGATCAACAATTTCTTCTCAGCCTCCTTCAAGTTGTCTTTATTGCTAAGTTACACGAAACTTGGAAACATTTCCAAGTTTCTAAAACGAGAACGTCTAGACACGTGACCCACCACAAAAAAATGGGTACATCCAGGGAAACGATATATATATATATATATATATATATATATATATATATATCTTGCAAGAAATAAGAATGATACACATAAAGACCAATTTAGAAGGAGAACCATGTCTTTATTTACTGCCATAGATGATTACATTGCAAATCCAAAATTAACCTTTATAGATGAGGCTATACATCCAAAATCAGCATTTGTAAATGAGGCTATATGTGTTGAAAATGAAATAAAACATGAGCTATGTTGCCAACTAAGTTGTACTTGGTTGGACTATCAAGTGAGCGGGCAAAGTTGAACATGTCACATGTTCATATTCGGTGATTTGATGTACATCGAGCCTTTATAAGGGCACCTTTTTTATTTTTTTCTTCACATGTCCATGCCCTGCGAGGTTTGTAATAAAATGTACTAGCAGGTGTTTTATGTAAAGAACTTGGTTCCCTAGGACTTTTTGATCAAGTCGGGTAATCCAAGGAGTTTTTTCACTTATTAAGTATGTCTTACAAATCTTGCATAACATAATTTTTGAGTTTTTCTTCTGCTCCTCCAAAGTTGGAATGCCTGGTGAGGTTAACGAGCCTTAGGGGGTTATTAAAGTCCATGGGTCAATGTATATGAACATGCTAGGCATTATTTTTGAGTCGTATGGACATGTGGTAGGTCCCCCTAGGTTTTTTTTAATTCCGGTGAAAAAAGATTTTCCATGTTTTTAAGCCATTTTTTAATGGTTTAATTAAAAATGTTGTAATTGGTGTAAAAGTGTGGTATAGGGGTCTTTTTTACCATAGGGGTGCTCGTTTTCTAACTCGGAGCACCCACCATACCCCAAAACCCACTTTCTATAGTCATTGGGTCATTTATTTTTCACTTGTGACAAAAAATCCAAAAAAAATGAAAAATGGAGAGAAAAATAAAAAATGGTGAAAAATTAAACTCCATTTTTTGGGGGATTTGAAGTAAAAAATATTTCATCATTATTTTAGGAGAGATATTGGCTGAAGTGTAAGATATTTGGGCAGCCCAAATAGTGGGAATGACTCCCCCATTTGAGGAAGGCGCATTCCCTCACTTGGGCGCATTTCCCATGGGGAGTTGGCCCATGATTTGGGGAGGTATGCAGCCCATATTAAAACTGCCATATTGCTGGTTTTGGGCTGCGTTTGGCAGCATGTAAGAAGGGGGTGGCAGCCCCTATCACTCCACCCATCATGCCACCCTTTCCACAATCCTCTCCTCAAGCTTGGGCGCATTCCCTCTCTTTCTCACTCTATATATACTTGGTTGCCCACTCCTTTTTGGGCTAGTTGGAGTTGGAGCAGACATTGTTGTACTTGTTTATCTTTTGTCTATGAATAAAGAAGACTTTGGAGGTCATACTTGTGGTGTGCTTTGATGAGTGGATGAACCATCTTGTGCTAATGGAGGTAATCTGTGCATAAGCTTTGTTTTTCATAGGTGTGGTGTACTCATTGGAAAGATTGGTAACGTTTTATGAGATAGGTTAATTCAATTTGTTTATTGTCTTAGCTTATTGATGTATGTTTATTAAGAGATCATGTTTGTGTATTTCATCTGTTTATCAGTATGCAACATTGATTTCCTTTAAGTATATGTCTACACTTGATCCTGGTTGGCAAAGTCTGTGATGTGCAAGTGATCTTAAGTTGGAAAGCGGGAGGATCTTGTTTGCTTCTTCACACTTCTAATATTTGTTTTGCAGATGTAGTCCCTTGGTACCCCACAAAGTCAAGCTCCAAAGCATCTGGTTTCAGCCAAAGTTTTCTCCATCTCTATCTCTTTCTACTCTTTCTAATCTTTGGTTACTGCTTACTTTTAAAAAGGAGTAATTGTTGGTTTACATTCTGATATGCATACTCTAAGTAGATCTGAAATTACTCTTAAGAAATCTGATCTATTTCATTTACAAAAGTTTTATCATACCTAGATTAGATCTCTTTGTTTATCAAGCATTTCATTTTTCTTAACTTGTAAAAAATTGTTAAATTTTAAAAGTTTGAAAAGTAATGCTTACATATGAACTATAAGGTTTATTTGGATGATAGAAGAGCTCAGAATTTGCAACTCTTTGAGTGTGCAAAGATCCTAAGGAGACAAGCCTCACAGCTTGTTTCTTTTAGTTCATTTTTTGCATTTTTTTTAGTTTTTTGCCTTAGAATTTTTTGGGGGTTTTTTGTAGGTGACCCAAACACTCTTAAAGTGTTTTGGGCCATCTTTTACTAACATTTGTTTGCTGGTTTACAACAATTGATGAACAGGTAGGAGGAGATGTTGGCCAAATTTTGAAGATTCAGGCCATCTGGAGCACCCTAAACTATATTTTCTCAAACCGGATACTCTTTCCCTTTGTTATTGTAAGCCACGGAGTCATTTTACAAGACTGGGGCACTTTTAAATTGCATTGTAACGAAATATTAAACGAGAGCAAGTGGGCTAAAATTAACCTCGTTGGTCCGTTTCATTGGCGGGCCACGAGTTCACTCAGGACCTAGTTTTCTTCATTTTTTACAATTTTTCACTTTTTTACTACAATCCAAAACACCCCCTTGCTTTCCCAAAGTAAGGTTTCAGGATAAGGGTTTACCTGAGTACTGGCCCGAAAAGAGACTCTTGGGGCTTTAAAAAAAAAGTAACATATTTTGTTCAAAAAATACTTAAAATTTAACAAGGCTTTTCCCCGTATGCTCTGGGATCACTACAGCTTCATCTGAACATGTTGATCACATCAGAAAGGGGATAAGTGACTAGTAATAGGATTAACACACCCCAATAAACCACCTATTTGTGAAAATCCTGCACAATTGCTTATTCAACTTTGGTGGGAAAATTTCTCAAAAGACGTGGGAACCACTGGGTAGTGACCTCGGGATATCGTTAGACTATACCCTCGTTTGGTATAGTGTTGAACACCTCTCAGAGACTCCGATCCAGCCAACATGTCTGAGTGAGAAACCACGCTGTTGAATTCCGAACATATTCCCAGTACCTTTCGGCATATTGGGAATCCCCCAACCATAATAAAAAAATCCATTACCACATTAATAATAAAATTAACCAAGAACAATTGCACAACATTGTCATTTCTATTTCAAGCACTTTATTTCTGACTCCATTTATCAGCACTAGTCTTATTTTGATATTTTTATGATGATGGATGTTATATTTCAAATGACAATGATAATATGGAACTATGAATGATCTTATCTTTTATGTTGCATTGCTCGTGTTCAAAAATTTATAACTCCTAAATTAGTTGTTGTCTTTCATAGATTAAAGACCTTAGTTTATTTTTACTTTTTAGGGTTCACCCCCCTTTGCTTCGCTAGGAGTAAGCCTAGACGAAGGAGTCAAGTTTCAGGTGATAGCACTTGACTCTTGCTTTCCCCCAAGGCCACACCAATGGCTTGAAGATTTTTGCCACGTTTTCCCAGGTGTGAATCCAGGCGGCAACAAGCTAAAGACAAGCACAAGTATCGCACTCATCCTCATCCCTCATCAACAAATTTAGAAAAATACGCTTGTTTAGCAGAAATAGATAGTGGAATGGAAGAAGAGGCATCATCACCAATATCAACAGCAGCAAGAGAGAGTTCCAAGTATGGCTATTTTGCATCCACATCCCACTCTTTATGAGACCCACTTTTATAATATTCACCCCTACGAGAAACAAGGCGTAGGATTGAATGCACAAACAAATACAAGATCCTCAACCTTCTGCAATCCCAACCTATTGCGCTTCACAAAATGAATGAAACCATAAGTGCTCCAATTCCTTTATGCTGATGAAGAGCTTGCCACTTGTGATAAAATACTAGTGGCAAGGTATTGCAAATATTAACCATTTGCCCCATGACAAGTCCACCATTTAATCAGGTTCATGCTCCTTTCATCCAAAGATGATATGTCTGCAAAATCCTCCAGCCCAGTAGCAAAACAAGCAAATTCTTCCCTCACTTTAGTTTGTATAGAAGCTATAAACAACCTCTGGAAGGCTTTCTTCACTCCATTTGCCACCTCCTTGTCCTTATGTAGGGTCTTCCTCTTCCCATTGCTTTGAGCAATGAGTTCATCATAAAATTTTGGACTTAGAGCATGTGCCAAAGTGTGTCCAATTTAGTTTGTAAATTCTTCCCTCACTTTAGTTTGTATAGAAGCTAGAAACAACCTCTGGAAGGCTTTCTTCACTCCAATGACCACCTCCTTGTCCTTATGTGGGGTCTTCCTCTTCCCATTGCTTTGAGCAATAAGTTCTTCATCATAAAATTTTAGATTTAGAGCATGAGCCAAAGTGTGTCCACTTACTAACCATCTTTAGCCTTCAAAGAGGGGTCAATCCACTCAAGGATGTCCACCAAACAACCTCCAAAGGCCCCCAAGAGGGGTGTTCCCATAGTTTGCCCACATGCCAACAAATTAGGCCTCTTCAAGGGTGGACATCCTCCACAAGGAAGCAATACGTCCAAGGAAAAGTCCTAGGACATGGGTGGCCTCATCTACAAGTAACCAAATGCCGCTTCCAAGTGAACAGCACCTCCAAGCAATGTAAGAAACCCTCCAAAAGGTGGCTGCTCCACCAAATCTGCTACAAAATATGGATAGCGCTCCTCCACCAAATCTGCTAACAAAATATGGATAGCGCTCCTTCAATAAGTGACATAAAGAGATGAATGCACCATATGTCAACAATCAAGACCGCTATGTCTAGGGTTTTCCACTAGACATCTTCCAACAACAAAAGATCCTCCAACATGGCACAAGAAACTTCTTTTCAAGGCAATGTTCCAACAAGAAATGTCTATGTAATCAGCCCACCAAGGCTAGCGGCCTCCCAAAGAAGTGGCATAATCATCATAGGATAAGCCTTGGGTAGGGTCTCGTCCTTCATAATGAAGCACTCCCTTCAGATGTGCACCTACAGATTCAAACATAGCCTAGGAAGATGTGCAGCAAGGCATTTTAAATGGTCTCTTAGGCAAGCGATCCAACAGAAGAATGTTTTAACACATCAACCAAGTCCTTAAAGGCTGAACAACTATCAAAGATCAGCCTGCTGCCACGAGAAACATACCCAGAGATTCATCTCCACTGCTGTTCCAACAGAGGTCCACCCAAAATGCTGATTTAAGGAGTTTCATCGCTCAGAACTCAAGGTTTGATTGAGGCTATTGTTACAAGAAAGATTACATATCTTGCTTGGAATATCAATATTTTACCCTAGATTCACTCATTATTGCTGTTGTCCAGGCCTCTTGACTGCTGCTAAAGGTTCGCTGCGTATTTGTCTTGCCAAACATTTCAGATTGTGATAAAACAGTCCTCCAAATGGTGAATATGCTCCTTCAAAAACTGAATGCTTCATAGGATAGGTCATTAATTTTGATGTTTCATATTTTTACCACGGGAGAGCTACTTTTGGGGCTGCTTTTACCCACAGATATGCTCAGAGCTGCCTCAGAACGGCCCAGACCTGCTGATTAGGTTGATTTTGACTGCTGTTTGGGGTCAAAAATCTCGAACGATGTCAAGGAATCTGCCCCACATGCATCTTATTGTTGCTGTTATGACCAAGACCCAGAATACATACCATTTAAACTTTCAAACTCAATGTAGAATTGCTGGTTTACAGGCCATTCATGATGCTGCTTGCTGTTCTTGTCCTCAAACACAGCCCGGACTCCCTTTTGACTGACATATGAAGAAAGGAATATGCCAAGTTACACCCAGGTGCAGCCAAGAATAAAGTTTAGGGCTACTTCAATACTTAGAATTAGCCCAACGTGCTTCAAACAGTCATATGCTCCATGAAGATCCACCTACAACATCATTATTAGGGCATCATAAAACCTCATCATGACATGTCACCCCCTCTTCACGAGTGTGATCAAAATCACACACGGATGCCCATAAAAAAAGGGGGTTAACAAGAAGGAAACTCAATTAAGCTACTATATTATTCTACAAACATATATCATTGTCACAATCTTGGATTCCATACTACACAGCAGCAACGCTATCTAGAATTTTAGCACTAGAGTCATATTAGAGCAGGAGCACAAAGAGAAGATGACAGACTCTCGAGTTAGGCAATGATCTACAAAGTGCATTTTGAGAACATCTGTTGTTCAACACCTCTTAGATTTTAATTATGACTTTTATTAATTGAATTCAAATTTTAGTAAGGGCTTTAGCTCATGAAGCTCATTATGGGTCCTCACGGAATAAGATTTGGAAAATCATCTGAGTATATTTTAAAGAGCCTCTTGGTTTTGAAGCCTGCAGTTCGTTGTTGACTTTGCTGAATTCACTTTCCAACTAATGATACTTCACCAGCCTTGTCCCTAGATTGCCTCAGGGACAATTTATTTTATGTCAATGTAGGCAAGGGCTGCACCACAGACATTGGAGATAGCTGTATATAGAGCAAAAATGTATGCAGCCGTTGACCTACTAATATTTAACAATTGCATTATCTAGAACCAACACTTAGACCCCCATATAATACGAAGTCATTTAATCATGCAAGCAAACTTACGGAATAAACATTGGTTTAATAAAAACTATAGTTACAAGCCTTAAGCCATAAAGAAAAGCAATTAGAAAGAACACGAAAATGTTTGTGAGCTTAGAAATCATAATCCAGCAAGTTTGTGAGCATAGATAAAATCATAATCTAGCCCACGCATAATGTTTTATACTTCTGCCATGTACATCCAATAATAAAAACTCACGATTGACAAAACCACATTGCATACTACAGCAACCGTATACAAAGCTATACAGTATCTAGGGGCTTCATCATTGACCTCAAGAGGCTTTGAATCCGCCCTGATGATGAAAGTTCCCTTGAAAGCCAGAACTCTCATCAAATCATAACTTGTTATTATCCATGACTAGATACAGTTACAACTTACAACTTACAAGAGTGTTGTTTGCACAATTTCTTTGTTAACGATAGAATCAGCTGGATTTGCACAATTTCTTTGTTAACGATAGAATCAGCTGGATTTGCACATTCTTCCATGCAACCACAAAAAATAAAAATAAAAATCAATGCTAATCACCAATTTCTTTTATAATTGTATCCCACTCTGTTCCAATTGCTATAATGAAGCCTGTGCGCCAATGTGAATCTGTTCAACCAATTTAAATAGACGGTGTGGAAAGTTTTGACCTTTAATACTGTAGTTTCTTACAAGCCATTGCCCCAGGTTGCCTATTTATTCACCAAGAATTTGAAATCAGAACCCCTAAACTCTTAAACTCATATCTCTTCCATGCCTTCGTGTCAATTACCTTACAATCACTAATGTTGGTAACTAGAACCTTCAAGACTCTGCTTACAAGCTGAAGAATAGTGCATTATGAAGTACAGTCAACTTTATCTCAGCAGCTTGGCCACATGGATATCAACACTACCCAGACCTCCAAAGAATATGAAGCTCTTGTGCCTTTCTCCCTTAGGAGCAACAGAAAGTGCCACTCCTGGAAGAAGCAGATACTGCAGCATAATGCCAGCTTGTCCATCTTGCATATTAGAAACCACTGAAACATACTAGAATAGGAGTATGCTAAACAATGGTTTAAGATTAGATTACAGATTTTCCATGTCTTCATGTCAATCACCTTACAAATACTAATGTTGGCAACTAGAACCTTTTTTTCCCGGAAGTGGCAACTAGAACCTTCAAGACTCTGCTTACAAGTTGCAGAATAGTGCATTATGGAGTACAGTCAACTTTATCTCAGCAGCTTGCCCATATGGATATCAACACTGCTGAGAAATCCGAAGAATACGAAGCTCTTGTGCCTTCCTGAGGAGCAACAGAAAATTCCACTCCTGGAAGAAACAGATACTATGCCAGCTTGTCCATCTTGCATATTGGAAACCATTAAAACATACTAGAATAGGAGTATGCTACATAATGGTTTCAGATTAGACTAAAGAAAGAACAGTTTCCAAAAGAGTTTACCCGAAAGCATGGCTTGGCAAGAATTGCAGTAAAATGGAATAGACAAAACATCACATTTCTTGAGCCCATTTCTAAATCACAAAAATGACATTAAAATGTAGTTGAAATTGAGGACAAAATTAGCACACTTCTGAACACTCCAGGTATGCAAATAAAGGATTCTAAATAGCCACAAGAATAAAACAAAAGATTCAATACCATCCTTGCTATCAGGTTTTCCCTTACTGAGACACACACCAGCCTTTCACATCTAATCATTGGCTATTTGTGCAAAATCATCATTTCCACCTTGAACTCCAAAAATAGGCTTTGAATTGCAAAATTTAATGTTGGAGAGCATTTCATATCACTGAACACATAAGTTTGAATCTCAATTTATTTGACAAGCATGCCAAAATTGTGTCAGTTACTCCAATACAGTTCTCTTGCAAGACATTTTAAACACAACATGTCACGACTGACAAAACATCTGAAACTACATGATGTTCTTACAAATGCATGTTATTTGGTTGGCTTTCAAAGCTAATAGCCAAAGCAGGTTACCTTCATGATATTGTATCTTCCTATAATCAGCTGATCAAGAATTAGGAAATGGAAATCCACACCATAGACAGACAATTGAAAGCACATAAAAATCTCTGAAAAAAACATTTACTTCATAAAGGAAAAGGAGACACATAAGAGATTGAATAACCACCTTTGTACCAGGTTTGTTGATTGTTCCTTCACAAGCTCCATGTCAGCCTCTCCATTGGTATTGTTAATTATTGTTGCAGCATCATCAAGATTCTCACCTCAAAACTTCAACAACATGGCTTTAGATCACCTAAAGAAGAGGGGACTAGCTGACATTATAAGTAGGAACCTAACCCACAAGCAAAAGTCATGCTAAAATTTTTGTGTATCATTGCTGACCGCCTAATTATAATATTCCCTGGATTTTGAGTCTAGTATTTTGCTTGGCTACCAGAGTTCGCTGGATTGTCACCCATAAGAATAAATTAACCAGAATATTTGCATGATAAATCTGACACCCTGATTATTCATGCGTATCATGTGTATGCACTAGTTCTGAAATGCAGACATTGCCATAACATGCTAAACACCATATAAGATTGAGATACAAAGCCAGGCAGACTGTTCCAAAATTGTAATCCGAAGCCATAACATTTTATTTTGAGGTGTGAATCTTCATGATGCTCCAACCACAAAAATTAGCCAAGATATCATAGCCATATTTGAATCCACTCATCTGTTAACCTCATCTACGCCAGCTTTACAGGGCAACTGAATGGCCAAAATGGGCATAGAAAATACTGCCAATGTACGTTCACTCGTAATAGGAGATTGCATGCAAATCAACAACCGGAAAGAATATGGTCGTGGGATTCAATTAGAGCTCACAGAATACATGGATTGAGCATGGTTGCAATCATTAAGAGAAGGCATACCTAATGGGAGAAAGTTAGTTCTTGCAAACTTTAGCACCGGCTTTGCAGTATCAAGGACCTTTGCTACAGTCAGATGCCTTAGCTGGCAGTGATTCCCATCTTCTTTCTGAAGTCAAAATAATGAAATGGTTCTCAGTAACAGATCAGCACTATGCAGAAGTACTATAAGCAGAAGTTAAAGTTGAACCTAGTTACAGCATTGTTTCCCATGCCTACAAATAGACAAAAAATTTAAAAAGAATTTGGTATAGATAAACGTGGCAACCAATTCAAAGGTTCGTTTACAATCAAAAGACTTAAGTCACAGCCTCGCAATCTAATGCGTCCAAAAATTGGAGCACAATTTACTTTTAAACACTGGCTGATGTTCGAAACCACGCAGTACAATATTGCCTATAATTAATAGGCAACCCAAAGTTAAATATCAATAGTAAGAGAAATGATCGTCCAATCTGAGAAGAGTAAGAGAAATGATCGTCCAATCTGAGAAGAGCTCAGAGTTCAAAATAAAGCAACAAGAACGAAAGCTGGAGCTTAAAAAGAGTGAGAGAAATGATCGTTCAATCTAAGAAGAGCTGAGAGTTCAAAATAAAGCAACAAGAACGGAAGTTGAAGCTCTTTTAAGCTGAGGCATCTCGATGTGATCTAACGTGACAACGGCACTAAAGTAGGGCTTCATCCATCGGCCACACTCCAAAGAAATCAAACCCGCGACATTGGGGTTGCAAATCATAATATGACACTGAACGATATTTGAAATTACGCAGCAATTCATAAAATTGAAGCAATAATCATCCAAACTGTCACCAGCTCACGATGCGAGAAAAGCAATAAGATAGATAGTCGAACCATTAGAAGCCGAGCCATCTGGGGGTGATCTAAGGGTTTTATTCAGCGGCATCATTCTATGGGAGTCGAATACCCGACCTTTGGACCCCAAACAATAATATGAAATTGAATGATGCGTGACGACCGATAATGAAAATCAGTATAAATCTTTGAACACTCCAAAAGATTAGAACGGAGAAGTGTTCCGAGTAACGAGCTTCATTTCAAATTGAGAAAGACGGTCAACCAAGCTGAGAACAGAAACAAGTTGTAGCCATTGCAAGCTCGCCACTCTGGACATGTTCATGCGTGAGAATGCCACCCGTAGGTTTTATGGAGCGATATCACTCTTAAGGGACTCGAACCCGTGAGCTTCTGGCCACAAACAATGATAATACGAAATGAAATCATGCTAAGTAAACTAAATGCCACAAATCATCATAATAACAAAAAGACATTCGACGAACATCCAATCATGTTGTAACTGCATATTCAAAGCCAGCGGAAATTACGCTGAAAGGGGCGAGGGACTACTAAAATAAAATAAAAAAGGAAAGAAATCACAGGCTGAAAGAGGAGAGGGCGAGTACTTGAAAATGAAAAGGGCAAGAATTGTAGGATTCGAAACCTGGTGGTCGCCATGGCTGCCCTGGTGTGCTTCAGCCCGGAAGTTCGCGCAGGGGCGTAATCTTAAATAGCAGAGGCGTCCTGTCCTCTGCTCGAACCAGGGACTGACGTGGCCGCCATGCTGTAACAGAAGAGAGTGACGAGGCGGGCCGCCCACTGAATAAAGCAACCGTAGCTGTTCTGCCATCATAATCATTTCCTGTTCCCTTCAATTGCGTGAATTTGCCTGTCCCTATTGCGTGTGGATAGCTATTTCCACTCCCTACCTTCATTCATTCATCCATCCATCCATCCAGGGATGGAATTTGACGGGAAAAATATCCGTCACGACCCATTTTGCCCGCCCGGTTAATAATTTCTTACAACCCTCATGTTAAGTTGTACATTTTTTTCCAAAGCTTATTTTTGATGGGCACTTTATTCTCTAAAGCGTCATTAATTTTTGTGGGTTACTTTTAACAGAATTTGGATTTACATTTTACAGCGAGCCTTTCTAATTTTTTTTAATTTTATTTTTATATGATGATTAATTTGTTTGATAAGTTAACATAAACAACTTGAACATTTGACACTATCTGTTTTTATTCGTTAAGTGAGAAATAAGGCTATTTTTTAGGATTCCAAGCCATATGTGGAAGGTTCTTACAATTCTGTTATTAGCCATTACTTGAACTTTCAGAAGGAAATGTTGCCTTGGGCTTCACGGAATATTGGAAAATTTGAATATGAGATTAGCACGGGGGAGTTTGATCTTAAGATACTGAATTTGGTTGGCTGGTGTAACAGAGTGAAAGAAGAACTTAGCAGATTTGGTGGGATCACTGGAGCATATATTCAAAGAATTTAATTCGCAGGATCAGTGAATTAATTCTGACACTATGTATTTCCTTAAATGATTTTGCTTAAATTATGCTAAAAACATCTGAGGTTTGTAATAGTTAGTTATTTGCCAATTGTGTATATTTTGAAAATATTGTAACACATTATTGTTGTGAGGATGGGTTGGAGACGGTGTTATATACTGATGAAAGAAAAAAAAAGTAATTAACATAAACAACTTGCATTAAAAAAAAATTCCAAATTGTTAACTTGACACATAACCATTGGACCTTTCTATGTATATCATACCTGGAAATAAATATACACATTTTAAATATTTTCAGCCATAAACATTTGCTATATAGTTAAAACTTTTATTTTCTATGTAAATGTGAAATTTTAATCAATTTTTAAATACATATTAATAAAAAATTTACTATAGACAGATAATTATTTTATCAGCTGAAAGGAAAAATTTAAACCAGACCGTTTTTAGAGGGGAAATATATATACTCAAAACGTAAAAAAAAAATTGTTCGACTGCTAAAATTAGAACCAAATTCCATCCCTGCATCCATCCATCGCGTTATAAAATTATAAGTCGCAACCGGCCTTTCCGATAAAATTTATTTAAATTCCTGCCATGGCCGAAAAGCCTGTGAGAGCTCTGATAGACCTCCGAAGGCAAAGTACAGACAATAAAAGCTTCATTTAAAGGTGCCGGTGGCTGGAAAACGATCTCTAACAAACTTTCACGGAACAAAAGACTTTATGCGATTCGTACCCGAGCGGATCCGTCGGCAGTTTCGCTTGGTAGTACCGGCAACACCACCTGCGCCTGTCCCCACTTTTTCCGTCAATCCCTGACGCTTAAACCGTATCCCCTCATTATCATATTTCCGTCTATTCTCGCACGCGTCCCTGCGGCTGATCTGTGCGGGCCCACGCTCCGAAATTAATGTAGCCCACCTCACCTCTCCACGTGTCATCCACCGACTCGTTGCTATATTTGGGCTTACGGTGCGCCGTCCTCCGACGTGGCAGGGAATAAGAAGCTGAGCGAGGTGGGCCCCACGCGCCGCTGGCTCGCACGATCGGGAGACCGGTCACTGGAGCTTCCCGTCCAACAGTGCTATTTTTAATGGCTGAATAATTTGGCGCAGAGCTGTCACCGACGGCCAAAAATAGAGGTGGAATGATTATGGTGAAAGTCGTGGAATTAGGAAACGTTGGCTTCATCATGCTCATTGTCTGCTCTTTAGTTCTCTATTTTAGCTGCACGCCAAACTTCGCTGCACTGCATCTAAAGTGGCGTAAGGAGCACTGTACGCCATGTTTTAAATAGGTTTCCTGTGAATGGGACAAATTTGTCCGCTCAAACATGATAATTATAACAACACCGACAGCTAACCGTAAGGGCAAACATTAGTCATACCACAATGGGCATAAGCTCATGTTCAAAAAATACAATTGGCGCAAGTTGCGTAGTAATCTTGACGTCAAATTTCTGGTTAACTTGGAATTTCAATCAAAGCATTTGGGTTGGTTTAAAATGTAGCAAGTGTAAAGATTCTTTTACGCATTAAATTTGAATTATGTAAAAAATAATTGCTCTATTCGGCTTCATTTTTTATTTGAAAGTGGAATTTGTTTGTTACAATATTAGCATACTTCTACCCCCAACCCAGGATATATAACATCAATTTACGGCATCTCTAATCCAATGGTATATATCTCAAGGTATTAAATAATTAAGTTATAAATATTCATTTTGATGCACAATGAGGAGTGAGCATACATTAGTTAGCATTTTGTGTTTCTTGTAAGTAAATTTAATAAAAACATGTTGAAGTATATAAAAATGGGTGTTGAAAATAGCATAATGTAATTCAAAATTATGGAATACCTAGGACATTCACAGTGTGCAATCTTAACCAATAAATACAATATTACATTGATACAAATATATAATTGTCAAATTTGAGCTCCAAATCATGGTAATAATAAAAATTAGTTGAGAAAGGTCTAAGGCGATGGGAGTTTATCCCACCCTCAAACAAGAAGGATAAAGATCATGGAGTGGGTCAAAGCATTGCACATAATTTAAGTTAGAGAGTATGGATTGCACTCACATGTGTCATACTCTACGTAGCTCCATGTGGTAACAACGTTGGTAAATTGTACCCCTGACTCACAAGTAACATCAATGTTACAACACATAGCACTTGAAGTGTACACTCACCTATCTACATACCACAAACAATAAGTCACTAGATTATGCGTAGTGTTTTGCTCCTTTGAGTGACATTTATCCCCGTAAAGGATAAATATTGTCAAACATGGTGGTCATATCGGTGACACCTATGGGGAAGCTAGCAGTAATAATGGCATTAATAGATGGATATTGTTCCATGCTCACGCATGTCATAACATTGACATTCCATGTGGAATACAATGTTACAGTCACTGACATACACAATACGTTATCATTCATCATAACCCTAGCATTATACTCCTCACATATAAGAGCTTTGTTGATAATATTTATCCTAAAAAAGAGAGCAGCGTTAAGTCATAAGAAATCGACGTGTTTCGATCCCATCTGGGATCATCATCAGGAGCTCTAAGGAGATGAGAAAGAGCTCATTGAATGATAGACATCTCATTCATTATATTCATAAAGGAGAGGTGTTTAATGAAGTCAGATAAAAATGCAACAAAACGCCTCTTTGTAATATTGCCATATTAGATAAACATAAAAATGGTGTAAATGTGTAGATAATGATTACTAAGAAGAGGTTCAAGGTTCAAATCTCTCTATCTCCAATCTTAAAGTGGTTTGTAGTGTGTTAATGTTGAGGTTAGGTCCGTAACTCCTTATGTGATTAATAATAATAATAAATAGATCAATGTTTCTAGCTAATGTGGCGTGCCCTAGTTATGCAAGAAATGTAGTCATAATTTATTGGAAAATAGTTGCCCATGTTGCTCCAAGAAACAATGAAAAAAACCTTGAAAATGATGTTTTTTCATTACATTTGTGGGTTAAAAAATGATCCATAACCTGCAAACAAGGCCTTGATTTACCAGTGACATGTACAAAGTGTTAATTCATTCACTAGTGTTCAATTCTCATTATGATCTATAACCCATGAATGACACGTTAAAAACAAGTAAAGTCAATGACAAGTTTCAAGTAAAATGTGAAATAAATACCCCTCAACCTTGTTTATCAATTATAAAAAGTCAATATTATAATGTGCAACCCTTCATTCTTCAAGTGAACCAAGTCTCTCACTCATCAATTTAACCAACTCAACCATGTTTTCCAATGCATATCTCACCAAGTCAAACTATTCATATGTAAAAGTCCTTTCAATGAAACTAGCATGTTTGAGAATTTTATATGTGGTTAAATTCACTTAGCCTTGTCTACTTGCCATGGATGAACATAGCTACATATATACAAAAGAAAATGTAGCGACCAACTTTGAAATAAAAAATCACTAGTGTGAATAAAACTATAATAACTTGCTTCTAGACTATGAGAGTGAGTGAGTTAATAAGTAGACAAACTTAACCTTTTTGGTGAGTATTTTATTTTTAGCCAAGCACAGTTTCACCCTTGTCCACTCATTTTTTCCAAATTCCAATGATTTAGGTCATTTCAAATTGACCAAAATCCCTAGGGCCAAGGTTCCATGGTCTAAGTTCCATCAACCATGGGAAAATATGGCTTCGAGTGAAATTTATGTTGACATTAAGGAAGAATTTTCATCAAAAAGGGAATGTGTTTGTTCACTTATCAACTTACTCGAGAGGGGATAAATACCATCAAATATGTCAAAACATTATGTGGTATTTAAGGAAGAGTGCATGGAGAATGATCGCAAGCATCATATGACATGTGACTATCATATGCAATAATGTCAACAATGTCTACAACAAGACTACAAGTCTAACACTAGTGTTGTGAGGCTTGTGAGGCAATGCCACTTATCAACATACATATTACAATCGAGTGCTAGATCCTACAATGTTTAAGGGATTTGCTTGACAACATTTATCCTTATCACTAGACCATAGCCAACATATTATGTATAAGTATCCTTACCACTAGACCGTAGCCAGCATATTATGTATAAGGCATTATAAAGAACAATTTCTTGGAATAATTATAAATTATTTCAATGTGGGGTCTTATCATTAATATTTAACTATATTGGAAATGTAAATTAAGTAGTCATAGGAGACCAAACCTTACTATAGGAACATGTCACCATAATAATAATTTTCATAAACAACACATAGATAACAACCATAAATCAAAGAGAGTTCATGATTCATGTAATATATTTTTCATATAATAATTTATAAAGACGTGCCATTATAATAATAACAATAATTGACAACATGTGGACATGAGTCCAAAAGGGTTCACAAGGCATGTGATGTTAATTTTCATATAATAATTTAATAGACATCACATGGATATCAACCATAAGTTAGAAAGAGTCCATGAGACGTGTAAAATTAATATTCATCATTGAACAACCCTAAGTTAAAAGAGTTCACGTAGCTCGATAATAAAAATAGATTCCAATGGTATATATCTCAAGGTATTAAATAATTAAGTTATAAATATTCATTTTGATTCACAATGAGGAGTGAGCATACATGAGTTAGCATTTTGTGTTTCTTGTAAGCAAATTTAATAAAAACATGTTGAAGTATATCAAAATGGGTGTTGAAAATAGCATAATGTAATTCAAAATTATCGAATACGTAGGACATTCACAGTGTGCAATCTTAGCAAATAAATACAATATTACATTGATACAAATATATAATTGTCAAATTTGAGCTCCAAATCATGGTAATAATAAAAATTGGTTGAGAAAGGTCTAAGGCGATGGGAGTTTATCCCACCCTCAAACAAGAAGGATAAAGATCATGGAGTGGGTCAAAGCATTGCACATAATTTAAGATAGAGAGTATGGATTGCACTCACATGTGTCATACTCTACGTAGCTCCATGTGGTAACAACGTTGGTAAATTGTACCCCTGACTCACAAGCAACATCAATGTTACAACACATAGCACTTGAAGTGTACACTCACCTATCTACATACCACAAACAATAAGTCACTAGATTATGCATAGTGTTTTGCTCCTTTGAGTGACATTTATCCCTGCAAAGGATAAATATTGTCAAACATGATGGTCATATCGGTGACACCTATGGGGAAGCTAGCAATAATAATGGCATTAATAGATGGATATTGTTTCATGCTCACGCATGTCATAACATTGACATTCCATGTGGAACACAGTGTTACAGTCACTGACATACACAGTACGTTATCATTAATCATAACCCTAGCATTATACTCCTCACATATAAGAGCTCTATGGACAATATTTATCCTAAAAAAGAGAGTGGGGTTAAGTCATAATAAATCGACGTGTTTCGATCCCATCTGGGATCATCATTAGGAGCTCTGAGGAGATGAGAAAGAGCTCATTGAATGATAGACATCTCATTCATTATATTCATAAAGGAGAGGTGTTTAATGAAGTCAGATAAAAATGCAACAAAATGCCTCTTTGTAATATTGCCATATTAGCTAAACATAAAAATGGTGTAAATGTGTAGATAATGATTACTAAGAAGAGGTTCAAGGTTCAAATCTCTCTATCTCCAATCTTACAGTGGTTTGTAGTGTGTTAATGTTGAGGTTAGGTCCGTAACTCCTTATGTCATTAATAATAAAAAAATAGATCAATGTTTCTAGCTAATGTGGCGTGCCCTAGTTATGCAAGAAATGTAGTCATAATTTATTGGAAAATAGTTGCCCATGTTGCTCCAAGAAACAATGAAAAAAACCTTGAAAATGATGTTTTTTCATTACATTTGTGGGTTAAAAAACTATCCATAACCTGCAAACAAGGCCTTGATTTACCAGTGAGATGTACAAAGTGTTAATTCATTCACTAGTGTTCAATTCTCGTTGTGATCTACAACCCATGAATGACACGTTAAAAACAAGTAAAGTCAATGACAAGTTTCAAGTAAAATGTGAAATAAATACCCCTCAACCTTGTTTATCAATTATAAAAAGTCAATATTATAATGTGCAACCCTTCATTCTTCAAGTGAACCAAGTCTCTCACTCATCAATTTAACCAGCTCAACCATGTTTTCCAATGCATATCTCACCAAGTCAAACTATTCATATGTAAAAGTCCTTTCAATGAAATTGGCATGTTTGAGAATTTTATATGTGGTTAAATTCACTTGTAGCCTTGTCTACTTGCCATGGATGAACATAGCTACATATATACAAAAGAAAATGTAGCGACCAACTTTGAAATAAAAGATCACTAGTGTGAACAAAACTATAATAACTTGTTTCTAGACTATGAGAGTGAGTGAGTTAATAACTAGACAAACTTAACCTTTTTGGTGAGTATTTTATTTTTATCCAAGCACAGTTTCACCCTCGTCCACTCATTTTTTCCAAATTCCAATGATTTAGGTCATTTCAAATTGACCAAAATCCCTAGGGCCAAGGTTCCATGGTCTAAGTTCCATCAACCAAGGGAAAATATGGCTTCGAGTGAAATTTATGTTGACATTAAGGAAGAATTTTCATCGAAAAGGGAATGTGTTTGTCCACTTATCAACTTACTCCCTATGAGAGGGGATAAATACCATCAAATATGTCAAAACATTATGTGGGATTTAAGGAAGAGTGCATGGAGAATGATCGCAAGCATCATATGACATGTGACTATCATATGCAATAATGTCAACAATGTCTACAACATGACTACAAGTCTAACACTAGTGTTGTGAGGCTTGTGAGGCAATGCCACTTATCAACATACATTGTACAATCGAGTGCTAGATCCTACAATGTTTAAGGGACTTGCTTGACAACATTTATCATTATCACTAGACCATAGCCAACATATTATGTATAAGTATCCTTACCACTAGACCATAGCCAACATATTATGTATAAGTATCCTTACCACTAGACCATAGCCAACATATTATGTATAAGGCATTATAAAGAACAATTTCTTGGAATAATTATAAATTATTTCAATGTGGAGTCTTATTATTAATATTTAACTATATTGGAAATGTAAATTAAGTAGTCATAGGAAACCAAATCTTACTATAGGAACATGTCACCATTATAATAATTTTCATAAACAACACATGGATAACAACCATAAATCAAAGAGAGTTCACGATTCATGTAATATATTTTTCATATAATAATTTATAAAGACGTGCCATTATAATAATAATTATTATTATAATAATAACAATAATTGACAGCATGTGGACATGAGTCCAAAAGGGTTCACAAGGCATGTGATGTTAATTTTGATATAATAATTTAATAGACATCACATGGATATCAACCATAAGTTAGAAAGAGTCCATGAGACGTGTAAAATTAATATTCATCATTCAACAACCCTAAGTTAAAAGAGTTCACGTAGCCCGATAATAAAAATAGATTCCCAAATAGTAATTGACAAAGTAAGACAAATCCAACAAGATTGACATGACTTGCAATAAACATCAAATTAGAGATTGATTCAATCTCTTAAACATTAAATAAATACTAACCTAACATTCCCAAACATAATGATCATCCACATTCAAGGATCAAGAAATAAAGTTGTAGATACTCTAACAAATTGAGGAGTAAATTTGGAATAGGGAACATCACAAGAGTGGGATATATGGCCTATAGATTAATCGAATCTACTTTTTCATCTCGGAAACATGTAAAACAATTGATGCAAATATCAATCCAATTTGATTTTCCATCTCGAGACATTTTTTTACCATCAAAAATCAAAAGAGCATAATGGAAATGTACTACATCAAATCTGCAACTATTCATGGAATCATTTTGATATTTTATATTCCTTTTTTGTTTGATAAAAAATGAAAAAATTCATACACATCAATGTAAGATTAAACAGAAAACCACATCACTAAGTTTAACCATTTTATTCATTTTCGAATAAAAATTCTCAAATTATCTTATTTATAACTAGTTGTTAATATATGTTAAATATTATATTTCATTAATGTTAATCCTTATCCATAATAATGTTATCTTCAACTTAGAGTTCTAAAAATAACTTATTAATAAATTAAAATAGTTTAAAAGTAATTATATTCTTATTTATAATTTATTTTCTTCAATAACATAATTCAATATATTTTTTACTACCAAAAAATTTAAAACTAACTAAAACACTAGAAAATATCATAATAAATTAAATAACATAATTCAATATATTTTTTACTACCAAAAAAATAAAACTAACTAAAAAGACTACAAAATATTATAATAAATTAGTGTATTGAAGCCTCTTCATGCATCCTCCCCACTCATGACTACATCATGAAGGTGATGGGTTGAGATAAAAAGTTATTTCAACTTAGTTATGAAATATTATAAAAGATTTTTTTATTTCTTTTGGTTAAATATGTATAGTTTATAAGTTAATTTCATTTTAAATTATGTATATTTATTTAAATTTTGGATTTATTAAGTGTGGGGAAATATTACAATTTTTAAAATGCAAAATGTTTTTAAATTGTAGAATATGTTTCGGTTTTAATTTTCATATTATTATTATTATTTCTTTATATGTTGGTCGACTTATTCTACATCAATATTACTCACATTAATTATGTTACACATTTCCATCACCTAGGTTGTGGTGTGCCACACAGTGCAATAAATAATAATTTTAGGTTAATGGCATATTCTTATGTTAAGCTCTAGTTCCATCTTATTACGCTTATGATTCATTGTAGTGGGTGTAGTTAAAAAGTTAAATTAAACTAAGATGCCCTTAAAATGGGTGAAGCATAATTTCAAAGGCAATCAAAGTATGGACATTTAGAATGAAGAACAAAAAAAATGTGTGCTAGTTTTAATGTCCAAAAACAAGATTGCAACGTTGTAACAAAAGTAAGAGGTCATCATGAAACCAATGATCTCATCATTGATTACTTGTGACAACCTCATACTCAAATTATGCAGAGGTTTGAGGTTTGCAAGGGTTAAAGGTCCATGTCATATTGCAAACTAACTAATCCAAGTAGTCCAACGCAATAACATTATGACCATTAGATGTCTAGTTAGTGCTTGTTTTGTGAAATTTATCATCTATCTAATGTACATATATCGATTAGATCATTTAAATTTTAGGGCCTCTGTCCATTACAAGTTAAAATCCAACAATGCTAACGTTAGAGAGAGTGTCATCTAAAATAGTAGTAATTTGGAGGCTAGGGTGTTCATCTACAGGGAAATTTTATAGTGATAGGAACTTACCATTGTTTAGCACCTATTCACATGGATCTATGATGGTTTGCTTAAGATCAAGGGGATTTCAAGCAGGCATTTCCATCCATAGTGATTGGCCCATTCCTCTTAGTAGGGATGTACAACCACATGGGCTAAAATTGTAGCATTATTTCTTTGCATATTCAAAATATTGAAGGCAAAAGATGGTGTGGCTATTGTGGAGCAATGAGACTATCTCACATATCAAGGCTCATGTACTTTAAGAAGTTGATATTCCTAGAATATGATGCATGTGCTAAGACAACATTTCATGTACAAGTTAGATTGATTGATGGATTTTCCTATTAATGGTATTTTTATCAAGAGAGGAAGGAACACAAATTGGACAAAGTTTTGGAATAACTCACATAGAAGCTAGATCAAGGTGGAGGAAATCAAAATCTTACACTTGAGACATTTTTAGAAAGATGCACTAGTTTATTATACATTGGGATTAGGAAGGAAATGTTTCACTAAGGAGATTTTTTTCCAAGAAATAAATTTGTATTTTCTATTCATTAGAAAAGAGAAATACATTATTTAGGGAGGTATCAAAAGATATCATCATAGATTAGCACTTAAAAAATAGAGAAGTCTACTAAGATCTATTACAAAGAATAATATTTTAACCAAGCTTAGAGTTGAAAATAGGCACACTGAACACCAAAGTGCCAGAGAGAGATTGTGACTCATCGGGTCTGTCTAATAAAGCAAGTTGATTTGACACCTTCTTTGAATTCTTCAATTGTCCAAGAACCAGAATCCATGACTAAACCGTTTTTAGAGAGCGAGTCTACCATGTGGAGAAGGACAAGTCTGATGAATCCAAGATGCTTTATCATAAGCCTTTGACATGTCCAGTTTGAAAACTACAACCTTCAAATTTTTGGATTTGATAGATGCATACCTTTCTAAGTGACACCTATAGCCTCATGAATTGATCGCCCTCATAGGAAGCCAAATTGTTCTCTAGAGATATCTTGAGACATAATAGGCTTGATTCTCAAAGGTTTCTAGTTTATCTTTCTTAGGAATAAGAGCCATAAAGGTCGCATTTAGAGGCCCCAAAATGGATCCCAAAAGACGAGCTTCCTCTACCATTTTGAGAAGATCATCACCGAGATTTCAAAAAAATATCAGAAGAATTTAGCAGGCCAACCATCCATCCCAAGACTCTTGTCTCAGCAAAAAAAATCTCATTTTCTTCTTGTTCAACCATTCCTAGTTGTTAGTTTTTCAGAATTTTCAATCTGATCTAAGATCTTAACTGAGAGAATAACATGTACAGCATATCTACAGCATATCAATCATGGACACAATAATGCAGGCACACAAGAGACACAAAGTTTCACCGGGGAAAACCAAGAAGGTGAAAAACCCCGCAACTTCCTCAAAGATAGAAAGAGAAATGATACAACCAAAGTACAAGAGATAGTCTTCTCCTAACAGCAGATCCTCCTCCTCACAAGTGCGCCACTTTCTGAGAGAGATAGAAGTGAGTAGTGACTGATCAAATAGAGATCTCCCGATCTCTATTTATACTTGTCCTGTCCTACCCAATAAACTAATGGGGCCGACTTGTCTAACTTAGCCTAATAACCCATGGTTAACTTAATCCAAGCTGACCCCACACTCGGTGGTCTAATAACCCATTTACCCACATGACTCATACAGGGTCGACCCCATCAAGGTGGTCTAATAACCCATCAAGTATAAGTTACGACACTTACAATATAAATGACGACACTTCCGTATAGAGGAATAACATCTCTATAGGAATACAAACACTTCCGTATAGAGGAATAATAACATCTTTATAGGAATACAATACACATGGGTAAAATACATTCCGAAGTTACATATACATCAACACTAGGAAGTTTCTAATGACATGCAAGATTGAATCCATATGGATATGCCCAAGATTTGCATAAAGGGAGGAGAAATGCTCAAATTCCAATACTAACAGAGCGACAAAACCTTTGACACTAACCCCATCTATGTTCTTCAAGTCCCAAATTGTATTAACGACCTTTCTATGCTTTGTGAAATTCTAAAAATATTTGGTATTATCATCACCTGCTTCCAACTAGAGAGCTCTACTTTTAAGTCTCCACTCAATTTCATGTCCTCTGAGAAATTCTTATTTCTCCTACGATAGTCTGGAGATCTCCAAGGATCCCTCTTACAAGAAAAGACTAGAGGCGTCGCAAGAGAAAATATCCTTCAACTTATCTTCAATCTCTACCAATTTAACCTCTCTATAACACTTCTTCTCTTTACTCCATTAAACCACACATTTTTTTAGATCACATAGAGAGAATGAGAATTGCATATCAACATATCTATCATTGTCCTGCCTTATCAACCTCCATTTATCCTTCACAATCAACTAAAAATCAGAGTCCACTGCCCAGCTACATTTATACTTGAAAGGAGCCCTAGGCTTCACCTCCTTGATGCTAATTTCTAACAAAATAGGGAAATGATCTAAAAAGGTTGAATTATAGTTCAATACTAAAAATTTATAAACTGATTGCATAAAGATTCATCCATGAAGAATCTATCCATCCACTTTGCTACTCCCGCATTACCCGATCTTTTATTAGTCCAAGTCACCGAAAGGACGCCTGGCTTGATATCGATGCATTATTTAGCTTCGAACAAGTCATTCAAAAAAGATGCCAAACGGTCTTCTCGGGCAGACCTTCCCCCGATTTCTTCATTGGATGAGACAAAATTGAAATCCCCTCTAGCTATTATGTTGGGGACATGAAAAATACTAGCACAATCAAAAGTTTCCCAAAAATACTTTTTGTTCTCATACAGACCATAGGTGTCAAGAACAAGGAAATGACTATCAAATTCTTTGGAAAAAAAACACCAAATGTAAGGAAGATGAACAAACAAAAGGACCTTCTATCTTTAAAGACTGATTCACCTCATAAATGAGACTACCTGGAAGACCATAAGCATCTAAAGAAACAAAAGACCAACCACTAAACACCGTTTCCAAAATAGGGAAGATAATCTCACCTTTACCCATTGATTCTTGGAGAAGTAAGATATTGGGAGATTCTATAACTACCAACCATTTGAGGGATGCAATTTTGGCTTTCCCTCTCAAGCCCCGAACGTTTAGGGAAAGAATCTTCATTTGGGAACCCCTTCATAGGATTTCTCTGCTCTAAGCGCCCTAGTGATGTTAAACTGCCTCCCTTGACTGATCTCAATTTTGGCCTTCTCCTTGGCATGAGACATACACGACTTTCTCTCCGATTTCAATGGTTGTGAGAGTGGGGGATCATCAAACTCTAACCCACCACCTTCCTTGATGTGTGAGCGAAGCAGATAAGGGACACATGAGTTTCTCTTTGACACCTGGCTAACATATGGCTTTGATGTGACCAGTCCTCCCAACTGTCCATAGTCCAATAAGTTCATATCCATATCACTCACCACCCCCTTATCAAAAGGTATATTTGGGACCTCCTCCAAAGGGAGAGGGACAGACAAAGCTTCATCTATCGGTTGGAAATAGGATAAGGATGACGATTGATAGCCTTCGAATGAGAGAAAGTGACATCCGACTTTTTCCAGATATTAGTTAGCATGTCAAATTGACTAGGCGAGATGTCAATACCTTCGAAAAGATATTGAATAGGAATAGGGAGACATGGACCTCATGGTAAGGCCTCCTCAGTCAGCATAATTAGATCTTTGATGAGATATAGGCCAAGATTAGGACCCTCCCGAGGTTCCATAGAAGAGACCTCTTTGTGAGATGAAACCGGAAGGAGCGGTTAGTGAGCAGAGACATTGTCTGACTTAGCCACCTTTATCCTCCAAATATACTTATGAAAAGAATGAGAGTAGTCTATAATAACATGTCCATATAATTGATATTGAGTACACCGAAAAGGGACATTTATATAGTCCAGTTGTTGCATGAAGATATATCCTCAACCACCAAGTCAATTGATTCAAAAAGGCCCTCTCTCATATCGACTTCTACCAGAATACATGCAACCGATCTTGCTTGGGATTGAAAAAGGTCCACCTCCACCACAAGAAATTTTCCAATAGTATCACCAAACACCTTCAAAACCTCGTGAGACCATAATTCCAATGGAAGGAACGACATCTTGGTCCACACCAGAATGGCCTCCAAATAGTCCTTTTGAGGATCAAACACGGGGTGCCAAGCCTTTAGAACGAGCATATTTTTATCCAAACCCTAAATATGTTGGAGGATGGTCTGGTAATATGCCTCGTTATCAAATTCAAATCCATACCAACCCCTATCTAGGGTATTTACAACCGGTTCCCAACTAATCAAAGGACACCAAGACTTTTGAATCCATAGGTTCAACTGTCGAACACCAACCCTCTGACCACAAATATTGTCAGTTAGGTTCCTTCCTACCATCCTTGGGATGTCCAAGACTAGGATGTATTTACCCACAAATAGTGAAACCCCAAAACCTTTAGACCTTATCACCTTTTTCTTAGTCTTTTGCCTCACAGGAAAACAACTAGCCAATAGATCTAGTAGATCAAGCCTGCTACCAATAAATCCAACATATCTGACCTCATCATATGGAGAAGTGGGAATGATCTGAATTAGGATCGTAGGTGAGGCTCTTTGAGCCTCACTTCTTAACTAATAACTAAAAAAGTAAAACTCAGATGAAATAACAAAAAAAAATACCTGAAGATCATAAGAGTAAGGGAAACTTAACTTGTATTATGAGGAGGCTTAACATCCTTTATATAGGATTACATGTGTGTCCACATTTGACAAGTCAAAGCGACTAAAAATTATTTAATAATATACCTAACTAACTAACTAACCAAGCTAACAAGCTAATGAGGTGTGAATGGAATCCCAACATCATATTGGGATTGATGGGCCTCCCATTCATACCAATTCCTCCATGTTGAAGCGAAAAGTATCCCTTCTTTCCTCATCCTAGTTGAAGTGTGAGAACACTTAAAGAAAGTTTGAAAATACTTTTTCTGAACTATGGTGCAAAATTTTGAATACACTAAAGAGTGTGGTGGTGCTGACTGAAGCATGTTCCTACATAGATAGGGGTGGGAGGGCACATCTCCAAATGAACCCGATTTGAATGCTGTTGTGAAGAGTGGGGGAGTTGATCAAGTGCCTACATAGACCAGAGTGGGAGGGAACATCTCCAAATGAACCCAATTTGGATGTTACTATGAAGTGTGTTGGAGGTAAGCAGGTTCCTATATAGATTGGGGTGGGAGGGCACATCTCCAAATGAACCCAATCTAGATGTTGCTGTGAACAGTGGATGAGTAGGTGCCTACATAGACTGGGGTGGGATTTGAGGAGGACTAGCAGATGACTATGGATAAGGCACGCAACGACAAGGAATGTGAGAACTATACATAAATAATAATAATAATAATAATAATAAGTCAACTAGGGTTTCCACTATGGAGGTTAGGGGCTAAGAGGTTGTGAAGCTAATTTAGGGTTTGTGATTAGGTATGTAGAGGTGGATGGGGCATGTGAACAAGGAAATCATAAATAAAGGAAGTGAGAGGGAGTGACCAAGTCAAACTGTAGCGTCTGATGGAGAAAATAAAATCATGGAGCTACAAATCTAAGCGGTAGATCTATGGGGGTGGAACACCAACAACAAGGGTTGGGGAAATGGGGTTACATTGGATAAAAATGCAGAGAGGAGAACATGGTATTGAGGGAATTAAAAATAATAATTTGAGATCAGGCGCCAGGAGAGAACTTTCTCTAATACCATTTGATCTGAATGAGGATAGGAGGTGAGGTTCAAAGAGCCTCACCTCTTAACTAATAACTCAAAAACTAAAACTCAGGTGAAATAATGAAAACGATAACTTAATATCATAAGAGAAAGGGAAACTTAACTTGTATTATGAGGAAACTTACCAACCTTTATATAGGATTACATGCGTGTTCACATTTGACAAGTGAAAGGGAATAACAATTATTTAATAATATACCCAATTAACTAACCAAGCTAATAAGCTAATGACGTGTGAAAAGAATCCTAACATCATATTGGGATGGATGTGCCTCCTATTCATACCAGAGAATATCTGAGTAACCTTGCTTGAAGGGACATAAGGCATCTGACTCATTATGGAAATGTGGGGGGGAATATCATCGTCCCAGAGAAAATCATTATGGAAAGCAGTCGTCCTTCAATCCATAACTTCGCACGGGGCATGGTCACCTTTGATGGCTCTGCCATCACCACACAAAAATGGATGGGAACATATCGATGATAATTGTTCTAATAAGATCACCTCGACCTTGGAAAAATACAGATCCCCTCAGCCTCGTACTTTGGGAGGATTGTCATCATTAATCAATAGAGGGTTTACATGAGAGCCATAAATGGATGAGTTGAATCCTCATCACTGCAAAAAATGGAGGAATCAGAGGCCTCCTCATCCAAATAATCAACGTGTTATATATACTCATCCATGTTAGCCTTCAATAGAGAGGAAGGAACTATCACAAAACCCTAGCCACAGATCCATTTGTTGCCCCCAAAAAAAACCTCAGCCTTGATATTCCTTATTAGTTTTATCTTTATCTCACAGAGGAGATAGATGAACTTGTTCCAAAAATTGCATCAAGTGACAATATGAAGAAAAATAAACACACCCACAAATGATGTGTGGTGAATCATAAATCAATCATGATTAACATTGCCTAGGAATTTGAGGAACCAAGATACCTTGACATATGATACTTTTGGGATGAGAGGATTGTTATTGAAGCAATGTTGTTTTTCAAAGAGTTTGTTTTTGCGTTTTCATATAGCTACCATGATTTGAAGGATATTTCTAGAGTATGGTAAGCTCAAAATTGAGGTGCAACTTTATGCAAGACCTCAATTAATCTAAAATAGATTCAAAATATTATCCTCATCCCAAACTTTGTAAATTAAATTTTGGAAAAGTTTGTATTAGATGGTCCAAAATCCAAAAGCTAAGAAGATGAAATGAATCATCTTGATGGTTGGTCTTATGAGGAAATTCCATTACAAGAGGAATGTTTTGCTTGATGATGAGACAACCACAAAACCAAGGGAGATTGGGAAGAAGAGGGCCAATAGAAGAAGAATGAGAGCTTGAAGTGAAGAAACTTGCTCAAAGGTCAGAGGAAAGAGATGCTAAGCCTATCCCTACATGACCAAAGGTTGTCCATGAGCCAAGGACTCTAAAAGAATCTTCCAGTGAGTAAGAATGTACTAAAACTATGATTAAGAATGCAACTCACAGTTACGACTTTTTAAGCAATAATTAATCCCATTAAATGTTGGTTTTCTCATTTGGGTTTCCAAGATAAAATCTTTATATTTATGGTGCATTTAATTTTTATGTGGTTGATTGCTCATGTGAATGTTTTTTTATGGATGCTTGGTTAAGTCTAGGAATCCCTGGATCTGTGCAAACCTATGCACTATTTTTGGTAATGGGTTTGATCCCTAGATTGATTGATGGGATTTGTTTCTGTTGTTTGGTGGTGTGAATTCATATTGAGAAAATAACAATCTATGACACCTTTACTAATTTTTGGAATGGTTGGTAGTTGCAGTCACCTACAGTGATCTCCATTCCCATGAGTGAATTGATTTAATTGGTTTAAATCCCTAAACAATATATTCTTTCATAAAATGACTTGCTGGTCAACCCACATACCAATTCCACCATCAATTTGGTCACTGTGTTGATTTAGCTACTAGTGCATTATGTGGAGTTGTTGCTATACTATTGAAAATTGGGTTGTATGCTTGTTCAAACCACTATTGCTGCCTAAAATTTTGGAAATGCATGAAGCTTGCATATGAGTGAATACCTAAATCTATTACTTGTGAATTGATTTATGACAAATACCTCATGGATATGGGAATTTAAAAACGAGAAAAGATTGTTTTCAAACAAATTATTAATTTGTTTCGCCATGAACAAATTTATAACTAATTGATCGTTGGGCATGAGTTATGTTACAAAACATGGCATATATCTACATTTATTCAATTGGCATTTTGAATATTGTTCTAGGCATCTTACTGGTTGGTTGTCATGAATGCACATAAATTCCCATCTTCTATGCTACATAATTCATTATAGCCACCACATATTGTTGAATGTAAATGATTTTATAACATTCTTGTAATTTGCTCAAATAAATGTCCAAGAACGTAGTTTTACATTCAGTTGGTTGGCAAAATTAGATTGTTGGTTTGAATGTTAAGCAACAATGTATCGTGTATTGGCATATTGCATAGTAGAGTACTCTTGTATTTTGGCATTGAAACCAAATAAAAAATCAGAGACCTTACTTGTGCTTGCTAATGATTAACAACAAAGAAGCTTGAAATCATATCTGTGATTGTTTAAATTGTAGGGACATAATTTATTTTTATTTATGCAAAAGTGTATTGATGAGATAGATGGGCCATAATCCCACCACTTACTAATTATATTGGTATCAGAGTGGTTGAATCCATGAACTTGAAGTAGCTTCCAACACTTTTTGGAGAAGCAAACCCATCATAGGCAAAGCATCAAAAATAAAGAAATCAGAAGAAATAAGAGACTTAAATTTGTAGATTCAATACGAGAACTAACACTTGAAGGAGAGGATAGAAAAGATAGAAAAGGATATGGAGATAGTATCCAAGCTACCAACAATTGTCCAAGAGACCAAGGAAATACAAACATTTCCCATTCCTATTGCAAAATCCAACACCATGACTAAGACAAGCATGGTAAGCTCATCCTTCCTAGACCTTTCTTAGTTTGTTTCTCAATAATACTTTAATGATTTTGAAAATCACATTAGAGGTATCAATTCTAAGATCATGAGGCAAATGGGATATGATGGCCAAATGCCAGGTAAGAGAATCCAAAGGATCATATACCCCATTGTAATTGAATATAGGCGCATGAAGACCTAGGTTTTGGTGGAAAATACAAAGTGAATGATTACAACTATATCAAACTAGAACCACCAAGATAACCTTTATTAAGGCAAGAGGGACCAAAGAAGGAATCTATTTCAATTAAAGGAAAGGTAGTTGAAAATTAAGTGGGAAACACACCATTCCAATATACTTGTACAATCTTGATTGAGGAAAGCATCATGATGTTTCCGCCACCCAAATTTGCATCCACACTCCAGGGAGCAAGAAAAAAAGTTTTCAAGCATAAGAACAGACTATAGAGATGTGTCAAGGTGTATTTGGTTTGTTTCTATTGTAAGAAGAAAGGTCAAAAGGTTGATGCTTTTTAGCACTCTAGCAAAAAGAGGATGCTAAAAAACTCACGCAATAGCACAAAATTTTTCCAACATTACAAGTTGAGTGGACATTGGGAAGGCAAGTGTTGGAGGTTTCATCCCAAGAATCACATCGCCAAAAGAGAAATTTGGAGAGTGGAAGGAAAGGGGAAGGAAGAATAAGAATGAAAATCACAAGCACATACCAAAGAGGTATGTCAAAGCAACTTTGGTTTTTTTTTTGTCGTAAGAAGAAATGTCACAAGGTTGATGTTTGTTGGTACTCTAGCAAAAAGATGATGCCAAACATCCCATGCAATAGTAATAAATTTTGTCAACACTACAAGTTGAGTGGACCTTAGGAGCCTAAGTGTTGGAGGCTTTATCTAGAGCTTCATCCCATGAACCATACCACCAAAAGAAAATTTTGGAGAGTGAAAGGCAGAGGAGGGAAGAAGGAGCAATAGGTTTCCAAGGATCTATGGCAGCAAAAGATGTCACCTCCACCAATGAGATATACAATAGTGCTAAGACAACATCAAGGGAAATCCATATTCAACTATTATCTCTTCAATATTGGAGTAGAAGTGCCTTTTCTTCGAAATATGCTAGAGATTGATGAAGAGTCGACTCAAAGGAGTTCATTAAAGCTCCATAAATAATTGATGAAAAACCATGTTCCATCATGGCAAGATAGGCAAGCACACATGAGCAAAATAAGACAAAGAGTGTCTTGAAGGTTTTGGGGACCAAAACCCGTGAATGGTGAGGTGTGATCCAATATATATATATATATAGGAGTAGGTATAATTTTGTATTAAAAATTATTGTAGGTGAATTGGACAACATAGTAATACATAAAAAAAACAACATTAGTATAAAAAATTATGAGCCTAAAGCATAAATTAAAGGACTAAAATCAAATTTGTTTTACATAACATAAGGCAACTGCTAGCTAATAAAAAGCATGGTTGTTATGCACCTCGCCTTGACCAACATTGGAGGTTTGAGATTCATGTTCCTCCAAGTTTGTGTTCTTTAACATTTGGTGAACAATTTCCCCTTCTTTGAATTCACTAGGGATATAATCCATTGACATTTTAAAATTGGAAGTTGTAGATTGAGAACCCTATTGAGAGTGTAGAAGATGTTTCTCAACATTGAGCATTTTGCTTCCAAGACTACTATTTGCCTCTTATACTGCAAAATATTCTCCATAACCACGACATTTTGATAAGTACATTAGTGTTTATTACCATGGACCTTAGTTGTATATGAAAATATAGAATGTTTGTTACCATTTATGTAATGTTCATGTCTTATAAGGAAGAATACCACCGGGCTTTAGTGTATCCCTCTCTAGATTGCTTTCCAATTCCTACCTTGTGCTCCATAATCCCACCAGCGAGCTGAGTTATACTCATAATCCCTTCAAAACACCAACAAGGACTAGCATGTTTGGATATGTCATAAGGATGATGCCCATATCATCATGCCTCCTACTATAAACCTTGTGTGGCTATTGAGATGTGGAAACATACTTGAATTCAACCACATGGTTGGCATTCAAACTATGGTGATTGTCATAGCCTTAGGGGATAGCTTGGAAATCAATACCCCTATTTTTCTTTAATGAACCTTGATCCAACCTCAAATCCTTGTTGTCATGGTTGTTCGCTTCTCGATTGACATCCCTTAGAAGAAGAAGAAAAAATAATTTCTTTAAAGTGATGACTCTCCTACTTAGTACTTGCAATGAGATGGGATAATTTCCCCTCTAATGGAGCTTCTGAGTCATTCATATAATTGATAACTACGGTTGAGCCACCAATAGTTATTAGAGACTCCAATCTAGTCAAATTTATTGATTTACACCCCTAAAAGAGAGAATAAGCCTCTACTTGGTTGTTGGTGGCTATCCTGAGATCCCATTCATAGTTAAATTCTTTGTTTCTATCGAGATCAAGGATGACCCCCTTGCAATTGCCACCCCTTCGATCCATAATATTTTACTCATCCAAAACTTTGTATATTAAATTAATCCATAATAATTATCTCATTGTTATGGGGATGGAAAAACAATAAAGGATTGTTTACAAAAGCATTATTAATTAGTTTCATCATGAACAAATTTATAACTAATTGATTGTTAGGCATGGGTTGTATTACAAAACATGGCGTGTGTGTGTGTGTGTGTGTAGTCATTTGTCATTTTGAATATTGTTAAAGTGTTAGGGATCTTATCCATTGTTTGTTATGAATGGATATAACTTTCCATTGTTTATGTTGCATAATTCATTATAGCCACCTCATATTGTTGAATGTAAATGATTATATATTGTTCTTGTAATCTACTCAAATGAGTGTTGAAGAACACAACATTACATTTAGTTGGTTAACATAATTAGATTGTTGGTTTGAACACTAAGCAATGCGTTATGGTTTGGTATATTGCATAGAAGAGTACTCTTTATTTTGGCATTGAAACTAAATCTAAAAGGAAAGACCTTCCTTATGATTTCTACTAATTAACAACAAAGAAGATTGAATTTAGATACGTGACTGGAGGGATATCATTTATTTTTTTCTCCGTAGAAGTTTCATGTTAATGAGATGGCTAGACTAGACCATAGGACTATCATTTATAGATCATCAAGGGTGAAGAAAAACATAATAGGACCCTAAAGTGAGAGGAGTTTGAGGGGATGTTAAGGAGTAAAGAGGAAGAGTTTGAAGCTTGCATATATCTCAATTTCATTACCCATAGTCATTGAAGCAACAAGTACATACATGAGCCTTCCATGTAATTGGCATGATACAAGGGAAGTATAGGTTGTGATAGGGGTTGAAGAGAATGAAAGAAGGTACATAAATATATTAAACCCAATGAGACTAGTATCCCGGCTTGATGGAGATGTGAAGGTGCATGGTGGATTGGGAAAGGAAGTGCTTGGATTATGAGAGAGGTCAGTTAAGATCTACTATAATAGGGACATCAAGAACACCTATAACAACATTGGAAGGATCACCAACACCTAAAGAATCAGTGGGCACTGTAACATTGGAGAACAGAGCATAATAAAATCATGCAACGACTTTGAAGAAGGAAATGCCATTAAAAAAATTATCAAACATGGGGCCAAAGCCTTTCGTATGTAGGTGCCTGATTTGACTTTTATTTGGACCTTTTGGTGAAATGCATGTTGTATGGTATTTTCCCTCTTTGAGAAACCCGAGACTTGTGTAAATGTCTTTTGAGCTTTTGGTTAGCTTTATATTTTGAATGTAATCATAAGTTAGTGTGTAATAAATGTTAGTGGATGCTGAGCATTTCGTTGGATAAGTATGCAATAACCTATTCTTAGAGTGCAAAACACGGATAAAGGATTGTATATAATTCAATCAACCATCAAAAAATCAACTTGAAAGGAAATAACCTTTAGTTTTGTGTTTTCACCGTTGATGTCATTGGAAAAGGATAATGATATATTAATAATTGACCAAGTAAATTCTTTGTTACTTCATAATTTATTTTTTTAGTGGATTAAAATTGGAAATTAACCATATTTTTCAACTAAATTTAAAAAAAAATTAAAAACCATGTGTGGTGCATTTGATCCAATTGGCTTGCACCACTAGTCGGTGCACCCTGTAAATTTATAGGGTGCACTAGGAGTGGTGCATTTCGGGCCGAAGCGCACCACCGAAACAGTGTGTTATAATTTCATAACGTACCGATTAACTAGGTTTTAAAAAAACTATTAATGTAAACCAGTGCGTATACTAAACCCATGCACACCATCAATACATTGTGTTGATGTGTGCCAAGCACACTACATAACTGAATGTAATTAAAAAAAATCATAACGTTACGTAGTGCGGTTCATTAACCTGTCTGCTTGGATATCACAGTGCATTGACTTGTAACGGGTGCACCGTTATCACATTCAAATTTTCAAACTCACCAAGGCCAGCTTCAGTGCGCTGTAAGAACCCTTACGCCTCATTTACGGTGCAATGACATGTCCATGACGCACTAGTTTAGGAGTGCAAAACTACAAATTAAAAAAAAAACGTTTAACGATGCTCTTAGTTAAACTCACCGCACTGATTGTACGGTGCGCTGATGTGTAACTAGCATACCGTTAAACCATTAAAAATTTAAAAAAAATCACAAAGGGATTCAATGTTGTGCATACTAAACCTAATCACATCGTTGAGACAGTGCATTGACGTGTGCCAAGTGCACCACATAACCAAATGTAATTTTAAAAAAATCATAATGTTAAGCGGTATGGTTCATTAACCTGTCCGCACTGATGTCACAATGGGATGGCGTGTAATTGGCACACTGTTATCACATAAAAAAAATTGAACTCACCAAGAGATGCTATGGTGTGCTCTAAGAAACCTTACGCACCATTTACGGGGTGATGATATGTCCATAACTCACCGGTTAAGGGGTGCAAATCTTAAAAAAAGTTTAACTATGCACTACGTTAAACTCTATGCATTGATTTCTCAATGCATTAACGTGTAACTAGCACACCGTTAAAGCATAAAATAATTTAAAAACTCACAAAGGACTTCAACAATGCGGTTTATGAACCTTTGCACACTGTTTGCGATGTGCTGACATGTAATGGGCACACTGTCAACCCCCATTTAATTTTTTTTTAAACGCACAAAGAGTCACTTGTACAATGGTGCGCTATGCTAATCATTGTGCACTAGTTACGATGCGATGACGCATTCATAATGCACCACTGGTATGCATTGATGGACACGCCACTTTTTTTAACATATTTAAAAAAATCACCATGTTACCGACACGCTTGTTTTATTTTAGCGCACCATTGACAGTGTGCTTTTGGTCTAAGAGCGCTGGTAGCGATGCACGATTGTAATTAAGGTGCACCATTTATCAAAATCATTTTTTTGCTAAAATGTTTTAATATGTATATTTATGAGACTGATTGATGTTATATGTGAAATAGAGACGTCAATGGCAAGAGGATGATCAATAGTAGCAGGCAAGGGTTGACTAGTGCAAATTCGTGTGAGTGAGAGGCTAGAGAGAGGAAAAGGGATTTCTACCCTCAACCCATTATTGATTAGACCCAAGACCTCTTAATGGTTTTCAGCCTCTCGAATTTCTATCAGGAGGTTACATCCCTCAAGGGGAACTCAACATTGTTGGTGCAAGTGATTCGACGTTGGGATCATTCCAGACAGGCATTTCATGTTGGTCCTAATCAGTGGTTCCAGCTCACTGAGGAGGACATTTATTTCATCACTTGGACATCTAAGAGAGGGGAGGATTTTCCCTAGTTCCCTGATGTCCCATCTGGTGATACAACTGAGAGTCAACTATCTTATTCTTAGAGGTATATTGGTGACCACGTCATCGATCCTGTTGATTTTCAATTTTGCGGTACTACATATTTATTCTTTCGGTGTTGAGGATGTTGGTGCCTCTCACTCTTAGTTATGAGCATCACGCACCTCACCAATGATGGGAAACACACTAGTTTCCCTCTTTTATTTTATGTAGATTCTTTAGCGTGGACACCTAGATGCATTAGATGGTCCTCCATTTTTTTATGATAGTCTTGTTTTGTTCTAGATTGATGTCATGTAAATATTGGTGGGAGGGCCAACTTCCCTTTTGATTCAGAGATTTTTTGTTTACTTTTTATAGGATTCTATCCACAAGGCCATCATTTGATTGTTACCCTCCTAGTCCAATGACCAAGGTGCATATGCGCATGTGAGGATAGATGATGCCCAAGAGGATCCAGTCCGAGTTCCCAAGTAGGATCACACCAGAGGTGCTAGAGATGCTAGCCAACAAGGAGGACCATGCCTTGGACCTTGTTCCATATCCGTACGCGGGGTTGGACTGGAGAGCGTGCCCCAACATCTTTTTCACCCAGGTTGAGCCTCCATATAAGAGAGATAATATTAGCATTATGTTTAAATTAATATAGATACATTTTATTGTCTTATTTAATGCAAATGAAAAATCTTCTAACATTTTCTTTAAATTGTTTTATTAAGTTGTTTAATGAAATTGCCTAATTATATTTCTTGTGTACTATATATTTTGTAGATGGGGAGGGGCCTCCTCCTGTTCATCCCAATGAGAATATGCAAGAGGCCGAGGTGCATGCATTACCTAGACCTAGCCTACGACATAGGCCAAATGAGAGGTTTAGACAGGATGAGGCCGACAGGTTGTTGACATTATTGGCTCGATGAGGAGTCGAGCTTGTACGATCCTTGGATATCATGCGAGACCCTGAGCTTGAAGAGTTATAGAGGATGCTTCCTCATGATATGATATTTTTGATGCAGTATGTCATCGATGCATCCATCCTTTTAGATGCTTGGAGGTTGAAGGATCATTCTACGTCATCTAATGAGGATGGAGATCTTCGTCCTCCTCCACCTCCTCCTCCTTCTCCTCACCATGACAAGGGAGTGTCAACATTTCATGCTCCACCTCCTCCTCCTTATCCTCACCATGATGACCAACCATTGTTTACTCCTCCACACCCAATCAACCCACCACCATCTCCAATCCATCTAGTCGACCTACCAACCACTCCACCATCTCCTACTCCACCCACCTCAACTTTAGATAGGATGGTTTCAACGGGTGAGATTCGTCTTGATGGAGATATCTTTGTTGCTTTACAGTACAAATTTTTTCCTGGAAAATCTATTGATTCCTCAGCTGGTGGATATGTCGATGCCTCTGGCTTTGTTGGAAAAGGTAGTTATGCCTCTGGATTTGTTGGCAAAGGTAGTTATGCCTCTGGATTTGTTGGCAAAGGTAGTTATGCCTCTGGTTCCAAAGGTGGACGAGATATATTATAGCATGTATTGGACTGGAGATGTATATTTGGCATGTATCATGAGTTTGATATTATTGTTCACATACATACATACATACATATACATATACTGCATTTTTCATGTTGATCTTGATGCTCATGTTGATGTTTATTTATATGTTGATGGTCATGTGTATGTTAGGTCAGGTTAGATATATTTGCTAGGTGTGCTTGATAGATGTGTATGTTAGATGGTGTTTGTTAGACGTGTGCATGATGTTTATGTTAGATAATGTAGCTTGTGTTTTGTTAGATTGTATTATTAGATTTGCATGTTAGATTAATTTTAAATCTGTTAAATGCATATGTTAGATGATGGTAGATAATGTTTACATGTGTATGTGAGGTGATGTTTGATATGTATGTTAGATTATGTCAGCTATTTTTTTATGTGTTTGAAAGATGATGCTTATGTTTGATTGGTGATGATAGATGATGTTTGTCATACATGTGTGATGGTTATGTTTAGTAGGTGGTCATGATGATGATGGTACGTTACATGATGTCAGTCGATGGTGGTGGTGGCCATTGATTTGATGATCACATTGTAATATTTTTTATTGTTATGTATATATACGGACTTATTTTTTTTATGAACTCAATGGGATGTCAAATTATTTTATGATATTTATCTTAATGTGGATCATGTATTTCGTTTATGTTGATGAGTGTAATTCATGTGTGTGATGCAATTTTATTTATGTATTTATGTCGATGTCTTTTATATTAACTATAATTATAATTACAAATTGTGCACAATCATAGTTATAATTGCAAGTTACAATCTCAGCTATAATTACAATTTACAATCATTATTACAATTTCACAACTGCAAATTACAATTACAATAAGAAATTACTAATTAGATTTACAAGGTACAAATTAAAAATTGGACAGTTACAACTACAAATTTACAATCACAACAATCAAAACTTGCAAATTACAATTACAAATTTACAATTAGGTTTACAAATTATAAAATAATTTACAGAATTGCAAAATTACAATAATTTTAATCATATTATCAATTAATTATGGGGTGGTCAACTATAAAATATTTAATTCATCTACCAATGATTATAAGTCTTTTACAAGATGTCATGCATTATATGTGCAAGCCTTAGATTTTCTTGATACTAATATCTCTATACAAATAAGTTGCAATTAATTATAGAATTGAAGTTGTAGTTACTCTATAAATTATAATTGCATCTATATATCATAATTGTAAACTCAATGATATGAACACAATAAACAATGAGAAAACACTATTATATATTGAGTGAAAAGAACACTTACAACAAGTTGATTCTAACCACACAATGGTATGATTATGTCTATTGATAAAGATAAGCCAATCTTGTAAAGGTTAATATAACCACACAAAACTAAACTGTAGAAATTGAATTCAAAATTATGTGAACATGTAATAATTAAATAAGAAATTGACATGATCACACAACACAAATGATATGAATAGAAATTAAAGATAAAGAATTAAACTAACAAGAAACATAGAAGCATTCTCGACTATTCTATAACCATTTAGCCAATACTTGGCATTTTATTCCAACCTCTCTTGAGCTAAAGTTTACTTGACTAGAGTTTGAATACATCTCAATAAGCCTCTTTTCTTTCATGTTAGTTAGATTGTGCTTGTACATTAGGTACCTAGTCATAGACACACTCCGAAAAGGGGAAATAATTGCTTCTATGAGGAGGACAGATTAAGGAGTATTGATTTAATTTTAAGATTATAAATTATGAAATTATTTTGGATTTTCTCAATATTTCTTCATGATTCTCTAGAGACACTAGAGCCCCAAACTTCACAGACATATAAGATAACAAGAATTACAAGAGCTTCAATGAGGATTTTCATTTTTTCCCACAACAAAAATTCATTTGATTCACAATTATTTTCAAGACCAAAGTATGCTTTCCACCCTCCATTAATCATTTTCTCAATGTGATAGTTCTAGTCAATATTGCGATGAAGGTTGGCTTATAACTTTTTCTCAGTTGTTATTTTCATACATAAATTAGTGTGAGTGATCATTTTGGATTTGGTACTCATAACCTCTGTTTTGTTAGTGTTTTCTATCATACTCATGCTAGAACACAAATCCTTGAGAATACTTAGTTGTTTGTTGAGATTAGAGGGACACCTCACCATAAGAACGATATCATCAACATAAAGAAGGGTGATGACTATTATATCTAAAGTAATTCCATTGTAACCTGATTCTTCCAAACATGCCTCTAAATTATCGATGTAAATACCAAAAAGGGTGCGCACATGGGACATCCTTGCTTAACTCCTATATTACATTTAATTTCTTTCGCCATTCCTTCAATGTTCCTAAGCTTAGAAATGACCTTCTCATACAACCTCATTGCATGATAAAATAAATATTCCATTGATTCTCAACCATTGATTTAAGTTTCTAAAATTTCTCTAAAACATTAATCTTTTTCTTAAGAAAATAGGCTCAAATGTGTATAGAGAAATAATCAAAATTCATAATATAATTTTCACCTTATAGTTACGGCTTGTCTACCGATCCACACAAGTAACAGTTTACCACTTAAAATATAGCAACTTCCAGCATAAAACTCCCTTCTCAAAACACTCTATATTATGCCTACCTAAAATGCATCATGTGCAAACACCATCCCATAAAGAATGATTAAGAAGATAGGACACACAATATCTTGAGCCTTCTCCAATGAAAACTATGAAAGTTTAGGTCACCCAATCACTCATGCCAAAGACCGTTGTTAGGATCACTCTTATAAACAAAGGAATTTGACTAAAGGGAAAATATATGATGAAGTAATTTTGAATTTTTTTACAATTAATATTTGGTAACACCATTCCTCACCCTACCAAACATACAAGAGCCATTTGAGATTGAGACAAATGCTCAAACTATGCTATTTGTGCATTCTCACCCATGATGGACATCCAATGGCCTATCATGGTGAGACACTCTGTTATTTTGTTTGAAGGTATCCCACCTATGACAAGGAGATGTACTCCATTATAAAAGCATGTTGACGATGGAAGCATTATAATTTGGGAAAGGAAATGATCATCCACACTAATCACAAGACAAAGCAAATCATACCGAATCAAGGAAAGTTACAAAATGATTTCCATTGTAAATGATCCATGTACCCAAAAAAACTCCCCTTGAACATTAAGTACAAGGATGGAAGCATAAACAAAGTTGCATACTACCTTAGTTAGACTCAAGTTGTTTCTCTAATCATAGTACTTAATTCTTGTGGGAATGAGACCTCCAGGTGACACCAATTGTATCACGTCGACCCTAACTTTGCTACTACATATCAGACACTAGGCACATTTGAACAAGTTCCATAATTTCACCTCTAAGGTGCACTTATATACAATCTAGGCCATCTTTGTGTTCCTTCAAGTGAGCATGAGAAGTTAATTTGGGAGGAACATTATAGTAAAATGGTAGGGCACTTTAATGTGGAGAATATAGTAGCAACATTGCATAAGTATTTCTACGAGCCAAAAATTTGACAAGACCTTTGCAAGTATATGAAATTGTGCATTGCCTGTGTTATTCCTAAACCTTCCATTTATAAGCAGGGGTTGTACAGTCCTCTACTTACCCAAAGAAAGCTTTGGAATTAGTCTCAACGCCATTCCTCGCCCTACCAAACATACAAGATCCATTTGAGATTGAGGCAGATGCTCAAACTATGATATTGGTCCATTCTCACCCATGATGGACATCCAATGGCCTATCATAGTGAGACACTCTCTTATTTTGTTTGAATGTATCCCACCTATGACAAGGAGATGTACTCCATTATAAAAGCATGTTGACATTGGAAGCATTATATTTTGGGAGAGGAAATGATCATCCACACTGATCACAAGACAAATCAAATAATGTAGAAACAAGGAAAGATACAAAATGATTGGCATTATAAGTGATCCATGTACCCACAAACACCTGAACATTAAGTACAAGGATGGAAGCATAAACAAGGTTTCAGACTACCTTAGTTAGCCTCTAATTGTTTCTCTAACCATAGTACTTAATTCTTATGGGAATGAGACCTCCAGGTGGCACCAATCTTATCACATCAACCCTAACTTCGTTGCTACATATCAGGTACTAGCCACATGTGAAAAATTTATAGAATTTCACCTCTAAGATGAACTTCTATACAATGCAGACCATCTTTGTGTTCCTTCAAGCGAGTGTGAGAAGTTAATTTGGGAGGAACATTATATTCATATAGTAGGGCACTTTAGTGTGGAGAAGATAGTAGCAACATTGCAGAAGTATTTCTACTAGCCAAAACTCTGACAAGACCTTTGCAAGTATATCAAATCGTGCACTGCCTATGGTATCCCTAAAACTTCCATTTATAAGAGGGGGTTGTACACTCCTCTACTTACCCAAAGCAATATTTGGAATTAGTCTCAATATATTTTATGTCAGGTTTGACCTCCACCAATCATGGTAAGAATTTTGACTTTGCACTGCTGATCGATTCTCTAAGACAACCATTTTGACACCTTGCAACAAGAGTATTACAACATAAGTCGATGCTAATCTCTTCTTTGGGTGTGCTTGAGTTCATTTTGGGTTACCATGGACCATTATTTTAGACAGGGACAGTAGGTGCAATATTAGTACCTTGTGGTCTAACTTGTTGTCTATGATGGAAACCAAGTTAAATAAATCGACTTCCTTCCATCCCCAAACAAATGGAAAAATAGAGGTGGTCAACATGATGATTATGTATATCCCATGAATGTACAACTCCAAGCATCCATATACATGGTATGAGATCCTTCCATATGTTCAACATAGCTACAATATATACCTCCATAGCTTTATTGGCCACAACCCTTTTCAAGTGTGCTTTGGATTCTATCCATTGATCCCCATTGACGTAGCTCTGGCCATTACATTTGCACTGAAATAGTGGTCCCATGCTCAGACCGAGGTCGATAGAGAAATCAAATTTATTGAAAATATCCATAGCATGCAACAACATGTTTGTGATATCCTGCAAAAAATCCAATGCCAAGTACAAGTAGCGGCATGACCAACATCAAGTTCCACACAAGTTTCATGTTGGTGATAAGGTATGGTTGCATTTGTAGAAAGATCACCTCACATGCCCCCACAAGAATCTTAGACCACTTTAATATAGGCCTTACACAATCGAAAAGTGGGTGATAATTCTTTTGAATTGAGTATTCCTCCTTTCCTTGGCTTCCACCCAATATTTAACATGGACTTGCTTCGACCATATTTTATACCTATATTGGACACGTCAAGGGTGGATGAGCACTTGGAATTTACAACCTTGATTACAATGAGAAACCTATAGTGGAACAAATCATGGATTACTATATGAGGGGAACCGACCAACAAAACATATAATTATATTTGGTTTTAAAAATAGGAGAACTTCTTCACTTAGGCAAGTGGCTTATCAACAATTACATTTAGTAGAAGTATTCCCATTTAATGGAGGAACTTGATATAATGGGGACCATTGGTTCCTAAACATGGGAGGATTGATATAGGTGGATATCATTGTCTACCCACCTCTTCAATTGACTCAAAATGGTTCTCAATCTTGGCAATTTTTCTACAATTTTTTAGGTCCTGAGCTTTTGACCCATTTTTGAGGCCTAAAATACTATTTTTTTTCCCTCCAATGCATTAGGGTTACTAAATGCTTCTTGATCATTAACTTAAATTGTTCTTGTCATCAATATTCTTATAATAGGCTATCATGCACCCCAAATAGATTTTGTATGTGGAATTTATGGCCCTAAGAAGATGACATATCAAGTAGACTCCTTGGGGTCGACATTCCTTTTGTCACTTCATCTCCTAGGGTTAGGGTTTTGAATATTTAGGTTTTTTTCCTCTTAGAGTTTATCACTTTATGTTTAAATTTTTTTTGTCCTCTTGTAATGGTCTTGTTGTGAGTGAGTGTAACTGACACCTCTCTCTTTAGGGATAAGCTACCACCAATTTAACTAGTTTGTATTGCTTTGTGTTTTACTGTCTTTTCCTATTTTAGTAATGAATAAAACTTAGGTTTTGTTGAATATATATATAGAAAAAAATATTGACCACTTAATCACATTTTAATTTTCACAACAAGTATAACATAAACCACCAACAAGAAGTACACAAGATATATGGAAACTTAATATTGATAAATCATAGAATAATTTACATCAATGTCTCCAATATTTATGAGCACCAACTCAAAGGAGGATACAACCCCCTAGTTTACAAGCTCGAACCTAAAGAAACTCCAACTCCCTAGTTTACCCTAATTTATTGGAAGGAGGATACAACCCCCTAGTATTTAAGAGTATAGTATATGTTACTCTTAATCATTGCTTTTCATCACTTGTCTTCTCTACATCTGTTGGGTCATACTGATCATCATCATGGTTTTCTGCATCATCATCATCATCATCATCCCTAGTTTATCCAATTATCTACAAGAGAATCAAACCCTAAAACAAGAGCCTTTTACTACCTCACCATACATGTAGAATCCCTAGTCCAAGAATAGCAATCCCAAGAATGTAGAAGATACTCCTTTGATATACCAAGTCTCCTTGCTAGGGTTTCTTATCCCCGATAGAAATTGTGCACTTGTCTTGAGTAGAGGATGTGTAAAGTTGTGTAAGAAGTGTAAAGTTCTAACTTGTATTTATACTAGTCCAAGGGATTAAATTTTTTCACTGGGGCCGACATGTACTCTTATAGCTGAGCCGACCTTACATTTCTGGTTAGATAGTCTTCATAAAAGCCTTCATATATTTTGATTCCTTTGGAGTTAGAGGGAGTTCTACATACCATCAGAAAGGTCTTGGAGTAACATTTCCAACTATGTATAATATATTACCATTTTACCATATATTTAGGGTGTAAAGGCCTCCAAATATAGGGCATGAAAATTAGGCATCTTCAATGCGCTTCTTGTCTTCATCAAAGGGATTTTTCCGGGCATCTTCAAGACATACATTTGTAGGGATTATTTTGGATATTGCATGTAGTCTTGTCATCACTATTGGTAGGGGATTCAAGGAATTTGACATCAATGACAACTTCAATTAACAATTTTCATAGTATTATTGTGCTCTCTGCAATAATTTGTGTGTGTGTGTGTGTGTTTCCATTCATATTTATTCCTTTCATTTTGTCCTCTATATAGTTCAAATATTTTTTTTCATAGAGAATATTTTCTTTGTTATTTCTTAGTGAATGTCCCTGGCGAGGTCAAGGTATAGAGAATTATGTCTCGAACAAATTTTGCTTGGTTAAGACCACTTTTGTTGACCCAAGTGGCCTTCTATGGTGGATGAAAAGTGAGATGATAGAGCATGGGATCCTATTAAGTTGTTGCTTGAGGAAATCCTCATGTGATTGAGGAATCTAATGATAGATAATTTCACCCAAATCCTTTAATGACTGCCAATAGTGGCATAGACACCTTCAATAAGAAATGATTTTGGAGGTGAGAGACCCTTTAAGGTTCATGTTAAATTTGACATTACTTTATTTGAGGGTTGGATAAATGCAAATTGTTGGTGGGAAAGTCACTAAAGAGAGATGCCAAAGATGAGTTTACAACATTTAGGAAATGACCCACTTGGGTGAATTTTGTTTATACCCTCAAGGAGGAATTCTACTATGTTGGAAATTATAATGACCAGTATACAAGATGGAAAACTCTACATTATGAGAGAGTCGAGACAATGTTTGAGCACACCAATATCTTCCATAGTTTGTGTTCAAAGTTGGTTATTAGAGACTTCGAGTGGCACCTAGTTTTGAAGTACCACAGTGGCCTACATAGGTACATTCAAATAGAGAGTGAGTTCTTGGACATCCACTCCTTAGGGGCCACTTATCAATATTCTATCAAAATCTAGTAGAAATTTAAGTAGATGAATAAGCAACAATTTGGGTATGCAAATTCACCACAACAAAAGCATGGTAATGGTAGCCGTGACTCACAAAACAAAGGATAGAGCAAAGATTGCCAACCTTAGGACAACCAGTCCAAGTTGTAGGTAAATAAGGGTAATGTTATAGTTATATTTTTTAATAAGTAAATTTAATAAACATGATAATAATAATAATAAGACGATATCATCTTTAAATAGACAATGCTTAATTGATTAGTCACGTGACTCATAAGTCACGTCTTTATGAAAAGGTGCCCAAGCATTATATAAGTGGGACCTCATTGTAATTTGAAATTATCATTTTTTTAATTCCATCATTTTATATATTACTATTAGTCTCGATTGAGCTTTTATTATAACAACGTTATTAGAGCCACCGCTTCTCCACCTATGCATTGCCACCATCCACTGCTTGTGCCTTCATTGTCTCTCCCTTTTCGCCGCATCCATCTCCTTTCTTCCACCATTTCCTTCCCCAACAGTGCGTCCACACCCCCTCCACTCCAACTCCTCTCTCCTCCACTCGGACCCCCCTTGTGTACACCTCCCTCTACGTCCACTACCCATGTCCACTTCCACCACCATCCACCACTTCTCCCTTCATTCAGATCCCCCCCTCTGCGTCTACTTCCTCTCCCTCCCATGTTATCCTCTCATCTGCCTCCAATTCCTCTCCATGCCCACAGCCTAGACAACTATTGTCCGCACCCTCTTTCCCTATGCATACTTCTTTCAACCCTTGCCAATGTTCCTCCAGCCTACTCGCCCTCCCTCCCTATCTGGTCAACGCCCAATTCCCTCCTCTACTCATCCCTACACCCTCCACCACATTGTGCCCTCGCTCTCCTTTACTCCCGTGGCTCTTCACCCCCCTGCTTTGTGCCCTCCTCCCAAATCTCCCACCCTCTTGCCTTCTATGCCACCTACACACTGCACCCTCCACTACACCATCCCTTCGTTTCCCACATTGTGCCCTCCTCCTCCATCGTCATATCTACCCATCACTGTATGTCATTTCCTTCACTCTTTCTTGCACATAAACAAAAGTAAAATTTTTAATATTATATGATAATATCAATATATAATAATTATGATTTTTCATTAAATATTTTTGTTTACTATTTACCTGTCAAATTTCGACACTGGTCGCATCAGTGACACCTATGGGGAGGCTAGTAGTAATAATGACATTGCTATATGGATATTGTTTCATGCTCACACATGTCATAACGTTGACATTCCATGTGGACCATCGTGTTATAGTCATTGACATACACATGTTATCATCCATCATAACACTAGCATTAGACTTATCGCATATAACAACTCTGTCGACAATATTTATCCTCTTTCATAAAGGAGGGGTGTTTAATCAAGTCAGATAATAATGCAATAAAATGCCTCTTTGTAATATTGTCATATTAGCTAAACATTAAAACAGTGTAAATGTGTAGAAACTGATTACTTAGAAGAGGTTCAAGGTTCAAATCTCTCTATCTCCAATCTTAAAGTGGTTTGTATTATGTTAATGTCAAGGTTAGGTTCGTAACTCCTTATGTCACTAAATAAATTAGATAATTGTTTCTAGCTAATGTGGCAATCCCTATTTATACAAGAAATGTAGTCATAATTTATTGGAAAATAGTTGCCCATGTTGCTCCAAGAAACAATGAAAAAAACCTTGTAAATATGTTTTTTCATTACATTTGTGGGTTAAAAAAAATCCATTAACCTACCAAAAAGGCCTTGATTTACCAGTGAGATTTACAAAGTGTTATTTCATTCACTAGTGTTTGATTCTCATTGTGATCTACAACCCATGAATGACACATTAAAAACAAATAAGGTTAATGACAAGTTTCGAGTAAAATGGTGAAATAAATACCCCTCAGCCGTGTATGTCGATTATAAAAAAGTCAATATTATAATGTGCAACCCTTCATTCTTTAACTAAACCATGTCTTTCACTCATCATTTGCTTAACCAACTCAACCAAGTTTTTCAATGCATTTCTCACCAAGTCAAACTATTCATATGCAAAAGTCCTTTCAATGAAGTTGGCATGTTTGAGAAATTTATATGTGATTAAAATTCACTTAGCCTTGTCTACTTTCCATGGATGACCATAGCTACATATATACAAAAGAAAATGCAGCGACCAACTTTGAAACTAAAAAATCATTACAGTGAAAAAAACTATTCTACCTTGTTTCTAGATTATAAGAGTAAGTGAGTTATTAAGTAGACAAACTTAACCTTTTTAGTGAGTATTTTATTTTCGGCCAATGATAGTTTCACCCTTGTCCACTCTTTTTTTCCAAATTCTAACAATTTAGGTCAAAATCCCTAAGGCCAAAGCTCTATGGTCTAAGTTCCATCAATCAAGGGAAACTATGGCTTCAAGTGAAATTTATGTCAACATTGGGGGAGAATTTTCATCGAAAAGGGAATGTGTTTTTCTACTTATCAATTTATTCCCTATGAGAGGGGATAAATCCCATCAAATATGTCAAAACGTTGTGTGGGGTTTAATGAAGAGTTTATGGAGAATGATCACAAGCATAAGATGATATGTGATTACCTTATTCAATAATGTCAACAATGTCTACAATAGGACTACATGTCTAATATAAAGTACCTGGCCTGGACAAAGATATTCCTTCCTACTGTAATATATTGTTAAGCAAAGATGTGATGAACTGAGCTAGGGTTTGACGGGATGGCGGCAGAGGATTGATCGCCACTATGGCGTCAGCCAGGCTTTCGGCGGACGTCTGCAGGCCGTCAGAGATGGCAGGTGTGGGCACGGTTCCCCTTGGAGGTTTTGCATCGTTTTCTGGAAGCGGTTAGGCGTTTTTACCACTGGTAAGTTTTTTATTCTTTTCTGTTTACTCTTACCTTCCCCGGTGGATGCCTCTCAAACCTTGCGGAGATGGAACCTCTTGATTTAGTTGACTACAGTAGCGACACGGTGCACCCCAGCGATATTTGGAGCTCGCCACCTGGCGATGCCCGGTTTTCGAAATGTTATGGTGGTTTCGGCGAGGGTTGTTCAGCGGACTCTCCTCTGAACGTCGGCTTGTTTACCTCCGTTGAACCAGCTCCTCTGGTTTTCTCTCCGGCACCTTCGGTTTTGGACTCTCCTCTTTGGGGTGGTAGCGGCATAGTCTCTCCAACAACGAACAGGGCAACCTCCATTTGGGGAGTTTCGGTCCCACAGCAGCCCTCTCCGGAACCGGTTTGCGAGGCTATTGGTGACCTCCCTGAATTCCTGATCTCCTCGGAGGGTTCATTGGATTCTTCGGTCCAGGGTCTAAGTGGGGCGCCGCTCATTCAGGCAGTTTATCAGGGTCTGACTGAGATTGGGGTTCGGCAAGGTGGTGTCTGCCCTACGACGCTGGATTGGGCGGAACATCGAGGTTTTTCTAGCCCGGGTGGGGCTTTGTTTGGAAAAGTTCCTGGTTCTGGTGTAGATTCAGCGGGTACCCACAGCCCTCGGGAAAAGACGCGCAGGAAGTGGTTGAAGAATTCTGGTAGTGCTCCTAATTACGCTTTGGGGGAGGACATTGGTTTCCAACAGATTTTAGAAATGGTAAATTCTGTTTTGGTGGGTAGGGTCTATGGCAGGGCTGTGAGTCTTCACTCGGTGATTCAGTGGGCCTCAAATGCTTGGTTGGACCACTGTGGATACGTTCCTAAGATTGTTGGACTCTCTGGAGGTTGGTTTGCTTTTCACTTTAAATCGGAAGCGCATGCAGCATGGGCGCTTAGCCTGAATTGGTCTATCTTCAAAGCACCACTTCTTCTCAAGCCTTGGAACCCGCTTTTTGATGCTAGCCGGGAGAGGTTGGATACTATCCCCCTCTGGGTCAGGCTTCCTGGGTTACCCCTGCATTACTGGACTGAAGACCATTTTAGGAGCATTGGAAACATTCTGGGGAACTTTTTGGAAGCTGACCTCTCATTCCAATCAACTGTTGTTCAGAAGGTGGCTCGGATTCTGGTTAGCATTAATGTCCGTGATGGATTATTTGAGTGTATAAATTTGAACTGGGGCCCTTACTATTTCACTCAAACTCTCGACTATGAAAATGTGCCGTTTCGATGCCGAAGATGTCATGCGTATGGACATCCGGCAGTTGAATGCTCGCTTCCTGTTCGTATGAGGTTAGGACAGAACCTGAAGAGGAGGCCAGCCAGGGAGGATGTTGGGGATTTAGGGCACCCTGATGAGCAGGATGGAAAAGACCCGGGACACACTGATGATGAGACTCCCACCTCCGTTGAGTAGGGTGTGGACACCCAGGAGAAGGCACTGGAAGTGGAGAGCACTCTGGAGACGGACAGCATTGTTCCAGAGCTAGACATTCCTCCTGGCGGAGCAGCATCTGAACAGGGTTTAACTTCTGGTCCGGCTCAGGATGCCTCTCCGCTGGCTCTGGCGACTACCCCCATATCGGCTGCTGGTACTTTTTCCGCTCCCTCCTTAAACCCTTCCTTCAGTCTTTTCTTTAATAATTTTATTCATTCTGGTTTCGATTGGGTGGATGGTCTCAAGAATTTAAACATTTCTGCTAAGCCACTTGCTCTACTACCCCCTATATCGATTGATGTTGGCTCATCGACTGTGACGGAAATTATTCGAGCTCCCTGCCCTTCTTCTTGCATGGTTGAGGATTCTCCAGTCTTAGTTCAAGTGATGGAAGTGTCCCCCTCAAATTCAGGTTCCTCGGAGTCTGGGTATTACCTGCGCTCCATGAACAAAGCCAAGGGTGGAGGTTTAGGGCTGGAAAAACCAAAAAAACCCAAAACCAGGGGACGGAAGTCTTTCATCTCACAGGCCAAAACCAGGGCTCGGTCGGATCTTCGGAATGGTACTCAACTTTCAATTGAAAGGGCACTTAGAGCATCGAACGCCCACTTGGTTGGGCTGTGATGAAGATTATGTCTTTTAACTGTCGAGGTCTGGCTGGTCCCTCCAAAAGACCAGCGCTGCGACGGGTGCTGCAACTGGAGCATCCGGATGTTCTTCTTTTACAAGAAACTATGTGTGGTGGTTCTGAGGCTATTGATAGGCTTAAGGCCTGGTTTCCTGGTTGGTGTTTTGAAGCTTTGGATGCTAGGGGCCGCTCTGGTGGAGTGGCAATCGGCTGGAATGAAGCTAGGGTTTGTGTTACTTCCAGCTGGGGGATGCAGTCGGTTCTGGGAATATCCTGTAAATTCTTGGATTCGGTCCGCACATTCACCATTGTCAACATTTATGGACCTTACTGTGAGAGGGAGTTGTTTTGGAATTCACTTCTGAGGAGGAACCAGCTCAGGGGGGACTCTCTGATATTGGGGGGGGACCTCAATTTTTCTTTGGGCCATGCAGAGGTTTGGGGGCCAAATGCCAATGTTGATCCCCTTACTAATTTCTTTATACGGAAGCTTACTGAGGGCAACTGGATTGATGTGGAACCTGTTCTGCTTAAGCCAACTTGGAGGAATAAGAGAATTGGTCAGGACAGTGTGGCTAAGAGATTAGATCGGTTTCTACTCTCTGAGCATCTTGTGGAGTCAACCTTCTTTGTACGACAATGGATTGGCTCAGGAGGCAACTCAGATCATGAACCAATTTTTCTGGAGTTGAAGGATGGTCCCAACAAACCTCCGGCTCCTCTTAAATTCAATAAAGTATGGCTGGATGACCCGACTTTTTTGACTCTGATTCAACAACACTGGGTACCCTTCCATTCTGATTCGATCCACTCTGCTGCCTTCCATTTTTCTGAAAATCTTAGGACTCTTAAGGAACCCATCAAAGCCTGGGCTGCAGCGAAAATGAGGAATGATGACAAGACTCTTCGTGATATTGAGGAGGAATTAGCCACCATTGCTGAGGAAGGGGGAGGAGGTTACAGTTCCCTACAGTCTAAGGATCGCTTGGTTCTTCTGGAGAATTTGCGGAACCGTTTGCTTCTCCAGTTAGAAGAAACATGGAGACTTAAAAGCCGTGCTATCTGGTTGGAGAGTGGGGATGAGAACTCCAAATTTTTCCACGCCTATGCCAAGGGAAGAAGGTCTGCCAATACCATCTGGAGTCTGGATGACTCTGAAGGTAACTCCTGGACATCTTTTGAAGGTATGGCTTCGGTGGGGATCTCACATTTCAAAGATCTCTTCAAAGCAAGCGAGAGAGTAAATATTGGTGAAGTGATCCAGGTTGCCCAGCTCTTTCCCAGTTTTGTGGAGGTGGAGGATAACAGGAATTTGATGGCTCCCGTTACAGGGGAGGAGTTAAAAAAGGTTTTGGCTAGCTTTCAAAAGGATAAAAGCCCGGGGCCCGACGGATGGACAGTCGAATTTTTTATTGCTCTCTTTGATCTAATTGGGAATGACCTGCTAGAACTAGTGGAAGACTCGAGAAGAACTGGAAGGGTGCCAGCCAGCATTAATTCCACCTTCATTGCACTTATTCCCAAGGTGGATTCTCCTTCTACTTTAAATGACTTTCGGCCTATTTCCTTGTGCAACTGTGTGTACAAGATTGTCACCAAGATTATTGCTGGCAGACTCAAACCTATTCTCTCTTCTCACATCTCTGAAGAACAGTTCGGGTTTCTGGAGGGGCGTCAAATTCATGAGGCTATTGGCATAGCACAGGAAGGGATGCATAGCATCAAGACTAAAAAACTGAAGGGGGCTATTCTCAAAATTGACCTATCCAAAGCCTTCGATAAGGTGAGCTGGCTTTATATCAGACTCATGCTTACCCACCTTGGATTTGAGATAGGTTTTGTTCGCTGGGTTATGAGCTGTATAACCACCGTATCTTTCTATGTCCTACTGAATGGAGCGAATTCCCAGTTCTTTCACTCAGGACGAGGATTAAGACAGGGATGTCCTCTCTCTCCTCTACTCTTCCTATTGGTGGCGGAAAGCTTGAGTAGAGCTATCCTGGATGCCAAGCGGTCTGGCGATTTTCTGGGGATTTCGGTAGCTCCTGGGCTCTCCCTAACTCACTTACTTTTTGTGGATGATATCCTGATCTTCTGCTCTGGCTCTTATCCAGACGCTGCTAAGCTTAAAGAGATTTTGCAACTGTTCTCAGCTGCTACGGGAATGGAGATTAATGATGGGAAATCAACACTTTCTGTCTCACTGTTGCAGGAGGAGGATCTCACTTTCTATACTTCTTCTTTTCCCTTCAGGACACTCAATCTTTCGGATGGAATAAAATACCTAGGTTTCATCTTAAAGCCTAATGACTACTTGAAAAATGATTGGACCTGGCTGTTGGAAAAACTGGAAAAGAGGCTGAGGAGCTGGAGCTTCAGATGGCTCTCGCGTGCTGGGAGGCTTGTTCTTGTCAAATCGGTGCTGGAGGCCATCCCGGTCTACTGGATGTCACTTGCTTGGATTCCTAAAGGGACTCTGGATGCAGCAAGGAAAATTTGCTTCAATTTTCTGTGGAACGGGAAGGACGATGCTCATGTCACCCCGTGGGTAAGGTGGGACAGAATTGCTGCTCCTAAAGCTTTGGGGGGCTGGGGCCTCAAGAATATTTTTCATTTCTCTAAGCCTCTGGCAGCCAAAAGTGACTGGCGGTTGATCAAGTCGGAAGGATTCTGGGCCAAGGTCATGCTAAGGAAATATGTGGAACCTGACACGGTGGAGGACTGGATTAGATCCCCTAATAAAAGGCATCATGGTGGCTCTATCATCTGGAAAGCACTGGTTAAATCTTTCGACATCATTGAGCACAATCTTGCCTGGGAGGTTGGCAATGGTCAAAGGGTTAGGATTGGACGCGACCCTTGGATCGGTTGCAGTGATTAGCATATTCTGTCGGTGGATCTGATGGATGCACTGAGGCAACGTGGAATCATAACCCTATGCCATTTAGCAGACTTTGGAAATCTTTGGATGGGCAGACCTCTTTGGAGGAGGCCGGACTCACTTGGCTTAAGAGCGGAGCTAGTGGAAGAATTAAGAACTTACTATAGAGCTCTTTGTAGGGATCAGGTTTTTCTGAACGATGATGAAGATTCACTCATCTGGGATGGAGACCCTTCGGGACTTTACACCCCTAAAAGTGGTTATCTGTGGATATCTGAAAACCTGGAGCCTCGTGATTTGGTATGGTGGTGGAGCACGGTTTGGAAGCTCCATTGCCCTCCGAAGGCCAGACTCTTCCTGTGGTGCACCCTGGCTAACAGAATTCCAACGTGGGAATTCCTGCAGAAGCGCAGCTTCCATGGGCCTAGTCGTTGTATTTTGTGCAAACTGTGGGAGGAATCAATACCACATCTGTTCCTCCAGTGCCACTTCACCAAGGAGGTCTGGAATATATCTGCCCGTATACTTAATACAGCGCTTCCTTGGACAGGGAACTCTATTGAGGAAGCATGGAGGATTTGGACTAACAATGTTGCACTGAAACCATTCAAAGCTCTTCCTCCGGTGATAAACTGGGGACTCTGGCTCATGCGTAATAGTGGACTGTTTCAAGACAAACTGGGCACTCCGGCTCAAGTGGCATTACAGAGCTGTGGGATCTTTTTAGCACTCCGTCGAGCCCGACAGCCATCCTCTCCCCGTACTATTCTCCCTGTTGACATTGATAGATCTCAACCCTGGGGCTTCTTCGATGGGGCCTGTCAAAATAACATTTGTGGGGGAGGAGCTGTTCTTTTTTTATCCCCTGTGCATTTCTTTGTGATGGCCTTTGGTTTTGGTAGAGGAACCAACAACTGGGCTGAAATACTTAGCCTCAAGCTGCTGCTCTCTTTTGCTTTGGAACGCTCTTTACTGAATTTGAATGTCTTTGGGGATTCTTTGAATGTGGTTAACTGGATTAATGGCACCTTTCTCTGCAACAACCGGAGGATTGCCTCTGTTTTGGTTCAAATTCAGAATGCCACTCTTACTCTGGATAACTTTACTTGTAGGCACATTTATCGTGAGAACAACACAGAGGCAGACGAGGCCTCCAAGGTGGGCCTTACCTTGGGGGTTGGAACTTGGAAAATTACTGAATCGCTGAACGGGCATGAGCAGGTTTACTTTCACCGTCCATTCATTGAATGAATGGGGTTCAAGATCCTTGGTCATTTGCACTGATTTTTCTAAATGTCTTTTCCATGTGGAAATCTGTATTGAACTTAATGCTAAGTTAAACGTTATGTTTTTAGGATTTGAAATTACTGTACCTGTATATATGGCACCAATACAGCATACTCTCCGAGTTTTGTATAAGATGTATCTTCTCACACAGAGAGAGCATCTCAGCTTATCTTGAAAACATTACTGGACACACTTTCAGCAGTACTATACTCCACTCTAGATGAGTGAGATGATCAATGTAATTTCGTACTCTTTGGATGAAATGAAATTACGCTTTTTTTTCGAGGAAAAAAAAATAGGACTACATGTCTAACACTAGCATTGCGAGGCTTGTGAGGCAATGCTACTTATCAACATACATTGTACAATCAAGTGCTAGATTCTACAATGTTTAATGGACTTGTTTGATGGCATTTATCCTTGCCACTAGAGCATAGCCTACATTTATGTATAAGGCATTATAGAGTACAATTTCTTGGAATAATTATAAATTATTTCAATGTGGAGTGTTATCATCAATATTTAACTATATACCTAGTGATATTAGAAATGTAGATTAAGTATTCATAGAAAACCAAATCTTAATATGGGAACATGTCACTATAATAATAATTTTCATAAACATCACATGGATAACAACCATAAATCAAAGAGAGTTCACGATTCATGCGATATATTTTTCATATAATAATATATAAAGACATGTCATAATAATAACAATAATAATAATTGACATCATGTGGACAAGAGTCCAAAAGGGTAATCAAAGAGGGTTCGCGATTCATGTGATATATTTTTCATATAATAACTTATAAAGACGTGTAATTAAATAATAATAATAATAATAATTGAGATCATGTGGACATGAATCCAAAAGTGTTCACAAAGCATGTGATGTTACTTTTCATATAATAATTTTATATATATCACATGGATAGCAACCAAACGTTAGAAAGAGTTCATGAGACGTGTAAAATTAATATTCATCATTTAACAACCATAATTTAAAAGAGTTCACAAGGCCTGATAATAAAAAGAGATTCCCAAATAGTGATCGACAAACTAAGACAAATCCGACAAGATTGAGATGACTTATAATAAACATAAAATTAGAAATTGATTCAATCTCTCGAACATTGAAGAAATGTTAACCTAACGTTCCCAAACATAATGATCATCCACATTCAAGGATCAAGAAATAAAGTTATAAATGCTCTAGCAAATTGAGGAGTGAATTTGGAATAGAAAACATCATAAGTGTTGCATACAGATTAATCCAGTCTACTTTTTTCATCTCGGAAACATGTAAAACAATTGGCACAAATTTCAATCCAATATGATTTCCATCTCAGGACATGTTTTGACCATCAAATTTCAAAAGAGCACAATGGAAATGTACTACATCAAATTTGCAACTATTCATGGAGTCATTTTGATATTCAATATTCCTTTTTGGTTGGATAAGAAATGGAAAAAGTCAGACACATCGATGGAATGTTTTTAAACCTATTCTTAAATATAAATGGTTCTAGATACAGTTACAAAGTAACAAGATCAAAGTGGAAAACCACATCACGGACTCCATCTTTTTTATTCATTTTTGAATGAAAATTCTCAAAATATCTTACTTATGACCAATTGTTAATATGTTTTAATATTTATAGTTCATTAATGTTAATCATTGCCGATCCACGGTGATTTTATCTTCAACTTATAATGCTAAGCATAACTTATTAATAAATTGAAAAATTTAAAAGTAATTTTATATCCTTATTTATAATTTATTTTCTTCGATAATATAATTAAATATATTTTTATGTACCAAAAAATTTAAAATTAACTAAAAATCTAGAAAATAGCATAATAAATTAGTGTGTTGAATGGGGATGGCAATGGATGGCGAGGGCTCTTGTAGGGTTTTGCAATCCTAAGGGGCCGCAGACGCAGCCCTTTCGCTTTCACACACGATACATGCTCTGAAAACGACAGGGGGCACTCTGCAGATCCTGACACCTGGATGCGGGGAATACACATGGAGTACCATACGGTTGAAGAGGTGGACTATTTGGTGGATCCACTTGTAGGATAGAGCATTTTCCATTATTCTGCAGCATCTCGATCGTCGGTTGTTGACGTTCTCTCAAAGCCACCTGGGTCCAAAATCTAGATTGACGGAGGTGGTGATAGCTATGGATGGTTGGTTACGCGAGCAGATGGGGACGAAAGGTTTGGTCAGCTGGTCGCGCGCTGAGGAGGGAGCGTCTTCACAAGCCTCACTTTCGGTTAGACCCCTGGCACTGGTTCTAGGCAGAACCTCGTTTACCCTTTTCGAATTGTAGTAACAAACTTGGGCCTAGGGTTTCCGTTAGCAGTGGAATCAATGATTACACATATGGATTTTCATGAAGAGAGATGGGAAGATTCGAACCTGTGCTTTGGGTTGGATCTGTTGGAATTCAGATGGAAGCTCTTGGAGGCTCTCAGAAAAACCTTGCTGCCCACTAAAAATTTGGAGGATTTCAATGCAAAAATTCCATAGGGCTTCATTTCCTCTTTCCTAATACCTTCAGACCAATAGGGTTGAAACTTCTCACAGGAGGTAGGTTCGGGGACTTCCATTTCTGATAAACTTCGACGCTCCCCTAAAGGACCTTCACAGAGGCGGAAGAAGAGTAAGTGTTTAAAAAAGCTCAAAAGAACCACTAAATCTGATTTGTGGACAAAACGTCTCTATGGCACAATCCTTGGAAATGGCAGAAACAATGGTAGTAGGGAAAGCCAGAGGGAAATACCTTAGCCTTGAGGGGTTGGGGAACTGTGTAGTTACAAATTGGATGGATTTTCTGAATTACAAAACTGTGATTAAGGTACTTTCACGTGGTTGGTTTATTTTTAAGCTTAGAAGCAAGGAGGACGTAGGTCAAATCTTCCAAAAGCACTGGAGTCTGGGAAACACTCCCATACTTTTCAAAAGTTGGACCCCTATGTTCAATGCAGATACAAAGAAATTTGATGTGATTCCGGTGTGGGTAAGGTTTCCAGGATTACCTTGGGAGTTTTGGAACTAGGATTCTTTCAGGGATATTGGAAATGCTTTAGGAGCTTTCATTGATGTTGATATGTATTTCACTTAGACCAAACAGATGGCTATTTCCAGAATACTGGTGTCCTTAAACATCAGATCAAGGCTCAGGGAGGAGTTAAATTTTATCTGGGGATAGGAAAGTCACATACAATGATTATATTACGAAGGGGCACCTTTCAGATGCCACAAATTCCATAAGTATGGACATATGGCTAAGCACTATCAACATAGATTCAATAGGGCATTAGATAAACCAATAAAGAGGATGGTTAGAAGAGGTGGTTTGGAAGAGGACGAGGGACTTCAAAAAGAGGGGAGGGTGAAAGAATCACATATGGAGGAACAATGCGAGTTGGTCTTAGAAGCAAACGATCTAGAAGACATAGAAATAAGTGTTGAACTAGACACATATCAACTACAAAAAAGAGAGGATATTACTGAAGAAGGACTTGAGGAAAATCTAGCACGATATACAACTAAAACTGAAGCACATCTTTCTCTGGGTAAGAAAGAAGCACTCTTTTTTCCTATCTCTTCTCTAGAAGCTTCATTAATTTCTTTATTTATTGAGAACAAGGATCTCTCTGCTTCTCCAACTCCAAATTCCTTTGGTTCGTCCCCTCTTAATACTATGGATAAAAAAAGCCATTGTTGGACCCCAACCATACCTCTTCTAAACCTGTCTCTCCACTTCCTTCGGGTTCTTCATCTAGAAGAACACCCTCTTCTTACTTGGAAAACTGTCCTATTTGTTGGGTGTATTTAAGCTGTCTTAATGAATCACCAAATATTTAATTATCGACCAGGGTTGGTAATCTTAGAGTTGTGGCACAGTATATGCTGAGGTAGAATGGTACCTAAGACATCGGCTCGGTCGACCTTAGAAATGTTTAATAATGAAAAGATCGAAAGATCTTTCAAAATGAAAAACCGAGTCAAACTTCAAAAATACAACTACTAAACTGATTAGACCTAACTAAACCAATAGATCAGAATAGTATCAATCTATACTACCCTACTCTATGAACAACAACTAAAAAGATAAAAAACAATACTATTCTAGGAAACAAAACTTGATCAAAAGCAAACTACTCTTATGAAAAATGGAAACTACTGATCAATGATTCAAACTCTAATCTAGGAATTAGAAAGTAATAGCTATGAATAAATTTGGAAACCTATCTATGAAATGATTTAGATTTACAACTAACTATGGAAACAAGAAACTATGTTATCTTACAGCAAGATTATAAACTACTTAATAAACCTAAGAAATTCAACAGTTAAACTATTCATGCATTCAACAAATACTCAAAACTAAGCTAAGCTACCTAATTCCATTCTCCTTGAGGATTCTGAGGAAATGTGTCAAATGTAATAGGAATGACAGAAAATGTATCGAAATGACTTTCAAATGTGACAAGGAAACAAAACAAAATTAAATATAGTTTAACTTCTACAAAGAGATGCAAGCTAAAAAGTGACCAATTACAACTAACTTTAAACATTGTAATCTATTCTTTATGCATAAGCAAATGATATTGAGAAACTCTAGTTATGCTACCTAAGACTGGTTTGAAAATGAGATGTTATTAACAATCAATCTATTTGTAAAGAAACCAAGAACATGTATTTCTAATGACTACTTTGAAATCAAAGGCATGCAAATATCTATGCTATCCTACAAAGGTGAAGCATGAAACAAATTTAAGGAAATCTAAGCATATGCAAATGACTTGGAAATAAATGTACTCTAGAAGCAAGTAGAAAACTTAATAAAGATATCTATTTCTGAATCAAATCCTATCCTATGAACATCTTCATTAACTATGTGAATGAGAAGAGCATATACTATGCTTGAACTAAAATTATGATTAAACTGTGAAAAACTAATGTGCTTTTGAAAATGAAATTACTTAATAAAAATGAAGTAAACTAAGCTAAGACTGAAATTGACAAGTTATAGAGTAGTGACAAGTTAAGAAATCAGACATGAAATATTAACTACGGATCAAAGTACAACTAAAAACTAAGGCAAGCTAAAAGATAAAGGATAACTAAAAAGGAATATGAAACTTAAGCAAGACATTATGTAATTCAAAACAGGGTCCTAATTACATAAATAAATGTCGGTTAACTACATAAAATAATACAATTCGAAAACCTGAAAAACTGAACTTTAAACAAGCATAAAAACAAGACAAAAAATATTAAAGTTCGTATGACAGTATGGATGTCAGTCTGAAAGACAGTCCGAATGACGGAAAACGATATAAACTATGAAAATGAGCAGACTAAATGATTCTAATGCTAGCTGGTTTATACATTTTAATCTACAGTGCAAGCAAAGCAGTAAGTGAACTGTTTAAAGATGAAATAACAAGAAGCAACTACACTAATCTATATCTAAGGAAAAAAATCATTTCCTATTGCATAATGAATCAAAGCTGAAAGATAAATGAAGTTAATCTACAACTACAACAGAATTAACAGAATTAAATCTGACTACAAACTGAACTTGAAACACTAAACTAATTAAACTCTATCTAATTGCAATGGAAAGACTGAAAGCAAACTAAAGGAAACTATGCATGACCGGTCGTTCTACATTCTGAAAATGTAAATTATATTAGCAACAAGACATATGTTTACAGAAAATAGAGAAATGAAATCTACAGGAAAAACCAAACTAAATACATGTATTGAAAATGTAAACTACTTATCCGCAGAAAAGGAATAACAAAATATACACAAAAACCTCTGGTTGTTGAGGGGCCCTTCTCAGCAATCAAGGATTGTAGCTAATTCAGATTAATCACCAACAGAACATCAACAGCTAAATCATAAACTTCTATTAACTGAATCAAAGGTTACACAACGTTCTCTAGCTCTGCGTCTCTAACTACTGCTGCCAACTCGCTAACTTCGTTTCTCAACAAGAGACATCTTTATATAATTTTACAATGGAAGAGAAGGTCGAACCTTTTAGTGGTAGATCTCTCTAAAAATAGGAGGTCTTAATTGCCGAAGAAAACAACTATAGGACAGTTCATGACAACGCACAGGCCGTCTGCCTGATTCCGTGGGCGTTGGTTCACTTCATGCGAGCAGCTGTGTGTTGATTCACTTTGACGTGGGAAGCTGATGCATTGTTGATCTGGGCGGACAGGAATGCGGATATTTTAGAATGAAGGCTCACGAACTATGAGGGACACGTTTCCAACAAAACCCATGTCACCGTTTTTGTCTTTAATGCCCCGAAATATTCCAACCAACGAATCTAATGGTGCGAACGGAGGGCTGAACGATGGTCCAAATGCGGCTGGGCGTCTTTAGCGTGAACGTGCGTCTAGCCTGCATAACGAATTCTATATGCCAAGCAGGTCAAGAAATGTTAAATTAGTGTTAATAAATTATAATATGATGATAATTAATCAATATTTGTGTGATATTCAAATAAGTTCATACCTGGGTTTGATTGACGGTCTGAATGGCGAGAAGTATGAATTATGATATCAAAAATAGTGAAAATAACGCCAACAAAGCATGTTTAATGATAAAAAATGATGACAAAAATGGACATCAACATTCCCCCAAACCAGAGATATGCCAGGTCCCACTAAGCAAAACAGAGAGGAAGTCAGGAAGAAGGCTGAGCTGCGGTAGCAGTTGCCTTCGACTTAGAAGAGGAAGTAGATTTAGGCTTGAACCTCCTGGCTTGGGCTCTCAAGGTATCATGCCTCGTCCGGAGAGAGTCATGAGAAGATGTTATGGCTCTGTTCAAGTCTTCCGCACTCTTCACTTGTAAACGTAGTTCCTTGTTCTCTTTGTGAAGCCAGAGATTATCTCAACATACTTTGTAATGTCCCTTGTTAGGAATTTTATTAAAATGGCAATTTTTCACTTTTTTTCCCTAGTTCGACCTTTGACTAGTTTGATCTCTAGGTCCCAAATTTGCCCCAAATGATTCCAAATCTTCTGAGAAGGTATATGAATGAGATTAGAACATAAATATGTGTTTTAAGGATGCCTTTGGACCTTTAAAATACTTCTGCAAATACTCTTTCAATTCTGGCCAATGTAGGGAACTTTACTAGTAATTTGCCTTTGACTAGTATTGGTCTCTATGTCTCGAATTGACTCCAAATGCCTTCAAATCTTCAAGGAAGGTGTATGAATGATATTAATACTTGAATATGATGTTCAGGGATGATATATGGCCACCAAAATACCTCTGCAAACTCTCTTAAGATTCTGGACCAAGTATGCAATTTTACTAGTAATTTGGGGTTCAAATCCCCCTGGGGTAAGTATTGAAAATGGCTTCCCAAATGCCTCCAAAGCCACTCAAATTTATGAACAGAGGTAGGGAATGTATTAAGGATGTTATTAAGGTCTCATGTGCACCATTAATTGATTATTATATCTGTTCCAACCCTCTCCCATTCAACTGCAAAAATCCCCAATTCGACCCTTGGGGAAATGGCACTATTTCTTCTCCCAGTGCAATTAAACTAAGTAAAAATACTTCAAATGATCAAGTACAGTACATGAAACTTGTAGAAGACATCCATGGAATTATATTTACCACAAATATATCAGAGAATCATCCATCCATTCGAAATCATCATCAATACATTGGCTCACAACAAGGTAGTGGGGAAATGGCATTGTTCTTCCATTAAAAACGAGATTTATACATTTCTACTTGGAATTTCGACCTGAAACTTTTTGGAGATGAAGAAAAGAGTATTTAATTCATATTACAAAATAAATGGGGCATTAAAAGCTTCCCCAAAGAGTACAATAGCTCACCAAAAACGCCCTCCCTCAAGGATCAAGAATATGCCATCAAAACTAGAAATGGTTGAAGGAGTGAGCTGCAATAGAAGAAACCATGAGCTGACCTGTAGCTTACACCTACAAATAAAGACTCCATTAAAGCTCCAAATGAAAGGTCTGAATGGCCTTTCCAATTACCAACTTGGATGGGAATCTTTCACCCTCGAAATTGGCTAAGGCAAGAAACTAGTCATCCACTAGCTCTCCCTCTACACAAATGCAATTGCAAATTCTACAAATGATCAAAAGCTGGTTTCCTTCTTGGTTATTGACATTTATAAAGTTCTAATGGCCTCCATGGGTCGAATTCCTTCCAAGAGACTCATGCCAACTCAAGTTGGGAAGAGATTCCAAAGAACGCCACTTGTACAACAATTCCTAGTCTCCCACTTCCACCAAATCACATGTGGAAGCATCTTAGCTGCCCTAACACCCTTGAGCGCCCTCTTGGAGTCTATTTTTAGCCCTGACATGTCATATATGTCATATGTCAGCCTTCAGGTCTGATTTGTGTCATAGATGTCATAGCATCTTCATCATTGTTGTCATAGAGCTAGGGAATCTAGCCCAAGTGTCTCACTAGCTCCAAATTGCCTCTTCCTCTTCCATGGGAGTTACTCTTCCTCTATATTTCGACCTTGGATGAGTTATGCCATGAATAATACCTTTTGGACTTCCCCAAGTATGTTACCATTCACCTTGAATTCGAATTGGTGAGAGAATGATGCCAAATGTAGTGGGGAAATCTAGCCATATGTGGGTCCCACTTCCTCCATGTGTCTTCATGATGAAATGCCACTTTGATTTTCACTTGTATATATTTATTTAGATCCTTTATTAAATATTTATGCCATTCTAATGTTCAAACATCATTTATTATCCCCATTATTCCAAATCCCAAAGCTTCCACCCCAAACCTAGGAAACTAGTAATTTTCCTCCTTGGCAATTATTTGACCCTTAACATCAACTTTGCAAACTCTAATGAATATGGCTAATGTGATTAGGCCATTGTGACCCAATTCCAAATTTGGGACATGACATACTTCTCATTCTGGCTTTTTACCTGTGCTATGTCTTGGGTCAATCTATGCATGACCTGATGGATTGGAGTGGATGGTTCTGCAAAAGACTCAGGATCTTTGTGAGGGCTCGATCCCTTTAGACATGTTTCAGGATCAGCAGATGTAGTGTGTTCTTTAGGAGCCTTATCTTCCATGTGTGCAGGAGCAGGTTCAAAGGCAGGGGCTTCAAGCAAACGAGCAGAGACATTGGCTAATGCAAGAAAGGGTGTTTCAAGGATAGGGTTGTTTGTCTAGTCATCAAGGTTGTCTGAATGCATTGGCTGAATGACGGATTGATCGATGGGCTGGACGACGGTATGGTTGATAGATTGATCACTATTTGCCCTCCTAGATTTAGTGGGTATTGGTGAAAAGAGTGGAGTTTTCTTGGTCGTGTCCTCATGGACAAGTTCAGGAGAGGAGGATGAGTGGACAAGGTGCACTTCTCCTGAGATACCCTCATCAAATTGTATAGACTTGGTGTCCCTTTTTGCTTGGGCAGAGGTTTGAGCATGCTCATCAGCATGAGTTTGAAATTGGTGACGCTTTCGGGAGGCAGAGGCTTTGACAAGGGGCTTCTTGACCAAATGGGGGTTTAGTACTTCAAACACAAAGCTATCCCATGTTTGCCATGTTTCCCTTAACTTGTGAATGATCAGGATTTTTATGAGACAGTGGTGGTATAAACTACCAGTGGGGTTAACTACATTTTTCCTCACCTAACTTGACATTTTCTCAAGGCTCTTCATAAAATAAAATGGGAAATTAAGCGCTTAATTATTAACAAAATGAGTTAATAATCGGAAATGGAAGGCTTTGAAAATGGTAAACTTACCTTCACAGGTGATCAACTGAATGATAACGGTCAAGGGCTCGAGGTATTATGGCTTAATCCACTCCTGGTGGAACCCTTTTGTGCCTGCAACGTGTTGGTAGTCGGCTTTGAGAGAAAATTCATGAGCCGTCCGTGGGAGGAAGAGGTGCTTGTTCCAATGAGCACCCTTCCTGGGAAGCTTCATGGCCAACGCAATAGACTCCTCTATTACAGGAAAAGTAAGGTGGAAAACCCTATCTGTTTTACCATCGAATCCTTTGGCAAATAGCAGTGAGATCTTGTCATCGTGTCCCTCAAGAAGACGGAGGAATGAACCCCAGCCTGCTCGAAGAAACACTTCACCGCACGCTTTGAATTTAGGAATAAAGAGCACATCCTGGTAGCTCCCAGGATCATAGCAGATCGACATTGTTAGACAAAGGTGGATGGATGCAAGAGGTACAAGGGATGCAATAAAGTGCAAGAGACGCGGCTTGATAGACTCAGGAAAGATGAGGGCAAGCAGAATGAGGCAAAATTCACGCAGACGTTGGTTTAAAATGTGATCCGTTCGAACGGTTGAATGATTGTGAGTAGAGATTTAGCACGTTTGAACGATCACGCTATCATTTAGAAATCTTGAATCGTGTGCCATCATAAAGATGCGTGCGCTAGTGAATTCGTATGGTTATGACATATTCAACCATGTCTAAAGTAAAATTTGGACAGGTTGAATGTAATTTTCATCATGAGATTATAAGCATAGGTGACATAAAAGAACATGATGACTTTTGATTAATAGAATGATAGATCACATGACGAATTTTACATATAACTTACTGAAGAGTTAAAACCACATGATAGCCATATAATGATTCTGAAAATCTCAATAATGCATGATTAATTGATTCATTTGATGAAGTCGAGATGAGTAAAGGAATGCGATCGAGTGCAGAGATGAGATTTGATTGATCCCTAGTATGGTTAGTCAATTGGATTTTACCAGCAGAATTCAAAAATTAGATACCTTAGCATACTAAATCATGCTATTATAAGCTATGGTTTCATTTGGATCATCATTCGTTTGCCTCATTCGTCACTTCATTCGGATCGTCATTCGACCCTTCATTCGATCCTTCATACAGACCTTCTGTACAAAATGTGCTTTGCTGGATCTGACTGTTGCTGACTATGCAGAGAATTTTTTTGGGGATTCTAGCACACAAAAGGATGATGTAAAGCTGCTTTTCTGAATCTTTAGTCGCACTCTTCTATATTTATCATTGATCAGAACAATCTTCTGCTACTTGCATTATTCCTGAAAACACCTATCATTTTGTCAGAGATAAATGAAATTTTTATAAATAATTAGAAAGTAAAGACAATTTTGAACCTCCCCCAAACCAAAAATATGGCGTGTCCTCAAGCTATCAAAGAAAAACTGATTGATATTCAAATATTTTGAATTAATAGTTTATCCAATAGCTCTAAAATGCTGTTATTATTATTATTATTATTTTTGTAAGAAAAAGAAATACTAACTAATAATGGAGATGATTCATACATGCAAATTCATAAAAAAATAACAATGCTTATGAAGACCATATGAATAATGATAGTGTAGTTGATGCGAAAAATGCCATAGGAAAACTAGTCATCCATGACTCATTGAGAAAGATTTCTTGTCATCCAAAGAATATAGATAAAGTTCACCCTAGAGTTCATTAGATTTCTATAGTTATGGGTCCCATTTCTAGGATAACCACATCCTAGGTATTGTTTGAATTAGATGATAGGGTCCAAGTCCAACTTATAGCCATTCTCTAATGACAATATAAATAATTGGCCTAAACATGTATTCGTATACTCAGGTTTTTTAGATGAGCCATGTGCATAGTAATGCATTAACCATATCTCTTTTACCCGATATTGCTCTGCTTCTAGCAGGCTTTTTCAGTACCCCGACGGGTTTATCTTGGTACCATGCAAGCATAGCCCCACTGCCAGCGAGCCTGTTCAGTACCCCGACGGGTTTACTTACATTTACCGAGCTTCCTTGTTTAAGATTTTACTTAGCATGGACCCGCTGCCAGCGAGCCTGTTCAGTACCCCGACGGGTTTGCTTCGTATAATGATTTTAGTATGAGGAAGCTGGTTGGCACTAGAGTGTATTAAGCTTGCTAAACACATAATTCAAATTTTTAGAGTGAACCTTATGAGAAACTTTATTTATAATAGCCTGGATTATAGATAATGTCAAAAGAGAATAACCTAAAGCTGTTCCTTGACCTCTCAGTCTATCTTCTTCATAAAAGATCAGTAATGTTCCCCACAAGTAGAAATATCACTTACTCTTGGGATACATTTTTTAAAGAATTGCTTAAGAGACAAGTTTTGATAATGAGTCTGGGATGAACTAGTAGTCCATAGGTGTGAGATAGAACTTTGAAAAGCATGATGATTAAAGTAGGTCTTAAGCAATTGTTCTAATGATAAATCAGGAATGTGCATGTTTGAATCAAATACCATATATAAAAGCATAAAAATGAAATTAATCAAAAAGAATTATAGAAGAAAGTGGTTAGAAATGATATAAAGAACATTTTAATTTTTTCACTATAAATTTACAATTTTCAACAATAATCGAAAGAGAAGGAGTTAAGATGCATTATGAGTTTTTTTAGAGCACTTCCCTTTTTCAGATAATATTTCATGAGCTGATTATAGAGATATGGTTATTGTAATCAAACTGCAAAACCACTTGTTAGATGATTCAAATTTATTCAAAACAAAAACATATGTGCAAAGAAAAGTCATATGAAAATTTATTAAAATTAGGGAAAGAAGAAGAGTCTTCCTATTTTAATTGACAAAATTCCATAAGTTGATCATAAGAATGAATTTCCTGTAGAAATGCAATCAACTGTTAGAAATTACTCTTATTTATTTAAAGAAACAAAAATATATTTACATATGTACACAAAGGAAGATAACCCAAAATAATTCAAGAACCAGGAGAAGGAGGAATGACTTCCTCTTCAACCAGCTCCATCTCCTTCTGTTGTAAGGCATTCTGCACAAAGTCTTGTTTAGATATTGGTTGATGATAAAGTCTAAGCCTATGTCCATTTACAACAAAAGAAATCTGTGAATCATCAATTGTCTTAATCTCAACAGATCCATTATCAAAAGCTGTAACAATTTCATATGGACCCATCCAACGAGTAGTTAGTTTACCTTTAAAGTTTTTGTACCTTGAATCAAATGTAATGCCCAGTCTCCAGTTTGGAATTGTTTTTGTTTAATATATTTATCATGCCACTTTTTGCGTTGGTTTTGTATTATAATTGTGCGTTGAATGGCATCTTGTTTAATCTCGTCTAATTCATTTATTTGCAGGATTCGTTGTCTCTGTGCTTCTTCCAGATCCATCCCTAATTGTGCATCCATACGAAAGGTTTTGACTTGACATTCAATGGGTAGAAGAACTTGTTTACCATAAACAAGTTCATAAGGTGTGTGGCTAGTGGTATTCCTCCAAGTTATTCTATAAGCCCACAAGGCTTCTAGAAGCCTATCTGCCCAGTCTTTGTGGTGTAACTGGATAGTCTTGGTCAGGATGGCTTCTAATACTTTGTTGGTGGACTCTACCTGACCATTGGCTTGCGGGTGATATGGTGAAGATTTACAATGTCTAATACCATATTTTTCAGTAAGCTCTTTCATTAACTTGGAGGTAAACTGAGATCCTTGATCGGTTACAATTTCCCTAGGTACACCGAATCGGGTAAATATTTCTTCATATATAAACTCTATCGCAGATTTTTCTGTGGCTTGGAATAAAGCTTTAGCTTCCACCCATTTAGTGACATAGTCTGTACAAACTAGGATGTACTTCTTCTTGCGAGACATAGGGGAAATTGGCCCTACAAAATCTAGAGCCCATTTTTCAAAAGGCTCAATCATCACTTGGGGCTGTAAGGGCATCTCATCGAATGGCGTAGGTCTACCCATTTTTTGGAAATTGTCACATCCCTTGACATACTTGGTAGCATATTTGAAAATGCTTGGCCAGTAATATCCAAAGTGCAACACTTTGTATGCTGTTCTCTTATCAGAAAAGTTCCCACCACAAGGTCCACCATGAAATTCATGGAGGATCTTTGCCATCTCATCCTCTCGTACACATAATCTAATAATAAGATCAGGACCAGTACGAAAAATATCATTGTCCACCCAAGAATAATTAGAACTCTGAACTATGATCCTACGTTTCTCAGGTGGGGAGAGATGGTTTGGTAGCTTTCCAGTTGCTAAATAATTGGCTATGTCTGCAAACTAAGGGGTTTGAACAGACACAACGAACAAATGTTCATCCAGAAATCTATCATCGACAGGATTGGCATTATCGTCAATTTGAATTCGAGAGAGAAAATCTGCTACCACATTCTCTCGACCGGGATGATCAACAACAATGATGTTAAATTCTTGTAATAAAAGAAGCCATCGAGTCACCCTGCCATTGGTGATAGGTTTGTTCATTAAAAATCTAATGGCGGAGTGGTCCGTGTGTACACAAACTTCATATCCTGTGCTATAGTGACGAAACTTGTTAATAGCATAGAGTACTGCCAGAAACTCTTTTTCAGTAACAATGTATTTTGATTCTGTAGGAGTCAAATTTTTGCTAGCAAAATAGATGGCATGTGATGTTTGTCCTTATTTTTAACCTAAGACTGCTCCTATAGTTATGTCGGAAGCATCAATGGATATATGGAAGGGAAGGGACCAATTGGGGTCCCTAAGTATTGGTTCCATTGATAGCTTTGCATTCAAAGTTTCAAAGGCATGTTGATAAGGTTCAGTCCATTGAAATTATGTATCTTTCATGAGTAATTGAAACATAGGTGCAACTATCTTAGTGAAGTTTTCAATAAAACGTCTATAATAGCCTGCATGGCCAAGAAAGCTCCTCACCTCCTTCTGAGTTTTTGGTGGAGGAAGATTAACAATTATTTCTATCTTGGCAGGATCCACCTTGATTCCTTGAAGAGAGACACGATGTCCCAAAACTATGCCCTCGGTTAGTAACATCTTACATTTTTCATGACTAAGGGCTAAGTTCGTCTCTTGGCACTAGATAAGAATTGTTTCAAGGTTATCAAGGGCTTCTTGGAAGGTATTACCATAAACTGTAAAATCATCCATGTAGACTTCTATAGAGTCATGTATAAGGTCAGCAAAAATTCCTAAGACTACACGTTGGAAAGTGGCAGGTGCATTACATAGGCCAAATAGCAACACTCTATAGGAATATGTCCCCCAAGAACAAGTAAAGGTTGTCTTGTCTTGATCCTCGGGTGCTATTAAGATTTGGTTGTATCCGCTATACCCATCAAGGAAGGAGAAGTATTGTTTCCCTGACAAGGTATCCAACACCTGATCAATGAAAGGTAAGGGGAAGTAATCCTTAAGAGTGGCCTTGTTTAATTCTCGAAAATCAACACAGATACGCCATTTCCTTGTAACTTTCTTTAGAACTACTGCTAGAGGAGACACCCATTTACTATTAGAAATTGGGTAGATGAAATCAACATTAAGGAGTTTTTGTAATCCATCTTTAACTATATCCTTTAGGGTTGTATTCATTCTTCTCTGGGGCTGCCCGACAGGAGGTATGTTTGAATCTGTGTAAATGTGGTGAATACAAGTATCTGGGTTTATACCCTTCATATCGGTGTATTCCCATGCAAATGCCCCAGTTTGACTCTTGATAACTTTTAGTAGTTTTTTTTGCTGACTTTCATCTAAACCTGCATTTATATGTAGAAATTTTTCAGGACCGACCACACAAGGTATGGTATAGGATCCTATATGTTCTTCGATTGTGAAGACACAAGGATTATTCGTAAATGATGAGAGGCTCATGTTTTCTTGGAATTCATCTCCAAAAATTCGATCAAGTTGGGAAAAGGACTGGGGAAAGTCTATACATGTTGTGGAAGAGACAAATTGGTTCAATACATTTTTTGTATTTTGTTCTTGAAGTGCCCAGGAGAAATCACTAACAAGGGACAGTTCTTCCAAGTTCTCATCCCGAAAAGGACAATCTAACCAAAAGAGGTTTTCAGTTACTGGTTGTGCTGGTGGGTATAAAGCTAGTTTTCTTGTAGATAACCCATCAGAGATAATCATCTCTCCATCCCTACGTCCGATAAATCCATTAACAGTGGCTAACCAAGGTCTTCCCAGAATAATAGGGTGTACTTTGGAAGGGTTCTTTGATTCTAGGACCATAAATTCCACGGGATATTCCCATGAAGCCACTGATACAATGATATCATCTAAGATCCCAGCAGGCTGCACCATAGTGCGATCTGCTAATTCTAGCATTGTTGGGGTAGGGCAGAGAAATTATCCTAAATGGAGAGTTTCTAAAACTGTGGTAGTCATCAAGTTAATAACAACCTCTAGATCAATAAAGGTGTTTCCTATAGCAGTGTTATTGATGATAACAATTACCACAGGATTTCCTTGATTTGTATACTTTGGAATTCTAGGTTGGTTTGATATGTAATCTGACATTTCACCTATGACATGAATTGTCGAAGGGTCTTTTTGCTTTTTATCTGGTCTTGTAATACAAAGTTCCTTTATCACTTTACTATAGATTGGTATATCTTTAATGGCTTGTAACAAAGGGATCTTGATACAAATATTTTTCAATTCGTTAATGATATCATACTCTGGATAAGTTACAGGTTTTTCTATTACTAGACGCTACGGATATGGGGGTGCTTTTTCTCCTGTAATTACTTCTTTATGAGGATGTTTGTGTGTTGAATATTTAGGAATAACCACATCTTCGAGAATGACATCACTCAAAATTTCATTAGGTATGTCTTCTTCTTCATTCTCTGCTCGGATAACAACTGATGATTTGGGTTGATCTTGCAGAACTCATCCAGACCGCAGTTGAATCTCATGTATTGGTGTGGTCGAAATGGCATATGATGGAATAGGTAGCAACCCAATTCTGTTAAGAGCCAGAGTTGGCTTGTTGTTAGGATTTGGTATCGGTTGTGCAAGTAATATTGTGGGTCTTGGGGGATTCATGTTTTGGAAATGGCGAGGTTGATTTGTGATAGGGGGTAGTGAAGGAGGCACAAATCCAGGTAAGAGTTTCTGGATATTAGGTGGATAAGGATAGTTAGGCATAGGAGGAGGTGGTTGAGCATATGCTTGTCCTCTCCATGCGTGTGCCCATTGTTGTTGTTGAGCATTCTGAGGAGGATACTGAGGTGGCCAATTTTTCCAACCTGAAGGGTTCCATTGTTGAGGAGGTTGATAAATATGGTAATAGGTTGGAAATTGTAATGATGGATCCTAATATGATGGTTGATCTCTAGGTTGCCAAGGCCTCCTAGATGTTTCACCAAAATTTCCACTCTTATATACAGCTTTTAACCCAGGCAACGATGGACAGTTATCAGTTGGATGTTCTTCTGTACAAAGGTGACACACTGAAACATTATTCAATGGACAATGGGGATGTTTAGTTCTACACCTAGGACATAAAACACTCATTCCTGCCCGCTCTTCATCCTGTCTCTTCTTAGCTTGTAATGCATCTAATTGAGAACCCATGGCTCCTAAGATGTCAGTTTTGAAATTTTCTAATAGGTTTCCCAATTCTACCCTTGTAACTCTACCAGGACTGGATGTATTTCCTTTTAGGTTTCTAGTATAAGATTTGTCGAAAGTGTCTTCCACTTTTCCCTCTGCTCCTAGAGTAATTCCTACATAGCTCACAAATCTGTGTGAAATACTTATGAGAGATGTCTCCTGCTGCCATGAGATTAAGGTTTTCTAAGAATTCTTCTGAGATTCCCTTAAGGAAGAGTGTCCTTATTGCATCTTCTCAAAGATCACTATATTTGGATTTATGTAACACATAGTTAAATCTTTCGAGATAGTCTTCTAGGCTCTCATCTTCAAGTTGTTGTATTTTGAAAATATCATTGCGAGAGTCCTTAGGTTTACAATAATACTGATATTTCCGTAGAAATGCAGTCTTCATGTCTTCCCAAGTTCTAATAATAGATTTTCCTAACCCCATAAACCATCGAAGAGTAGAATATTTTAATGTGGCAGGGAAAAGTTTTAGCTTTTGTCCATCTTGTAGGTAGTTATAGCTCCTACACAAAATGTCAAATTCGAATAGAAATGTATCCGGATCCTCACTAATCTTCCCATAAAAGGTCAGTAGTGAGGAGGGAGGGATGTTTTTCATGGTTACATCTTGTGCAGTGTCTAAGATGGGGAACCCAAAAGTACCTTCAGTTCTAACCTCTCCCTCTTCTTCCTCTTGTCGGACATGATCTTCATTTTCATTCTCCATGAAAACTTGATTTCCAAAGAGAGAATACCTAGGTTTTTCCTTTCTTGGTGAATATGGGATGTCCCAACGTTCTGTTTCAGGGATAGTATTCCTCTTTTTAGGAGAGGAATTACCAGCTACGTGGGAGTCTAGTTTTGAAGGTCCTACAGTTGTTGTCTCAATATGTGAAACAACTATGTTCACAGAATTTTCAAAAGGAGCGTCTACTTGTGCACGATCAACAAAGTCTACTAGGTTTGGACCACCTACTATTGAAAAGGTAGTGTCTTTGGGTTTTTGAGCTAATGGAGGGTTGAGAGGTTCTGATGTTTTATCCTTTTGAGTTTCCTCTTGTGTGAGTTTAGTCTCAATATGAACTTGAGATTCTTCTAGTGGTGTTTCTTTATGGATTGACTTCTCTGATGTCTCTATGGTTCCCCCTAAATGGTTTCCAGAAAGGATTTCCTTAGCTTTCCAAGTAGGACTATCCCCTTTAGGTGTTTTCCAATACCTTTTTGCCGAGTTAGTAGTTGGGGTGGCACGTCCCCCATATAGGTTAGTAGGTATTTTAGTAGGAAGGCTAGTTTTAATGTATCTACCTTTTGAGTCTCTAGACCTATTCATGAAAGAAAAAATACAACTATAATAAATTCTAATTGCATTACTACTATTGCTGGGTTTTGGGGATGCCCATTATAACAGATGCGTAGGTTCTTACCTCTCGTCTTACCGCTCACCCACCACCAGCCTATTTCTAAGTTTTAAAAGGAAAATTCTACCTATCTATAACTTCCCGACAATGGCGCCAAAATGTTGGGTGTATTTAAGCTGTCTTAATGAATCACCAAATATTTAATTATCAACCAGGGTTGGTAATCTTAGAGTTGTGGCACAGTATATGCTGAGGTATAATGGTACCTAAGACACCGGCTCGTTCGACCTTAGAAATGTTTAATAATGAAAAGATCGAAAGATATTTCAAAATGAAAAACCGATTCAAACTTCAAAAATACAACTACTAAACTGATTAGACCTAACTAAACCAATAGATCAGAATAGTATCAATCTATATTACCCTACTCTATGAAAAACAACTAAAAAGATAAAAACAATACGATTATAGGAAACAAAACTTGATCAAAAGCAAACTACTCTTTTGAAAAATGGAAACCACTGATCAATGATTCAAACTCTAATCTAGGAATTAGAAAGTAATAGCTATGAATAAATTTGGAAACCTATCTATGAAATGATTCAGTTTTACAACTAACTATGGAAACAATAAACTATGTTATCTTACAGTAAGATTATAAACTACTTAATAAACCTAAGAAATTCAACAGTTAAACTATTCATGCATTCAAAAAATACTCAAAACTAAGCTAAGCTACCTAATTCCATTCTCCTTTAGGATTCTGAGGAAATGTGTCAAATGTAATAGGAACGGGAGAAAATGTATCGAAATGACTTTCAAATGTGACAAGGAAACTTAACGGAATTAAATCTAGTTTAACTTCTATAGAGAGATGCAAGCTAAAAAGTGATCAATTACAACTAACTTTAAACATTGTAATCTATTCTTTATCCATAAGCAAATGACATTGAGAAACTCTAGTTATGCTACCTAAGACTGGTTTGAAAATGAGATGTTATTAACAATCAATCTATTTGACAAGAAACCAAGAACATGTATTTCTAATGACTACTTTGAAATCAAAGGCATGCAAATATCTATGCTATCCTACAAAGGTGAAGCATGAAATATTTTTAAGGAAATCTAAGCATATGCAAATGACTTGGAAATAAATGTAATCTAGAAGCAAGTAGAAAACTTAATAAAGATATCTATTTCTGAATCAAATCCTATCCTATGAACATCTTCATTAACTATGTGAATGAGAAGAGCAGATCCTATGCTTGAACTAAAATTGTGATTAAACTATGAAAAGGTAATGTGCTTTTGAGAATGAAATTACTTAATAAAAATGAAGTAAACTAAGCTAAGACGGAAATTGACAAGTTATAGAGCAGTAACAAGTTAAGAAATCAGACATGAAGTATTAACTACGGATCAAAGTACAACTAAAAACTAAGGCAAGCTAAAAGATAAAGGATAACTAAAAAGGAATATGAAACTTAAGCAAGACATTATGATATTCAAAACAAGGTCCTAATTACATAAATAAATGTTGGTTAACTACAAAAAATAATACAATCCGAAAACCTGAAAAACTGAACTTTAAACAAACATAAAAACAAGACATAAAATATTAAAGTCCGTATGACAGTCCGAATGATAGTCCGGATGACAGAAAACGATATAAACTATTAAAATGAGCAGACTAAATGATTCTAACGCCAGTTGGTTTATGCATTTTAATCTACAGTGCAAGCAAAGCAGTAAATGAACTGTTTAAAGATGAAATAACAAGAAGCAACTACACTAATCTATATCTAAGGAAAAAAATCATTTCCTATTGCATATTGAAGCAAAGTTGAAAGATAAATGAAGTTAATTTACAACTACATGAGAATTAACATAATTAAATCTAACTACAAACTGAACTTGAAACACTAAACTAATTAAACTCTATCTAATTGCAATGGAAAGACTGAAATCAAACTAAAGGAAACTATGTATGACCGGTCGTTCTAGATTTTGAAAAATGTAAATTATATTAGCAGCAAGACATATGTTTACAGAAAATAGAGAAATGGCATCTACAGGAAAAACCAAACTAAATACATGTACTAAAAATGTAAACTACTTATCTGCAGAAAAGTAATAACAAAATATACACAAAAACCTCTGGTTGTTGAGGGGCCCTTCTCAACAATCAAGGATTGTAGCTAACTCAGATTAATCACCAACAAGACATCACCAGCTAAATCAGAAACTTCTATTAACTGAATCAAGGGTTACATAATGTTCTCTAGCTTTGCGTCTCTAACTACTACTGCCAACTAGCTAACTTCGTTTCTCAACAAGAGACGTCTTTATATAATTTTACAATGGAAGAGAAGGTCGACCTTTTCAGTGGTTGACCTCTCTAAAAATAGGAGGTATTAATTGTTGAAGAAAACAACTGCAGGACGGTTCATGACAATGCACAGGCCGTGAGCATTGGTTCACTTCACACGAGCAGTTGTGCGTTGAGTCACTTTGACGTGGGCAGCTGATGCGTTGTCAATATGGGCAGACATGAACGCGGATCTTCTAGAATGAAGGCTCACGAACCATGAGGGCCACGTTGCCAACAGAACCCATGTCACCGTTTTTGTCTTTAATGCCCCAGAATATTCCAACCAACGAATCCAATGGTGCAAACGGAGGGCTGAACGATGGTCCAAATGCGGCTAGGCATCTTTAGCGTGAACGCACGTCTAAATGAAGGTCCGTTTGAAAGCCATAGCCTGCAGAAGAAAGTCTATATGCCAAGCAGGTCGAGAAACATTAAATTAGTGTTAATAAATCATAATATGATTATAATTAATCAAGATTTGTGTGATATTCAAATAAGTTCATACCTGGTTTTGATTGATGGTCTGAATGGCGAGAAGTATGAATTATCATATCAAAAATAGTGAAAATAACGCCAACAGAGCACGTTTAATGATAAAAAATGATGACAAAAATGGACATCAACACTATTCGCTTCCATTTGAGATCTAGGGACATCCCTGACCTCTTGGATTTAAGTGCACATTGTAATGGAATTGGCAGAAATCCTCAGTCGATTAAAAAAGTAAAAGTTAGGGGCCAACCTTCCCATCTCTCCTCAGATCAACACCGAGCGTTACAAGAACTAACTGATGGAGAACAAAGGACTATTATAGAAGCGCTTAGAGGAGCGAGAGCCTTGGGAGGGGTTACCCAATGAAATATTGTCTCTAAACAGCAGGGGTTTGGCAAGTAGACCCAAAAAACTTGCCTTAAAAAGGCTGATCAATTTGCATTAGTCGGATATTTTTTTGCTTCAAGAAACACTTGGGATGGAAGAGGTTATAGCTTTTTTGAAATCAACTTTCAAAATTTATGATTTCTTTGCTATAAGTGCCAGGGGGAACTCTGGAGGACTTGCTTTGGGCTGGAACTCGACTGTTGTAAAGGTTATGAACTCTTGGGGGTTTGATTCTGGGCTAGGGGTTGAAGTTTTTCACGATGTTTTAAATGAAAGTTTCACAATTCTAAATGTCTATGGACCTTACAATAAGAGATTCTCTTTCTGGAACTCATTGAGACAAAAATCCTTCCTTAATTCTGAGAACTTAATCCTGGGTGGAGATCTGAACTTCACTCTTGGAATCCATGAAACTTGGGGACCCCATGCTAGAGGGGATCCTCTTGCAGAATACTTTGATATCTTGATAAGAGAATGTCACCTCATTGATGTTATTCCTTTAAAACTAAAGCCTACTTGGTCCAACCAGAGGGCTGGTGAGGGAAGAATTACGAAGAGGTTGGATCGCTTCCTGATTGCAGAAAATCTAATTGGGAAATTTTTAAGATTCAGACAATGGGTAGACTCAGGGATCAGGGGGAGACTTTGACCATTCACCAATTTGCTTTGAAATATTGGTGGATTCCACAAAACCACCCAACCCTTTCAAATTATGTGATGCTTGGTTAAAAGAAGAGGTTACTAATATTATCAAATAAAACTGGATACCTTTCCATCCTGAAGATGGAGTCTTTGCTGTACCTAACTTTGTAAAGAACCTTACACTGGTAAAAAATAAAATCAAGGAATGGGAATTAAAAAAAAAGAGAGGGATGAAAGAGATTTAAAACTTGTAGAAATGGATCTCTCTCAGTTAGAGGACTCAGAAGGAGGGGGCTGCCTCACTCAGGAAACAAAAGAGCAGTTGGGAATCTTGGTAAATAGAAGGAAATTTTTAATGGAGTAGGAGGAAGTATGATGTCTAAAAAGAAGATCAATATGGTTGGAATGTGGTGACGAAAATACAAAATTCTTCCATGCTTTCGCAAAGGGAAGGAAATACCAAAATACCATTTGGGAACTGAAAAAAGAAAACAACAAGGCCACCACCTCTTTTGAAGGGCCGACCAATTTGGGAATCTCTCACTTTAAATCCCTTTTTAAGGAAAATAGAAGAGCCAACATAGCTGAAGTTATTCGAGTTTCTCAGTTATTCCCAGGTCTCATCACCCCTGAAGACAATCAGGAACTCATGGAAGAAATCTCAGAAGAAGAGCTCAAAGAAACACTTCACAATTTTCAAAAGGACAAGAGTCTTGGCCCAGATGGTTGGACTATAGAATTCTTTTTGGATCACTATGAGGTGATTGGAGCAGAGCTTCTTCATCTAGTGGAGGAATCTAAGAGAGGGGGAAATGTGCACAATCCCTTTAAAACTACTTTAATTTCCCTAATTCCAAAATCTGATCATCCTATTACTTTGGATGACTACAGACCGATCTGTGTATGCAACATCACTTATAAGGTTATGGAAAAGATCATTGCGAGAAGGTTAAAAAAGGTTCTTTCAAAGGTCATCTCTCAGGAGCAGTTTGGATTTTTGGAAGGAAGACAAATTCATGAGGCCATTGGAGTTTCACAAGAGGGCCTTCATTCACAAAAAACAAAAGGGATTAAAGGTATTGTTCTCAAAATTGACTTGTCAAAGGCATTTGACAGAGTTAGTTGGTTATACTTAAGGATGCTAATGATACACTTGGGCTTTGAATATGCTTTCATCAAATGGATCATGAGCTGTATTACATCAAATTCCTTTGTAGTCTTAATCAATGGGGTTGCCACACATTTTTTTGGTGTTGAAAGAGGACTTCATTAGGGGTGTCCCCTTTCCCCTCTCCCTTTCCTACTTGTTGCCGAAGGTCTGAGTAGAGCCATTTTGGAGGCCAAAAGACATGGTACTTTTAATGAAATTGACATCACTAACACTCTAACGTTCACAAATTTATTATATGTGGATTACATCCTACTTTTCTGTAATGGTTTGGTGAAGAATGCAGAAAAGTTGGACAACATACTGAAACTCTTTGAATCTACGACTAGTATGGCTATAAATGATCACAAGTCAACACTCAGTTTTTATCTTTTAGAAGCTGTTGAAGCGCGAAGGTATGCAAATATATTCCCTTTTGAAACAAAAAATATGGATGATGGACTCAAATATTTAGGGTTCTAGTTAATACCAAATGGATACAAAAAGAATGACTGGCGGTGGCTACTCGCAAAGCTAGAAAAACAATTAAAGGTTTGGATTCATCGCTGGTTATCCAGAGCGGGAAGAATGGTTCTCGTAAAATCGATTCTGGAGGCTATACCGATTTATTGGATGTCATTGGCATGGATTCCAAAAGGAATTTTGGACAAGGCTAGGAAATTATGCTTCTGTTTTTATTGTCAGGGAACTTAGAGTCTTCTGTCTCTCCTTGGGTTAAATCGGAAATACTTGGACAACCGAAGTCTCATGGAGGTTGGGGCTTAAAACATATACATCTTTTTGCAAAATATTTAGCGTCCAAGATGGGTTGGAGAATTTTATCCACATAAAATATCTGTACCGAGGTGGTGAAACATAAATACATTGCCCTAGATTCAATCTTAAACTGGATTAGGAATCCATCCAAGAACAAAGCGGGGATCTCGGTTATTTGGAAAGTGGTCCTATCATCACTCGCTTATTGAAAGAGACTTAGCTTGGCAGGTCGAAAATGGATCACAAGTACGCATTGGATTAGATCCCTGGCTGGGCTACTAGAATAGACATATCCTTCCTCCACCTCTTATTCAGTTCCTACATACTCAGGGGGTTTTTTCACTTGAACCAAATTGCAGACCAAAACTCTTATACTCTGTGGCACTAGGGGTGGAAAGGATCGGAGGCACTAGATATTCCTGAATATCATGGCATACATTGGAATGAATATACTTTTGCTCTCAGAAGAAAACGTGTCATACTTTCTGATATGCTGGATGAACTTATTTGGTCACCAACTTCTCATGGAAAATACACTCTGAAGCTGGGTTACAAACTGCTGGCGAAGGCAACACAGGTAGGGGAAGCAAAATGGTGGTGGAAAAAGATATGGACATCCTACTATCCATTAAAGTAAAAAATATTCATGTGGTGTATCTTGGAAAATAAGATTCCCATCTGGGAAAGAATGAAAAAGAAGAATATCGAGGGATTTGGATGGTGTGCCCTTTGCAAGAAAAATGAAGAAACGATCCCCCATCTTTTCATAAACTGTCCTTTCACTCTAAAATTATGGGATGAGTTGAAAACTCTATTACTTTCAACTATGGAATGGAGTGGAAACACTGTGGAAGAGGCATGGAAATCCTGGTTCACTTCACCTGAGACAACAATTCTCCGAGATTTACCTCTTCTTGCCATTTGGGGTATTTGGGTGTCTAGAAACAGGGCGGTTTTTTAGGATAAGCCAACTATTCCAGAACTTGTTGCACACATTTGGACAAATATTTGATCATACTTCCCTCAGGAAAAGAATCCTCATGTTCCCCGTATTATCTCGGTGGAAGAAATCAACAAACAAAAGCCTTGGGCCTTCTTCGATGGGGCTTCCCAAAATGAGGATTGTGGAGGAGGTGTTATCCTTCACTTAACTGAAAACCATCTTTTCAAAATCCAAATGGGTCTTGGTCGTGGATCAAACAATTATGCTGAGATTTGTGCCCTAAAACTATTGATTTGTTTTGCTAGAGAGAAAAACTGCACACACCTTTAGATTTTTGGCGACTCTATGATCATCATAAATTGGATAAACAAAGTTCAACATTGTCACAATATTTTCCTTAACTCAGTGCTGATAGAAACATTAAAGCTCTTGGGGGAACTTGACACTTTCTCTTGTCGACATGTCTTCAGGGAACGAAATGATGCAACAGATCAACTTGCAAAGATGGGACTAAATATTCCACACGACCACTGGAAGATCATGGAACCGAATAATGACACTTTTCTTGAATACTATCACAGGCCGTTTATTGAAGGATTGGAATAGATCAACACAGTTTGATCTTGGATTTCTGGTATATTTTTGTATAAAATTTGTTATTTTATGTTTTTTTGGGTTCCCATGGGGAACTCATACATCCCTATTTTTTTTACCATGTATGGGACTATGATACAGTGCAGTGCCGAACTGACCCCTCATATTTTTTGAAGCTGAAAAGCTAACCTATGGAAAAGGATTTTAGAAGCCCTTCTGCAATATGTAATTTGATTATACTTTAATTAAATTACGCTTTTTCCTTGGAAAAAAAATTAGTGTGTTGAAGCCTCTTTATGCATCCTCTCCACTCTTGACTATATCATGAAGGTGATGGGTGTAGATAAAAAGTTATTTAAAGTTAGTTATGAAATATTCTACAAGATTTTTGGTTAAAACATGCATAGTTTAGAAGTTAATTTCATTTTAAATTAATATAGATTCATCTAAATTTTAGATTTATTACGTGTTGAGATATATTAAAATTTTCAACCTGTAAACTGTTTTTAAATTGCAAAATCCGTTTTGACAGATCTAAGGTTTGGATTAATTTAATCAATGTGCATTAATTTTTCATATTATTATTATTATTTCTTTATACGTTAGTCCAATTAATCCACATTGATGTTACTTAAATTAATTATGTTACACATATCCATCACCTAGGTTGTGGAGTGTGCCTCACAGTGCAATAAAAATAATTGCAAGTTAATGGCATATTATTATGTTAAGTTTTGGTTCCATATTATTACCCTTATGATTCATTGTAGTGGATGTAGTTAAAAAGATAAATTAAACTAACATGCCCTTAAAACGGGTAAAGCAAAATTTCAAATGCAATTAAAGGATGGACATTTAAAATGAAAAACCAAACAAAACAATACAATATGTGTGGTAGTTTTAATGTCATAAAAAACAATATTATAACATTGTAACAAGAGTAAGAGGTCATCCTGAAACCAATGATCTCATCTTCGGTTTCCTGTGATAACCTCATACTCAAATTATGCATAGGTTCGAGGTTTGCAATGGTTAAAGGTAAATGTCATGTTGCAAACTAATTGATCTAAGTAGTCCAAGACAATAACATAATGACCATTAGATGATTAGTTAGTATTTGTTTTGTGAAATTTATCATCCATAGTATGTACATATATCGATTATATCATTACATTTTGGAACCTCTCTCCATTACAAGTTAAAATACAACAATGCTAACATTAGTGGGAGTGCCATCTAAAATAGTAGTAATTTAGAGGCTACAATGTTCATCAACAGGGAAATTTTATAGTGATAGAAACTTACCATTGTTTAGCACCTATTCACATCGATTTATGATGATTTGCTTAAGATCGAGGGGATTTCAAGGAGGCATTGCCATGCATGATGATTTGCCCATGCTTCTTAGCAAGAATGTAGAGCCACATGGGCTAAAATTATAGCATTGTTTCTTTGCATATTCAAAAGGTTGAAGGCAAAAGATGTTGTGGGTACTTTGGAGCAATGAGACCATATGACATATCAAGGCTCATGTACTTTAATAAGTTGATGTTCCTAGAATATGATGCTTATGTTAAGACAACATTTCATGTGCTAGTTAGATTTATTGATGGATTTGCTTATTAATGGTATTTTTATGTAGAGAGGAAGGAACACAAACTGGACAAAGTTTTGGAAGAACTCACATAGAAGCTAGATCAAGGTAGAGGAAATCAAAATCTTACGCTTGAGAAATTTTTAGAAGGATGCACTGGTTTATTATACATTAGGATTAGGAAGGAAATGTTTCGACGATGTTTCATAGAAGATATAGATGAACTTGTTCCAAAAAATGCATCAAGTGACAACATGATGACAAATAAACACACCCACAAATACTGTGTGGTGAAGCATAAATCAATGGTGATAAACATTTCCTAGGAAGTTGAGGAACCGAGATACCTTGAGATATGATACTTTTGGGATAAAAGGATTGTTGTTGAAGCAATGTTATTTTTCAAAAAGTTTGCTTTTGTGCTTGCATATAGCTACCGTGATTTGAAGGATATTTCTAGAGTATGGTAAGATCAAAATTGAGGTGCAACTTTATGCAAGACCTCAAGTGATCTAAAATGGATTCGAAATATTTCCTCATACCAAACTTTGTAAATTCAATTTTGGCATAGTTTGTACTTCAGATGGTCCAAAATCTAAAAACTAAGAAGATGAAATTAATCATCCTGATGGTTTTCCTTATGAGGTAGATCCATTACAAAAGGAATGTTTTTCCTGATCATGAGACGACCACAAAACCAAGGGAACTTGGGAAGAAAAGGGTTAATAGCAAAATAATGAGAGCTCGAAGTGAAGAAACTTGCTCAAAGATAAGCGGAAGGAGATGCTAATCCTATCCCTGCATGAGCAAAGGTTGTCCACGAGCCAAGAACTCTACAAGAATATGCGAATGAGTAAGAATGTATTAAAACTTTGATTAAGAATGCAACTGATAATTATGACTTTCTAAGCAATAATAAATCCCATCAAATGTTGGTTTTCCCATTTGGGTTTTCAAGATAAAAGCTTTATATTTATGGTGCATTTAATTTATATGTGGTTGATTTTTCATGTGAATGTTTTTTTATGGATGCTTGGTTACGTCTAGGAAGCCCTAGATCCGTGCAAACCTATGATAGCACTATTTTTGGTAATGGGTTTTATCCTGTTGACACAGCTACTGTCGACAGGGGTTCACTTCGCATTGTCGTCAACAAACCATCAACGAAATTCCCTTACGCACCGACCCAGAAATGTTTTACTCGAGATGCACAAGGAGGATGCAGGAACCAAGTTTCCGTAGTGGAGTTGAGGACATGCATTAACCACACATTGCACTCGCAGAAACCAGAGATTATGTCTTCCGCACTATACTAACATTTCATCAATCGCAACATCAACACATAATAAAAATTCGCATCAATATGATCTAACTACTCATTAGCATGAACAACAATTACCAAACCCGCAGAGCATTAAACATCTCACAAACATTCGCATTCATCATCTCACAGAAACAAAGACAAAGATAGAACCATAATCAAACATATTCATGCATTCATTAAAACCTGTGGAATGACCTTCGCATAAACAATCAATACATCATATCACCAATACAAAATGGATCAACAACCGGATCAGAACTCAAATGATCGATTGTTCTATTCATCGATGGATGCCCTCAGGATTACAATCATACTCCTATTTATACAAAACTAAGTGGTTACAAAATGGTCCACATGACCCTTATCTAACTAACTATCTACTTCCAAACTCTCTGCAAATGACCTTTTCTTCCGTGGATTATCCCTTTCGCAGTTGTCGGCTTCCGCACTTCCTGCGGACTAATCCCCTGCCAACAGGCCCCCAACACAAACTTGTGGCTCACCCTCGAGCCACCTCAGCTGGACACCGCTGGTTTGTTCACTTGCTCTTGGAAGTCATCGTATGCAGTTTTGATCTGGTCAACTACTTCCTTCACGGATGCTCTAATCTGCGTGTTACGGAGAAAAAATTCCTATGGCGCAGGGCAGACCACAAGAGACAGATGACTGCTAGAAATCAACTCAATTCTTAAACAATGTTATATGAATGAAAATGCTAAGATAATGGAGAAAAACCAACCTTCAACCGGATGTTCGAAGTAGATCCCCGTTGAGCTTTCAATCTCTACACTTGGCCCTGCAAATTAGTCTCAACAACGAATACAAGAAAGTGTATATAACATATGAAAGACATTAGCATAATCAATAACATGGTCCATGAGATATCAAGTAAATGTAACCCAATGTAATTTAAACAACATTCACAACATCAATTGGACGAGAAAATGAGTATTTCCATTAATAATAACAAGTACATGATACAACCTCTTGCCGACAACCAATCTGAACCAAGAACTAAGTCTCTCCACTTGTACCTCCACCACTTCAATCCCCCATGCAATGGCAAACTCAAACTATGAAAGGAGTTTGGTAGGTGAACATAAGGAGTTCACAACAACAAGGATCAATGAGTGTAGACTCAAGTCACAACAAAAATCCACTAGAGTTATCTTGCTCTCTCTTTCTCCTCCTTCCATGTACCATAAGAGCTCAATATATAACCTCCCAAATGTAGGTGAAAGGTCGAATCTAGTCATTTCGGGAGTACATGGAGGGCCAAAGGTCACCCTAAGACCGCTTTTTGGAGTAAAAAGTAATTATCTATTAGTTTTTACCATTTAACTAGGTGTACGCTGGCTATAGTGGAACAACCTGCGTATACGCTGACTATATTGGAACAACTAGCATATAGGAACAAAAATAGGGAAAAGTATGTTCCTGGAGGATAAAATGTGGATCTGAGTCTATAAAATGAGTACTGAAGGCCAATCAATGTTGATGCTCACAAGGTGGAAAAATATGCTGTAACAGATGCCCCCTAATGTGTGAGGTCAGATAAACTACTATGATGGCCGAAATACATTATAAATCTTAGAAGTGGAGTGATGGAGACACAACTGGAAAGAGTAGCCCACTCGTCATAATACAATAATATCTCTAGATACATGTCAGTACAATACAACAATCTAATACAATGGCCATGAATAGGCAGTACATAGTAAATACATGTCATAGGCGAACATAGCCATGATCCATACAGTAAGATACGGTCTCCTGCTGAAAAGGAAACAATCTGGAGGTACAAATTGCTAATATATGAGAAATGAGATCTCATAAGTACAATCACAATCATGAGTAGAATACTGTATGCCACTACCGTCTGGGGTCTTCTACACAAACCATCTACGGTGCAAGTCCCATCAAGTGAATAATTAAAGGTGTTGAAGTCAAACCTGATGTGACATCATCTGATTACCGGTCAATGATGTATACCGTTAATAGATGCGAGACAACCCACCAATAATGAAAATGGGCATCAAGGCACAAAGTACAATCATCAAAGTGTGAATAGATGTGTTGAGGTCGAACACTAAGATGAATCCATCGATCAGGGGACATTGATGTATTCCCAAAACTGTCGATGGCGAGAGAAACTACCGCTAATGATTGCAAGCCTCAAGGTACTCAATCGACTCTAAGTCTCAATTCCAGAATAAATGAGTTGAAGTCAATGGAATGAAACTCGCTAGAAGGAGGGCATTAAGGAATCCCGCATCAACCAACAAGAGGTAACAACTACGCCGAAATATTTGGAAGAACTCAGACGAACGGATTGACTTAATAAGGATGGCCGACATGCAATAGTCAAGAGATCTGAGGAGTGGCCAACTTTGGCTTTAGGACTTCCTTTGAACAAGAGCATGAGCAGATGGATAGACTTAGGCAGTATGGACTCAAAGTAACAATGGCAGTTTGCGACACATGAGGCATCGACAAAGGGGGCTCCATAATGACTGGAAGCTTAACTAGCCGGTGGAGTAAAATCTGAGAAACGAGTACAGCTCCTAAGCTCCAACTATAGTCCCAAATCATAATGGATGGAATGGAATAAATGCTCTGTTCAAAGGCGACACGAAAACTGCCAACAAAAAGTGGTAAACATTGTCCGTCCGGCTTTTTGGAATATTTTATTTTTTTTGTCTTTTTCATATTTGGAAAAGCTTGAAAAAGAATAAAATTGCTCTTAGTACAACATGTGAGGGAACGAGTGTCAAATAGTGAGCAAACTAGTTCCAAGCAGTTGAACATACCTATGATCAATGCAAGGAAGCATGTGCAGGAGATGGAAACTAGGGGGGGTATTCCTTCAGGGTAAAGGGTCGTCAAATTGTGAAAGGCAAATGAAAGCTCTACTTGGATCGAAAGGGAAAGTGCTCAGGCACATGGCTAATGATTGAGTAAGCTGGAGCCGACACAAGGCTCAAGCGGCAAGTAGGATGATGCAATGTAATCACAACTTGATAAAAATGGGGGAGTCCTTATGGGAGATGGCCAGCATAAGACAAAGTAGAGTATGATTCTTTATGACAAATTCATGGCGTAACTACAAAGGTCTCTCAATCCTAAGGAGAGACAACGACATGGGCGCAAAAATGCATAAAAAGGCTCTAACTAGGGAACCCATGGTCGGATAAGCTCTACTGCCAAATAACGACACTTCTATAGAAATGTAAAGGTTCTGTGTCGATTAAAAAGTGGGGTCACACCTAGGGTTAATAACAAATGGTCAAAGGTCAAATGCATAATGCAAGTGAAAATGACATCTAACATATATGATGGGTGTAAATAATATCTGTCGTAGGCGCGAAACGGTAAAAAAACCAACTCTCGTCGGAAAAATATGTTCAAAATGGTACTCCAGGACGACATATTAGTCCAAAACAACTTAAAACGGTAAAAACTATAGGAAAGTGGGTTTTAAAAACTATAAATAGTAATAAAAAATTACAATTACTATTCCATTTTCACATTTTACCCAAATAGGAGTTTTGGTTAGTTTTCACCTAAGATTTTAGTCGCTGATTCTGGGAGCTAGGGGCGTCCATTTCACGATCCGTCTAGAGCAGGTTAGTCATCTCATCCTCTTCTTCCATTTCATAGCTTTTATTTCAATTTTTAGTGGTCCAATTTTTTTATTATCCCAACCCTACATCTCTATGGCGCTTTACGCGGGCTATAGCTTTGCAGGTTGCGGGTAGGGCCTCCTGGACGTGGTCAACGCATGCATTGCCCGGTACGGACGCGATTGTGAAATTTTTTTCCCACGTACAAGGCCGTGAACGTGGTTTTTTAAATGATAAAATCTAAAAAAACTTTTGTGTTTACATCCAGGATGGTTCTAGAGTGGAGGGAGAAGGAACATGATGTTGTGGATGAGAATGTCTGCCAAGATTTACCCGCGCAACAAGCACTACAAGTGTGTGGTATCTTCAAATTCTGGAGCATTGGGGGTTTAAGGGCCCAAAACCAATTGCTTCGTCGACTGATTGATTACTGGGATGTACACGCGCAGAAATTCAACCTGGATGGTCAACTGCTCTCATTAGAGGTGGATGACATATACTTTATTACAGGGTTGTCCTTCTGAGGGGATGTTGTAAGTCTTCGGTCTCGCAATGTAGGTGGTGGGATCACCATTACTGACTATATAGACCGAACTATATACCCGGTACCCAAAAGGTGGGGATTCAGATTCCTATTGGTTCCATTGTGAGCTTGAGCATGAAGATAATAGTGCTCACCCTCGTGAGATTCACAGGTTCAACAGCTTTACATCAGGCTTCAAGGCCAGTGATGTTCTACGCAGCAGAGTGCATGAGACCTATAGTGTATGATTGGTGCACAACATTACTGGTGTCTATGAAGACCCAGTTAACGGAGTGTAAGCTTGGGTAGGCAAAGAACTTCTGGTTTGACAGTATACTATGCAGCTTCTTCTTCGAGAGTTCTGAGTCTTAGTTCGAGGGTTGAAGTCCCTCCGCACAGTCTTCGTGACCCATCCCTGACCTAATGGGCAGAGGTACTGACGCAATAGGGTGGTGGCCAACATGCATCACCATATTCAGATGAGTTCTTCCACTGGTGGGATCGATAGGTCATCACCATCGATGACTACCCATATGAGGGGATAGACTACCGAGGCGACCGCGACATGTCACTCCCTCCAGGGGCCGCATTCGGAGACATCAGTATGTTACTCTTTTTATGTTTTGTATATATTTAATTTTTTGTATTTTTGATTATAAGTGAAATGCAAAAATCTTTTTGGTGTGGTGACACATATTGACACTTGACTGTTTGCTCATAGATGCTGGTCCATGAAGACCAAAGGGATACCTGAGACATCGTTGTCGAGGCAGGGGTGGAGAGGTGGTTGGCGCTATAGTAGAGTGCACATTAGAGATAGTACGGTTCAACCTGTCCCTTATGACTACCAGAGTACCTCTCATTGAGGTAGAGCATTTGCCAGAGGCGATGCAACGACATGTTGTAGGAGTACTGGGCACTTGGGTGCGGTTACTGCAGCACATAGCCAGTGCAGTGCATTACTATGTTCAGACACATCCTGTCGAGGCAGCTATGCCGCCCCATAGGGATTAGATATCTCAGAGTCCTATATTTTGTATCGATTATGTATATTTTTGAGAGCTACGGGCTCGAGTTATGTACTGTGACACCACTATTTGGACTTATTATTTATGAAAAGCTATGACTCTCCGGTTCTACTATATGTGTATGTACAAATGTGTGAATGAATGTTTATTTGTGTGCTTCTTTAATGATGAGACAAATTCCAATCTAGGACATAATTAGCATATGCATTAGATACATGATTAAAACATCTTGGAACATGAATGTATGTAATGGAAACAAAATAACGTTCCTAGAGTCTTACCTTTAAGAACCTCCGTAGTAATGTAGTATACCTCACATGTTACTGGCCATTCAATTGAGACACAACCAGCTGCGAGTCTAGGCAGACTTCTAAATACTGGATACCATGCGAGATGGCATCACGAAGTAGGTCAAATATGATACTGTAGTTAGCCACATTGTTGGATGTAGGACCAAGACAAGCGCCTCTCGAAGACACAATCTAATGGTGAGGTGAATAAATGACCCATGCAACAGAAGTGAGTTGCTTCATATGACGGCTAGCACCATACGTGAAACCAAAGAATGTTAATTTTTGAGCATAAATTCACATATACTCTAGGATCTTTACTGAGAGAATAACATGTACAACATATTAAGTATAACAATGCATATCAATCACACCAAGCAATCACATGAGACAATAGACACACAGAGTTTCACTGGGGAAAACCATAAAGGTGAAAAACCCCACAACTTCCTCAGATATAGAAAGAGCAATGATACAACCAAAGTACAAGAGATAGTCTTCTCCTAGCCGCTGATCCTCCTCCTCACATGTGCGCCACTTTCCGAGTGATGGAAGAGTGAGTAATGAGATGATGAAATAGAGATCTCCCGATCTGTATTTATACTTGTCCTGTACTTCCCAATAAACCAGTGGGGCCAACTTGTCTAACTTAGCCTAATAACCCATGGTTACATTAATCATGGCCAACCCCTTACTAGGTGGTCTAATAACTCATCAGCAAGTTACAACACTTGCGACACTTGTCAATACAAATGACGACACTTCCGTATAGAGGAATAATACATCTCTATAGGAGTACAATAAAATACATAGATGAAATACATTCCAAAGTTACATATACATCAACACTCCCTCTTAACTAGGAAGGTATTTCTCGACACAGATCTGCTAGCACAAGTCTTCTTCTCTGGATCATCATCACTGGATCATCGTCATCGTCACTGTTGTTGCTATCTCAATCAATCTCCGATCTACTCGTCATAGGAAGTTCTACAGAGCCAGTCCTTTTTCATACTGGATGTAGGCCCACCACCTATAGGTATTCATCATCACTGGCCATACTGTGGAATCCTCATGATGTATTACATGCATCACAAAACCTTGCAAGAGAATTCAGGCTGTTACGAGCACATGGCTCTACCTGTCGGATCTCTCAGGATCTTTTACATGTGACTATCACAAAACCTTAAAAGAGTGTCTTGCCAAGCAAGATCTCTAAAGAGTCTCTGAGGCCTTTTTCATCCTGTCCAGATCTCCAGGATATATTATATGTGACCCCTACCACAAAACCTTAAAAGAGTGTCTTGCCAAGCAAGATCTCTAAAGAGCATATGAGGCCTTTTCCATCCTGTCCAGATCTCCAGGACTTATTACATGTGGTCCCCACAAAACCTTAAAAGAGTATCTTTCCAAGCAATATCTCTAAAGAGCATCTGAGGCCTTTTTCATCCTGTCCAGATCTCCAGGACTTATTACATGTGGTCTAGCAAAACCTTAAAAGAGTGTCTTGCCAAGCAAGATCTCTAAAGAGCATCTGAGGCCTTTTTCATCCTGTCCAAATCTCCAGGACTTATTACATGCTACTCTTGCACAACCTGTTCACGGCCACAGAGTATCAACCTGATACTCACCATACATCATCCTGATGTACATGATCATCCTGATCATCATCACTACATCGTCCTGATGCATGTCATTTGGAGCAACATCCTGAAGCTCGTCATCTATGATCATCCTGATCATACCATGCATCCACCTGATGCATACCAAGTATCTACCTGATACATATCATCATACATGACCCACCTGATCATACAATGTATCCACCTGATACATACACAGATACATGATCCACTTGATCATATTATGTATCCACTTGATATATATCAACATACATGATCTACCTAATCATACAATTGTATCCACCTGATACATATATAGATACATGGTCGAAGCATCCAACATGATGCATATACATATACATGATCCAACTTATCATAACAAGCATCCAACATGATGCATATACATATACATGATCCAACTGATCATAGCAAGCATCCAACATGATGCATATACATATACATGATCCAACTTATCATAACAAGCATCCAACATGATGCATATACAGAGCAGTAACTGGAGCATCGTTCTGATGCTCATCATCCAACGCTTACATCCACAGCCATGGGAAGGATCCTCCTCTCACCATGCTTGGAATGGCTCCTGCAAATGTGTCCATCACTTCTTCCTCGAAGTGTCGTCATTCTGAAGAACACCAAGCCTCTCTCTGAAGTATTCAAACTTCACTCTGGCTAGTGGTTTCGTCAACACATCTGCAACCTGCTCATCCATCGCAACATACAGGAGCTTCACTGCTCCTCTCTGCAAAATATCCCTAATATAGTGATATTTGATCTCAATGTGCTTCGACCTGTCATGGAACACCGGGTTCTCAGACAACTTCACACAACTCTGGTTGTCACAAAAGATACCAGTAGCCTCCAATGGGAGATCAAATAGCTCAGACAGTAGCTTCCGGATCCATACTGCCTCACAACTAGCCAAACAAGCTGCAACATACTCTGCTTCGACTGTACTCGGTGCTACACAGGACTGCTTCCTGCTAAACCAAGAGATCACACCTGATCCCATACTGAAGCAACACCCGAATGTGCTCTTCCTATCTACAACACTGCCTACCCAATCTGAATCAACATAACCCTGCAGGTTAAAATTTTGATTCGCATCATACTTGAGCCCATAATCAATTGTACCCTTCAGGTACCTTAGAATATGCTTTACAGCAACCAGGTGAACACCTCTGGGATCCGTCAGGAACTGGCTCAATGTGTTCATCGCAAAGCAAATATCTGGTCTCATATTCGTCAGGTACATCACGGACCCAATCATCTGACGATACATCATGACATCAACTAGATCAGATGAAGCATCACACCGAAGCTTCAGGTTCATTCCATAGGTGTGGCCATGGCCTTGTAGTCCATCATCCCGAACCTCTTTAGGATGTCTACTGCATACTTCCCTTGTCCAAGGAAGATTCCATCTACACTCTGCCACACCTCCATGCCTAGAAAGTAGTGCATCATACCCAAGTCCTTCATCTCGAACTCGGCTGCAATATTCCTCTTGGTATCGGCAATCAATCCATCCTCTCCTGTTACAAACAGGTCATCCACATACAAGAGTAGCATCAGAGGATTGGCTCGAATATGCTTTACTCTTGGTAAAGCCCAAATTGGATAGAAAGCTATCTATCCTACCATATCAAGTCCTGGGATCTTGCTTGAAGCCATACAAGTCTTTCTTCAGTCTGCACACATATGACTCCCTGTCATGTGTCTCAAAACCAAGTGGCTACTCCACATACACTTCCTCCTCGACTACACCATTCAAGAAAGTTGTCTTGACATCCATCTGGTGTATCTTCCATTTCATCACTGCAGCCAGGGAAAGTACTGATATGATGGAAGTGTACCTGGCTACAGGAGCAAAAGTTTCTTCATAATCAATCCCTTCTTTCTGGGAGAAGCCACGAGCTACAAATCTCGCTTTGTACTTTTCTATGCTACCATCTGCAACATGCTTGATTTTGTAGATCCACTTGGAAGTCACAACAGACTTCCCTTCAGGTCTTGGGACTACATCCCAAACATCATTATTCATGATCGACTAGTATTCCTTGACCATGGCATCCTTCTATTCTTTCTTTTCCACTGCCTCTTCATAACTGGAAGGTTCTTTGTTCATAATATCACAGAGTAAAGCAACATAGATGGTATGTGATCTAGTTCTCTTCTTTGCTCTGTGTTCTTCTTCTGGAATTCCATATCTTTCTACATCTTGAATGAGATCTCTAGCCCATGTAGGTTTCCTCTTGTGAGAGTTATTCTCATGGGGTGGATCTACATGTATTTGTGGATCTTCAACTTCACGATTTGCTTCTGGAATTGATTCAGTCATGGTGGTGTCTTGAAATATGTTTTCCTTTGGTTCTTCATGATCTTCAACAGTTGTCTTTCTTGATTTGATGAAGGCTGAGTTTTCATCAAATGTTACATCCCTGTTGACATCAATCTTCTTGAACCCTGGAAAGTATATTCTGTAAGCGTTCGAGCTTTCACTATACCCCACAAAGATGCCCTTCTTTCCTTAAGGATCTAGCTTTGTCCTCTTTTCCTTTGGAACATGAGTGTATACTGGACAACCAAATATTCTGAGATGGCTGACTTCAGGTTTCTTACCAAAGAATACTTCTTATGGTGTCTTGTTGTCCAATATATTGAGAGGTGTTCTGTTCTGCACATATACAGCTGTCCTAGCTGCTTCTGCCCATAAATGCATAGGAAGATCTTGGTCATGCAGCATTTCCCGTGCTGCTTCCATGATTTTTCTATTCTTCCTTTCTGCAACTCCATTATGTTGTGGATTGTAGGTAACAGTCAACTCCCTCTTAATCCCTGAATCACTGCATAGCTTCTTGAAATCACCTGAAGTGAATTCTACGCCATTGTTGGATCTGAAGGTCTTGATCTTCTTATCAGTTTGATTTTCCATCAAGGCTTTGAATTCCTTGAACTTATCAAACACTTCATCTTTGTTCTTCAAGAAATAAATCCAATTCTTCCTAGAGAAATCATCAATGAAAGAGACATAGTATACATACCCACTCAGAGAACTGGATGACATCGGACCGCATACATCGGAGTGGATAATTTCCAAGATTCCTTTAGCTTTGCTTTCACTGCTTGGAAATGCCTTCTTAATGTTCTTTCCTTTTGCACATCCTTTGGAAACACCTTCATGCTTTGACTTGATTTCGGGAAGACCTTATATAACTTTGCTTGCAATTGGTAGTGCTTTGTAGTGCACATGTGCAAGCCTTCTGTGCCAAAGTTCACTTGGCTCCATGGATTCATGTATCATGGCATGTTCAAGTTGTCCCTTCAATTTGTATAATCCTCCCTCTTGCTCTCCAATCACTATTGCATCATCTATAGTTTTACCCTTTGGCCACATTAGGACTTGGCCATCTACAAATGCAACCCTCATGCCTTTGGCATCCAATGCATATATGGAGAGTAGGTTCTTCTTGAGCCCTGGTACACATAGAACATCTTTCATCTTCAAAGTCTTCCCAGAGTCTAGGTTGTAGGAGGCTTCACCACTTCCTTTGATAGGATATTGATATTCATCCCCAAGTTTCACCTTATGGGGTGACTCATGTTCAGATAGATTTGCAAAAGATTCTTTAAACCCAGTAATGTGTTTGGAAGCCCCACTATCAATAAGCCAATCATTACATCCATGGGAGATAGTACCTGTGAGAGCAGAGATTAGAACATATTCATCTTCATTAGATGAGTCATCACTTTCTGCTCTAGCCTTCTTCTTGGGAGGTTCATCATCCTCAGCAGCATGAGCATGATATCTCTTCTTGTTTCCCTTCTTCTTGATGTTGTTGGAGTTGTTGTCCCTTTTGTTCTTGGGACAATCTGTAGCAAAGTGTCCCTTCGCATGACATGTGAAGCATCTTAGATCCTTCTTACCCTTTTTAAGAGGTTTCTTGTGATGAGAGTGCTCCTTCTTGGGCTTGCTTCTTTTGGTGTGAGCTGTGAGAGCTTGATATTCACTTCCCATGTTTTCTTCTCGGGCTACAAACCTAGCCTCTTCTTGTGAACATTCCTCCCATAGTCTATTGAAGGAGATCAACTTCCTTCTTGCACATATTCCTTGAATGAAGGAATCCCATGACCTAGGTAGGCCATTCAAAGTGGTCATGACAACTTCACCATTATCCACCACTTCATCTACAGCTTCAAGTTGTTCCTTGATCTGAGAGACCTTGGAGAAATAGGATTGAATGGTTTCTCCATTCTGAAGCTTTACCCCTTTCAATTGATTTCGCACAGTCATCTTCGGATTTATGTTCTTCCCTTCAAATAGCTTGGTCAGGGAATCAAACATCTCCTTAGGTGTCTTCAGAGATGACACATGTGGGATGAGATGGTCCTTGATAGAATCAACAATGATCCTCTTTGCCTTAACCAAGTTCTTCTTGCGAAGAGCTTTAGCCTCTTCTCCCTCTGGGACAGGAACCTCTTCACTTATATAAGTGTCCAACTCATTTTCTTCTAGGATTAACCCAATCCTATACTTCCATGCTCGAAAGTTATTAGCCCCTTCAAGCTTATCCTCAAGCGTGGTGTGGTGAGACATCTTAAAGAGTACTTCAAATGGAAATAGAAAAGATTTAGGTCGTACCACTTGATTTGCTTAAAACTGGATCTGGTCCCAGATTAGGGTTTTTCAGAGAAGCCCTAAAAATTCAAACTTTGAGTTTCAAACTTCTAAAAGGATAGAAAGATGTGTCTTGATGAGCTGATCAGCCTGGTATATTCAGATTTTGAGATCTGCAAAGTTTCACCCTTCAGAAATGCCTTTTAGTCTTCTCGTCACTAGGGAGGACCCTGAATTAGGGTTTGAGTTTCTCGGAGCTTCACCCAACCAAAAATCTCAATCCAAAGCTCTAAAATTTGATTTTTCCAAGGAGCTTCCAGCTATGTCCTCAAAATTCATAAATTCCTATTTTTGTGGAAACCCTAATTTTTAGGGCCAAAACTAAAAGTGCTCGAAATTGAATTCTAATTGGATAGATAGGTTCTCCTTGATGAGTAGAGTCAATCTACCTTATTGCGTTTCCAAAATCTATGGAGAGAAACCCAATAAACAAGAAAACCTAGTTTCTGCCACTGCACAATGTCTTCTTCTCAGGGAAGCTCTGATACCATGTTAATTTTTGAGCATAAATTCACATATACTCTAGGATCTTTACTGAGAGAATAACATGTACAACATATCAAGTATAACAATGCATATCAATCACACCAAGCAATCACATGAGACAATAAACACACAGAGTTTCACTGGGGAAAACCATAAAGGTGAAAAACCCCACAACTTCCTCAGAGATAGAAAGAACAATGATACAACCAAAGTATAAGAGATAGTCTTCTCCTAGCAGTTGATCCTCCTCCTCACATGCGCGCCACTTTCCGAGTGATGGAAGAGTGAGTAATGAGATGATGAAATAAATATCTCCCGATCTCTATTTATACTTGCCTTGTCCTTCCCAATAAACCAGTGGAGCCGACTTGTCTAACTTAGCCTAATAACCCATGGTTACATTAATCCGGGCCGACCCCTTACTAGGTGGTCTAATAAATCATCATCAAGTTACAACACTTGCGACACTTGTCAATACAAATGACGACACTTCCGTATAGAGGAATAATATATCTCTATAGGAGTACAAAATACATAGATGAAATACATTCTGAAGTTACATATACATCAACAAAGAACATAGGAGATTCCGCTGACATCTGTCCACCAAACGAAAGTGGATCAGTAGATCTAGACAACCAAGAGAAAAATAAACTATGTACAAAAGCAACTAGACAATAGTATACAAAATTATTAGCTTGAGCTGGAAGCTCAAGCATAATACCAATTGAGGTAGAGCCCATTTCTAGGCTCCTTCAAGGAGTTCCCCTCATAGTCTGCCAATTCATAGGCTCCTTTCTCAAGGACACGCCTCACTATGTAAGGACCATGCCACATGGGGTTAAAATTTCCTACCCCCGGGGGTTCCTTAGCTTGGTCATATAAGAGGACCAAGTCACCTTCAACATACTACCAGGGACAGACAGACCTATCATACTGAACCTTGACACAACGTTTGTTGGAATCTATGGCCACGACAGCATCTCGACGCTGCTCAAGGTGAACCAAACGTTGCTCAACATCTAAGGTGTCAAGTAGGAGCTCTATGGCTAGTTTCAATGAAGGGATTTCACATTCAATCAACAATACAGACTCCACACCATGTGCTAGTTGAAATGGTGAGAAACCGATGGCAGTCTTAACTACGGTTCAATATGCCCACAAAGGAAGATATAACATGATGTGCCAGTTGCTCTTGCTTTGCTGGATGGTAGGTTGGAGAATGGTATTTAAGGACTTCTTATCTGCCTCGACCTGACCATTTTCTTGGGGGTAGTAAGAAGATGAATGATCTTGATGAAACCCAAGATTGAGTGACAATTCCGCCATCATTTTGTTTTGAAAGTGACTGCCATGGTTAGCGACAATCTCTTTCGGGATACCGAAATAAGCGATAATCTGATTGAATATGAAGTGGGCTGCAGTAGCACCATCGAATTTTACGGTCTGCATGGCGTCAACCCATTTGGAAAAGTAGTCCACGGGCACAATGATATGGTGATGCTCGCCAGCCAAAGTCGGTTTGTAATCCTTGAAATCCACCCCCCACTTAGTGAAGGGACCGACGGTGATGACTGGATGAAGGGGCGCAGGATGCGAGTGTACATTTTGAGAAAACACCTAGCAAGGGTGACATCTCTTCATGACGTTCATACAATCTTTGAAGATCGAAGGCCATAAGTAACCCGCTCGCATGATACGTTGGGCTGTCGCAAGCCCAGATAAGTGACCACCACACGCCCCACTATGGAAATCATTTAGCACTAACTCCGCTTCTTCGTGAGTCAAACAACGACGGAGGATAGAGTCCTTTCCCCGACGATACAAAGTGTCGCTGATGATGACATAATCTTTAGAATGATGTCTCACACGCCGTCGTTCATCTCGTGAATAGTGCAAAGGGAACTTCAAATTTGGAGATATATGATGATATCCCCATACCAAGGTTTCGTTGACGCGATAAGAAACAAATGCTCATCCACAAAAGAGTCTTCATGGACGATATCCTCATCAAGTCGCGGGAAATCTGACATGAGCTCAAAGAAAACCAAGGATTTCACCGACTTCTCCGAAGCAAAATTGAGATCAAACTCCTGAAGAATAACAATCCATTTATTATACTTCCCTTCAATTAAGCGTCGTGAAAGCATGAACTGAAGTGGATTGATGTGTGCTATGACAGTGGTTTTCCTAAGCATTTTGTAATGCTGTAAACGTTGGACTGCATGAATAGTCGCAAGTGCCAACTTCTCCACATGAGTGTATCTTAGCTCAGCGTCTACTAAATTTCGACTAAGATAATAGACAACATGCTCTTGGAGCGCGTCATCCAGCTGAACTAAGACCATGCTAATCGTCTCAAGAGATGCGGCCACATAAAGCAAGAAATCCCTAGCAAAGTTGGGTGGGCTAAGCAAAGGGGCCAATACCAAAGCTTTCTTCAAAGCATCGAAAGACTGCTGGGCTTGCTCATCCCAGATAAACGGTGTGTCCTTCTTCAAAGGTTGCGCGAAACCTTTGGTAATACTGGCATAATTCACTATAAAATGTCGCAGGAAAGTGGCTCTCCCTTGGAGGCTCTAAAGTTGAATTAAGTTACGTGGGGGAGGAAACCGAAGTATTTCCTCAACCTTAAGAGGATCGACTCTTATACCCTCTTTGGAAACTACGAACCCTAAAAGGTGACCCATTTTCACAACAAATATGCACTTGTTGGGATTCAACCGAATCTTGTAACATCGACACTTTCGAAAATGAGATGGAGGTGTTTGGGGCGGTCCACTCTCTTACGAGAATGGCCAACAAGATCATCCAAGTATGCCTCCACTATATGCTTAAGGTTGTGAAAATAATAAGTAATGGCACGTTGAAAAGTAGCTTCGGCGTTTTTAAGGCCAAAGGGAATTTTTCGGTATGCAAATGCACCCCAAGGACATATAAAAGCAGTTTTATGTTGATCCTTGGGGGCTTAATCTGGATCTAGTTATATCCTGAGAAACCGTCCATAAATGAAAAAACCTCGCTCCTCGCTCCCTGCACACGCAACCAAGATTTCATCTATGAATGGAGTGGGAAAGTTATCTTTCGGACACGCTCGGTTCAGATCTCTAAAATATTTGCATACACAGATGGTTCGTTGCTTCTTATCTACAGGAACGAGATTTGACACCCAGTCAGTAAGGGGAACTGGGTAGATGAAACCAACTTTAAGTAGTTTCTCCACCTCTGCCTTAATCATGACTGCCTTCCTAGGATTCATAGCACGAAGTCGTTGCTGAACTGAATTAACATTGGGATATGTCTTAATCTCATGTTCGACAATACTAGGGTCTATTCCTAGCTTCTCCTCATAAGACTAAACGAAAAACATCCCTAAATTCCTTGAACAACTCAGTGTATATACAGATCTCATCGGGAGAAAAATTAGCACCGATATAAACGTTCTCTATCTTTCCTGGTGTGTGATATATGTTGATCGGTATCGTTGCTGAGATATTATCCATATTCCCCTCCACGTAAATCCCATGTGAATCTAAAGGAGCCACAGGGTGACCAACCTTCTCTGCAAGAGTCGTCCTCAACTCTTCTCGCTCAAGAAGATCGAGGTTAGGAATAAAATAAGAGCGATGATGCAAATATTGCCAAGGCCTCTCACTACCACACATGGCCTCAATGATGGATTCATCCAAAGGCAAAGTACCATCAAGACAATCGTGTGAGCAAGACGAGTCGGCTGCCCATGCAAGCGGCATAACAGGATATTCCTCTTATGTCTGTGAAGAGGAGAGATCCAGTTCTGCAGTGGCTTGTTGAATTTCACGGTATGCAAGTTCAGTTGCAGATAGTGGCATAGCCATTCCAATGTGTGAAATGTCTCCAGACGGGGCACTCGCGGATGGTAAAGTCCACGAATCATTAAAATACGAGGTCCGTAAAGGTACATTATTTAAAGAGGATGGCGCACTATCGGAAACGGTTCCAATAAAAGAAATTGGTGCAAGAAATTCAAATTATCCCATCAAGGATGGATACAATCCTACACCAATGTTCCCAGTTGCCGACTGAGAATCTTTAATTTGGGGAACAATAGTTCTCGGCGATGCTAAGAAATTGGAACTAGGGAAATCTAGCTGATCAACCATCACAATTCTGCGTTCATGAGGAAAGAAAATAACTCTAAACACAAAGGACACGATCGCTCGCATTGCATAGATCCAATTCCTACCCAGAAGAAGGTTGTAGTCGATGGGAGCATCAACCACCTCGACTTCAATAGGCACAGATTTCCCACCCAAGTGGACCTCAAGGGAAGGGAGAATACCATGCGGCTTAAATGACTAACCATCGAACGTAGTAAGCATGGTCATGGATTTTGACAAGGGAGGAGAGCCAAGAGATTTCCAACAATCCAATGACATTATTGAGGTGGAAGCACCTTTGTCAACCATCGTACATTTAACGAATTTATCTAAGCACCTCACATGGACTTGAAAATCCAAATGATAAGGTAAGCGAGGCTGGATATCAGTAGTGCCGAATTTAATGACGTTAGGTCTACCCTCATCCCGGACTCCCAAAGCAAATAGAAGGGCGTTCCTCTGCGAAGGACATGTCTGTAAAACCTCAAGGGCTGATATGGCACACAGAGTTTGGCCCAAATATTCTACAATGGAGTAGTTCTGCGTGGCTGGAGCATTGGGATTATGCGCCGAGCGCTTAAGAACACCTTTCGGTATCCGTGGCATAGTAGTGGGCTTCTCGATATGCAGAGAAGAGTCAGGAGGAGGAGGAGGCTCATTCCCCATATTCGGTTGTGGTGCACCATAATCGCATTGACGAGCAGCAACACTAACCTCATATTTAACCATGTTCACGCATCCGTGGCCACCGACACGAGAAGAGGACGTCGAAGTTTCAGTAGTCCCATAGCCAGTGACGGGAGCATTCGAAGCCATATTCTGATGATGCGGAAGGGGATCCTTCAACATAGCTGGGCTCTATGCAAGATGCTTCGATGCTTCTTCAATTCGAGGACACTAGTGAGTAAGATGATCATCCCCACAAAGTTTGCAAGGGAATTTCACCTTACATCTAGGCTTACGGTCCCCACCAGCATTTCTGCCGTCCCAAGGAGGGTTGGCGTTTTCTTTTCTAGGAGTATTTCGATTACTTCCATTATTCCCAGTATTCCCACCCTTACGATTGTTTCTCCCCTTCTTCTTTCCACCAGGCTGCTGTTTACCTAGTGGGTTTGCCGACTATATAGAATGGACATCGGATGATTGGGTGGAAGTGGACGAGGCATGAGCCTATCTGGCGGTAGATTGGATAATAGAAAAATTTTGTATTTGATTTGTAACCAAGTCTACGGGTCGAGTCTCATGGATCCAACAATGCCATAAACATGTGGTCCAGGAACAGGCTTGGGCTCATGACGTGAGTGTGGTGTGTTAGGAATAATGTTGTATAAGATACCAGACTGAGCGTATAGTAAATCTAGCTATCAGGCTTTGAATATAGCTTGCTCCTCAGTCGTAATGCTAGACATCGAAACGTCCTTAGAGATATAGGGAAGCAAAGACTTGAGGAACCACTCCAACATAAAATCTGGAGGAATGTTGGCTTTCACTAGTCTCTTTCATCGACGCCACTCTTGAATGTGATCAGATATGTGCGTGGCCTTGTTCTGGCAGAAGGTAGATAAAAGTTCAGTGCCAGTATCGTAGCGAACCGACAACTGAAAGTGATCTAAGAAAACCTAGGCATCTCATTAAAACCCCTGTAAGTGCCCCCAGGCAACTCGACGTACTATTTTGCGGCTGCCCCCGTGAGGGTGCGTTGAAACAATCTCAAACGAATGGAGTCGTGATTTAACAAATTCGAGGAGCACCAAAGGTGAAAAGTAGTAACATGATCACCCGAATCCTCACCATTCTTCCCTTTGAACTTTGGAATGTCAGAAGGGAGTTTGGTAGGGACTGGAGGCCAAGTAGGATCGTGACACACTGGATCATTTGTGAGCATCGAAAGATCTGGTAGATTCAAACGAGCAAGAAACGGGAGCTGCGACTATAAAGTTGGATTGTAAGATCCCAAAAGAGGCTGACCTTGCGGACCTAAAGGATGATATGAACCATGAACATAGGGATGATAACCATCTCCACCCTGACTCGTGTAAGGGTATGGAGGTATATGTGTGTTATAAGCACCATAGTGAGGAGGGTTGTAGTAAGGGCCAGAACCAACTGCATTATAAGAAGGATTACCACCATAATAATGGGGCATGCTAGTCATAGCAGGAGCAGTCGAGTGATGACCATAAAAAGGTATGTTCCCACCTCCCATGTTAGGAGGGACATGCAGGTTAGAAAATGTGGTCGTAGTCATGGGTATATGTGTATAAGCATGTGTGTTAAATTGTGGAATATGAGCCGTGTTATGAGAAGTGTTCCCACTGAAATGGGGGGTAGTCCTGGGAGGTGGTCCTCCCCCAACAGCTGTAGTAGCTGAGGGGATGTGACCAAACCTTAATTGAAATGGACTAAAAGAGGGTGCACTGCCCCCGGAGGGAGTAGTGCCCCCAGCACCAAGGCTAGAGTTAGCTTGACTACCCGACGAAGTGGATGTAACATTCGAATTAAGACTGGGCATACCAAGTGAAAAGGGATTAGTGGTCGAAGGATTTGTAGTTTTATTAAGATCTGGCATCCCATATTGGAAACCATGTGAATATGTACCACCAAATGGGTCTGACTCTGGGGGTAGGTTCGACCTAAAACCCGTAGGAGTGACGTGTGGGGGTGAACCTCCCTCCCCAACATCTCTAGGAGTGGAAGGAACGGTGTGTCCATCGACATCACTTGATGAAGTCACGGGAATTCCTCATGTAGTGCCAGATGCAAAATTCATAATGTAATCTTGAAGCTCGTCAAAAGTATCAAAAGGATCGGAGGGGATCCTCCGATGTATCTTATAAAAAGGATGTGCTACCTCATCAGATGGTAGATCAACCAAATGACGAGACTGATGGACAGGTGGATCTCGCTCCACAATAACTCCAACAAGTCAACAAATCTAAACACCTCCTAACGGCCAGCTAACGATCAAAGAGCACACACCTAAAGAAACTATAGCCAAATGCACACAAACAGGACTGGCTCAAGGGACCTCTTGACACTACAACCGGTATGTCTCGCCTAGGAGAGGCTTGAGACTCCCAAATTATAGCTAGAGGTAACAAGATCAGTTATAAGGGCTCCCTATACAACATGCAACTATACTGTCCAACCCCTATCTGACTCAGGACAATCACAGAATAACCGCAATGAATGGCCTATATGATACCTAGCTAAAGTAACTAAGGCCACCACGTATAACCAATGCTTAGGCGGACAGTCGCAGGTGGGATCCGTCGTATGGGCAGGGTAGATAATCCCAGAACTCAAGAGGGTCAAATCCACCAAGAGCCCCTGTACACGAACAAATCCTGGAAATATATCCCACATTTAGCTAGTATTGGAGGGTTATCTCCGCAATCAATCTCCCGTGACCTTGTGCTTAACTCTAGTTTGAGTAGAGCTTACTGAGAACACTGATGTATACCATGGGTTTCACCACTCCCTGGTCAGACACATAATGTTGGTTCAATAGTCTTGGATTGTTAACTCACAATGATCTATTCCAAGACTCTAAACCTAAGCTAGTTGGTGCACCCTATAAAAGAGAAAATCATTTCTAATCAATTTCAAGATTAAGCGTTGATTTTAAATGGCTGTAATTACTCAAAGGATATGGTCATGAAACGGATGATGTATAAGACTCAATGGTATGCACAATCGAAAAACATTAGACTCATCTATTCAATAAAAGAGCATGCCACCAATATGACAATCAATCCAATGGTTCGAAATAAAATGCAATCTTTTTAAAGTTTCAATGCATAAGCAAGTCCTAGATGAAATCACAAGCACTCTGATGCAAAATCTAGAACATAAAGCAAATATTTTTGTATTTTCTCTTATAAATGGAAGGAAAATGAAAACAATGTTTTTGTATTTTTTCAATATAAATGGGATGAAAAAATGCAAGCAAAATATCACTATTCAGTAAATAAATGTAGAGCATATCACCAAGAAAACCCAGCAAATCCCAAACAGTAAGACCCAGCCAAGCTAATGAGCTATAAAAATGAAAAATGGTGGGAAACCAAAAATCTCAAAAACTAAAGAAAGAGGAGTTTCTGGTCACGAACAGAGCATGGAATAGTCAGGAAACATGCCAACTAAGACTCAAGAACACTCAAAACCAACCCAACAACAACCCAAGGTCAAAAATCAAGCAATCTCGGAGTTGGATGTGACTGTTCAGGGAATAGTAGCGGGTAGACGCGGGCTACAGTACAAACAGTAGCGGGTAGACATGAGCAAAGCTAGTCTGACCTGCGTACATGGAAAAGAAAATGAGCCCAAAAAGAGTCCAACAGCCCATAAAATGCTAGTTTTCTAATGTGAATCCCAATGACCAATCAATGACATAGAAGCTCGACACACAACAACTCAAAATAAGGAAAAATGCCTAAAAATACCCAAAATGGAGGTTCCTCCCCAGCAGAGTCGCCATTTTTGTTATGGAGAAAAAATTCCTATAGCTCGGGGCAGACCACAACAGACAGATGACTGCTAGAAATCAACTCAATTCTCAAACAATGTTATATAAATGACAATGCTAAGATAATGGAGAAAAACCAACCTTCAACCAGATGTTCGAAGTAGATCCCCGTTGAGCTTTCAATCTCTACACTTGGCCCTGCAAATTAGTCTCAACAATGAATACAAGCAAGTGTATATAACATATGAAAGACATTAGCATAATCAATAACATGGTCCATGAGATAACAAGTAAATGTTACCCAATGTAATTTAAACAACATTCACGACATCAATTGGACAAGAAAATGAGTATTTCCATTAATAATAACAAGAAGTACATGATACAACCTCTTGCCGGCAACCAATCTGAACCAAGAACTAAGTCTCTCCACTTGTGCCTCCATCACTTCAATCTCCCATACAATGGAAAACTCAAACTATGAAAAGAGTTTGGTAGGTGAACATAAGGAGTTCACAACAACAAGGATCAATGAGTGTAGACTCAAGTCACAACAAAAATCCACTAGAGTTATCTTGCTCTCTCTTTCTCCTACTTCCATGTACCATAAGAGCTCAATATATAACCTCCCAAATATAGGTGAAAGGTCGAATAGAGTAATTTCGGGAGTATATGGAGGGCCAAAGGTCGCCATAAGACCGCTTTTTGGAGTAAAAAGTAATTATCTATTGGTTTTTACCATTTAACTAGGTGTATGCTAGCTATAGTGGAACAGCCTGCGTGTACGCTAGCTATAGTGGAACAACTAGTGTACATGAACAAAAATAGGGAAAAGTATGTTCCTGGAGGATACAATGTGGATCTGAGTCTATGAAATGAGTAATGAAGGCCAATCAATTCTGATGCTCACAAGGTGGAAAAATATGTTGTAACACTGCGCACATTCTCCCACCTGCTACTCTGTTGGGTGTTCGTAACCTTTCTGTTGCCCTTCCTCCCGTTGCTCCTGAATTTGTTTCATGACCTCTACTACCCGTTCTATGAGAACTTCGGATTTCATTTGGAGCTCGTCCAAATGTGTAGCCCTCCGTTGTTGTCTTTCATGGGCCTTTGTTACCCGTTGTTGCATGCTTTTCAGTTCCGTTTCCTTTGTCATTCGTATCATTGTGGGCATCGTTTTGAGCGATCCCTTAAAGGCCTCTAACTATGGCTCCACCTTGCTGAGTTGTCCTTTCAGCGCATTCAGATTGTCATCCTTGACTATACTGCCCCAAAACTTTGTGATTCCTTCTGCGACTGTTTGTGTCGCCTGTTCCATTTCCTGGATCTCTGTTACGGATTCCTCGATCACTGTCTACCGACTCTGAATTTGCTCCGGCGGTGTGCTGGGTATCACTCTAGCCTGGAGCTCTGCACTCTCCTTCCTCAATCTTTCGATAAGGCCTCATAACATGACATTTTCTTCTGGTAGTACCTCCTGTTCTACCTCAGGGGCAGTCTCCGCTACTCTGTAAATGGCCTGCATTAGTTTCTCCCTATTCGATATGGCCTTCTCCTTGTCGGCTAATGTTTGGGCTTGATCTTGCTGGAACCGTTGTATCTTTGTCCCACTGTCATGCGCCTGTTGTTTGTACCGCATCATCTGGTCATGCATGCCGGCTTCTCTGTTGCGGATTTTGGCACTTGCTGCGGTTTGAATTCTATGTAGCGACAACATTGGTAGCATGTTGAAATCTATGTCTATTGAATCAAACTTTCTTATTTTCACATCCATCTCTTCATTCCCTATGTACATCGCATTTGGTAAAAAATTGACTAACTTTGGGTTTGTCCCTTCTCCATGGTCCATCCTGTGCTTTTTCCTTCTTCTCGTCCTGCATGTCCAATTCAGTATCTGTTAGGGTTCTTGCTATTGAGGCTCCATCATGGGTGGACCCCTACGACTGATGTTGCACGAGGTTGTCTTGTCCTGGGACTTCCTTTCGGTTGGTGGAAGCCATGGCTTCCCCGATCGAATTTGGTCAAGCTGGTGTTTGTCCATTTGACATATCCTTCTCGTCAGCTGGGACTTTCCACTTTGTTGGTCATCTGCCGATAATGGAATCTAACTCTTCCTTAGTGAGCTTATACTACGTTGCATGCCAATGATGCGACTTATCTGCTCGAACTTGAATAAAAATCGTGTGGGACTCGACCGATAGCCTTGCAATCTGTCGGTACTTCGTTGCTGTGTGCGCTGATATTTGCGGTATCATTTGGGCATCCATCCGCAGTCTTTCTAACAACACATAAAATTGTAGAATGTTGTCTCTTTGTCGCTCTTTATCAGTTGTTTCCCATAAGTTCTGGTATCACACTCCTTCACGTAACTGAGCTTATGGTGTGTCCATACCCTGATAGTGCTCAGGTTCCCTCCACCTTGCTAATGCGACCAACATTATGAGCCAGGAGTATATAAATGCCTTCCCATTCTCCTACGCATCATATGCATCTTCAATCAGTTCGTGCAGTAGGAATTTGGACCAATTCAATCGCTCTCTTTTGGCACAGAGCTCCGCGGTGGTAAGGATGCCCGAGCTACATTCCCTGGGTCTGTTCTTTCGCACTACTTTAATTATGAGTATCTTTGCCGCAACCCTAATGACCTAGTTCTTAATTGTGTGTATTAGGTACCCTCTGGAATTCTTGTCCACGCCATGCTTCATCCTCAATATTTCCGTAAGCTTCTTGTCGTTGTCCTTCCCTTGGAAAAATTGGGACAGGTCGGTCCCGTCTTTAGGAAGATTGGTGATTCGTGCGATCAAGTCAACTGTGACTGGAATCCTTTCATGCAGCCATAGGTACCCACCATGAAAACAAGCCAGATGTTTCCTGATGTAGGCATTGACCTGTGCTAGCCACCCGAAACGAGGCATTTGGGTAAGGCCTAACAACCCTGACTACGCCAAGCCCACAGCCCAGCCCGCGGGTTCCTTCGTGGTTGGTCCTCCTTTGTGGGGGACGTCAACATAAAGTTCTATGCTTTCTTTGAAATTCGCAAGGTCATGGTCGCTAGACCCCAGCTTCTGTAACTTTGCTACAATGTCCCCTCCTTTAGGAACTTCTTGTGGTATCTCTGGCATTGCAATACTGTATTGTTCGTTCTTGTCTAACCACAGCACTGGTGCCCCTCTCTTTCATGGCAGCACATAGTCTGGTATTTCTAGTGCATAATGCGCTTCCTGCAATACTTCAACGCTTGAAGTACCTGTGTTGTCATCGACGAACTGTGTCGAGGCCTGGGTTCCTTTCTTCATCATGCGACCAGTGTCTGGGGGTCGATTTGTGCTCCTCTTCTTTCTAGCTAGGATGCTGGACATGACTTCTGGCTTCTCCTCTGTAACTGGCATCGGCTCTGGTCGCTCGATACTTGTGCTTGAAATATACACTGCCATGAACTTCTCTGTGGATGCTTTCTCAACACACAATGTGTGTAGCTGACCCCCTGCTTTGTTTTTATAGGGGTGGAGTGTTGCATCCGTTCCATCTTGGACAATAATGGCCAAATCCAATACCGACTCCCCAAATCCATCGCATGCGTCAATATTAATTGTACTGGTTTTCATTTTTGCCGCCGGTTGTTGTGGTTTAACTACTTCATTTATTACCAGATTGGACCCTGCCGCATCATGGCAGCTTTCAACTCATGAAGCATGTTGCAGCTTGACGTAGTCTGCGATTACCCTTTTTTTTCCAGCGTGGCCAACTCTGCTGTGCCGCAGGGTCGCAGTATATTCTTGTGTTCACACTTCTTGTAGTTGTCGTTGATCCCTTCGTACTTTGCTAGTTTGGTGTCATCTACTTCCTGAACTCATCCGTTATTGGTTCTGTGTTCGACGTTCTCACAGTCTCAGCCTGTACTCTGTCCTTATGCCTTGGATTTAACCAGTAGGGCAACCGCTTGACTGGCTTCACATCAGGTTTTAGGGGGATATTCATTTCTCCTAAGTCCCCTGAAATTCCTTTCATCTCTGAGAATTTTGTTGGGAACAGATCCTAAAAATCATACAATAGATCAATCATCTTCACAATGGTGGATTCATCCCAATAATCCCCAATGCTTGCAAACTTCGAGTTTTCCTCCGTTCCAATGTTTACTTTCTTGATCTTTAGCGGTTGTTGGAATTTGTCGGAAGGTATTTCTGGTGCCTCAACATTGTGACTTCCCTCCAACTCTGGTAGATGCGTAGCCCTCAGATCGTCCTCATCATCTGGCTCTCCTGTGATGTTATAACACTCCATCATAATTTCTGGTGTCGCAGTCCACCGAATCTCTAATGGTTGTTTTGTCGGTACTACTTCAAATATCTTCTCGCGGATCACCTGTAGCGCACTATGGATGAAGGGGTTCTCATTTGAGAAAGAAAACGTTTGGCTGAAGCCAATTGTTAGCTGCTCCCAAGAAGTTGTTCTGCGTCATAGTTCTACTGCAACATACCAACTCCGCTGTACTTCATCCAGTGTGTGAACAAAGGCATGCACCCATTCCTCTTTTGCTCATAATCCCCATTTGCTTTCGCACTCAGCCAAATGCACGTTCAGGTCGCTTCTGTGATCAAACTTTCTTTCGCTATATCCTTCCGCATCGCCGAACCTAACTGTCATTAGGTGGCGACATAGTGGCCAAGTTGTTGTATTAGACTTGTGCGCCGCCCACCATCGCGCACAAGTAGCCTTCAAGGCTTCATCCAAGGCCAATATTCGTTGCAGTTCCACCACATTTTCCTCAAATTCGATGAGAAAAGTGCTCAAATTGGGAAATCCTTCATATGTTGGCAGCGCCCACTCCTTTGTGGCTACCCATCGCAATGACTGTGTGATCCGGGCACACCTTAGAAATGACACTTCATGCATCCGGTTCTGCCAATTCTCGAGCGCCTCATCTGGATCCGACGATGCTGAACTAACACTATGCCATCCCAATTCTCCGTTTGCAGTGGGATTAATGTAATCCTCTGATATGTTGTATACACTATCCCATCCCTCTGTAAATTCATCTCTCGCCGGTTCAACGTATTGCTTCCCTTTCGCAGGATCTGGAGGTGCAATGACCCTCATCTCACGATTCTCAAATGACATAGTCTGCTTCTTGAAGTTGATAACATCTAGATTATCGATGGCCCATTCAATCCCTAGCAGCGCTAGATAGGGAATGGTGTTGTCCATGATTTCAATTACATCAAAATATGCATAAGTCTTGAGGCCCTCAATCTCAACTGGAAGCTGGTACACTCGACCAAGTGGAGTAACCTTACTCTGATTTTCTAATCACAGTTGTACTAGTGACCAGGCCAATTGCGGTTTCCCCATTGTTTCCCATGTTTGCTTGGTCAGAATGTTGACGTCCAACCCTAGGTCCAAGATCATTGAGTCGACATCAAATGATCCAATTTGTGACATTCGCATCTCTCTGCTCCTGGCATACCCCTTCCCGTCGAGTCAACAGATTGGATATCTCCTTCAGCATGTCCTGATCCTTTGCTAACTCCAGGAAAATCTTCAAGAAGGCTCTTAAGGTATTAGCCTATCCCTGCGACTTCGTCACGTTGAATGTCGGTGGCATGTCGTAGATAATTTATTCTTGAAGAGGTAACTACCTCCTCTGTCTCATCGCCTCTTGCGCTTCCAAGAAAACATCCCTTTCGACCTCCGCGTCAAAGGTGACATGTTTTTGTACTGTTGGTCGGATAATAGCCCGTGACCCGTCGGCTCCTGTCACAGCTCCTCCTCATGTAACTACCCCAATAGTTTCCTGGTGTCTTCGAGCCTCTGTTGATATCATCTGTACAACCGGTGGATTCTGATTTTGGTGCTGTGGAGGTGGTGGCAAATTCTTGGTCTGCCATTTTGCGATGAGCCGCGGACAATCTTCAATGCCATGATCCACATCGATGCAATAAGTGCACTGTGGCACTGGATTCGGGAAATCCCTCTGATAGTGCCCCTGCTTCCCACAATTGTGGCATATAATTGGTCCTCGTCCTCATCCAGCAGCTCCTCCTTGTCCTGCGCCAGCACCTTGACCTCCACAAAATCCTCCTCTAGCCCCTCCACGCGGTGGGCCATATGGTGGGTACTGCGGTTTCCCATACTATGGTTGTTACAGTGGCCCATATGGCGGGTACTGGGGTGATGAATACTGCGGCTGACCATACTGCATTTTCCCATACTTCCCTTGATCATACTGCTGCGGTTGGTGATTATACTGGGCCGGTGGTTGATTATACTGCTGCTGTTGCTGACCTTGTGCCTGTTCTTCTTATGCCATGAAGTATGCAGCCGCTGTCCTCTCCTGGAGTAGGACATAAGATTTGTAGTTGTTTTCATCGTGGCCAATCGATTTGAAAAACTTGCAATACAAGTTCTCTGGTTTCAACACCATCTTTTGTAGATACACACATTCTTCTAGTTGATGGCCTATCGTTTGGTAGACCCGACACCAAGGAAACCCTCCCTGATTGAGGGTATTTGGTTCACTGGATTGCAAATATTCCTGGAAATGTGGGCATTGATCCTTGTGGTGTCCCTCTGTCCTACACCTAGTGCACCATATCTCTTCGCGAGCCTCTTTCCCTTTCTTCATGTCTTGCAGTTGGATCGTCAAGTTTTCCAGTTGTGCTTGTATTCGATCCATACCCAACCTTGTTTCACCGATTGGTGAAGCCTCTAGCTTCATCACAATCTCCAATGCTTTCGCCTGGGTCACAACCTTCTATTGCATTAGTGGTTCGCGGATGTGTGGTACCAATCCTGCGATGAACCACTCCTTGTGTTGCATATCATTTATCCCAAAACGTACCTTCGCTATCAGTGTTTTGTATCACTGATCAAATTCCCATACCGACTCATTTGGGTATTGCTTGATTTCTTTGAGCTTGGTGACATACTGTGATTCTGACTTTGGCTTCCTAAATTCATCGATCATCCCCGCTTTGATTTGTGCCAACGACTTGGCTAGTGTTCCTTCCAGAACCCTTGTAAACTTCATGAACCAATCTAGTGCACGACCCCTAAGGGTCGTCGCTAGCTGTCCCTTTTAAATATCTTTATCCTGGACCTTCTTCACAATCCATACTGCTTCGCACAGAAACCAAAATTGCTCGGGATCCTCAGTCCCATTCCCCTGGAAAGTGGGCATTTTTGTGTCATCTTCCATTCTAACATTCCTGCTATTATTGTTTACTGATGCACTACTTTTTCCGTTGCACGTAGGGAAACTTTGCGAATAGCTTGTGTTTCTTCTATAAAATTCTAGGTAGTGCATGGGGTTGCAGGTATGTTGTAAATTATGATCTGTACCTCTTCTGCTTCTGGGGTAGCCTGGTCACCGTCTTCGTCGCAATAGGGTCGCTTTCTCCCTTGTGATCTTGTTTCGCAGTCTTCTGTTCCGGTCCTCTCAGGAGAATCTCTCTCAGTCCTCCTCTTCTTCTCAGGACGCAGAATATCATCCCACTCCTCAAGGTACCACACTCTTCATCAACTTCCCTTAGAAAATCATCGTCGCTCATGTCCATCTACCCCACATCTTTCTATCGGATCTACATTCATGCGATACCCACAACCTCCGCACACTGATCTTTCTACTCGTCGGAAGTCATTCTCAAAATGCCCTTTTTCGCAGACGAGCATCTTAATCCACAGTTTTAGCAACAGTAAGAACCTTCCCCTTGCCCTCTTGAAGAAATTCCTTTCCGCGTCGCTATACGATTTGATCGTGTCTACTACGAATGCTACGAACATAAAATAAGAATTGCAGGGACCGTATCCGGTTGGATGCTTAATAATCGAATTCGACTCTCATCTTGAATAATAAATAAGAATAATATATTTGATGATAGGATAAGAGATGATATGTTACAATGATGGCCCTGCCTTAAATATGGCTCGAGCATTTGATGTTGAGGAGACGCCTCATTTCATAACCTAACTTTAGTTAACCTAATTATTAATTAATTATTTATTATCTTATTTTATGTTCGTAGCAGCGAGCTTGGTAATATATCCCTCTAGGATACTATCCACCCAGAAATCGACAGCCCTTGATACTATGTTGTTGACACGTTTTAGCTGTTGTTTCAGTTCTGGTGTCCACTGGTCTCACTCAGTCTTTTGGAAATGGTGCTTCTAAAATGTTAACTGTGCTAACCACTCGTGCAACAGTACTGGGAATTCGTAGAAAAATATTTCGTGGATATCTGAATAAATGTACTCTGTTATCAACTGCTTACCGTGTGTTTGGGGTTTTGCTTTTCTCCTTCTGCGAATTCTTCTGTCTTTCTGTCAAACCACTCTTGAATCTTCGGTTTCGTCGGGTGGCACAACATATCCTCTTCTTTTCCTCTTCAGGGTCACGACAATGGAACCATTTGTTGACACAATGACTGTGGACATGGGTTCACTTCGCACTGTCGTCAACAAACCATCAACGAAACTCCCTTACGCACCGACCCAAAAAGGTTTTACCCTTTCTAGCAACACTCGCAGAGCAAGTGAAGTCTCACCTGAGATGCACAAGGGCGCTGCAGGAACCAAGCTTCCACAGTGTAGTTGAGGACATGCATTAAGCACACTGTTGGGCACCATTTTGACCTCTTTTTGTCATCTAAATATCCTCCATTTTCCTCCATAAAACCCTCATACCGATCTATAAAGCTTGTAGTTCACCATAGACTTTGTTTAAAAAGGTATTAATGTCATTGCTTGTTAACAAATTGAATTTTGAGATTTTTAGAGCATTTAAACTAAGGTTTTATTCAAAATTACAGGATGTGCTAACTTCCCGTAATGTCTCCAAAGTTGAGCACTTGCAGGACAGCTAGGCATTAACTAAACGATGGAGGAAAGATCCTCAGTGTCCAAGGATTGACGAATTTCCAATGAATAGATGATGTGGCGCTCACAGGTGGCAAGTCAAAGTCGGTCAAAGATGACCACTTGTGCTACCACTCAGCACAAAAGCAGGGCAGTTTGGATTCTGTTGAGTTTCACGATTCTGCATAAGGATCTCGATGGCTATGTTCATTAATTAGTTTACAGGATTGTAGCATTTCCAGTTTTCTTTCAAATTTTTACAGGATTGTAGCATTTCCAGTTTTCTTTCAAATTCGTATAAGTACTTCACAAAACATTGGATCAATAATCATGATTTTGGGAAGAACGCATACTGCTTCTGAACTGCGTGGTTTTACTGTGTAATCAATTTATGGTGAATACAATTAAACTTTCAGTTCTGTAAATATTCGACTGTGTGTGGAACGAGGCACTGGAGGGCCCCCATTGTTGAGTTCGCACACCATTACATTGCCAGTGTATGCGATTTATATGTTTGCAACGATTTAATTTGATGCATGCGATTTAGATTGAGCCATTGGTATGTGTTAATCCTTGTAGTAGCTAGCTTATTGTTGCAGAACGAATTCAGTTAGTTTTCAATTAATTTTATTATATCTCTGTTCTCATTTAAATAGTTCAAGCCACGATTTCGTTAATGCTACACATCACTTACATTTCTATGAGCTCTATCTTCTATTCTATTAAATGTTAAAGGAACGGTTCAGACTGTGATTTTGATATATCATACATTGCTGCTCATTTGAAGATAAAGTGTTTAGAACAATTATCAATTATGAACAATGTCCTGTAAGGGAATTTAATGGTTAATTGTTCATTCATTAGTGGGATGTCAGGCAGAACTTTGTAGTCTGTATTTTAGGGTTAGAATCATTGTTAAATTGCTTTCACTATATCAGTTCTTTCATCAATAGATTGCTTTGCTAAATAGATTGATGTGTACTTAAAAGATCAGATGAAGTTATCCCTGTAAAAGGATTTTTGTATCTTTAAGTTACAGTACTTCTCATCTGATAGTAGATTCAATTCACAGAAAATTAGGTTAACCAAACAAGTCTAGCTCTAGGTCCTAAAACTTGGATATGCCTCTAAGCTTACAGACCCGGATTGATATATAAATTTAAGGTTCGATCTGCATTAGTGGATTGAAGCCCAACACACACATTGCACTCGCATAAACCAAATATTATGTCTTCCGTGTTATACTAACATTTCATCAATCACATCATCAACACATAATAAACATTCGCATCAATATGATCTAACTACTCATTAGCATGAACAACAATTACCAAACCCACAGATCATTAAACATATTAGAAACATTCGCATTCATCATCTCACAGAAATAAAGACAAATATTGAACCATAATCGAACATATTCATGCATTCATTAAAATCTGTGGAATGACCTTCGTAGAAACAGTCAATACATAATATCACGGATACAAAATGGATCAACAACCGGATCAGAACTCAAACGGTCGATTGTTCTATTCATCGATGGATTCCCTTAGGCTTACAATCATACTCCTATTTATACAAAACTAGGTGGTTACAAAATGGTCCACATGACCCTTATCTAACTAACTATCTACTTCCGCGCTTCCGTGTTCTCAGCAAATGACCCTTTCTTCCGCGGATTATCTCTTTCGCAGCTGTCGGCTTTCGCACTTCCTGCGGACTAATACCGTGCCAACATATCCCTAGATTGAATGATGTGTAGTGTCCATATCCGGATACACTAAAATCCAATAGAGAATAACTCCATGTGCAAAGATAAACAATATTGAATATGAATTGATAAAAAATGATGATATTACATTTACAAAATATGTTGGCTTTTAGAAATTCCTTCGTGCCTTTTCAACATAAAGGACACACCCTTTGCTTATATATATATATATATATATATATATATATATATATGAGTATTTTTCATTTAGTATTTAGGTTTATTTAATTATTTAATGTTTATTTTTATGTTCATAACATGATGGGCTTTGTTTCTATTGTTCAATGCTGTGAATTCATATTGGGACACCTTTACTAATTTTTGGAATGGTTGGTCGTTCCATTGACCTACAATGATGTCCATTCCCATGAGTGGATTGGTTTAAATCCATGAACAATGTCTTCTCTCATAAAATGACCCGTTGTTCAACCCACAGAGAAATTCCACCACCAATTCAGTCATCGTGTTGATTTAGTTACTAGTGCACTATGTGGAGGCATTGTTATACTGCTGAAAATTGGGTTGTATTCTTGTTCAAAGGATGAGACTATTGCTACCCAAATTTTTGGAAATGCATGAGGCTTGCATCTGAGTGAATACCTAAAACCATTGCTTGTGAATTTATCTATGATAAATATCTCATGGCTATAAGTATTTAAAAACAAAGAAAATATTGTTTTCAAACAAATTATTTATTCATGAACAAATTTATAACTAATTGATTGTTGGGCATGAGTTTTGTTACAAAGCATGGCATATATATATACATTTATTCAATTGGAATTTTGAATATTTTGCTAGACATCTTACTATTTTCTTGTCATGATGTAATGTCCCTTTTTAGAAATTATTTAAAATGGTGAATTTTTCAACTTTTTCCACTAGTTCGACCTTTGACTAGTCTTGGGTTCTTGACCTCCAAATGGCTCCAAATGCTCCCAATTTGTTACAGAAGGTGTATGAATGGTTTTAGTGCATAAATATGAGGTTCATGGATGATTTAGAGTCATCAATAAGCTTCTGCAACTCCTCTTTAAGTTCTTTCCAAAGTAGGGAACTTGACTAGCAATTTCTCTTTGACTAGTATTGGTCTCTTGGTCTCCAAATGACTCCGAATGCTTTTATAATGGGTATGAAGTTATTTGAGAGGTATTAAGACATATAAAAGAGTATTATGGATGCTTAAAAATCCTTAAAACAATTCTGCAACATTCATTTACAATCTGGACAAAGTAGGGAAGATTACTAGTAATTTCGAGCTTCAAATCCTGCAAGGGTAGTGGACAAAGATGGCTTCCCAAATGTTGTTAAACCATTCCAAATTTATGAAAATAGGTGTTGGCACTCAGTAAAAATTTTGGTTAATTATCTTCTGGCAACATTGATGGCGCAAAACAGATCAGTTTGCATGATGGTTTTAAACTTGGCCAAGAAAGAAGCATTTTGTCCTCGGCGGTACTATACCAATATTACGAAAGGAAGATTGTTTGAAAAAAAAAAAAAAAAATTGGTCCTATGAGCCTATGTTCAAATTCTATGTGTCAATAAGGGACGTAGAGGATTTTCAAAGGAGACTTTAGCCAAAGTCAAAAGTTAAGAGGCAAAGCACTTTTAATTTTTATATGAAATAATATAGCCCGAGCCCACATTCTACAAAGGAGACTTTGATTTTTATAATGAGCCCGAATGCTAATTAGAAACTGGAGCAAAAGGTATGATGCCCAGCACCGAGGACTCACCACAGAACCAAGCTCCAAGCCGAGAAGACCACTACCACTCTAGCACCAAGGCTTAAAGCCTCCCATTCATTTGTTACTTAGCATAAATTGAAGGCATTGGGGTATATAAGAAGTGAAAAGAAATGATCCGCTATGCATGTGGGATAAAAACTCTAGAGTTAAAAATGAAAATCGCAGAGCTTTGCAATTGAGGAAGGTATTGTTGCAGGTGGATCCATCGACTGGTAGAGTTTTCTGGAAGGCATGATTTCTTTCTGTTTAAATTTGAAGTAGCTCGGGTTTTGATAAATGTTGCATCAAAAACATCTGAACGTACCAGAAATTTGTGATTGAGCATGGTACCATGACTATAGAAAGAAGATTGTTGCTTTTGTTTTCTAATAATGATTGTTTGAACCACGTTGAAGAAATTGACGAGGTCTTGATGGCGACAATGAGAAAAATTCTCATAGAGTCAAAGAGTCTGGGTTTTCAAGATACAAATATACGATTTTCTTTTCAGAAAAATTGTTGGAGATGTTTTCCTCCATTCATATTAAAATAAACAACATATTGGCTATGACTCCGGCGGTTATAAAATCAAATCAAGGCAGCATTGACATAAATCCAGATGCAGGTTTCAAATGTTTTCTAAAAACAAATGCCCTCAGCTGTTGAGTATCAGCTAAGAATGGTTAGCCACGGATCTTCTACCACCTGTAATACAGTCTGGCATACTTGAATTTGCCACCATGAGTTCACTCCAGGGGGTCTTCGACTTGCAACGAATGCGCCATCCTCCATCCGGCTATATACTTTTACATTTAAGGTGAAAAATATCAAGCTGGGAGTTGCTAAATCCCATTTTTGAATTCAAATATTTTTGACAGAAACAAGTGGTTGTTGCTACGGTGTCTATGCGGCAATATCAAACTACTTTCGTCTCCGAAGGAAGGTTTGATAATAGGTTTGAAAAGTCAAAAGATGGGATTAAATCGAAATTGAAGATCAACGGTCCACGTAACACCGCATTTGCAAAATGCTCGGTGGTTAAGAGATGGAGCCGGTGCGGTGAGAAAACCACTATCTAACGTGTCCATTTTTAATGCATCCGCATATGTAAAAAATTGTATTGCAAACCACTCAACGCCCGCGCGATAACACCCATGACAAATCAAATGGTTTGCGGGGTTATAAAAGGGAAAATTGCCCCATTTTTGGCATTTTTAATGTTTTAATGTGACTGAGTTGCCCAGTCCTCGAAAACCCTAACGTCATTTGTCCAAGAACCGGGAAGTTGGAAGCTACGTCGAGAGTCTGACCGAGACAGATGTGAAGGGTTCATGGTATCGAAGACTACAACAGGATTGGTTATTGAAGGACGAACCGAAATTTCCATAAGGATGAAGGCACTGAGTTCGTCAGGATGTTTCCAACCAAACCAAGGGTCATGGAAGCGTTTGCAGAGTATCCTCCGTTGGATCATTTTGCAGTGAGGGATACATCCTAATACAGTGGTTGCTTCTTCTAATCAAGCGTGAACAAATTAACATTGGCGCCCAACTACGCCTGTTGTGCATCATACAGCGTTTATTGGTTTCATTTTTCAACTAAAGGTAGTTCGTGATGGCAATATCTTCAAGAGATACAAATTGCATATTCTGGAGCTTGTAGAACTCTAGGAAGTGGTGGTAACATGTTTAATGTTTCCATTTCAAGGAAAAAGGAGGACATGCCTAGGGTGTGGGCTCAAATCCGTGTCCGAAGTATGGTGAAATTTGACCAAAGTAACCACTGCAATACGACATGTTTTAGAACCAATATTTTAGTACTTTGACGTGGGAAAGCATTAATCTCCTGCAAATGGATGGGTTGTTTTCTGATTCAGTCATGTGTACAGTAGGGTTTGCCAGATACTCGTTTCCATCAACTTTTACAGGCTAGATTGCACCATGATGCTCAAACACTCGCAACGGCTCATCAAATTTTTTTTTGTTGTATCCTTGTACCTACATCATTTCCTCTAATATCTGAAGGTTAACCATTCCAGTCAAATCTCTCAGTATGACTTGAAGAGGGCACTTTACAAGCCCACATCAGCATTTTTCTTCTGCGGCAACACTTTTGAAGAGCTAAGGAAGGGAAAAGGTAGTCTTTCAAAAGAAGAAAAATGGCAGCGAGGCATGTCTTTGAGGGAAAATGGAAGCCGGGTGATTTTTTTTTTTTTTTTTTTTCAGTGACGACTCAATTTTGCGAAGGGTACTGTGAAGAATGGCTCAATTTTTGTAGCTGCTATTGCACCTCTTGAAATGAAGCTCACCAAAAGCTGGGAGAAGAATAATTTAAAGATCAAAGTGATGCAGCACCTGTTAAAGGATAAATAGAGGTGAAGGGTTCGAAAGTTAGTGGAGGAGGTGGCAGGAAGATCCAGATTTATAGGCACTGAATTAGCAAACATAAGTTCATTTCCAGGATATTCGACAGGTGGAAAATGAGGATGATTTTAAGCCCTGGAATTAACAGTTTGAAGAAAATTTCAAAATTCCTCTATACTCTTTCACTCGACATATTTTGCAACCGCTCGAGATTTGTTTTATTTGCAAAAAATTAGTTAGTTTATTATTCCAAGAAGCTATTTTTAGAAAAATACAGTTAGGGTTTGCTTAGAGGGCAGATTTTTGTATAAATTATGCATTTTACAACATGCAAGGGGTTGGATTTTCAGTAAGGAGAAACCCATTTTGGGTGTTTTGAAGGGCTTCAAAAGTTAATAAAGACCTCAGAATTGAACAGATTTTTCTTCAAAGATTCATGTGTTGTTTAAAAATTGCAGTCTGTACCATTTCCTTTCTCTACTTGTGCAAGTTTACTTTCTACGTTATTCCTTTCATTATGTCGTTTTCTTCTATGTTTAGATGAACGTTCATAATAGATTGAGATTCATGTTTCTATGCCTCAATTTATCCGCTTCTGAGCATCCATTTATTTCTCTAAAATTAACGGTAAATTCATCTGAAAATTGATGCCTGCTGTTAATGGACTGTCTTTATTTCTTTCCCTATCACCTGCAAAAATCTTATTGACTGTAATAAGACAGCTATCTTGCCTTTGTATGAAAATATTTGTTTAACTGCTGGTCCATATTTTTCTGTTTTCTCGACTCCATTGCCCAATGGTATCCTGTTCATGTTGATCTAGCCACTTCATTAAAAATACTTCAGTTTTTATTTCTTTTACAAATTGGCCCTTGAGTTTCATTGTCAAACTGCTGTCGTGGTGACATTGGATGGCAGATTTGCCGAGAGAGCCCTCTCTGGCTGAAGGAGGCCAACTTTCAGTCTAAAGATTGGTTTGAAATAGGTTACCTCGGGTTTCTTTGATACAGCCCAAGGAAAATCCGAGTGCTAACAATAGGTATGGTGCTGATAAGTGGATTTAATTATCTCCCAAATGTATCATTAATTATCTCTTATGGCCTTCTTAAACTCCTTAAAATCATATGTTTATATGCAAGATTTCACATAGGGGGAAAAGCTAGTTATTTTCACCATCACTTATGAAATTTGAATTTTAGGTGCCAAGGGCTTATGCTTTGTTAATGAAACTTCTTCATAAATTTAATAAAACTCCATACATCAAAAAAATCACAGAGACTAACTGATATAACTCGAAATAGTGTCTCTTCAAACTCCAACAACAAGATCTAGGGGAAATTGCATCATTTACTGATTGATAATCAGATTTACATAGTTCCCCTTGGAATATCGACTTGAAGGCATGATGAAAATAAATAAAAGATAATTTAGATAATATGATAATAGACAGAAGCATTATAATCTCTCCCAAAGATAACAATATCTCACCAAGTGCGCAATTCCTCAAGGATCATGAATATGCCAAGAAATAGAAGAATGGTTGTAGAAGCAAGATGAAAGAGATGTGACCATGAGATTCCCTGTAGATTCAACCTGTAAAAAAAGACTCCATTAAATATCCAAATGAAAGTTCTGAATGGCATTTCCAATTACCAATTAGGATGAGAATCTTTCACCCTCGAAATTGGTGCTAAGGCAAGTAGAGTAGCACTCCACTAGCTATCCTCTCCAAATGCAAAATACAATTTCTAAAATGATCAAAAGCTACCATCCATCTTTTTTATTGTCTTTTATAAACTTCTAAGGTTCTCCATGGGTCTAATTCCTCCCAAGATCTTCATTCCAACTCAATTTAAGAAGAGATTCCCAAGTATGCCACTTGTCCTTCCAATTCTAGCCCTCTCCTTCTCCAAATTCGAATTGGTGTCTCTTTGGCTTCCCTAACTCACTTGAGCACCCTCTTGGAGGATATTTTTAGCCCTGACATGTCATATATGTCAGATGTCATCCTTCAGGTCTGATTTGTGTCATAGGTGTCATAGCATCTTCATCATTGTTGTCATAGAGCTAGGGAATCTAGTCTAAGTGTCTCACTAGCTCCAAAATGCCTCTTCCTCTTCCATGGGAGTTACTCTTCCACTCCAATTAGAAATTAATTGATTAATTCCAAGTATATTTACCTTACAACTCATTCCAAGAACCTTGGGCTTCTTATGGATTTGAAATGACAAGAGGAGGATGGCATGTGGCATAGAAAATCTAGCTTGTGTGGGTCCCACATCCTCCATGTGTCTTCATGATCAATTGCCACTTTGATTTTCCCTTGTATTTATTTATTTAGCTCCTTTATTAAATATTTATGCCATTCTAATGTTCAAACACCATTTATTATCCCCCTTATTGCAAATCCCAAAGCTTCCACCCACCAACCTAGGGAACTAGTAATTTTCCTCCATGGCAGTTCATTTGGATCGGTATATTACAACTTTGAATTTGGAATTTCTCTTAATGTGACCCACCTTGTCTATTTGGATAGAATTTCACATTATTACTAACTTGGACTTCATTCTTGGCATTTATTTGACCCTTATCATCCATTTGACAAACTATCATGAGTATGGCCAAGGGGCTTAGGCCATTGTGACCCAATGCAAAATTTTGGGACATGACAAATCCTCCCTTCCAAACATTGCTTGTCCTCAAGCAATTTCAACACATGTATGTGGAAGAACCTGCTTTATTTCCAAAAATTTTCTTCCCAAAACTTCTCTTATGGAACCTTGAGTAGAGCCACCCATGCACTACAATTATGTGTTTCCAAAAGCAAGGAGATATGGATTTTCATTTTCATTTTGATATCCCCTATAATATCAACACTAAACACCAAAATGTTAATTAAATCCATCAAAAGCATGTTTTCACAATTACACTTTACTTCTTTCATATTTTGGAAACCCTTTCTGATACCACTGCATAATTCTTTGAAGTTGCCACTGAGTTGCCCAACTTTGAGTCTTTGAGATTCCATGAAGATTTTAGAGAGGAACCACCATGATTGTTGCCACACTACTTTGATTAAAATCACTTTATTAAGTGGGGAATCCTTTCCCCATACTACTTGTTTCCCCAAAAAATTGAAACCAATGAGACTAAAAATTATCCCAGGGTCTCATTGCTTGTATTGCACTTCAACAATTAGGAGTGTTCTCCAACTCATACCATCAGGTAAGAGAATTCTTGGATCCCATTTTCTTGTATGCATTCTTCCAAACATCATGAATACAAAATATACATCATCAAAGTACATAACAACATAATGAAAATGTACATCAAGGATATGCTTCATCAAAGAATCATGAAAGTGATTATACCTCCAAGTAAGTCGACCACCATTTTCCAGGTGCATACAAGCATCAAGTGAACAATCAAATCTGCTCCAATGACATAGGTGAGTATCCCATGTCCTATAATGCCGCTCCAAAAATATTTAAGATGCATCAAAACAATCAGCCTTGTATTCTTTCATCCAAGTAGTTAATGAAGTTCTCCAACATCAATTGAACTAAGCAAGGAGCAAGGAAAATCATGAGTCTTCAAGTGACTCAAGTGAATATCATAAGTGCATCTATGAAGATATGTATCATCATAAGGTAAAAAAGGATGCTGCTATAAATGCAAATAATTAGGTGCTCTATTCATGTCATCATCAAAAGGAGAGGTAGGAGTTTCATACCCCTCATGTGGAACCATTAGAAAAAAACCTTTCACCCAATTTTCATCCCCAATTGATGTGGCTGAAAAAGAAGTAGGGGGTGAGGAATTATGAACCAAACTTAAATCTTTACAACCGTTACCCATCAAAATATTTAATTCATCTTATCCATAATTGGCTGGTTCAACTATTGTGAGATCATGTGCCTCCTCCAAGGCTTTGCAACTCTCTCCATGCGGCAACTCACAATCCCTCTGAACAAAGACAAGTGCTTGTCCTTCTTCTTGTTTGAGTGTAGCATCTTCAAGAACCTGCATATCAACATGTACCTCATGTTCCACCATTACATGAGGTTCCTCCTTTGTGACATAAATTCTTTCATCCATTGCCTTCTTATCCTTGAAAGGAGAACCACTTTTCCCTCCTATTGCTAATTTGCTTCCAAATTGACTAGCCAACAATTGATTAGCCAAAAATTCAAACCCTTGCATTAGCTGGTTTTTCATGTATTCAAATATTGGTTTCATGAGTTTCCTAAGCTTCTCAACATCATCTGAGGTTCCCTTTTCATCCCTAGTCATAGTTTCCTCAAAAAATTGCTCTTATTTTCCTACTTTTTACTCTTTAAAAATATAAATTTTGATTTCAATATATAATGGTGATCCCTGACTTCTTGTCCTTAGGAATATCAGACCACATCAGGTGCCAAGATCATGCTCTGATACCATTGTAATTTCCCTTTTTAGAAATTATTTAAAATGGTGAATTTTTCAATTTTTTCCACCAGTTCGACCTTTGACTAGTCTTGGGTTCTTGACCTCCAAATGGATCCAAATGCTCCCAATTTGTTACATAAGATGTATGAATGGTTTTAGTGCATAAACATGAGGTTCATGGATGATTTATAGTCATCAATAAGCTTCTGCAACTCCTCTTTAAGTTCTGGCCAAAGTAGGGAACTTGACTATCAATTTCTCTTTGACTAGTATTTGTCTCTTGGTCTCCAAATGACTCTGAATGCTTGTATAATGGGTATGAAGTTATTTGAGAGGTATTAAGACATATAATAGAGTATTATGGATACTTAAAAAACCTTAAAACACTTCTGCAACATTCATTTACAATCTGGACAAAGTAGGGAAGATTACTAGTAATTTCGAGCTTCAAATCCCCCAAGGGTAGTGGACAAAGATGGCTTCCCAAATGTTGTTAAACCATTCCAAATTTCTGAACATAGGTATGGTAATGATAATTGGATTTAATTATATTCCCAATGTATCATTAATTATCTCTTATGGCCTTCCGTATCTCCTTAAAATCATATGTTTATATGCAAGATTTCACATAGGGGGAAAAGCTAGTTATTTTCACCATGACTTATGAAATTCGAATTTTAGGTGCCAAGGGCTTATGCTCTATTAATGAAACTTCTTCAGAACTTAAATAAAACTCCATACATAAAAACAAATATAGATAATAACTGATATAACTCGAAATAGTGTCTCTTCAAACTCCAACAACAAGATCTAGGGGAAATGGCATCATTTACTCATTGATACAGTTTTTACATAGTTCCACTTGGAATATCAACTTGAAGAAATGCTGAACATGAAGAACAGATAATTTACATCATATTATAAAATAATGAAGCCTTAGAATCTCCCCCAAACAGAACAATAGCTCACCAAGTGCGCAATTCCTCAAGGATCATGAATATGCCAAGAAATAGAAGAATGGTTGTAGAAGCAAGATGAAAGAGATGTGACCATGAGATGACCTGTAGATTCAACCTATAAAAAAATAATCCATTAAATCTCCAAATGAAAGGTCTGAATGTCCTTTCCAATTACCAACTAAGATGGGAATCTTTCACCCTCAAAATTGGTGCTAAGGAAAGTAGAGTAGCACTCCACTAGCTATCCTCTCCAAATGCAAAATGCAATTTCTAAAATGATCAAAAGCTAACATCCTTCTTTGTTATTGTATTTTATAAACTTATAAGGTCCTCCATGGGTCGAATTCCTCCCAAGATCTTCATGCCAACTCAAGTTGGGAAGAGATTCCCAAGTATGCCACTTGTCCTTCCAATTCTAGCCCTCTCCTTCTCCAAATTCGAATTGGTGTCTCTTTGGCTGCCCTAACTCACTTGAGAGCCATATTGGAGGCTATTTTTAGCCCTACCATGTCATATATGTAAGATGTCAGCCTTCAGGTCTAATTTGTGTCATAGGTGTCATAGCATCTTCATCATTGTTGCCATAGAGTTAGGGAATCTAGTCCAAGTGTCTCACTAGCTCCAAAATGCCTCTTCCTCTTCCGTGGGAGTTACTCTTCCACTCCAATTCGACCTTAATTGATTAATTCCAAGTATATTGACCTTCCAACTCATTCCAAGAAACTTGGGATTCTTATGGATTCGAAATGACAAGAGGAGGATGCCACGTGGCATAGAAAATCTAGCTTGTGTGGGTCCCACATCCTCCATGTGTCTTCATGATCAATTGCCACTTTGATTTTCCCTTGTATTTATTTATTTAGCTCGCTTATTAAATATTTATGCCATTCTAATGTTCAAACATCATTTATTATCCATCTTATTTCAAATCTCAAATCTTCCACCCCCCAACCTAGGGAACTAGTAGTTTTCCTCCATGGCAGTTCATTTGGATGGGTATATTACAACTTTGAATTGGGAATTTCTCTTAATGCGACCCACCTTGTCCATTTGGATCTAATTTCACATTATTACTAACTTGGACTTCATTCTTGGAATTTATTTGACCCTTATCATCCATTTAACAAACTATCATGAGTATGGCCAAGGGGCTTAGGCCATTGTGACCCAATGCAAAATTTTGGGACATGACACATGAATGCGCGAAAATTCCGATATTATATGTTGCACAATTCATTATAGCCACCACATAATGTGTAATTTAAATGATTTTATAACATTCTTGTAATTTGCTCAATTGAATGTGAAAGAACGTAGTTTTACATCCAGTTGGTTAGCAGAATTAGATTGTTGGTTTGAACAGTAAGCAACAATCTATTGTGTATTAGCATATTGCATAGTAGAGTACTATTTTATTTTGGCATTGAAACCAAATAAAAAATCAGAGACCTTCCTTGTGCTTGCTAATAATTAACAACAAAGAAGCTTGAACCCATATTTGTGATTGTTTAAATTGTAGGGACATCATTTATTTTTATTTCTACAAAAGTGTATTTATGAGATAGACGAGCCATAGGCCTACAACTTACGGATCATATTGGTATCAGAGTGGTTGAATCCATGAACTTTGAGTAGCTTCCGACACTTTGAGGAGGAACAAACCCATCACAGGCAAAGCATTGAAAATAAAGAGATCGAAATAAATAGGAGGTTTAAATGTGCAGATTCAATAGAGGAATTGACACTTGAAGGAGAGGATAGTAGAGCTCGAAAATGAGTTTGAGATAGTATCCAAGCTACTAGAAATTGTAAAAGAGGCCAAGGAAGTACAAACACTTCCCATTCCTATTTCAAAATCCAACACCATGATTGAGACAAGCATGGTAAGCTCTTCCTCCATGGACCTTTCTCAATTTATTTCTCAAGAACCCTTTAATGATTCTGAAAATCACATTAGAGGCATCAATTCTAAGATCATGAAGAAAATGGGTTATGATGGCCAAGGGCCATGCGAGAGAAGAAAAAGGACTGTATAAACCATTGTAGTTGAATAGAGGCCCAAGCATGAAGACCTAGGTTTTGGTGCCAAAGATAAAGTGAGTGATTACAACTTAGTGAAAGCTAGAAGATAACCTTTGTTAAGGCAAGAGGGACAAAATATGGAAGCTCTTAAAATTAAAGGAAAGGTAGTTGAAAATGAAGTGGGAAACAAACCATTCCAATCTACTTGTAGAAGATTGAATGAGGGCAACAATAGGATGTTTCCACCACCTAAATTTGCATCCACACTTCAGGGAGCAAGCAAACAAGTTGACAAGCACAAGCACAAGCACAAGCACATACTATAGAGTTATGTCAAGGCATATTTGGTTTGTTTCTGTTGTAAGAAGAAAGGTCAAAAGGTTGATGCTTGTTATCACTCTAGTAAAAAGAGGATGCTAAACAAATCATGCAATACCCCATAATTTTGCTAACATTACAGGTTGAGTGGAAATTGGGAAGGAAAGTGTTGGAGGTTTCATATAGAGATTCATCCCAATAACTACACCTCCAAAAGAGAAATTTGGAGAGTGAAAGGAAAGGGGGAGGAAGAAGAAGAAACGTCAAAAGGTTGATATTTGTTGGTACTCTAGTAAAAACATGATGCTAAACAACCTTTGCAGTATCAATAACTTTTTCCAACACTATAAGTTGAGTGGACCTTAGGAAGCCTAAGCGTTGGACGCTTCATCTCATGATCCACACAACCAAAATAAAATTTTGGAGAGTGAAAGGGAAGGGGAATAAAAAAAGAGCAACAAGTTTCCAAGGATCTATGGCAACAAAAGATGTCAGCTCCACCAATGAGATAGACAACAGAGTCAAGACAACATCAAGGGAACCCCATATTCAACTATTATCTCTTCAATATTGGAGCAAAAGTGACCTGTTGTTGGCATAGGATAGATCTGCAGGAAGTACGAAAGCCGACAGGTGCAAAAGGGTCATTCCATGAAAGAAGGATCATTCACAGTATTCACGGGAGCACAAGAATTGTTAGATTAGTTAAGTCGGTTAGGTGGACCATTTTGTGATAGAATAGAAGCATATAAATAGAATAGGATTGTAATCCTAAGGGCATCGTAGTTTTGGATAATCATCCTATCTTTTGGGTTCGTTTTGTATCCGCGATATGATGTCTTGACAGTTTCTGCGAGGTTTATTCCGCAGGTTTGGTGAATGAATGGAGATGTTCGGTTATGGTGTAATCTTTGTCTTTAATCTTATGCAATGATGAATGAGAACTATGTTATGTGAATTTTTACATTGGTTAATGCAAATATGTTGTAGAATTAATGCTAATATGAATAAGTATGTCGAATATGTTGTTCCGAATGTTCATTGAAATCTGCAAATGATAAGTTAATAGTATGTTGTGAATGTTATAATCTTTGGTTAATGCAAAGGTAATGTGTGCATATCCTCTACACAATTGCGGAAACTTGGTTCCAGCAGCCCCCTTATCCATCTCGGGTGAGACTGCACTTGCTTCACAAGTGTTGCTGGGAAGGGTTACACCTTTTCGGGCCGGTGTATAAGGGAGTTTGGGTTGATAGTTTGTTGGTGACAGTATGAAGTGAACCCCTGTCGATAGACACTGTGTCAACACCTGTCATCCTTCACAAAGGATTTAAAAAAAGATCTACTAGTGTAAATGCTAAAGTAAAATACTAAAATAAAAATTGTTTTACATAACATAAAGCAACTGCTAGATAATAAAAAATATGGTTGTTGTGCACCTCACCTTGACCAACGTTGGAGGGTTGAGATTCTTGTTTCTCCAAGTCCATGTTCTCTAACATTTGGTGAAACGATTTCCTCTTATTTGAATTCACTAGGGATATAAACCATTGACATTTTAAAATTGGAAGATGTAGATTGAAAACCCATGATTGAGAGTGTAGAACATGTTTCTCAGCATTGAGCATTTTGCTTCCAAGAATTTTATTTGCCTCTTCTACTGCGAAAGATTCCCCATAATCATGACATTTTGAGAATTTCATTCGTGTTTATTACCATGGACCTTAGTTGAGCCTGGAAATATAGAAGTTTTGTTACCATTGGTGTAATCTTCCTATCTTCTAAGATTCTATAAATTTCTTGGATATCCCTTTGGCAATTCCCATGATTCCCAAGGTGGTCCATAATCTGATAGCTCTAAGAATAATCAATTTGTAAATTCTCCACTAAGGACAACAACCTAAAAGAAACACTTATCACCATATACCAAACCAAGGGGAGGCAATTGAAGTAGACCCAAATTCCCATACAATAACAAAGAAGATTGAACTCAGATATGTGATTGTTTAAATTGTACAGATATCATTTATTTTTTTATCCATAGAAGTTTCACGTTGATGAGACTACCAAGCTATGCCATAGGCCTATCCTTTACAGATCATTAAGGGTCAAGAACAACATAATAGGACCTTGAAGTGAGAGGAGTTTTAGGGAATTCTAAGGAGTAAAGAGGAAGAGTTTGAGGCTTGCGTATATCTCAACTTCATTACCCATAGTCATTGAAGCAACAAGTACATACAAGAGCCTTCCATGCAATTGGCATGATACAAGGGAAGTACAGGTTGGGATACAAGGGAAGTATAGGTTGAAGAGAATGAAAGAAGGTACATAAAATATTAAACCCAGTGAGACTAGTATCCCGATTTGATGGAGATGTGAAGGTGCACAGTGGATTGGAAAGGAAGTAATTGGATTATGAGAGAGATCAGTTAAGATCTACTATAATAGGGGCATATATAGAAACATTGGGAGTATGACCAAAACTTGAAGAATCAATGGGAACTTGTTGTGGCCACAACAGATCCCATGCTTCAGCTGAGCACAGGAACCCCAATTTTAGAATAAACACGAAGGTAGTTGGGTAAGTGTTCTTGTGAACATGAGTTTTTGAACTTGGTTTCCATGATCTTGTACCTATACCTTGTTTGGTTTGATTGTCAATGTTTTTCTCGAGAAAACGTTGAGTGTTTTGGTCGCATAAAGATTCAAATTTTAAGTATTTTGTCATCTGTTTTCTGTCTACCCAAAACTCGACATCTCGACACCCCGACGCCCCGAACCCGAAAGGTGCGGGTTGAGGGAATCAAGTTGTTTAGTCGTTTTGGTTTTGGTAAACCCAAAACCCACAACCCGAAAGGTACGAGTTAGGGGACCTCCTTGTCAATAATTTTGGGAAATCTACATCCTGAAACTCGAAACCCGAAACCCAAAAAATTGTGGGTTGTGGGTTTCGCAAACATGCAAAGCAACTAAGAGAAAAAACGAAAAACCCGAAATCCGAAATCCCGTTTAAGTGTTTTGGTTCATTTTGTGATCCTGAAACCCGCAACTTTCAGGTTGCGGCTTTTAGGAATCATCAATAAATTTGTGAATAATTTTCAAGGACCCGATCCCGCGTCCTCCAATGTTTAATCTTGACCATTGATTTGTTTTAATCCTGCGGCTGAGATTACACTACGTGATTTGAATAATTATTTGGATTGTTTCCATATTTATTGATTTGTTTGAGTTGGGTTTTATCATTTTAGTTGTCATTTGATTTTGATTATTGTATGTAATGACTGCGTACTCTTATTTGAACTTGTTTGAGTCATTTACATGCTTCAATTTGGGCTAATCAAATTCATATGATGTTTCGGTAATCTTGGCAACAAATTTGAACTTAATGGAATCAATAATTTTGTAGAACATCTTGATGGGTTAGAATAATTTGATTAAACACTTATTTCTAATCATTTTGATTTATAACTTGAAAGGGTTTATATCAAATAATGGAACCATGCATTTAATTCTCAACTTTGGAAGGAATATTGAATTTTACTAAGCTTTGGATATTTTATAAAATTTGTCATTTTTGAATAATCTATAATTTTATGACAAGGATTTTTCAAGGCCTTGTTATGTATAATTTAATTGAATCCTAAAAAAGAAAAACATACTTTCAAATCATGGAGAGAGTCAATAATTTTTCATTAAGCAAAGTATTATGTTTTAAAAAGAATAATTAGCTTTGCTTGTTTATAAGATCATTATTATTGTTTAAATTATATTTGATATATTTTTTGAAGAACAATATTAATAATCCTTATTATATAATTGACTTTGATATATCATGTTATTTACAATGTTTAATGCATAATATTTCACTAAACCCTAATTTGTCATGTAGATAAAATTTGAAAAACGGAATCTGTGAAAGACACGGTTTTGCACAGAGGATTGCGAGCAAATCGTGAGGAATCACCTCAAACGGTTGAAAACCCACTTCCCAAATGGGTTGATTTACCCCTAACCACACAGACAGTTTTGCAAATATGTCTACCATTTGGGAGGAAAACGTTTCCGAACAAAGGTCAACTTTCATAAATTTATTCCAGCCGTTTTTGCATACAGTGAATGAACCAGGCATCCGGGGGATTTGATGTTATCCTTCCCAGTGCTCTCCATTACTATAAATTCGACCTTGGTATTCAGAGCAAGAGGAGAAAGAGGTCTCAAAAGAATGGAAGGATTTTCATTCGTCCTACATTTGTATTCTTCTTGCAATGTTTTGTTGACAGGGAAGGAGGAACGTTGCTACCAGAGGGAGTAGATGATCTTTGTATGACAGAGAACTGAATTTCTTCTTTCTCTGTTATCATTCTCTTGATAGCAATTTCTTGTGTTTAAGAGATTGGAGATTGTAGGCTCTGCTTGAAGTGGCTGCTCTGATTATCAAGTTGAAGCTTTGTATTTTTATCAAGCTGAGATGGTAATACAATTTCTTTTCTGCAATTATTTGTTCATTTGTTCATGTGCATTTAATCAGATTTCTCTTTTTTTGTACACAGATCAGATCATAATCAAATTCAAGCAACTTTATGCATTTCTGTAGTTTACGTATTAATATGATTATATTTAATTATTGCATAAATGATTATATGTTCAAATAATTTTAGCATAATGAAGATAATTTCTTACTTCTCATGTTATAATTAATGTGCTTATGATATCAATAATTTAAAATCATTTAATGATCCAATTATTCCTTTTTGAGCATTTAATCATTCCTTCACTTTAAAATACTTGGCTCTCGGGACAGATTAGTAATTAACATTTAATTTAGCTATTATTTTACTTTAATCATTCTTAGTTTAAATCTATAATTATGTAATTATACAATTTCTTCTCATAATTGCATAATTATTAACTTTAGATTGAGTTATTGATTTTAAATTGCATCCAATTCACATTTAGCACTTGCTTCACAATTATTTCAAAGTCTCCTTTTTGAGGAGCAAACCCATCGACTCATAGAGTGCCAGCAAAGGCCGAATATCCGTGGGTGATTACCATACCAAACAGGCTGGGGATAGAACTGCCCTTGCGTAGGGTCTTTCGAAGCCTTTCAGTTTGGGTTTTCATCCCCTGTTGTGTGCCTTGGACCATTCCAAAACCTTGCATTCACCCTGCACAACCGAGGCATCAACAAATGGTGCTAGAATGATGGCCATCCGACATGTAAGGTCATTTGAGCTATTTATTTTAATCAGATTATTGTATAATGGCTCCAGCCCAAAAATTTGTATATAGTTCTTTTTCTGCTCAAGAATCTATATTTAGTTGTTTTTCTAGACAAATTAGTTTTCAATTTCCAACAGATGTTTTGAAGGATCTGATAGAAGAAAAATTCGATGGTGAAGGAGAAAGCTTAGCACAAGAACATGTTTTTCAATTTCTTCAGAATTGTCTTCTTAACAAAATTTTGGATCAAGATGTTTTGTGCAGATTGTTAGCCTTCACATTTGAAGGATGAGTCAAAGAGTGGTGTGTAACCTTACCTTTTGCCTCTGTCCATTCTTTTGAACATTTTGCAGATCTTTTCATACTTTCTTTTGGACATTATGACTTTGTTAGATTATGCAATGAATGGAAACAACTCACTTCAAAAGAGGATGAATCATTAGAAGATTTTGCAACTAGAAATTTTAATCTCTATTGTAGATTCCCTTTAATAGATTGTCCTATAATATTTGAATGGTGTCAACACACTATCTCTGTTTTACATGAATCTAATCAATTAGTAGATGATAAATCTGAATTATACATTGGTAATCATCCACCTCTTGGTTTAGATTTATATGAAGAATCTAAGGATTTAAAAATTGTAGAAATGAATTCCTTCTCTTTCTTAGATATGGATCATAATCAATATGATGATTCAAACGAATTAAATGTTGACGTGCTAATGTCTATTTCACATGAAATTCAAAGTTTAACAAATCATGAAGGAGATCATTTTTCTATTGAAGATTCTTCTAAAGTATAAGAGAATAGTTCTGATCATAATATCAAAAAATCTTCTTCTAGCATAATTAAAAAGCTTCAATATTATTATATTTATTATCTTGTTAATCCTTTATTAGATCTTGAATCAACTAGTTGTTCTGAAATTTGTGATATGTTTTCCCAACTACCATTTTTCTGATCTAAGTGATCTTTAGGAGAACATATTTCACTAAATGATGATACTACATTAGAAGAAGAAGCAAATCCTGATTTGAAACCTTTCATACATATCTCTTTTGATGAGAAAAACCCTCTTAAGGAATCTCGATTTGAAAATATTCTACAAAGAGATGAATTTCATGCACTTATTTCCTTTTAATATTTGTCTTTGTGTCCTGATCTATTTGTTAACAATGACATTCAATCATTTATTTCAGATTCTAATTCTTCATTGTTAAATATTAAACAGGTACAAGCTAATTATGAAATACATGAAGAAGATCAAGAAGATTCTTATCTTTATCATCAATCTATGTCTTCTTGTCATTCTTCTTTGCTGGAAATGAATACTATTTCTAATGATTGTTTTTAGAATTCTTCCTATTATGATTCATCATTCAATGAAGAAACATTTTCTTCTTACAATCAATTACTTGATGGAGAAGATTCTTTTCAGAATGTTAATGATACTAGTTCCACACTTACAACATTTGATATTTTTAGTTCTTCTCAAGTAAAACACTCAAAGACAATTTGATCTCTATGAGAATTTCCAATTAAATCAACCAATTTATGATGATTTTTTACAATAATAATTTAGAACCAATTGGATCTGATTCTGCTGATCTTGTTCAAGGAAATATTTCTAAGGAGAAAATGGTTTAAGAAGTAGTTCTACATTCTTATAATTATTAATGTTGATTCTTTTTCGAAAACTCCCTTTTCATCGCATAAATCTTTCAAACTCTTTCTGTCATCTTTTTTATTTTCATTGTATATACCATGATTGGGTTGTTGATTGGCTTGAGAAAATCTTTCTCAGCGAGATTTCTTCATTCTGGTAACACTCTGTTTTCCTTACTTGTATATAAAGATGGTAAGACTCCATTATCTTTATTTGTACATAGATTTCATTTATTTGCTTTAATACATTCTTTTTCCATTTTTGTTTTCAAGCATTCATATCACGCCTTCTGATTATTCACTTCTTCTTTTTGTAGGATCCCATATGCTTTGATGGTTGCATTGGAAATTCGATTATACTTAGTTTTGTTCCTTTTAGAGAGTATAGGAGTAGGTGTAGAATATATGGTTTTTGAGAATTTCTTTAATAATTAGATTACCGTTTTGGTTTTCTTCAATAAAGTATTTGTGATTGCAAGGCAAGTCAGATTTGGAAACAACGCTTCTTTAGACGCATTCAGGGAAGTATCTTTATCCTTTTTTACTTTCTATTATTCATGCTCTCGCTTATTATTTGATTCGTTCGAGGCATTCATGATTAATTTACATATTTTTAAATTATAATAATCAGTCATGAAATGTTTTGAATTAATTATTTTCCAAGTTTTAAAGAGCAAGAACATTTTGACCGAAGACCAAATAATTACAGTTAGGACATCTTCATTACACACAAATTTTGATCTTTCCTCAATATGCACTTTGAAAAAGGAGTTTACATTTTTGTTGTCGCAAATTGCACACAATTTAGTTTAGCGTTATTTCATTTTATGTCTTTCTGTACATAATATTTAATAAATAAAGGCCCCATTGTCCCTAAACAACTTTATGCGACAAATAAAAATGTTGATCATAATTCTTCAACCGAAGGAGAATAAATTTATTTAAGAGTTTTATTACAATCAATTCAATTAATTTATTCAATACATTTACAATTTATGAATTGATATAATCACTTTCTTTACAATAACAAATTCCTTCGATTCTACAAACATGACAAACAAATCTTTCTTTTGTCCGCATGAGACAATTTCTTAAGGCTTATTTTTGCTGTTTAATCTTTTAGGCTTCTTTATTTGTTTTCAATGAAGACCTGATTAAATCTGATATCTCATGACTTATTTAAAAACATAATTTTAATCACTAGTTTTTCTAGTTAGTGATATGGTTGTGAGATTTTGATTTGCTTTTGGTTTCAGTTGTATATATGTTTGATTTGATCATTCTTTCATTTTCTTTAGTTGTATATATGTTTGATTTGATCATTCTTTCATTTTCTTTTCTTGCTGGTTTGTTTTGAGTTTTTTTTTTTATGATTTTCACTTTAGAATAATAAAGAAGCTTATCACTCTTTTACAGTCTTGGAATCTTATCCATAAAGGAAATACTTATAAATGTTTTCTGCTTGCTGGAAATCAAATGTTTTGATTAGTTAATTACTGATTGTGAAAAATCAATAATAGACTATGCTCATAATTCTATTTGAATATTTTCATCATTATCCTTAGAACTTTATCTTTAACTCAACATAAACATATTCCATGCTTATAAGTTTGAATTTAGTTACTTTTAAAGGAATCAGTTTCGGGGAAATAAGTTTTAATCTGTAAATATTAGTAATCTATAAATTTCTTACACCATCCTTACTCTTAAGGAGTTGCTAAGTCTGCTTCCCCATTTACTAGGCAATCTCAAATCGAGATTAGCACATTACACATAGTTTGTAGATTTCTTTAAACTTGCTAATTGGGATATAAGCATTAAGTAATACGGGTTAAAAGACATCCCTGTCGAGGCTTATGGATGCCTGCAGGCTGCAGTGGCTCCATCTGTGGTGTATGGGATTCCAAATCATAAATATTAATATATTATAAATCTTTAAGAATCCTTTGCCATCCCACACTCATAGAGAGTGTTCTGATGCTGCTTACCCATTAGTAAATTGAGTCACTCTGTAGCTATGTATCTAAATCAGTAAATTGGGACCGGAGCACTTGGAAGTGGGGTTAAAAGGAATCCCTATCGTGGCTATAGACGCCGATTGGTTGTAGGGTCTTGCATGTGGTATTCGAGTCATTTCTTAATACTATGTCTTATATGATTAGTTGGATTTCCCAAGATTAATTCCCGGTAAAGTTCTAGATTCTTACATTTTGTAAATAATTTATCCCGAAAAAAGAGTTTATCTTTAAAAAAGGTCTTTTGGATAATGATGAGAATGACTTGGATGTTTTAGAAGCTTTGAAGTCTAATCAATACTATATCATTCAATGATGAAGCTATTCAGATTATTTGAAATTTAGCATGTGAAGGCATTTTATTTTTATTCCTAATCTTTATAGATTTCAATATTGTAATTCAGAGATAACTGCTTCGTCCCAGCGTGTCGCCATTTGTTGTGGCCACAACAGATCCCATGCTTCAGTTGAGCACGGGGAACCCCAATTTTAGAATAAACACGAAGGGTAGTTGGGTAAGTGTTCTTGTGAACATGAGTTTTTGAACTTGGTTTCCATGATCTTGTACCTATATCTTGTTTGGTTTGATTGTCAATGTTTTTATCGGGAAAATGTTGAGTAATTTTGGTTGCAGAAAGATTCAAATTTTAAGTATTTTGTCATCTGTTTTCTGCCTACCCGAAACCCGACATCTCGACACCCCGACGCCTCGAACCCGAAAGGTGCAGGTTGCGGGAATCAAGTTGTTTAGTCGTTTTGGTTTTGGTAAACCCAAAACCCGCAACCCGAAAGGTGCGGGTTGGGGGACCTCCTTGTCAATAATTTTGGGAAATCTACATCCCGAAACCCACAGTTGCGGCTTTCGGATTTCGGGTTTTTTTTCTCTTTGTTTCTTTGCATGTTTGCGAAACCCGCAACCCACAATTTTTCGGGTTGCGGCTTTTCGCAAACCCGTTTAAGTGTTTTGGTTCATTTTGTAATCCCGAAACCCGCAACTTTCAGGTTGCAGCTTTCGGGAATCATCAATAAATTTGTGAATAATTTTCAAGGACCCGATCCCGCGTCCTCCATTGTTTAATCTTGACTGTTGATTTGTTTTAATCCTGTGGCTGAGATTACATTGCGTGATTTGAATAATTATTTGGATTGTTTTCCATATTTATTGATTGTTTGAGTTGGGTTTTATCTTTTTAGTTGTCATTTGATTTCGATTATTGTATGTAACGAATGCGCACTCTTATTTGAACTTGTTTGAGTCATTTACATGCTTCAATTTGGGCTAATCAAATTCATATGATGTTTCGGTAATCTTGGCAACAAATTTGAACTTAATGGGGATCAATACGTTTGTAGAACATCTTGATGGGTTAGAATAATTTGATTAAACACTTATTTCTAATCATTTTGATTTATAACTTGAAAGGGTTTATATCAAATAATGGAACCATACATTTAATTCTCAACTTTGGAAGGATTATTGAATTTTACTAATCTTTGGATATTTTATAAAATTTGTCATTTTTGAATAATCTATAATTTTATGACAAAAAATTTTTAAGGCCTTATTATGTATAATTTAATTGAATCCTAAAAACGAAAAAACATACTTTCAAATCATGGAGGGAGTCAATAATTTTTCATTAAGCAAAGTATTATGTTTTAAAAGAATAATTAGCTTTGTTTGTTTATAAGATATTATTGTTTAAATTATATTCGAATATATTTTTTGAAGAACAATATTAATAATCCTATTTATATAATTGACTTTGATATATCATGTTATTTACAATGTTTAATGCATAATGTTTCACTAAACCCTAATTTGTCGTGCAGATAAAATTTGAAAACAGAATCTGTAAAAGACACGGTTTTGTACCGAGGATTGCGAGCAAACCGTGAGGAATCAACTCAAACGGTTGAAAACCCACTTCCCAAATGGGTTGATTTACCCCTAACCACGGTGAACAGTTTTGCAAATATGTCAACCATTTGGGAGGAAAATGTTTCCGAACAGGGGTCAACTTTCATAAATTTATTCGGTTGTTTTTGCATACAGTGAACGAACCAGGCATCCGAGGGATTTGATGTTATCCTTCCTAGTGCTCTCCATTACTATAAATTCGACCTCAACATTCAGAGCAAGAGGAGGAAGAGGTCTCAAAAGAATGGAAGGATTTTCATTCTTCCTACATTTGTATTCTTCTTGCAATGTTTTGTTGATAGGGAAGGAGGAACGCTGGCTACCAGAGGGAGTAGATGATCTTTGTATGATAGATAACTGAATTTCTTCCTTCTCTGTTATCATTCTCTTGATAGCAATTTCTTGTGTTTAATAGATTGGAGATCGTAGGCTCTACTTGAAGTGGCTGCTCTGATTATCAAGTTGAAGCTTTGTATTTTTATCAAGCTGAGAATGTAATACAATTTCTTTTCTGCAATTATTTGTTCATTTGTTCATGTGCATTTAATCATATTTCTCTTTTTTTGTGCACAGATCAGATCATAATCAGATTCAAGCAACTTTCTACATTTATGTAGTTTACGTATTAATCTGATTATATTTAATCATTGCATAAATGATTATATGTTCAAATAATTTAGCATAATGAAGATAATTTCTTACTTCTCATGTTAGAATTAATGTGCTTATGATATCAATATTTTAAAATTTATTTTGAAATCATTTGATGATCCAATTATTCCTTTTTGAGCATTTAATCATTTCCTTCACTTTAAAATACTTAGCTCCTGGGATAGATTAGTAATTAACATTAATTTAGCTATTATTTTACTTTAATCATTCTTAGTTTAATCTATAATTATGGAATTATGGAATTTCTTCTCATAATTGCATAATTATTAAACTTTAGATTGAGTTATTGATTTTAAATTGCATCCAAATCACATCTAGCACTAGCTTCACAATTAATTCAAAGTCTCCTTTTTGAGGAGCAAACCCATCGACTCATAGAGTGCCAGCGGAGGCCGAATATCCGTGGGTGATTACCATACCAAACAGGCTGGGGATAGAACTGCCCCTTGCGTAGGGTCTTTTGAAGCCTTTCAGTCTGGGTTTTCATCCCCTATTGTGTGCCTTGGACCATTCCAGCACCTTGCATTCACCCTACACAACCGAGGCATCAACAACACTGTAACATTAGAGAAAAAAGCGTAATCAAATTATGCAACAAATTTGAAGAAGGCAATGCCATTAAAAAAATGATCAAGCATGAGGCCAAATCCTTTTGTATGTAGGTGCCCGATTTGACTTTTATTTGGACCTTTCAGTGAAATGCATGTTGTATGTCTTTCCCTCTTTGAGAAACCCAAGACTTGTGTAAATTTCCTTTGAGATTTTGGTTAGAGTTAGGTTTTGAAGTTAATCATCAGTTAGTGTGTAATAAATGTTAGTGAATGTTGAGAATTTCTTTTGGATAAGTATGCACTAACTGATTGTTAGAGTTCAAAACATGGATAAAGGATTGTATACAATTCAATCAACTTCAAAGAAAATGACCCTCTAATTTTGTGTTTTCATTGTTGATTTCATTGGAAAAGGCTAATGATATTTTTTGTTAACAAGAATGAGTAGGATTTTGTATCAAAAAAGGTGACAAAGCCACAAAGCAAAAATACATCTGAAAATTCATGTCATCTAACATCCTATACTTGTAGTAGATTCCTATCCTAATACTACATAGATCAAAGTGTCCCCCAACTCGGTGGGAGAATACAGTATTGAAAATAATATGATTACAAAAAATTCTTACAAAGACACCTAGCAGCTGCATATACTTGCATAACGTAAGAATTTCTAAGGAAAATTGGAGAAATATCCTTCTCCAAAAAACATGTCTGGATTCTCTAGTTCATGATTGATCATATAGGTATTGCTAGTAGGATTGGTTAGCTGGTATTCAAGCAGTTCTACTCGACGCAACGACTCCTCAATTTTATTCCCCTGGGATTTAAGAGAACTATATGAGTGGTGTTCCTAGGTCTAGCATTCTCATCTTTCCATCTCAGCTTTGCACTCTAGTTGTCGAATCCTCTCTTCATAGTGGCGCTAAGATGTACACAGATTGTTCTTCAAGTTGGAGACTTTGTGTTTGAGCACATTGACTTCAAATAAGAGATGTTGAACTCCATGGACCAAACAACAGTCTGCAGTACTTACACTATCATACATGGGAGAATTCTTATGCTTACTGTTTCAATTCTCCTCAGTCGAAGCTTGCTCTGGAAAGTGAAAATCCCTTTACACCTAGAATCCTCCTCAAGTGAAAATCCCTTTACACCTAGAATCCTCCTCTCTTCTGCAATCTAAGGATTGTGACAACTACCTTGGATGTCAGGGATTTTTTTTGGGAATTGTACTTATATCACTAGTGAAAAAATCCTCGCTTTTCACCAATGAATCCAACCTCATTTGACAGAAAATACTAATGATATGTTAATAATTGATAGTTGGTGATTACTTTTGTTGTTAAATTTTTAATGGTCATTGATCTATGATAACCATGTCAATAATGGATGGTCATGTTAACATTAATGAAAAAACATATCAATAATCTCTTGGATAATGATACCACACCCCTTCCATTGGTTGTGGTATCTGATGGATGTTATTGTTTCTTTACTTAGGTGTTGATGAATGATTAGTGGTTAATTTTGTTAAGGTTTAAATATTTATATTGATTATAATTACTTTACTATAGATCCATTCATCTTCATGTTATTGCTTTGTTAATGGTTAAATTAGTTTAATGGGGAAATATAGGAATGGTACTTGTTGTTAGCAGTATGACTACATGATAGACTTGTTAAGTGTTTCCTTGTATGGTTAAAAACCCTATTATGGTTGTGGCCATTAAATTGATACTAGGTATATTATGGACATATCGATATTTTTCCTTCTTTGTAGAGTAGAGATTATCAATACCAAATTTAGTTGCCTACATATTCACAAACCATCATATTTTTGTTAAATTGTCAAGGTGAACTACTTAATACTTGCACGCAATGTTAGGAACCCATGTCTTTACTTTGTTAGTATATTGATGTTGGATGCATATGTTTTGTAAGCCGTCCCATAGTATTTTTTGATCCATAGTTTGTGTTATTGTTGTTTGGCACATATGCTTTGTAAGTCGTCCGTAGTATTGTTGATCCATAGTTTGTATTGGCCCATGGTTTTGACCCATAGTATTGGCGCCTAGAATTAGTATATAAGTGTGTGTTGAGGCCTATGAAGGCACCGTGAAGTTATTTTGTATTGAGCTTTCCCCCTCGAAGTGGCCTACGATCAATGAAAGTATTCTGTGATCTCAAATATTGTGCATTTTATCAATTAATTGTTGCATGTTCTTCACATTTGGTATCAGAGCACTTTCTTGGGCTCGTCGAGTGAAATTTCTACCAATTTTTTATTTTTTATTTTATTTTTTATTTTTTATTTTTTATTTTTTATTTTTTATTTTTTATTTTTTATTTTTTTTTATTTTTTATTTTTTATTTTTTATTTTTTTTATTTTTTTATTTTTTATTTTTTTTAATTTTTATTTATTTATTTATTTTTTTTTTTTATTTTTTTCGCATTTGTTGCAGGTTCGGATCTAGGAATAATCCCTATCCGCTTAACTGTGGGAAGTACTTGGGCATAAGCCCTAAACCGCATTGTGAGGAGTACCACAGGAACCCTGAAGTAGCTGGCCCATTGAGAGGACCTACCAACGAAAAGGACAATGACCCCTACCTGATTGACTAGTTCCCACCAATGAGGTAAACCAAGAGCTGTCGTTTGTGTCAAAGCAGTTATCGATTTTACTTGAGACGTGGAGTGAGGGGTACTTCCCCAATACGCAAGCCGTTAGACAGCATTGGTGGTCGAGTGAATCCCTTGAACCACTAGGAAGCTGAGCATACGGGGTCCATATCTATTTTTAGCTGATAAATCATAGATTTCCTCTGTTTAGAACATTTACCGATCAATTTCGCGTTGTCTCAGATCTATCTATTGCCACCCCCTTCAGCGTCATTTCAGATCCATTATGCACCGTTGTAGATCCATCTGTTTCTGATCCCTTCTGCGACGTGGCATTTCCATTCCAAAAAAAAAAAAACAAGTATAAAATTCAGTTTTTTCGCCATATCTCCCTTGTTTTTACTCCGTTTCCCTTGAAACTTCCATGGAACCCCTGTAATCCCATTCTGCATATTTCATTCCTGAGGACCCTATCCCAAATTCCACTTCCCAAAGCCCGAAATCCCACATTTGTCTATTTTTAGGGTTTTCCATAACTTCTTCGGATTTCACCCAATCACCTTCAAATTTTACCACAAAATTCCTTTCCTAATTCTGCTTCTTTGTCCCTCTCTGCCAAAATTTTCCATTCTTTCACCCCATTTCTGAAATCCTCATTTTCTGCTTCCCTGTCCATTCGACAGTGTCCAAAACCTAGTCAAACCCAAATTACCCTTCCGATTTTTTCCCAAATCCAGATTTTCCCTTTTTGAAACAGTTTCTGTTTTTGTTTTTCTACCCACTAAAAAAAAGAACTCTTGGTTATGGTTGTCACCCGCGCAAGAGCAAAAACAATGGAAGAAACACTTGCAGCCATCCAAGCCAAACTCCAGGATCTGGATGAAAAATTTCTCGGCCTCCATCTTGAGCATCCAGCCATGAACAACAAACGACAATCCGAGTCTTCATCAGACAATGGGTTCTCTTCTTCTAGCAATTTTCGTGGTCCGGAGCTTGATTTTCCTCGCTTCAATGGTACTAATCCGACTAGATGGATCTATCGTGCAAAACAGTATTTCAGTATGCACAATACTTTTGATGTCAACAAAGTTCCACTTGCATCCTTTCATTTGGAACAGGAAGCTCTTCAATGGTATTGTTGGTTCATCAAGGCTCATGAAGAGCCAAAATGGACGGATTTTTGCCAGCTCCTTTTGCAATGATTTGGTTCCACTGCTTTTGATGAATTCACAGGAGCCCTCACTAAACTTCGCCAAATTGGCACTGTGAGAGAGTACCAAACCGAATTTGAGAAACTAGCCAACCACACTGAAGGATTGCCTGATGACTTCTACCGGAGTTGTTTTATCAGTGGTCTAAAGGATGCAATTCGCTCTGAGGTCAAAATGTTCTGTCCTAACACAATGATGGAAGCTCTGGGGTTGGCTAAGTTGGAAGAAGACAAGATTGCATCCCAATAGCGCTCCAAACCCACTTTTGTTCCCTTCCGAAATATGGGTTGTCAACGACCTCCCATCCTACCATCTCCTCGACCAACTCCTATCAAGCATTTTTTTGAAACTGAGATGCAGGCACACAGAGAAAAAGGGCTTTGTTATAATTATGATGAGAAATTCACTTGGGGACATAGATGTGTTGAACAAAATCTCTATCTCTTGGATATGGATTCTCAGCCTGCCTCTGAAATTGGTGAAGAATCTCCAGATACAATGGATGCTCAGGTTGACATTCTAGAGCCGCCTATTGACCCTCCATCTCAGGACGACCAGCTAGAGATATCTCTCCATGCTTTAGTTGGAATCACCACCCCCCAAACCATGTGGGTTAGGGGTTACTTCAAGAAGCTTCCTCTTACAATACTCATTGATTTTGGTAGCACTCATAATTTCATTGACCCTCAGATCGCCAAACAGGCTGATTGTTTTATCCATCCTTACTCCAACTTTGAAGTCATGGTTGCTAATGGGGGCACCTTACCTTGCAAAGGAAAGTGTCGTAATGTGTGTATCTCTATGGGAGATTATAACCTGCGCTCTGACATGTTTTCCTTAACCTTAGGTGGCTGTGATGTGGTTTTGGGTGCTCAATGGCTACGCACACTTGGCCCCATCATATGGGATTTTGCTGAACTTTGGATGCAGCTTCCCCCCAATGGACAAAAACACACATTGACAGGCTTACAACCAGGGTCTCTCAGCATCATCAGTTCACATTGCATGGAAAAAATCCTTCAGAAGAATTCACATGGTGTCATCGCTAAGATCCATTCCATTTAGATGCAACCATCAGCGGTCTCCACTACTCCTTTGGATCTCCAACAAATTCTGGATCGATATACAGGTGTCTTTGTTGAACCAGTGGGATTTCCACCTTCAAGGTCAGAGGACCATCATATTCAGCTCCTTCCTGGAAGCGTTCCTCCCAACATCAGGCCCTATCACTACCCATTTCACCAAAAAACAGAGATTGAAATGCTCATTCGGGACTTACTGAAGCAAGGTATTATTCGCCACAGTACTAGTTCCTTTTCTTCACCAGTTCTTCTTGTCCGCAAAAAATATGGGTCATGGCGCCTCTGCGTTGACTTCCGAGCACTTAATCACCTCACTATCAAGGATAAGTTTCCAATTCCTATTGTTGATGAGCTTCATGGTGCTCAATTTTTCTCCAAGTTGGATCTTTGTTCTGGGTATCATCAAATTCGGGTTCATGAGGATGGCATCCCTAAAACAGCTTTCCGCACACATAATGGCCACTATGAGTTTTTGGTCCTGATCTTTGGCCTCACTAATGCTCCTTCCACATTCCAGGCATTGATGAATAAAATATTCCGGCCCTACTTACGGAAATTCATTCTATTATTATTTGATGATATCCTCATCTACAGTCAAATCTGGGCTGAACATCTCCAGCATCTGGATCTTGTAATGAAACTTTTCTCTGACCATCATCTCCATGCCAAATAGTCTAAATGTGTTTTTGGACAGAAGGAAGTCGAGTATCTCGGGCACATTATCTCAACAGAAGGGGTTCGCGTGGATCCTGCCAAAATCGCTGCCATGAACAATTGGCCGCATCCTCGGACACTCAAGAGCCTTCGTGGTTTTTTGGGGTTGACTAGCTACTACCGCAAGTTTGTCAAGGATTATGGGAAGATTGCAACTCCATTAACTGCTCTATTGAAAAAGGATTCTTTTACATGGACACATGTTACTGAGTGTGCATTTGACAAACTGAAACAAGCTATGTGTACTACACATGTTCTAGCTATGCCTGATTTTTCCTAGCCCTTCAATATTGAGAGTGATGCTTGCGGCAATGGACTTGGTGTTGTTCTCCTTCAAGATGAACACCCCATTGTGTTCACCAGCAAATCCCTTTCAGGTAATAATTTAGCTGCCTCTACATATGAGAAGGAAATGATGGCTATTTTGCATGCAGTACAGAAGTGGTGTCCATACCTATTAGGGAATCATTTCTGCATCAAGGTTGATCACCAGAGTCTGAAATATTTCCTGGAACAATGGGTATCCTCCCCAGCACAACAAAAATGGGTTAGCAAACTCATGGGTTATGACTATGAGATCACTTACAAGAAGGGTAAGGACAATGTTGTGGCGGATGCTCTTTCTCGCACATTTGATGACCAAGGTTCTCTTTCAACTATTTCTATGCCTTTTCCAAATTGATTGCAATCTGTTCAACAGGACTATGTCAATGACTCTTCATTATCTCAAATCATCCAACGCTTGGACAAAAACCCTTCTTCTGTACCACATTACTCTTAGGATGGTGCTTCCCTGAGATACAAGGGTCGTCTAGTGCTTCCCCAGAGCAATGATATTCAACAGGTTGTCTTCTATGAACTCCATGCTTCTCCATCGGCAGGGCACTCTGGGTTCCTCAAAACGTACGAGAGGGCACGGTGTAACTTATTTTGGAAGGGCATGAAAAGGACAATTCAACAGATGGTGGCTAAATGTGATACTTGCCAACGCAATAAGGGTGAAACAACACTCCTTCCGGGATTGCTCGAACCCTTTCCCATACCTACACGGATTTGGACAGATATTTCTATGGATTTCATTGAAGGGCTCCCTAAGTCTGGAGGGAAGATAGTGATTTTGGTTATGGTTGATCGCCTCTCCAAATATAGTCATTTTTGTGCTCTCAGCCATCCCTATACAACCTCCTCAATCGCTCAAATTTTCCTGGACCAGATCTTTCATCTTCATGGCATCCCTTCTTCCATTGTCTCGGATCGTGATGCGACTTTCACCAGTCATTTTTGGACAGAACTATTTCACCACACTGGCACCAAACTGAAGATGAGTTCAGGGTATCACCCACAAGCAGATGGTCAGACTGAAATTATCAATAAATGCTTGGAAACTTATCTTCGTTGCTTCACCTCTGAACAACAACATCAGTGGGAAAAGAGGCTCCCTCTCGTTGAATGTTGGTACAATACCTCTTATCACACTGCCTCTAAAATGACCCCATATGAAGCAGTCTATGGTCAGGCACCGCTAGTTCTTCTTGCATACACCACCAGCAGTTCACTAGTTTAGGCAGTTGACACCATCCTTCGCAACCGTGATCATATTCTTCGCATTTTGTGGGACAATATTCACATGGCAAGAAATCACATGAAGCAACAAGCTGATCAACACCATTCTGAGCGCACTTTTCAAGCAGGTGATATGGTTTTTCTTTGTCTCCAGCCGTACAAGCAATCCTCCTTGAAACTCAAAGGGTGTCATAAGCTCGCTCCAAAGTTCTATGGGCCATATCAGATTCTTCAGAAGATTGGGTCCGTTGCTTATAAATTGGAACTTCCTCCTTCTTCCCGCATTCATCCACTACTTCATGTCTCTTGTCTGAAGAAAGTTCTTGGCACCAACATCAGAGGAGAAACTATTTTACCTAAACTGGATAATGAAGGATCCATCCTTTTGGAGCTGGAGGCTATCCTCAATAAGCGCACTCGTCAACGTTGCTCTTGCTCTATCACAGAGGTCTTAATTTAGTGGCATGACATGCAACCAGAGGATGCTACATGGGAACCACTCCTTCAGATTCAACAACAATTTCCACATCTCAAGATTTGAGGACAAAGCTTTTTCTAAGGGGGAGGGGATGTTAGGAACCCATGTATTTACTTTGTTAGTATATTGTTGTTGGACGCATATACTTTGTAAGTCGTCCTGTAGTATTTGTTGATCCATAGTTTGTGTTATTGTTGTTTGGTGCATATGCTTTGTAAGTTGCCCGTAGTATTGTTGATCCATAGTTTGTATTGGCCCATGGTTTTGACCCATAGTATTGGTGCCTAGACTTAGTATATAAGTGTGTTTTGAGGCCTATGAAGGCATCGTGAAGTAATTTGTATTGAGCTTGCTCAAAGGAGGTTGCCCCCTCGAAGTGGCCTGCGATCAATAAAAGTATTCTGTGATCTCAAATATTGTGCATTTTATAAATTAACTGTTGCAGGTTCTTCACACGCAATTGAAATTGAATGTTTCAGATTGTTTCAAGCCTCCTTACCTCTAGTAAATTTGGGTATTGTTATGTTTAAAAGTCAAAAGCCTATTTTTATTAATGTCATGAGTTTAGCTTATATAATATTGAGAAGGATTAAATAATGTGAAATATCGTCTACAAATGTTATTTACTATTCACAAACCTTTATATATGAATTATATCAACACTCCCAAATTCAATTTTTTTTATCCCATATTGATATATTGACTAAATGAATATACCAATTGTTTTAGTTCACAAAATTAGTAAAAGTCAAAAACTTTGTTGACATCTAGAGTAAAATTTGTTTGAAAAAGGGCTAATTCATGCAATTGAATGTAGATTTGTTGAAAACTTAAATCATGTGAAATATCGTCTACAAATGTTATTTACTATTCACAAACCTTTATATATGAATTATATCAACACTCCCAAATTCAATATTTTTATCCCATCTTGATATATTGACTAAATGAATATACAATTGTTTTAGTTCACAAAATTAGTAAAAGTAAAAAACTTTGTTGACATCTTCAGTAAAATTTGTTTGAAAAAGGGCTGATTCATGCAATTTAATGTAGATTTGTTGAAAACTCTCAGAGATCTATTAACAATTTAATTGTGATTTTTTTATTAGCTTTTTCTCTTCCTTACACAATAAGCATGCCCTTCTCTAATTTTGGAGTATAACAATTAGTGTAGTCGGATGATCTCACTTGAACCATAGTCCTTTTACTAACCAATAGTGTGGATATTATCTCTTCCACCAAAGTCACATAAAACTTGCACCTAATCCCAATTGTAAACAAAATCAGCACAGACACAAGCAACATATAAGGGGCATCATTCCATTAGAAGGATTTGAAACTTAGTGAGGAGGGATAACAACCCCGACTTTCAACTACCCAAGATAACTCCCATTAAATTCAATGTAGTTTATTTATAGATAATATTTTTGCATGTTAAACCTTAAAACAAAATCATAACATATGAAAAGACGAGATACTTTAACGTGATTAATTGAATTTTATAATGTATTATATAAAGTTTGTAATTTGAAAGAATGATGATATTTAAGTGTGGTCTTGTTGGGCCTATCATTTTGGAGGTACCATTTTTGGTGGAAACAATTTTGGTGTGGACAAAGGCAAGACGGAAGTGGTTAAGCGAAGTGGTCAACTTCGACGAAGCGGCCAAGAATTCGGGAAAAACGGTTATGTTGATCAAGTCAAATGGTCGAAGTTGAGTCAGTTAGTTAGAAATGGTCCACATTGTATTAATGAGTCGATTAGTAATATAGCGGGTTAGTGGGAGCAGAGAAATCTAATTGTGCCCTATAAATATGTAATAAGGGAAGCGTTTTGAGTTGGTTCTAGTTGGTTACTAGTTTTTGTTATTGTCAGTCGAGGCTGTAAGAGCATATTTTGAGTCTATAATGAAGCATTATTCCATATCTGTTGGAGTTGTTTTGGAGAAGCCGAGTCCCTGTTCTAGAGGTTGTGTGCACAAATACCTTGTATGTCATGAGGAAATATGTAAGTCTAAACTGAAGTGCCTATTTGGTTGCGACTCATAATAAAAGACAAGCGCTTCCGTGGTTTTTCCCAGGATGGGTTTCCACGTTAAACATGGTGTCCTTATGTGTTATCAGGTGATATGCGATATGTGATATGTGTTTCTTTCCTCTGTTTAAATGCTTAAATGAATGCACGATCAATATAGTTATAAGTAATATGAATGCATAATATAGTTTAAGTTATGTCATTCTATCGATGTCATGGGTTCTGTCGAAGTGATGGATGTGTCGAATCTATGATTCTGTTGATGTTCTATATTGGTCGATGTATTGGGTTGTATGATGAATGCATCGCATGTCGAGCTATTCCCCTTCCGTACTACAGAAATATGGTTCCTGTAGTCCCCATAGGTACTTCAGGTGAGACTTCATCTGCTCTGCAGGTGTTGCCAAAAGGGATTAAAACTCCCTTTCATGCCGGTATCTGGGGTAGTGGTGTTTATTGGTGTGTGTTGAATGCATGAACCCTAGTCGAAGTAAAAGTGCACCAACAAATGGTTTAGTTGTCGGGACCTGGATTTATGTGAAGGGGAAATGTTATGGAATCCGACTAAACCAGATATCTAGGATTGGGTAGATCAATAGTTGAAAGAATTCACAAAGGAATAGAACAACCATCCACAATTGGACAACAAAGGTTGGTTAGACAAGTGCATTTTTACTAATATTCATGAGGTCTTCTTTGGTGAGTTCCCTGCGATATTACATGAATGGTTAGAAAGGACGACTGAGCAGAAGACAAATTTACAAGGAGGCGAGCCTCAACATTGGACGCTAGCATTGATACAGCGACTGAAAGGCGTGAATAATAATATTTCATGTGCAGTGGACTACTGGATGGATAGTGCATTGGAGGGATGCATTACCGAATTTGTTGTTGACACTATTAAGTCATATAATGCAGTAGAATGAGATTTCTTTGAAGGTCCACGTGGTAAGTATCTTAAGTTGTTGAACTTGTCGATCAAGAAGCTACTTTGTGAAAAGGGTGTGATGCAAATGAAATCTAACGAGTAGAGCGATTGTGCATGGTGGACATGGGTACTGTATGGAGGAAGGTCTGTACAGATAAATGGGATGAGAAGAAATGATAAGGGGAGAATAAATTGAGTTAGACGAAGAGTGTGTATTTTTGCAAAGTGGGAGACAGTTTCAGTTGAACAAGAGGAGGAGAACTGCGACATGAAAGAAGGGTTGGAGTGTGACTAAAAGAAGAGACTACGAATCAATACCATGTTGATGTATATGTAACTTCGGAATGTATTTCATCTATGTATTTCATATATATTTATTGTACCCTTATAAGAGATGTGTTATTCCTCTAAAGGAAGTGTCGTCATGTGTATTGACAAGTGTTGCAAGTGTGTGTACTTTCCAATGGGTTATTAGACCACCATGTGTGGGGTCGGCCCTAAAATGTATATTATATGGTTGATGTACCTAGCTAGACAAGTCGTCCCCATAAGGTCACTGGGCAAACAGACAAGTATAAATAGAGATCGGGAGATCTCCATTTTGATCACTCGGAAACTCACACTTCTCTCACTCAGAAAGTGGCTCACTAGTGAGGAGGAGGATCATCTGCTACTAGGAGACTATCTCAGTGTATTTTGGTTGTACTTTGGTTGAGCCATTGCTCTCTCTATCTTTGAGGAAGTTGTGGGGTTTTTCACCTTAGGGTTTTCCCCACGGAAACTCTGTGTCTCTTGTCTCTCATGCTTTTGATTCTTATGATGATTTTCATGCTTGTTATGCATTGATATACTGTACATGTTATTCTCTCAGTAAAGATCCTAGAGTATTGTGAATTAATGCTCAAAATTTAACATGGTATCAGAGCTAACCTAAGAAGAAGACATTGTGTAGTGACAAAAACTAGGGTTTCTTGTTTACTAGGTTTCTCTCCACATATTTTGGAAAAGAAGTATAGTAGATTGACTCTAATCATCAAGGATAATCTATCTGTCCAATCAAAATTCAATTCTGAGCATTTTCAGATTTGGCCATAAAAATTAGTGTTTCCTCAAAAATAGGAATTTCTGGAATCTGAAGACATAGCCGGAAGCTCCTTGCAAAAATCAAAGTTTAGAGCTTTGGATCAAGATTTTTGGCTGGGTAGATCTCCGGGAAACTCAAACCCTAATTTAGGGTCCTCCTTAGTGAATCCGAGAAGACAAAAAGGCAGTTTTGAAGGGTGTAGCTTTGCAGATCTCAAATTCTGAATACACCAGGTTGATTAGCTCATCAAGGTGCATCTTTCTATCATTTTAGAAAGTTGAAATTCACATTTTGAATTTTTAGGGTTTCTCTGACAAACCCTTATTCGAGACCAGATCCAGTTTTCAGCAATTCAAGTGGTAAGACCTAAATCTTTTCTATTTCCATTTGAAGTACTCTTTAAAATGTCTCACCACACCAAGCTTGAGGACAAGCTTGAAGGAGCTAATAAATTCAGAGCCTGGAAGTATAGGATTGGGTTAATCCTGGAAGAGAATGAGTTGGACTCATACATAAAAGAAGACATCCCTCTCCCAGAGGATGAAGAGGCTAAAACATTGCATAAGAAGAACTTGGTCAAGGCAAAGAGAATCATTGTTGATTCTATCAAAGACCATCTCATACCTCATGTGTCATCTCTAAAGACACCCAAGGAGATGTTTGACTCTTTGACCAAGCTATTTGAAGGGAAGAACATAAATCGGAAGACAACCCTGCGGAATCAAGTGAAAGGGGTCAAGATGTTGAATGGAGAGACCATTCAATCTTACTTCTCTAAGGTCTCTCAGATCAAGGAACAACTTGAAGCTGTGGACGAAGTAGTGGACAACGGTGAAGTTGTTATGACCACTTTAAATGGCATACCTAGGTCATGGGACTCCTTGATTCAAGGAATCTGTGCAAGAAAGAAATTGATCTCTTTCAGTAAACTATGGGAGGAATGCTCTCAAGAAGAATCTAGGCTTGTAGCTCGAGAATAAATGATGGAAGGAGAAGATCAAGCTCTCGCAGCTCACACCAAAAGAAGCAAGCCCAAGAAGGAGCACTCTCACTACAAGAAGTCCACTCACTATCACCAAAAGAATAAGAAGGATCTAAGGTGCTTCACATGCAATGAGAAGGGTCACTTTGCTTCAGATTGTCCCAAGAACAAAAGGGACAACAACAACAACAAAAACAACTTCAGCAAAAAGAAGAAGGGTAGAAAAAGAAGGTACCATGCTCATGCTGCCGAAGATGATGAACCTCCAAAGAAGAAAGCTAGGGCAGAAAGTGATGATGACTCATCAAGTAAAGAAGAGTATGTTCTAATCTCTGCTCTCATAGGTACTATCTCCCATGGTTGTAATGATTGGTTAATTAATAGTGGGGATTCCAAACACATGACTAGGTTTAAGGAATCTTTTGAAAACCTATCTGAACATGAGTCACCCCATAAGGTGAAACTTGGGGATGACTATCAATACCTTATCAAAGGAAGTGGTGAAGCCTCCTAAAACCTAGATTCTGGAAAATCTTTGAAGATGAAAGAAGTCCTTTATGTACCTGGGCTCAAGAAGAACCTTCTCTCCATCTCTGCATTGGATGCAAAAGGCATGAGGGTTGCATTTGTAGATGGCCAAGTCCTAATGTGGCCAAAGGATAAATCTATTGATGATGCAATGGTGATTGGAGAGCAAGAGGAAGGATTGTACAAATTGAAGGGACAACCTGAACATGCTATGGTGACATAAAGACAAAGATTCATCCATAGTCATGGATCACATGGAGATATGTATGGTTTGGTTTTGAAAAGCTTAACTTATGAGTTATGCAGGTCATTGAAGAGAACAAGAAAACATTGCTAGACATAACTAGCAAATATGGTGAATAGGTATGTTTTTCTTATATCACAGGACCTCTTATATAAGTTAGCATGGCATGGTTGATGATGATTATTCATGAAGTCATAGGTTTGAATAATCATGGGTATATGCATATTATGTGTCTTATCTTAATTAATGATATGACTAACCAGAAGAGTCATAGGTTTGAGTAATCACAGGTTTAGACATGTTATGTTTCATATGATATGACTAACCATAAGAGTCCTATATAAACCTGGAATGCTAATGCTTATTATTTCTGTTTGAAATGATCATGACTATACATGCTTGAGATTATTGTGTTTTGATAGTATTGAGAATATACTAATGAATGTATGATCTTGTATGAGATCACAAGGATAACACAATCATGATACTAATAAGCATGCATAGGGACCAAAGATGAATATAAGTTCAAGGATAGGTAATCCAGGAAGCAAAGATCAAGAAGAAGCACACTCTAGTAGTTTCTGCAAGGATGCAGATATTCAGAGGGAGTTGACCATATTTCTACATTCCACAACAAAAAGGTGTAGAAGAAGCTACTTCAGCAGCTCCTGCAAGGAAGCAAAGACTCAAAGGGAGTCCACCCAACAAACAAACAAAGATAAGTATTTTAATAGTTGTTTGTTTAAATAAAATTGTTCAATGATATATATGCTCATGTTCCTAGACTTAGGATATGTATTGTGCATATTAGAATGATTGCATTAATGAACACTATACTACTAATATGTATGTGATGGGTAAGTGGCCTATGGCACTGTACAACATTCCATTGCTACTTATCTAGAATGAAACCTCTTTGTTGACATGTTGGGAGTAGTGCAAACTCTTAACAATGTTCTGGTAGAGATTGGAAGGCATCTAGAAAGTTACAGGATATGGATGAATGTTGTATTGAAGCATTGGCTAAAATAATTGCATGATTGTATGCCATATTTCTTTATGTATAAGAATTTGTTTTGAAAACTATGAGATGTTTCTAATCATGCAATTTAACTTGTCTTGTAGGAAAGATCGTATGCCATCACCTACAAAAGAAGAACTACAACATTTGTTCAGCAACAAAATTATGTATTGAAGATATTGAAATTCCTAGGATATGGGGAGAATGCCATGATCTGTCGATCAGTTCCAACACAATTCCAACGGCATAACCTTGTTCCAATTTTCTCTACTTAGATGCATGCCCATGGCCTCCTTTTATAGTCCAAGAGGTGGTCAATAAACATCAAGACCCAAGTTTGAAGCCCATCACCTCATGAACTAGCTCCAAAGTACACAAAGGGGGATATTCAATGCTTGAAGATCCAAATTCGAATTTTAGTTGGAGAGGGAGATTTCATGATCCTTCAATGCATAGAGGGTGGTTGATATACCGCCATTTTTTTATAGTAGCACAGATCTCGAAAGATAATTTGTGCAAAGTTAACGCGAGTACAAAACTGATAACACATGCTGTAGCATAGGATAACATGGATTTACATGCGCTAACTCTTCTTTCGATTGTTTTTTGGCATTTTTGGACTCATGCTGTTTATGGATTCGATGAGGATGTCTTTGGTGAGATGCATGCTATATGTTAGTGACGCCTTACTAAAAGATTAACTAAAATGTTGCATGTGTGCAAAACTTGAGTGTTAATAGATGCCCCTTAATGTATGAGATTCAAAGGGTACCGTAGAGCCGATAATGCATCATCATTTCTTTTGTTCTTTCTTGTTCTTGTAAGTTGTAAAGCTAGTGCAGATGGAGAGTTCCTCCCATGGGGGAAGATTGCTGGTGACGACTGGTGAAGCTGTAACAAAGAATAGTGCTTTATACAAACAAGGTGGGCATACCCATGCTTGTGAAAATCTGTCAAGATGACTACAATAAGAGGAGACCAAGGGGTCAAATCATAATACTGCTAGTACATGGATGAAGGTGGATTCAATCCATATGAGAGTAAATGAAACTAGAAATGATGTTACTGGTGCCGAAGAAGCAGAATTAGTGATGATCATGATAATCCCGCGGGGGGGGGGGGGGGACTAGAATATTGGTGAAGTTGTTGGATGGGGCACCTCACTATACTAGTTGTGATGCTACCATGATTTGTAAATGTGAACACTGATACCTTCAAAATGTAAAACTCCCCCTAATGTGATATATGTGTTGACGTCGAGCATAGGAGATACGATTAAGTTAGAGATCATTGATGACTCTCCCTACCTAGTTCGAGGCGATCCCTTATATTGATTGAAAGGGACCCCAAGGTACAACTACAACTACTACAATTCTTGGAATGGAGCGAGTTGATGTCAATGAGAGCTAAAGGACATGATAAGACAAGGGTTTTATCATGAGAACCAAGATCATTTTGTAACCAACTATAAGACTGACATACATGACACAAGACTAGATGATAAGTGTGGGGCTCATAACTTCCTTTGATCGATGTCAAATTGGTGAGTAACTAATGAAAACATTCTTCAAATAAAGGTAAAAAGTGTAACGGAGGGATATAAATTGCATATGAATGGTTTTGTTGAAGATATGATACTGAAGGTGATGGTGACTGACAAAATTGACAAGGCTAGGGATTAGGAGACTCAATGGCGTTGGTCAAAGGTGACCAGGGGTTGTTGCCAAAAGAATCAAGGGTTCCCAATGTTGCGTGTGGGTTGGGGAACTATTTGTATATAAAGAGTAATTGGTGGGGTCCCCATGGTTTTGAGTGTGTTGGTGGATCAATTTGATGATGGGTGGGATTCCTGCGGTTTTGGGTGAATCAGGGAATCAATTTGATGATGGGAATAGTTCCCACAATTTTGAGTGGGTTGGGGAAATATTTCCATGATGATGTAAGGGTTGTTTTCAAACACAAAGATAGGTACCCCATGAACTAATTCCATGCATATTGTTCTCGCGGGAATAAATGAATAGAATTGGTTTCTTTTTAGGGTGGGGTCCCCATTGTTGTCTTCACGGTGGTGATGATATGAAGAATATTGCATATGGTATATTAATAATGGAGGTATGAGTGGGTTAAATATTATTCTTGGTCGTAACATGCGTCGGCGAATATGATGGCATCAATTGTTGGAGGTGGGGGAGTAAATGCACAACTATAAAATGATGAACTATGGGTTGATCTTTTCAATCTAGATCAAATTACTTGAACTTGTGGGGCTTCGACATCATGGGTACCAAATTATGATTGGGTTTGAAATGGTGCACACACCCATGGGGGAAACATTCTATTCTCAGTAATGACATTGATGGCACATCATAACTGGAAATTAGGACCCTATGGATATCAGCGGGATTACTAGTCAATGCAATGTAATCAGAGGGAAAATGTTGTTTACATGTCATTTTCAGAATGATACTTGCAAGGGGTCGTGCCATTGTTGAAAGGGTTGGAGTATCAATGTCTTGATCATTCTCCTGCACACATGACACCAATACCCAAGTGTAATAGGGAACATGACAAAGGTATTGACAATGGGGAAATAGTAACCGAAAACATAGTGTACCCACAGTGTGCACGTAGTATTATGGAAAGAACCATTTTAGGTACAACCCTATGATAGGGATGTTAAGGGTAATTCCTTGAGGATCTATCAATATATATGACCCTTTGGGTGGGCATTTATTTACAACATAGGGCCTTGTCCATTTAGATACAAATTTACCCAGTCCAGGTTTGGTGTCTTTTTTGATGTTGAAAACTAGGACAAAGTCTTCCTCGTTAAAAGTGCAAGGTCAGACTTGGCGGTAATAGTGTGCTTTGGAGCGAAGCTTCATGGCCTCGTTATATTTGAGCGAATCCCTTCTTTATTCATCAAGGTGTTTGAAAGTAAAAAAACAATGTTCGAGGGATGGGGTATCATTTAACAACTCCACAGCTGATTGGAGTGTAGGAATTTGGCACTCAATGGCTAATACAGGTTATACCCCATGTACAAGGTGGAATGGGGTAAATCCCGAGGTATTTTAAACTGAGGTTCAGTATTTCTATAGAGCAGAGAATAACATATGGTTCCAATTGGATTTGTTCTTATTCACAGTGCGTTGAAGAATAGTTTTTAAAACTTTGTTCATGGCTTCGACTTGGCCATTAGCTTGAGGATAGTAGGATGTAGAGAATTCATTCTTGAATCCTAACAAAAGCAATAACTCCTCAAAAGCCTAATTATGAAAATGGGTGTTGTTATCGGAGACTAACTATTCGGGATGCCAAAGAGGGAGATGTTATGATTGAAGATGAATCATGCAACGGTAGTGCCAGTGCAATCAAATATAGGCATGGCTTCAACCCACTTAGTCAAATAGTCGACTGCCACTATGATGTAGTTGTGACCCTGTGCTAAGGATGGATGACACTTCATGAAATCAATTCCCCATTTGAAAAAGGGGCCAACTGTGATTACTGGATGGAGAGGGATAGGGGGTACCGTGTCTTATAGGAAAACACTGACAGTTGGCACATTGTTTGTCGACGTAAATGTAATCCTTGAATATTGATGGCGAAAAAAACCCTACATGGAATATTTTTTGGGTGGTAGCCAACCTTGAGAGATGGACACCACATGCTCCACTATGACAACCATTAAGGACCTGCTCTACTTCCTCATGGGACAAGCAGCGTCATAGGATAGTGTTGACCCTGCGACAATATAAGACATCTCCAAGGAGAATATATACGGGATCTTGGTGGCGCATCCGGGGACAGGTGAGGGGTAAATTTCTGAGTTCAAAGATATGCTAGGATATCACCATACCATGGATCATCGATGGCTATGATGAAAAATGTTCATTAGGTAATTAGTCATTCACAGGTTATCCCAGAGTAGTGGTCGGGAGATCAACAATAATCTAGGCATGGGCCAAGGCATTTTTTCTTTTAGGGATAATAAACTAAAGGTTGAATTCTTGGAGAATTACAGTCCACCTTGAAAACTTACTGTTAATGATCCATCAACTAAGTATGTATTTCAATGGATTGGAGTTTGTGATCAATGTTGTTTTGCAGAGTAAGATGTAATGGCACAATTTTTGCATGGAGAGGATTATGGCGAGTGCGAGCTTCTCATCATGAGTGTAATTGAGGGTTTTTCCCACCAATTTGTTTCTAATGTAATAAATGACATGTTCAATGGGGCCTTCATCTTGTTGGACCATGAAACTCACAATAACGGAAGATGATGGCGATATATAGAGGATAAAATCTTTGTCAAAGTTCGGTGGGGAGATGAGGGGTGCAGAAGCCAACGCTTGCTTTAGTTCTTTGAAAGAGATTTGTGCTTGGTCATCCCATTGGAAAGGGATTTATTTCCTAAGAAGGAAAATAAACCATGTTCTTGATTGGAATAATTAGGTACAAAGGGACGGAGGAAATTGGCCTTCCTCTGAATGTTTTGTAACTTACGTCGTGTTCATGGGGGAGGTAAGTCAAGAATGGCTTGGACTTTGGATGGGTCTACGGTAATTATGGATTTTGAAATGATGAATCCTAATAATTGTTCTACAGTGATGTAGAACACACATTTGAGGGGATTCAACCATATGTTGTACTCACGACATCGCACTAAAATGGTTTGTAAGTCGCGAAGGTGATTAGATTGTTTTTTGGATTTGGCCATAAGATCATCGAGAAAGGCTAGGATGATATGGGATAGGTCATTGAAAATGTATGCCATATCCCTTTGGAAGGTGGCCTTGGCATTATTTAACATGAAGTGCATAACTATATAGGAAAAGATCACCCATGGTGTTGTAAACGCCATTTTGTACTGATCCTATGGGCGGATTTGTATTTTTTCTAACTTGAAAATCCATCCATATAGAACAAGATTTCACTACCTGCACATGGGTCAACAATATGGTCGATGAATGGGGTGGGGAAATTGTCCTTGGGGCATGCTAGGCCGAGAACACGAAAATCGCTACAGAATCGAATGATGCCTTGGTTCTTGTTTATTGGGATGGGGTTTGAGACCCATGACATATAATCAATGGGATAAATAAAGCCATCATGCTGGAGTTTTAGATCTTATCCTTGATATCTAGAGACTTAGAGGGGTGAACAGGTCGTTGTTTTTTGCTGAACGAGAGTGTATCGGGCCAAGTGTCGATATGATGTTCTACATTTGAGGGGTCTAATCTAGACGTTTAAACATACAAACATGTGAATACATCTCAAAATTCTTGGAAGAGAGAGGTGAAGTCGATGATTTCTTGTGGCGACCATGATGCACCAATCGAGATGTTTTCAATCACACCTAGTCTGATGGAAATATTTACCTGAATCATGGGTGAGATATTGGCTATATTTCCATTCTCAAAGGAATCTGGAGCTGGGATGGGGTTATTGAACCAATCGAGATGACTAGGGGGTAAGAAGTCTGTTGATTCAATGGTGTATTGTTGGGCCACCAAGGTGGTTGAGTGGACATTGGTAGGGGTGAAATATGACATGTGATGGAGGTCATCCCATGGAGGATCATCTAAGGGCATGGATTCCATTATTTCTTCATCTATGGAGAAGAAATATTCCTCTAACATTTCCTCATCTAAAGAGAAGGAGTCTTCAAACCCTATATGAATGGACCTATCATTGTTGGTGGAAGGGATGGAATCTCCCATTGGATTTGGTTCAACGTAGGTGACACTTGCACCTAGGTGGAGAGGTAGCAAGTCGATATGAAGGATATCCACATAGCTAATGGGATTTGATGGGGGGGAGTATCTCCTCAAGAGGGGAGACAAGAGGATGGGGATCTTCTCCTAGCATTCATAACGAGTTAATACCCTTCCCAACAAATGATAATGGAGGGTCATTACTGCGAGGTGGAAGAGATACAAATTGCATGTATACATCCTCACTGTCATTGGTGGAGCTGTTTTCTTCTTCAAATACCATCGGAAGGGTCATTTCCAAAGGGGTGAGGTTATTCGATAGTCGCTTATGTGCAGAACGAAGTGTGCATAATGTGCCAAATAGAGGGCACTGAAAGGAATGGTGGGTCAACAAACACTACAAGAAAAAGGCCCTATAGTAGAGGTTATAGCGAAATCCCATTGAAAAAGAGGCCAGTAATCCATTTATAGCAGAGGTTTCTAGCGTAGGCAAGCAACTAGAGGTTTTAGCAGATTATTTTTAATCAGTGCATTTACATAAAAGCGCACCAGTGCGTTTGATACTAAATCGCACCAGTGCGTATACATATTATACCACACCACAACAGAGAAAAATATAAGCCAAATAAAATTTAATTTAAAAAATCGTATTATTTTAATCAACATTAATCAGTGCGTTTATATAGAACACTTGCACCGGGAGGTGATACTATGAATGTCATGGCGCATTTAATACCTATAAACGCCCCGTTTTTCAATTTATATTTTTAATAATAAATCTAATACTAGTGCACACATTAACCTTAAACACACCGGTGCGCGTCTAATGAGAAAACGCACCGCATTCTACTACAAAGAATTTCTTCCAAAATTCGTTTAAATTTCATTTACAAACCATGCTTGACGGTGCATCGGTGTAATATATGTACCAGTGTGGGTACATAGTATACTGCACCGCAATAGAAAAAAATATAAGTCATGGAAAATTTAATTAAAAAAATCATATTATTTTAATCACAGTTAATCAGTGCGTTTATATAGAACACTCGCACCGGGACGAGACACTATAAACATCCCGACGCATTTCACACATATAAACGTAGCATTTTTCAATTTATATTTTCAATAATCAATATTCAAGAGACACCCATATCCATCCACGGTCCGCAAAAACCCTTGTTTCTCCAATCGTTAGACCAACGGTTTCAAGCATACAGACTGCCCTTAGAACCAGAGACACCCAACGGATTTCAACAACTAAATTGTTGCATAATTACCCAAAAAAAGGTCTGCAGTAACCAGAACCACATTATACAATTGCAGGTCGTGTTCAACACGCCATTTTGTTGGGGCTACTCAACCATAAAAAAAATAGTAACCATACAGGGTCTGAAAAACATAACAAAACTCACCCATAATCGTAGTTGCAGAGAGCAAGCATAAAGACAAATTGCAGTGGTTGAGAAATTCACCATATTTTTGTGCAGACATACCTTGCAAACCTCCTCGCAACCAGAGAAACCCTAAAAAAGAAACAACCAGAAAAACCCGTGCCAAAAACAACCAAACAAACCCACTTACGAGATACAATTACAATGCAACCAGACAAACCCAAACAAGTCCGCTGCCAGAGACACACAAGCAACCACAGAGAAATTGTTCCAAAGTTTTAACGAAATCATCCATGAGGAGGTGTGGAGTGTTGAAAAACACTGTCAAGATGTTGGTAAGGATTAAACCCTACCAGTTCCAGGATGGGAAAAGCCAAGGCCCGTCAAATGTACAAACCCGCCGTCACCAACCTCCTCGAACCCGTAGCCAGCATCGAAGCTTGCAGGGATTGAGCAAGTCAGGACCGCTAATAGGGAGAGCAACGCACATTCGAAATCCACTACCGAGCAAAGCCACCATAAGAACAACGCCACAAATCGAACTGAACCAAACCGAACCGAAAGACAAGGAAGGCTTCCCAAAACGCAGAGCAGGGCATACGACGTGAGGTTCTGCGGGGCTTTGTCCATCGACAAACCATGTACCACCATTCACACAGGTCTGCGCGGGAAATGGAACCTCGATAGACCAGTACTGAGGTGGCAGAATGACCACACACCGACCCCAAGCAAGAATGCACGTGGTGGTGGAGTAGCCCCAGTAAAATGGCGAAATGCAAACCCTAAACCCCATCAAAACCATAGAATGCCATGCAGCCACCTTCCTGACATATGACGCTAGGTTGTGGGTGTGTGTCATATAGAAAAGGGTCGTCGCCAGGTGTCCTCCGACATGGCGGAATGGACCCCGCACAATAATTGGCGTCCCTCCCCTATTCGACTTCATTTTTTATTTCAAAGTGGAATTTGTTTGTTACAATATTAGCATACTTCTACCCTAACCTAGGATACATAACATCAATTTAAGGCAACTCTAATCCAATGGTATATATCTCAAGTTATTAAATAATTAAGTTATAAATATTTATTTTGATGCACAATGAGGAGTGAGGATACCCGACTTAGCATTTTGTGTTTCTTCTAACAAGGTATTGTGGAATTTGGTAAGCAAAAATTTAATAAAAACATGTTGAAGTACATAAAAATGGGTGTTGAAAATAGCACAATGTACTTCAAAATTATTGAACACATAGGACATTCACATTGTGCAATCTTAGCAAACAAATACAATATTACATTGATACAAATATGTAACTGTCAAATTTGAGCTCAAAATCATGGTAATAATAAAAATTGGTTGAGAAAGGTCTAAGGTGATGGGAGTTTATCCCACCCTCAAACAAGAAGGATAAAGATCATGGAGTGGGTCAAAGCATTGCACAGAATTTAAGTCCGAGAGTATGGATTACACTCACGTGTGTCATACTCTGCGTGGCTCCATGTGGTAACAACATTGGTAAATTGTACCCCTAACTCACAAGTAACATCAATGTTACAACACATAGCACTTGAAGTGTACACTCACCTATCTACATACCACAAACGATAAGCCACTAGATTATGTGTAGTGTTTTGCTCCTTTGAGTGACATTTATCCTTGTAAAGGATAAATATTGCCAAAGATAGTAGCCGCATCAGTGACACCTATGGGGAAGCTAGCACTAATAATGGCATTAATAGATGGATATTGTTTCATGCTCACACATGTCATAACATTGACATTCCATGTGGAACATACTGTCATAGTCACTGACATAAACAATATGTTATCATTCATCATAACCCCAGCATTATACTCCTCACATATAAGAGCTCTGTCGACAATATTTATCCTAAAAAAGAGAGCAGTGTTAAGTCATAAGAAATCGACGTGTTCGATCCCATCTGGGATCATCATCAAGAGCTCTGGGGAGATGAGAAAGAGCTCATTGAATGAAATGGATCTCATTCATTATATTCATAAAGGAGAGGTGTTTAATGGAGTCAGATAAAAATGCAACAAAATGTCTCTTTGTAATATTGTCATATTAGATAAACATAAAAATGGTGTAAATGTGTAGATAATGATTACTAAGAAGAGGTTCAAGGTTCAAATCTCTCTATCTCCAAGCTTAAAGTGGTTTGTAGTGTGTTAATGTTGAGGTTAGGTCCGTAACTCCTTATGTCATTAATAATAAAAAAATAGATCATTGTTTCTAGCTAATGTGGCATGCCCTAGTTATGCAATAAATGTAGTCATAATTTATTGGAAAATAGTTGCCCATGTTGCTCCAACAAACAATGAAAACAACCTTGAAAATGATGCTTTTTCATTACATTTGTGTGTTAAAAAATGATCCATAACCTGCAAACAAGGCCTTGATTTACCACTGAGATGTACAAAGTGTTAATTCATTCACTATTGTTCAATTCTCGTTGTGATCTACAACCCGTGAATGACATGTTAAAAACAAGTAAATTCAATGACAAGTTTCAAGTAAAATGTGAAATAAATACCCCTCGACCTTGTTTGTCAATTATGAAAAGTCAAACTATTCATATGTAAAAGTCCTTTCAATGAAACTGGCATGTTTGAGAATTTTATATGTGGTTAAAATTCACTTAGCCTTGTCTACTTGCCATGGATGAACATAGCTACATATATATAAAATAAAATGTAGTGACCAACTTTGAAATAAAAAATCATTAGTGTGAACAAAACTATTCTAACTTGTTTCTAGACTATGAGAGTGAGTGAGTTAATAAGTAGACAAACTTAACCTTTTTGGTGAGTATTTTATTTTTAGCCAAGCACAGTTTCACCCTCGTCCACTCATTTTTTCCAAATTCCAATGATTTAGGTCATTTTGAATTGACCAAAATCCCTAGGGCCAAGGTTCCATGGTCTAAGTTCCATCAACCAAGGGAAAATATGGCTTCAAGTGAAATTTATGTTGACATTAAGGAAGAATTTTCGTCGAAAAGGGAATGTGTTTGTCCACTTATCAACTTACTCCCTATGAGAGGGGATAAATACCATCAAATATGTCAAAACATTATGTGGGATTTAAGGAAGAGTGCATGGACAATGATCGCAAGCATCATATGACATGTGACTGCCATATGCAATAATGTCAACAATGTCTACAACAGGACTACAAGTCTAACACTAGTGTTGCGAGGCTTGTGAGGCAATGCCACTTATCAACATACATTGTACAATCGAGTGCTAGATCCTACAATGTTTAAGGGACTTGCTTGATAACATTTATCCTTAGCACTAGACCATAGCCAACATATTATGTATAAGTATCCTTAGCACTAGACCATAGCCAACATATTATGTATAAGGCATTATAAAGAACAATTTCTTGGAATATTTATAAATTATTTCAATGTGGAGTCTTATCATTAATATTGAACTATATTGGAAATGTAAATTAAGTAGTCAAAGGAAATCAAATCTTACTATAGGAACATGCCACCATAATAATAATTTCATAAACATCACATAGATAACAACCATAAATCAAAGAGAGTTAACGATTCATGTAATATATTTTTCATATAATAATTTATAAAGACGTGCCATTATAATAATAACAATAATTGACAGCATGTGGACATGAGTCCAAAAGGGTTCACAAAGCATGTGATGTTAATTTCCATCTAATAATTTTATAGACATCACATGGATATCAACTATAAGTTAAAAAGAGTCCATGAGATGTGTAAAATTAATATTCATCATTCGACAACCTTAAGTTAAAAGAGTTCACGTAGCCCGATAATAAAAAGAGATTCCCAAATAGTAATCGACAAACTTAGACAAATCCAACAAGATTGAGATGACTTGCAGTAAACATCAAATTAGAGATTGATTCAATCTCTCAAACATTAAAGAAATATTAACCTAACATTCCCAAACATAATGATCATCCACATTCAAGGATCAAGAAATAAAGTTGTAGATACTCTAATTGTGGCATATATGACATATAGATTAATCCAATCTACTTTTTCATCTGGGAAACATGTAAAACAATTGATGCAAATATCAATCCAATCTGATTTTCTATATGAGACATTTTTTGACCATCAAAAATCAAAAGAGCATAATGGAAATGTACTACATCAAATCAAAAAATTCAGACACATCAGTGAAATGTTTTTAAACATATTCATAAATATAAATGGTTTTAGTTATAATTACAAAGTAGCAAGATTAAACAGAAAACCACATCAGTAAGTTTAATAATTTTATTCATTTTAAATAAAAATTCTCAAATTATCTTATTTATAACTAGTTGTTAATATATTTTAAATATTATATTTCATTAATTTTAATCATTGTACATAATCATTTTATCTTCAATTTATAATTTTAAAAATAACTTATTAATAAATTAAAATAGTTTAAAAGTAATTATATTCTTATTTATAATTTATTTTCTTCAATAACATAATTCAATATATTTTTTACTATCAAAAAATTTAAAATTAACTTAAAAAAATAGAAAATATCATAATAAATTAGTGTATTGAAGTCTCTTTATGCATCCTCCCCACTCATGACTACATCATGAAGGCGATGGTGTAGATAAAAAGTTATTTCCAAGTTAGTTATGAAATATTATACATTTTTTTGGGATTAAAACATGTATAGTTTATAAGTTAATTTTATTTTAAATTATGTATATTTATTTAAATTTTGGATTTATTAAGTAATGAGAAATATTAAAATTTTCAAAATGTAAAATGTTTTTAAATTGTAAAATATATTTTGGTTTTAATTTTTCATATTATTATTATTTCTTTATTTCTTTATATGTTGGTTGACTTATTCCATATCAATATTACTCACATTAATTACGTTACACATTTCCATCACCTAGGTTGTGGTGTGCCATCTTATTACGCTTATGATTCATTGTAGTGGGTGTAGTTAAAAAGTTAAATTAAACTAACATGCCCTTAAAATGGGTGACGCAGAATTTCAAAGGCAATGAAACTAAACTAAGATGCCCTAATGCTTTGCACATTTTAAACTTATTAACAATTGAAGGATGCGTTTTATCTTTAAAAACATTCCTAAGGTTTTCTTTCATCAGCTGTTTGACACCTCGAAGCAGCCATGGAGTCCCGAGAGTTTGGGATCGAACTTACAATACGGTTCTTTAACAGCTGATGAAGTTTTCGGGACAAGCAGTCGGAAGAAAGCTGTAGCAATGGATGATAGCAATGACAACGTTGGTGGAGAAACTCGCTCACTTTACTTTTACGACTTATGTCCGCTTGTTGCAGGGCTCCATGAATCCGAACTCCCTTGCAGAGGTCAGGCAAGCCCATGCCCACTTGATTACAAACGGTTACATGGTCGGACTATTTCTGGGGAACCGTCTGATCAACATGTATGTCAAATGCGGTAGTATTGAGGATGCAGGCCACGTGTTTGACAAAATGCCTGAACGAGATGTCTCGTCCTGGAACAACTTGATTGCAGGATATACCAGAGTTGGCGATTTGGGGAATGCACGCCAACTATTTGATAAGATGCCGAAACGAGATGTGGTGTCTTGGACTGCTATGATATCGGGCTATGACCAGAATGGGCAGAGCGAGGAGGCTTTCAAATTCTTCTGCCAGATGCGGCAGGCTGGTTGTAAACCGAATCAGTTTACTTTCGGCAGCACACTCAGTACGTGTGCCAGCCTCCAGTCATTATATAAAGGGAAACAAGTGCATGGTCATGCTGTTAGGACTGGTTTTGAGTCTAGTGTCTTTGTTGGGAGTGCCCTTGTAGACTTATATGCGAAATGTGGGATTTTAGAGGATGCACGCCAGGTGTTTGACAAAATGCCTCAACGAAATGCAGTTTCATGGACTACTTTGATAGTAGGGTATGCCCAGAACCAGTTCGGTAAGGAGGCCCTGGAATTATTTTGTGAAATGCAGCAAGCAGGCATAAGGCAGGACAGAATAGCGTTTGTTAGTGCCCTTATTGCTTGTGGGAATTCGCAAGACGTGATGCAGGGTAAGAAGGTTCATGCTCAGAGCATCGCAACTGGATTTCATACTGATCCCTTCATCGGGAATGCCATTGTGGACATGTATGCAAAATGTGGAGCCATAAGGAATGCCTGGCAAATGTTCAATAGAATGTGTGAATGGGATGTTATCTCATGGACTGCAATGATTGGAGGGTATGTGCATAATGGGTACGGGGAAGAAGCTATGACACTATTCCAGAAAATGCTACAGAGCGATGCTAAGCCGAACCCTTTCACCTTTTCAAGTCTACTCAGTGCTTGTGCGAACATGGCAGTTCTAGAACTGGGCAAGCAGCTCCATGCCCATGTAATTGGAACTGGATATGAATCATTCCTGACTGTGGGAAATGCCCTTGTCACTGTGTATTCCAAATGTGGGAGTATAGACGAGGCCGCTAGAATGTTTGACAATATAGCTAGTAAAGACTTGGTCTCATGGAATGCAATGATTGTTGGATATGGCCAGAATGGAAAAGCCAAGGAGGCTCTCCAACTCGTCAATCTAATGCTAGATGCAAAGATGAAGCCGGATGAAATCACCTTCCTGGGTATTCTGTCTGCATGCAATCATGCAGGACTAGTGGATGAAGGATGCCATTATTTTGACATTATGAGACTGGAGTATAATATCCCAGTAAAAGCTGACCACTATGCCTGCATGATTGACCTTCTGGGTCGTGCTGGGCGCATCCATGATGCAGTAACCATGGTGGATGGCATGCCCATTGAACCTGATGCTGTCGTATGGAAAGCGTTGCTTGGTGCCTGCAGAATTCATGGCAATGTGGAGCTGGGGGAACGTGCAGCAGAGCACCTTATTCGGTGGGATCCAGAAAATGCTTCGTCATATGTGCTGCTCTCAAATGTATATGCGGCAGCCTGCAGGTGGGATGATGCTGCAAAGGTGAGGAAAATGATGAAGGACAGAGGAATAAAAAAGGAGGCAGGACGCAGCTGGATTGAAGTGAAAAACAAGGTCCATACATTTATTGCAGAAGACAAATCGCATCCCCAATCAGAGGAAATTTATGCAATGATAGAGAAATTGGTAATGCAGATGAAGGAAGCAGGCTATGTGCCTGACACAAATTTTGTGCTGCATGATTTTGATGAGGAGCTAAAGGAAAAGAAACTTTGCTATCACAGCGAAAGGCTAGCCATCGCATTTGGTCTTATCAGCACACTTCCTGGAACACCTATACGAATTGTCAAAAACCTCAGAGTCTGTGGTGATTGTCATACTGCTTTCAAATTTGTTTCCAAAATTACTATTAGGAAAATTATTCTAAGGGATACTAACCGCTTCCATCATTTCAATGATGGGTTATGTTCATGTGGGGATTATTGGTAATTTTAACAAGGGATACTAACTGCTTCCATCATTTCGATCTTGAGTTCTGTTCATGCAGGAATTCTTGGTAATTTTAACAACAAAAATATAAAAGAAAATCTCTCATATTTGTCATGGTCTTGTCTTAGTAATGAGGTTCCATTTATATTTTTTTATCCTCCCTCTTTGGTATGATGCTAACCATGCCGAGGAAAAGAAAATAGGAACAGTAGAACACAAATATGGTTCGTCTCTAGATATCAATTAAGTAAACCTGCATATAAATTTGTGTTAAAAAATTTCATAGAGTGCAGAGCTCAAGTGTTGCAAGGAGGTTTTCTCAAAGATTTCGTCAATGCTTTGATCTATTTTTATCGTTCTTATGAGAAAATGAGCTGCATACAACAGAGGAGGGAAGTTCGGAAATAATACGTTTACTTTTCAGTTTTAATTTTAATTTGGTTAAACCTGCATTAGCAGGTGGCATTAAAAATGAGACTCCATTTAATTCTTTTTAAAGCAGATACAAGAGATGGGATGAAAGTCAAAGTAGTGAGATGGACAACGGGATTGTAGACAAATACTATGGTTAGAAGGCGATCTTTCATTATTCCTAAGTAAAAGGTATTTGCTCTTCTGGCACTCTCTTTATATATTTCAGATGTTGATTAGAGCAACGGGTTCTTGCTGTCAATCCCAAAAGAGTGATGAGGTGGAGAATCCACAAAGATATTGGAGCATTAACCAAAATTTGAAATTTCTGTCACAAGAGTGAATGAGCTGGCTAGTGTAGCTTTAAAATCCTCACTGTCAAAGTGGTTCTCTTTTTCCAAGCGACCAGTCATAGATTACTGCCCATGTGGTGTGCCAAGTGACCTGTACAATGGGATCATTCTTCAACTAGGCATCTGCCCATGTGGTGTGCCAGTGCCTAATTTTAAAGATTATGTCCTACTCCAAACTAGAGTTATGTTGTCTTCCCACAAATGAGAATGACAATTGACAAGCAATCATACCTATAGATTACTTAAAGAGACTAAGATGGTGCAGAAAAGTATATATATTACTTTATGGAGGAAGTACATTGAAGGCCAGATATCCCTTTCATCCATCATTTCATTCATCATCCATCTATGTTACATATCTATATTGACGATAGGTTGGTAACATAACTGACTGACAATTAACTACCTATGTTGACGAGTCGTCCTGACCACCTTTTCTAGCTGACGTATAAGACAACTCATACAAGCCAACCATCTAACTTCTCTTCCAACCCAAAAGTCTTGCTTTGTCCTCGAAGCATATTTGATTACGTATACAAAATTTTGTAAAATTAATAAAATACAAAGTAATACAAAGTACAACAAGTATATGAATACATATTGTGATAAGTTCTAAACAATGTTTTTGCCAGGTGTCTATAATCTCGGCATCAATGTAACTTGTGTATAGAAGAATGAAGGGACAGTGCTTGTTCCCATGTTGTGACATGTTCTGATTGAGCTAGAGGAAGAAGAGCTACTGTTGATGTTAAACCAAGAAGGGACATTTGGCACATCAGGAGGTGCAAAATATGAGTATCTTCCCAATAATATAAGGTATCTTGAGCTCTTTGCCTTGTTGATTGAATTTTGTGTAGCATCTCATTTATTGTGAATACATTATACGCTACAGGTGTTGATGATACCCTTCTCGAATATCTGGTAATGTTATTGAAATCCATTATGTATGAGAACCATTGGGCGAAGAATATTCTCCATTCAACACACAAATATTGGACCTTCATTTGACCATTGAAGATCATGTCTCCACTTACCTTGGTAGCTGAGATTGTAGCAGCTGATGGCTTTACTTAAGATGTTGATTTGGATCAGACCAGTCTTAGTTATCAATTTTTTTTGTCTTTGAAATTGTAAACCAACGAATATGCAATGGATCTTATTGCTCAGCACAAAATCTGACAATTTGAGTTGAATGGTCAATGCCAAATTTCTCTTGCAAAATATTATTCATGAAGTTTGAAAATTTACAAATTCATACTGTAATGGATATAACAATTCAAGTGATTTATCCATCAAAAGTGCTTTTTGTTTATCAATACTAACTAGATGGTAGATGTTGGAGTTGATCAAACTGGATAGGTTGGCAATCTGATCAAGGGACTCTTGAGATGTATGGATATTAGGAATCCTTTATGTTGATTTCTTTAATTCACCAAGACAATTTCTTGTTGGACATTGAAACCTTCAAGTTGCTACAGAGATAGGCAAGGACTTATGCCTCAAGAGTAGTAACTACCTTAATGACAGCTACAAAATGTTGAAATATTGTAACTTCGAAGAATATTCTATTGTATTTTATTGTTGTAATTTATCCGGTGATGTTTTATTCCTCCATTGGGATGTCATTATTGTTTTTGATTATGTAAAGTCATTGAGGTAAATCCTCCCTTGTAAGTCGGGGCAATAGATCCCCTTTGAGTCAATTGTAATGGGGTGTTTAAGCCCCCTAGAGGAGTCGGCCCAGTCAGCATTAAGTTGAGTGGTTAAGTTGTTGGGGCCGACCTAGTTAGGTAAAAAGTCAAGTGGAAGATAAAGTATAAATAGGAGTGATGTGCTCCTCATTTGGACACACACTCACTTGTGGATTGTGCATTAGGAGAGAGAGAGAGAGAGATCTGTGAAGGAGAAGGAGCTCTTGTTTGGGGATTTCATCTTTGTATTTTTTGGTCATCTATATTGAGGAAGTTTTGCTGGGTTTTCTACCCCATGCGGGTTTCCCAGGATAAATTTGTGTCTCTTGTGTTTATGCTGTGCTTGTTATGCTTTCAGTGATCCTGTATATGCTATTGTTGTGAAATTGAATACTGATGTTATCTATCTTAGCATATTGAATCCTAACACAAGAGTCTTAAAATTCTTGATTATTTCATGTGTCAACCATGTTTCCATGAATCCATACATGATTTGAAGGTTTGTGATGCAGTTGTCTCAGATTGCCGATCTGCCTTCATTGGTCGAATGGAAGGATTCTTCTGGCCTGACATTTTTTGATCTTCAAGGCTCGACTCCAAACACTGTCAGCAGTCATGGCTTGTTTGTCTGCACTACTGCTATTAGACATTTTGGTTGGCATTGATGTCAAAGAATTAGTCATCTTTGTTATTCTTTCAGTGATCCTGTATATGCTATTGTTGTGAAATTGAATACTGATGTTATCTATCTTAGCATATTGAATCCTAACACAAGAGTCTTAATATTCTTGATTATTTCATGTGTCAACCATGTTTCCATGAATCCATACATGATTGGAAGGTTTGTGATGCAGTTGTCTCAGATTGCCGATCTGCCTTCATTGGTCAAATGGAAGGATTCTTCTGGCTTGACATTTTTTGATCTTCAAGGCTCGACTCCAAACACTGTCAGCAGTCATGGCTTGTTTGTCTGCACTACTGCTATTAGACATTTTGTTTGGCATTGATGTCAAAGAATTAGTCATCTATGATGCCTAGTGAAGCCCACCGTGTGATCAACCCAGATCTATGGAAATGTTAATGAGACCCTAAACTGCTGCAGAAGATTAGAGTAGCCAACTTACACAAATTCTGAGTCTAACCTCTACTGTCAAAGTTGGTTGAGAATTATGCTAAAACAAGGGCAGTTGTTGAATGTTCATGAAGAAATCGCAACATTAAAACCCACAGGTCAAATAACAAAAATTGGAGCAGTCTATTGTGGTCAACACGAATACCCTAATCTGTTGATATCTCAGCAACATTTCAGTAGTCAACATGGTCAACTCGGATGGCAAATTTTCAGCAGTCAACTGTGGTCAGCTCGGATGCTCTAAATCTGCTGCTCAGTCTTGTCTCTATTCGTATTGGGATTAATATCTTGTAAAGAAGCTCGTTGATGTTCATTTTGGGATTATGCCGACCCTCACCTATCAAGCATAAGACTTTAAGCCCATAAATGGGCATCAAGCCCTTGACTTATGAATCGACATGGAGTTATAAGGGTCTTGAATCCTTGTAATAAGGAATATTAAAAGCAAGTCAATTCACTTGAAGAAAGTTCTGGTTGGCCCCATAACAATTAAGCTCAGGTCGACTCTATTTTTAATAATAAAAAATTGACATAAAAAAGGATCTGGTCGGCTCCATAAAGGATTTTTTAAGGAACTCGTTGTGTATAAATATACAAGTGAAGAACACATTTTGAGTATGCATTTCGATGTGAAGATAAGAGAGTGATCTGCTGATGCGAATCTGAAGATGGAGGAGCAGCGAATCTGAAGAGTCAGCTGAAGACCAAGGAGCAGCGAAGTTGAAGCCCACTGAGGAGCAGCGAACTTGTAAATTTCTGTTTTGTAAATGTCTGAGGAGCAGCGAATCTGTAGACTGAGGAGCAGCAAAGATTGAAGTTCACAGAGGAGCAGCGAACTTGTGATTTTCTGAGGAGCAGATTTCTGTTTTGTTAATTTTGGTCAAGACACAGATTTGTTAAGCTTACACATGGTAAGACTGATCTAGGGCATTACCTATTTCTCAGTGTAAATTCAGGTTGCAGCCTGACCCATTTTTCTCAGTTGAAGCTGAGACTCTTTTGTTGAGGTTGAAGCCTCTCTCACACCAGTTGCAGCTGGTGATTGTACTCTGTAATATTAAAAACAATCAGTATTTTGACAGAAGTAAAGTGTTTACAATTTGTTGATATGATACTTGTATCCTTTTAAATGATGTGCTAAATGATTGGAGACTAACTCGGTTATTAAAATCAAAATTTAAAGGTGTGTAACCTGTTGAACCAATAACACTGATTCAACCCCCCCCCCTCTCCCCCCCTCTCAGTGTTACAAGTGTGCTTTTCAATTGGTATCAGAGCCACTTCTTCGCTCAGGTTTAACCAACTTGAAGGAGTTTTGGGTTAGCACACTTTACAATGGGTGGAGTCAAGTTCAGAGATGTTCTAAAGTTTGATGGAACAAATTATGTCTTCTGGAGCAAACGAATGTCGGCGTACTTATTATCTCTCGGATTCAAGATCTGGACCAGCGTGCATGATGGTTACACTGCTCCTAAAGACGATCAGCGACCATCCACTTCAGTTGAAATTGAAGCCTGTCAAAATAACGCTACAGCAATGAACGCAATTCTTGCTGGTCTCAATGAATCAGAATTTTACAAAGTAATGAATTATACAACTGCCAAAGAGATATGGGATAAATTGGCAACTATTCACCATGGAGATTCAAAGATTCAAAAGGCAAAGTTGCAAAGTTACAGGGGTCAATTTGAAGGACTCAGAATGCTGGAAGAAGAAAATATTGCTGCTTACATTCAGAGGGTGGAAGAAGTTGTTAACACCATACGAGGTCTTGATGAATCCATTGATGAGACTATAGTTGTGCAAAAGATTTTAAGATCTCTACCAGCCAGATTTAACCCCAAGGTGTCTGCCATTGAAGAAAGGGACAGTCTAGATGACCTTAAGCTAAGCCAATTGCATGGAATTTTGATTGTTTATGAGATGAGAATTGATGAACACAAGCAAAAGGAAGCAGCCTTCAAGGAAACCAAAGAAAAACAGCAGAAAAATGAAGAACATGCTGCCTGTTCAGCAGATCTGGATGCTTCAGACAAAGAGCTGGCAAACTTTGTCAACAAGTTGCCAAGAGGAACAGGAAAGTACAAAGAAAAGCTGCCATTAAAGTGTTTTAACTGTGGAAAAATAGGACACTTTGTCCATTTAGGAAAAACAAGTCAAATTCGACAAGGAATTACTCAGATAGGAAGGTATTTAACAGACAAACATTTTTCTCTCAAGTTGATGATGGAGTTCCAGATTATGAAGAGGATGATGACTTTGTAGTTGAAGGCAGAAATGAAATTTTGTTTCTTGCCAAGGAAGATACCCACACTGATTCCAAAGTGAATGAAGATGGAATTGTTGATCTTGAAGCAGAACTGTTGGCTGCTCTAGAAGAAACAGAGAACTTGAGGAATGTCAATGAAAAAAGAGAGAAGGATCATCTAGAAGCTAGAAATCAATTAAGAGCACTTTTTCTCAAAAAGAATGCTGAGATTAAGTCTCTCCAAGAAGAGCTAAAGAGGACAAGCTCTCTAAATAAAAAATTTGAAAAAAGCTCCTTAGATCTGAACAACTTGCTTCTTAAACAAAGAGATGTGAATGATAAGACTGGAATTGGATTCACACTCAAGACAGAAAACCAACAGGCTGAATGTTCTTTGAATCAGGAAATCTATCTATTACAGGACATTCTTGCCAGACATAAATAAAATCTCAGCAAGATACATGAGCCATTGATTGAAGCCCAAAGGCTGTTAGCCTTAAGAGAAAAAGACTGTGAGAGGTTGGAAAAGGAATTTCAAATCTAAGAAAGGAAGAAGGGTGTTCCAGGCCTGATAGAAAAACTGAACCTGGGACAAGACTGGGAGATTCACTGTGACCTTCAAATCCATGGAATGCTGGAAGGAAAAATCTGACAAGTAATCCCTTTAACAATACTGCTGCTCCAAAAGGTTCACCATTCGTAACGTACCAAAATGCATTTTTTGGAAACCGTTACAACTGTTATAATTTTGGTCATAAAGCTGTTGATTGCAGGGCTCCCATGAGAAGAAGTTTTGAGAGAAATGAAAGAAAAGGAAATTTTTCTAGCAGATCTGTAAATCAAACTAAGAACTCCTTCTCATTGTTAAGTAATGAGGAAGAGTGCCCAAAGTGCAACAATTTTGGACACACAGCAGTAAATTGCAGATTAAGACAAGTCATACACGAAGAAGAAAAGAACAAAGATATCTGTGGGATAGCTTTTTATGCTCAAAAGGAAGAAAGCAAATGGTACATAGACAGTGGATGTACCAAGCATATGACCGGTGACAAGGAGAAATTCCTCACTCTGAAAAAGGAAAGAGGAGGTGATGTGGCCTTTGGTGATAATGGTACAGCAAGAATCCTTGGCAAAGGAACAGTGGCTCTCAAAGGAAATGCCAAAGCCCAAGAGGTATTGTATGTTGATGGCCTAAAGCATGATCTACTTAGTGTAGGACAAATTTGTGATGCCAATCATAATATTACTTTCTATTCTCATCATTGTGAAATTAAAAGAAATGGCTCCCAGAGAATAATTGGAAAAGGATCTCGATCTCCTGGAAATGTGTATGTCTTGGATGAGATCGAAGGTGAAAAATGCTACCTAGGTCAAAATGAAAACTGCTGGTTGTTTCACAAAAGACTAGCACATCTGAATTTTGATAACTTGGTAAAAATCAGTCGAATTGAAGCTGTGAGAGGAATGCCTAAAATATCCAAGCCCGCAAACAGACACTGTGGATCATGTCTTCACGGGAAGCAAGCCCAGACTAGTTATAAACCAAAGATTTATCAGTCCACTTCACAACCTCTTGAACTGGTGCACACTGGCCTATGTGGACCAGCAAGAGTTCAAACACTTCAAGGTGAAAGGTATTTCATGCTGTTTATTGATGATTATACAAGGATGATCTGGGTGACATTTCTCAAAACCAAGTCTAAAGCCTTTGAAAAGTTCAAATTGTTTAAAGCTAAAGTGGAAAATGAGTGTGGTTGCAAAATCAAGTGCCTCAGATCAGAAACGGTGGGGAATTCACGCTGACTGAATTCAAAAAATTTTGTGAAGAAAATGGTATCAAAAGGCAATACTCTGCTGCTAATACCCCTCAGCAAAATGGCATTATGGAAAGAAAAAACAGGACAGTTCAAGAGGCTGCAAGAACAATGTTGTTGGAAGCAAAATTGGCCGAAACCTTCTGGAGAGAAGCAGTAGCAGCTGCTGTGTATACCTTGAATAGAGCTCAACTAAGAGTCAATAGTGATAAGACTCCGTATGAGTTATGGATAGGCAGATCACCCTCAGTGGGACATTTCAAAATTTTTGGAAGTAAATGCTTCATTAAAATAAATGATGATCACTTGGGAAAATTTCAAACCAGAACTGATGAAGGAATATTCTTGGGATATTCAACAGAAAGAAGGGCTTACAAATGTTATAACAATCGACTGAAGAGAATTGTTGAAAGCATGGATGTTAGCGTGGATGAAGAATTGTTACCAAATCCTGAAGAAGAAGAAGTTGACTGTGATTCATCTGCTGAAGAAAAAGATGACAATGAAACAGTAGAAACTAAAGAGGAACAAGAAAAACAGCAGGAAGAAAATCAAGATCTCTCTTCAACCTATAAGAAATCACGGGCTCATAAGCCTTCCATCAAATCTGTAAGAAGAGATCATCCGGAAGATTTTATCATTGGAAATCTAGATGAAGGAATTCAGCTGAGACAAACAGCAAGAAGAGACGTGGCGCTGCTGTCCACAATTGAACCAAAAAATTTCAGTGAGGCATATGAAGATTTACAGTGGAATAAAGCCATGCAGGAAGAACTTGAACGAATTGAAAAAAGTGGTACTTGGGAATTAGTCTCACGCCCAAAGGACAAGAATGTCATAGGAACTAAATGGATTTTCAGAAATAAAATGAATGAAGATGGAGAAATAGTAAGGAATAAGGCTAGACTTGTCTGCAAAGGCTATGCACAGGTTGAAGGAATTGACTTCGATGAAACCTTTGTTCCTGTTGCTAGAATGGAGGCAATCAGAATGTTCCTGGCTTACTCATGCTTCAAAAATTTCAAGGTATATCATATGGATGTAAAATCCGCTTTCTTGAACGGAGATTTACATGAAGAAGTCTACACTAAACAACCTGATGGTTTCAAGCTGCCTGGAAAGGAAGACTATGTTTGGAGACTGAAAAAGGCTCTTTATGGGTTAAAACAAGCCCCAAGGGCTTGGTATGAATGATTAGACAAGTATCTCTCTCAACAAGGCTTCAAAAGATGTACTGCAAATAGCAATATCTATTTCAAAACTGAGAAGAATGGGCTTCTAATTACTGTTGTCTATGTTGACGATATCATTTTTGGTTGTAATGATGATAAGTTAAGCCATGAATTTTCTAATTTAATGGCACTAGAATTCGAGATGTCTATGATTGGGGAACTGTCTTTTTTCCTTGGTTTACAGATCTCTCAAACACCTAAAGGTATTTTTATATCTCAGTATAAGTATCTAAAGGAGATGCTTAAAAGGTTTGGGATGGCTGATTGTGCTCCTGTAGGTACACCCATGACAACCAATTGCAAACTCAGCAAAGATGATCAGTTTCCACTAGTTGATGCCACTTTTTACAGATCGATGTTTGGCAGCCTGCTGTATTTAACTGCCTCTAGGCCAGAAATTATGCAAGCTGTTGGAATGGTGGTCAGGTTTCAATCATGTCCAAAAGAATCTCATGTAACAGCTGTCAAAAGAATTTTCAGGTATCTCAAGGGTACCTTTGAATTTGGGCTCTGGTATCCCAAGAACCAAAAATTTGATCTTTCAACCCACACAGATGCAGATTGGGCAGGCATTCTAGATGATCGAAAAAGCACCAGTGGCAACGCATTCTTTTTAGGAAATTGCTTGGTGGCATGGTCAACCAGAAAGCAATCATCTATATCACTGTCTACTGCTGAGGCTGAATACATCGCTGCAGCTGAGTGCTGCACTCAGATTTTATGGATAAGACAATCTTTGGAAGATATTCAAGTTAATAGCAGTCAGCCTACACCAATCTATTGTGACAATACCAGTGCTATAAGTATCTCTAAAAATCCAGTTATGCACTCAAAGACTAAGCATATCCCAATCAAGTACCATTTTCTTCGAGAACAAGTCAGTGAACAAAAAGTGAAACTGGAATATGTAAGCACAAAGGAACAGGTTGCTGATATTTTTACCAAACCCTTGCCTAAAGACACCTTTGAGTACCTACGGCAGAAGCTGGGAGTTATCTCCCTCTTAAATTAATTGTTGCATTAGTGTTGATTGGGTGTCATATGAGATTGGCACCTGTCCCAGCCACAGGATCAGTTTGTGATGAGGAATCCAGATGCAGACAATTGGTTGCCTTTTACTCCACTTCCTTTGCCATTGATGCCAAAGGGGGAGGAAGTTAGGGGGAGCTATATATTGACATCAATGCCAAAGGGGGAGTTTGTTAGACATTTTGGTTGGCATTGATGTCAAAGAATTAGTCATCTATGATGCCTAGTGAAGCCCACTGTGTGATCAACCCAGATCTCTGGAAATGTTAATCAGACCCTAAACTGCTGCAGAAGATTAGAGTAGCCAACTTACACAGAAATTCTGAGTCTAACCTCTACTGTCAAAGTTGGTTGAGAATTATGCTAAAACAAGGGCAGTTGTTGAATGTTCATGAAGAAATCGCAGCATTAAAACCCACAGGTCAAATAACAAAAATTGGAGCAGTCTATTGTGGTCTACCCGAATACCCTAATCTGTTGATATCTCAGCAACATTTCAGTAGTCAACATGGTCAACTCGGATGGCAAATTTTCAGCAGTCAACTGTGGTCAGCTCGGATGCTCTAAATCTGCTGCTCAGTCTTGTCTCTATTCGTATTGGGATTAATATCTTGTAAAGAAGCTCGTTGATGTTCATTTTGGGATTATGCCGACCCTCACCTATCAAGCATAAGACTTTAAGCCCATAAATGGGCATCAAGCCCTTGACTTATGAATCGACATGGAGTTATAAGGGTCTTGAATCCTTGTAATAAGGAATATTAAAAGCAAGTCAATTAACTTGAAGAAAGTTCTGGTCGGCCCCATAACAATTAAGCTCAGGTCGACTCTATTTTTAATAAAAAAAAATTGACATAAAAAAGGATCGGCTCCATAAAGGATATTTTTAAGGAACTTGTTGTGTATAAATATACAAGTGAAGAACACATTTTGAGTATGCATTTCAATGTAAAGATAAGAGAGTGATCTGCTGATGCAAATCTGAAGATGGAGGAGCAGCGAATCTGAAGACCAAGGAGCATCGAAGTTGAAGCCCACTGAGGAGCAGCAAACTTGTAAATTTCTGTTTTGTAAATGTCTGAGGAGCAGCGAACTTGTAAATTTCTGTTTTGTAAATGTCTGAGGAGCAGCGAATCTGTAGACTGAGGAGCAGCAAAGATTGAAGTCCACAGAGGAGCAGCGAACTTGTAATTTTCTGAGGAGCAGCGAATTTGTAATTTTTTTGACAGAAGTAAAGTGTTTACAATTTTTTGATATGATACTTGTATCCTTTTAAATGATGTGTTGAATGATTGGAGACTAACTCGGTTATTAAAATCAAAATTTAAAGGTGTGTAACCTGTTGAACCAATAACACTGATTCACCCCCCCCCCCCCTCTTGGTGTTACAAGTGTGCTTTTCAACTGCTTGCATCTCTTGCTGAGCTTGTGGTAAAGTTAGAGGAACTTTTATCTGCAAGTTGTTAAAAGCTTGAATTGTCGTATATACTTTGGGTTATAAGGCCATTTCAGCCTTTGTGGGATGATTATGCTCATTCAGGGTATATAAGTGCCTTGATCTTTCGAATTGAGGTAATTTAGATGCTTGATTTCCTTTTTCGCCTTGTATGAATAGTTTTTTGGAATAATTTAACTACTGATCCAAAATGGATCTGAACAAAAGACAATGGTTGTAAGATGCAGTCCCTAAGTGCAATTAACAATTAATGAGGCTACGAAAACCATTAAGGACAATCCAAATGGAAAAGCAAATGAGACAAAAGAGAATTAAAAAAATTTGAAAATAGGAGAGAGAAATGGTAACCGAAAGGTCAGCCTCTTGGCCTTCCCATTTACCCCAGCCCTGCTATAACTTCTTGTAATTTCACTCTCAAAGTGCTTTTAAGCATTTTGCTGGCCAAGGGAGGAGGAAGCAGAGAGAGAGCCATAAACTGCATTGTAACCAGAGATTTTCCGAAATAGAGAACTGAGCAACTGTTGAATGCTTGTTTTTCCATTTGGGTTTCCAGGGTAAACTCTTTTTGTCGATTATGAGTTTTATTGTGATTACTGTGTGATTGCTATGTGGTGGAATCTGGTTTTAAGCTGCATTTTAACAGATTGCTTTGAAATCTCATATTGAATTGTTATTAATTCTTGCAGAGAATCAATTGCTATCAATCTCAGAGTTAATTACAACAACTAGTAGTTGTGGACTGCCCATTTAATGATTGAAGAGAGATCGGGGGCTGTGACAAAAGAGTTGTTGCACTTTCTCAGATGAATTTATAATTCTGTCCCTTGAAACCAGCACTACATAGTTTCTTGAAGCCGTTGGGTACTTTAACTAGCTGTAGGCATCTTTGGATGGGCTGTGCCTCTTTCTTTCTGGCTGTATCTTGAACTGAGTCTTGTAACCAGCAATTAAGTTTTTAAATTAACTTACAGACAGCTGTAATTCACATTCAATCAAGGCTTTGAATAGTGTGTAGGCCATTCGCTGGGCTGAGAGAAGCATTCTCTTTTCCTGGGGCTCATACGATCCATCGCTAGGCATTTTCCCTTGGCCAGATACTAATTGCTGGATAGCAGTGTGTTGGGCGGCATGCTTTGGCTGTAGTGCACAAGTGTTGACTTGGGCGTATTATTATTTTCATAAGCTTGGAATGGAGTGATGCTGTCTTATTACCACCTTTCTTCTTTTTAAAGAAAACCAATTCTTATGTTTTCTTTAATCTCCATCTTAGACATGTTTGATGAGCATTGTTCAAATTGTTATGCTTCTTGAATGGTGATAGTGTATAAAAGAATTGAATGGTGATAGTGTATAAAAGAAGGGCCATCTCGTGCATTGAGATCAATGTTTTAAAACTCAGACTTGGAATCGATTGAGGGTTAACTCGGACTCGGAATCGGTAATGAATCAGAAATGACTCAGTCGATTTGAATTTAATGTTTCGGTTTACTCAAAAATACATAAAATATTTAAATTTTAAAGAAAAACAATATTTTAAAGATTCTAATCCATGATTCCAAAGCATTAGAGACAAAATATCCAAAGTCGGCTCATGTATATACCATATAAAGGTGAATAGACCAAAATGACACGAAGTGTACTGTGCAACAATGCAATACATATCTGGAATAAAATACATAATCAGTGAGTCCTAAATGGCCCGAGGAGTCCAAAAAAAACATGCTATGATGCCACTACATCATACATCATACATCAATGATCATACACCATACATGTTATTGATCAACATGATCAGTCAAACTCATCACCACTGCTAGAACTAGAATTAGGACTAGCAATGGCATATGCAATGGCATCATCATCTGGCTCAAGCTCGGACTCCTTAGGGTCATCTACAATTGTAGTAGTAGCAATAGTTCTAGCTGGACGCCTAGAAGCATGAGGTTGGGGTTCATCTTATAGATTTAGGGTTAGGGTTATATTCTAAGTTGCCTGAAACGGGGAAATGGGGACGAACTTCCGAAACAGGGATGCGTTGGAAACGTGACCCCCCAAAATTTTGGAAACGGGGAAACACGATATATATATATATATATATATATATATATATATATATATATACATCGTGTTTCCCAGTTTATTTATTATTATTATTTTTTTTCATTGGAACATGTCATGGGGAAACCCTTAGGTACTTCCCCTCATTTTGAGGATGGCACCTAAGGTAAACCATCGGTCCTAATTACGAGGCCTAACCCGGTGGGGACATCAAGTGAGGCCCTTATATAGCAATGTATAGCCACCTGGGGATTTGACCTCGAGACTGTTTGTTCACAACTTACAGCACTCAACCACTTGAGCTAGCCCACCGGGCTTTTTTCAATGGAACACATCATGGGAAACCCTTAGGTACTTCCCCTCATTTCGAGGATGGTACCCAAGCTAAACCACCAGCCCTAATTACGGGGCCTAAACCGGTGGGGACATTAAGTGAGGCCCTGCATAGCCACCTGGGGATTTGACCTCGAGACATTCTGCTTGCGATTACAACACTTGACCACTTGAGCTAAGCCACCGGGCTATCGTGTTTCCCAGTTTATATATATATATATATCGTGTTTCCCCATTTCCCCGTTTATATATAAAAATGGGGAAACACAATATCTATATATATATCGTGTTTCCTCGTTTCTCAAATTTTGGGGGGTCGTGTTTCCAATGCATCCTTGTTTTGGAAGTTCGTCCATATATATATATTGTGTTTCCCCATTTCCAAAATTTTGGGGGGTCATGTTTCCAACGCATCCCTGTTTTGGAAGTTCGTCCCCATTTCCCCATTTCAGGCAACTTAGAATATAACCCTAACCCTAAATCTATAAGATGAACCCTTATATATATTGATCCTTGATCTAAAAGTTGATCCTCCAAGGACATTGGTCAATGACTCAACGCCCTACAATTTAGATGAAACTTCCTAATCCAATCGTTAAAATAAGGTAGAAAAAGCTTCACATGCTTAATAAGTGATTATTGATCCTGATCTCAAAGTTGATCCTCCAAGGACATTAGTCAATGACCCAACACCCTACAATTTTGATGAAACTTCCTAATCCAATCGTTAAAATAAGGTAGAAAAAGCTTCCCATGCTTAATAAGTGATTTTCCTTAAGTGAAGAGTACATTTTTATTAAGGTCATGACATAGGAAACAATCAACACCACCAACATCAAGGTATATAGAGGGGTTGATGTGCTTGATTAAATGCCAATCCCATACCCTCATACATGATAGAATTTGGTGGAAACTTTGCAATCCTGAAATCCTGTAAACTATTAAGTTTGCTGACTTCTGAATGGGATCTAAAATTCCACTTTTTGTATATCAAGTCCGATGAGGTTGGAACCACTCTCAAACATCCTGAATCAATTAATGGTAATGTTAAAAATTTAAGTAAAATTGACATTAAAAATTTAACATTACCATATACTGATGCCAAATCTACTCAGTAACTGAACATAACAGTTTTTTTTTGTAGACAACTTAGCTGTTTTAGGTCAGGACTCCGATGAGTTGACCGGTTTGGTATTGAATCGGTCACCTGATCTGGTTTGAAGGTCGAGTAAGCTCGGTGGAGGGTCAACTCGGTCGAGTTCGAGTCCAAGTTGACCGATTTTCAAAATAGGGATTGAGATTATGCCAATCTTCCTTGCCATTTGGAGACACTACAAATAATTTTTTATTGTTTACCATTTGCATTTGCTTGTTTGTCTCAGGTGGAATTGTGATGGGACTTGTCTCAGAAGGAACTTCAGGTGAATTAAGGTGTAAGCATTGTAACCATTGTCTAGACAGAGTAAACTATTGGCCACCATAAACAAGTAGCCAACAAGATAACCCATTAGCAATACATAGTCATTCTCTTAACTGCTGATAATTAGTAGAGAGAGGCTTGAATTTATTTCAGCATTGACCTTACAGAGTATTGCAAACTCAGAAGAATTCAAGCCTAGAAGCCAGTTTTACCATATGGCTTTACATAACTACCGGTTTGTACTTACCTTCTCTCAAGTTTTTCCAAATGATGTTCTTGTCATACAGGCTTATTGTTTTGTTGCGGAAGTGAATGGAAGCAACATATTTGTATATACATATGTCCAATCAATATGTCTCCATATGCACTACTTTTGATGCACATGTATCAATAGGAGATATTCTCCTGTAGTCAAATTTCTTGTTGCTTGCTTGGATGCATATAATTGACGAAGAGTATTCAGTTGTGAGGTGTTGGACATTTGTTTATGTTCAACTATTTGATGTTGCAGATTGAACGAGAATCTATTTGCTTGTTGACACGTGGTCTTTCCATGTAGAGCAGAGTTACCATTACATTATTGGAGAGTATCTCATACAACCTCTAGTCTCCCAATCTTGACAATGCTTGTTGGATTTGGCCTAAACTTGAACATAGCTATAGAAGCCTGAATTCATTTTGAAGGGCACAAAGAACAGTGGATTCAGAATCAATCTTGAAGATAGAGTTCTCAGTGACAGTGTTCACAGAGCCTTGGTTTTTATTGGCCTGAACATTGGTTGCCTATGTACCTACCTAGTGAGAACCATGGAGAAACTAACTTAGAAGACTGATTATTATGGGCATTGTAGTTGGTTGTTGTTTGTAGGCTACACAGAGAACAAAAGCCTTGCAATCATTAGAAGAATAAATATCTCTATACAAGATTGAGAACAAAGGATAGAAGTTAATTCTGCATTGTATCCGTTTTGGTGAAGTGAGTGGGCTACAAGTCTCTCATTCACGGATCACAATGTATTAGAGTTGTTGAATCCTTGGTCGCAACGTAGCTTCCAGAGCTTTGCAAACCTAGCATGGGTAAAGCAAACAAATAAAGTTTGTAGGAACTGTAGGCCATCAATGCTCAGCTTCAGGAAGAGAACCCGAACTTGAAGGAGAAAGCCCAGATGTATGACTAAAAGATGGTAGAGATGGAAAAGAACCTTGAGACCTCTATAAAATTGTTGCCATTACTCAAGACTTGGTTGGATGAATGCCAAGACTCCCTCATTGCGATCATGGTAGATTGGGACAATCACTAAGTGTAGCTTGTGCAATTATGAGGTCATCCAAATGGATAATTGGCAAGAGGTTAGGCTCACTCAAATGATGACTCAATTGCACCGAGAGTTGGTAGAGAAGGAAGAAGCATTGGCAAAGCTACAAGCAGTTGTTCAAGATCACTAGGAAGCAAGGCATTGTTGAAGTCAACACCATGACCAAGACTATTATGGTAAGTTCATCCTGTTTAGACCTTTCCCAAGAACCTTTTGGTGATTTTGAAAATAGAGGCATTGGTTCCAGGCTACTTAGGAAGATGGGCTTGAAAATTTTGGAACCCCAACCCGATTTCAAGTTTAATTTTTCACATAGAGTTTAATGCCCAAACCCCATGACTGCATATTAGCTTCAATGCGTAAAAAATTAATTTTTCTTGGAACACATGGAATTTCTTTTCACTTTTCAAACTCAGAAAATTTATAACAACCAAACACATAAAAATTTAAACCTAGAATTTTAGCCAAATAGGCTTAGGAAAAACCCCGAAGGGAAAACTTGATAGGAGAGAGAAATTTTTATTTCAGAGACAAATTACAAATTTATAACAACAATACTTATCTCCCTTTTTTTTCCTTGAAAAACGTGTCAGTATCTCTCTGACAGACTGCTGTACGACCTGCTAACAATTTGAAGAAACAACACCTCGAAATTCATGCTATACGACCCACACGTGTGAAGCTGCCCTCGAATCCTGTAATGTAAATTTCTCGAGATCTGTACACTGTAACAGCTGCTTCTGCCTTGAATTTTGTGCTCTGTACGATCTTGCTGACAACAATAAATGTTGTACCTTTCCTCGAAAATTGTGCCAAACTTTTTCCCCGTTTTCTGTGCAGTAATATGGCCTCCCCTCGATTTTTGTGCAAATTAATGTTGTTGTTAATGCCTCGATTTCTATGCCAGAATTTGTCTAGAAACTCGTGTCATCTCCTTGAAATTTGTGCCCTGCTCAATCTTCTCGATTTCTGTGCAAGGGTTTTTCCTCTCCCTCTTGAGTTCGACCTCTATCTTCTCTTGCTCTCTCCTCTTCCAAAAATCTCATTTGGAATATGGACAATGAATTAGGTTTGAGTGTCTTTCCCTAGCTTTATTTGAGGCGATTAACTTCCTTTTAATCCAATGGCGAGGAGCAAAACTTGACTTGATGAGATCTATGGCTCTCATTAAATGCTCACTTTTTCTCATTAAATGAATTTAATGCACTTCACTTAAATAATTAATGAGACATTAACTTTACTCACCTTTTTAATTCTCATAAAGTCAATTAATAATTATAACCTCAAACTCACTTTATAAAGTGACTTTATTGCATCGAGAGAAATGAGGTGCTCTACAACCTAGTATGGGGGAGATGTTGTAACGTTTGTGATGTAACGTTTGTTACTAACAAAATAATTAGAAATTTTTATGTCGGTTCATAAAATAAAAAATTATGAAAAGTATTTAAAAAAAATCCATGTTGGTTCATAAAATAAAATATTATGAAAAGTAATTAAAAAATAGATGTTCATTTATAAAATAAAAACTTAAAACTTAAACCCAGATCTATCAATCAAGAGAGATCAAATTTCTTGAGTTTAAATTTAAAAAAGAAATACACCTCAAGAAATTGGATCCTCTCGGTGCTTGATAGATACGGGTTTTAAATGGATCTATGCTGGTAATTATAAAGTGCTTCTCACTTTAACATAGTGACTAGGGACCTCACTTAATGTTTTATCCACTACTAGGAACCACAAGGTGAAAAAACGCTTCCTTGGTACTTTTTCAACACTCCCTCTTACTGAGAAAGGTGTTCTTCACAACCCCCAACTTGTCTCCGAAGTGAATATGCTTTCCTCTCCCCAAATATTTTGTTAGGATGTCTGCAACCTACTCCTCAGTGGAAATGTCCTGTAACTCAACAACTCCTCTCTGAACATAGTCTCTGATGAAGTGATATCTGATCTCTATATGCTTTGACCTGTCATGGAATACTGGATTCTCAGAGAGCTTGATGCAACTCTGATTGTCACAATAAATAAATGTAGGTCTCAGCTCTTGATCAAATAAGTCAACCATCAACTTGCAAAGCCACAATGCCTTGCAACTAGCCTGACCGGCTTCCATATATTCAGCCTCTGCAGAACTTAATGCAACTGACTTTTGCTTCCGACTGAACCATGACACTACTGCCGAGCTCAAACTGAAGCAACAACCATAAGTGATCTTCTGGTCTGCTACACTGCCTTCCCAATCTGAATCTGTGAAGCCAATCAAACCAACTCTATCTGACCTCCTGTAGTCCAGACCATAGTCCACTGTCCCAACAAGGCACCTCAGTACATGTTTTGCGGCTATCTAATGCACTCTCCTAGGCTCCATCATGAACTGACAGAGTGTCTTCACCACAAAACACAAATTTGGTCTGGTGTTGACCAGATACATCAAAGATCATATGAGCTAATGGTATAAGGTAGGATCCACCAACTCTCCCTCAGAAACATGAAGCTTCTTATAGTTGGTGATCATAGGTGTGGACATAGGTCTGCATCCCTCCATCCGAAATCTCCTCAGAACATCGGCTGCATATTTTCCTTTCCCCAGGAAAACATGTCAATCTTGCTGCCAAATCTCTAACCCCAAATAATAGTGCATCAGCCCAAGATCAATCATCTCAAACTCTGAAGCAAGATCCTTCTTACAAGCTGCAATAAGATGCTCCTCTCCTGTGATAAACAAGTCATCAACATATAACAGAAGAATGAGCGGATTACCTCCAACCACAATGAAGTATAGGTTGGGATCAACCTCACTCTTATGAAATCCAATCGATAACAAGTAAGAATCAATCCTCGAATACCAAGCTCGAGGAGCTTGCTTCGATCCATACAAGGCATTTTTAAGCCTACACACATGAGAATCTCTCCCATGAATCTCAAATCCCTATGGCTGCTCTAAGTACACCTCCTCCTGTAAAAGACCATTGAGAAATGCAGTCTTCACATCCATTTGGTGGATCTTCTAACCCATCTCTGCTACTATGAAGATCACTTCCCTAATCGAGGAATATCGAGCAACCGACGCAAATGTTTTGTCATAGTCTATTCCCTCTACCCGTGAGAACCCCCATGCCACAAAACGAGCCTTCTACTTCTCAATGCTTACATCTGCAACATGTTTGATCTTGTAGAGCCACTTGGAAGCCACAACTGAATTCTCCTCCGATCTCAAAACTATATCCCACGCATCATTCTTCATGATGGAATTGTACTCTTCCATCATGGCATCTCTCCAAACTTGATGTGTGGTAGCCTCCTCAAAAGTAGAAGGCTCTAACTCACACAAGCTAGTCACCATCGCCATATAACTAGAAAACCTCTCTGGTGCTCTACTCTCTCTGACCTCCCTCTTGGGTGGCTCCATAGACTCGAGTCAACTTCCTTCACAAGTTCTTTAAGCCAACTTGTATTTCTCTTCCTGGAAGTAGCTTCTTGTGGTAATCCCTCATCACGAACATCCTAATTTGACAACTGTCTACCTGAAGAAGTACTTGTGGCTTGAGATCTTGTGCCTAGTGAACCAAAACCATGTGAACCCGAATCATGTGACGGTGAAACCTGTGAACCTATCCCCGCACCAGAAGTCTCTGTAGACCGAGTCCTTGAACATGAAGATCCTGAAACCTGTGGACCAGGAACCCTTGAAACTTGTGACCCTACACCCTGACTAGTTGAACTATGAGATGTTGTCACCTATGCAGTAATAACCTGCTGCTCCACCATCTCTGACTCATAAGACTTCCTAAATGCCCTCTCCTCCTCAAATCTCACCTCTCTCCTCACCACAACTTTCCATTGTGCAGGAAGGTATATGCGGAAGGCCTTCGAAGTCTTATCATAGCCAACAAAGATGCCTTTCTCTGCAATGGGATCTAACTTTCTCCTCTTCTCAGAAGGGACATGAGAATATGTAAGGCATCCAAATATGCGGAAGTGGCCTATCTCAGGCTTCTTCTTAGTGAACATCTCCTCAGGAGTTTTACACCCCAAGGCACAATGTGGACTCCTGTTCTGTACATAAACAACAATACTACATGCCTCGACCCATAGAAAGAAAGGAAGGCTTTGATCATGCAACATGGATATAGCTACTCCCACTATAGCTATGTTCTTCCTTAACAACTCCATTCTGCTGTGGAGTATATGGAACGGTCAACTGCCTCTTGATCACCCAACACTACCTCCAAGCTCAAGCCAATATCAGTCATCTCTGTGAACATGTCTCGAACACCTGTCATATGGCTCGAAGCCCCACTACCAATGTACCAAGTAGGAGTGGTGGAAGCACTCAACGAATGACTAACCAATAAGGAATATTGTGTTTGATCCTTCACATCACTGCTGGTGATAGATGCTCTCTTTGTGCAATCAACATAGAGAGAAAAATCTCCCTCAAATCATGTAGAAAACTCATCAATGTCAGCTGATGCTGCCATCCACTGTTTCTTCTTCTTCTTGTTCGGACACTATCCAACATAGTGTCCAAACTTCTGGCAAGCAAAGCACTTGACTTTGCTCATGTCTTTCTTTTGCTTGCCACTTTGCTGCTTGGACCCACCCTTAGGGCCCTTCTTGAACTTCTTCTTCTTTCCCTTCGCTGCCAATGCCACATTCTCTTCATCCTCCCTACTATGAGACGAACTACCCTGTACATACCCTCTCCGGGTCTCCTCCTGAATGAAGTCGTCCCAGAGACGATCCCATGAATGCATATTATCACGAGCAACTACGGAATCCACAAATATACCCCATGGATTTGTTACGCCATTCAATGCTGTCCCTACCAACTCACTTCCCTGTACAACCTCCCCAACTGCTCTGAGCTCATCTCTAACCCATGTGATCCTAGTAAGGTATGAATCCATGTTCTCTCCTTTGTTCATGTGAATTCCTTTTAACTTTTCTCTCAATACCATCTTTCTGTTTTCATTTGAACTTTGGTAAAGATTAGTTAAGGCAGTCCACATACGAAATGCATGGTCTTTTCCTGTAATGTGTGGGATCACATGATCCTTCACGGCATCAAGTATGATCCTTCTTGAGAAAATCAACCTTATCTGTAGCATCGGTAGGTATTGTGATTGGATTAGCTCTGGTATTGTTCACTATCTCCCATAGTTCATTTTCTTCCAGTATCAACACTATTCTAGCCTTCCATGGGCTAAAATTTACAGCCCCATACAACCTATCTTCTATTATAAGTCTGGTGGCCATAACCCCACATTGTTTAAGAACCTGTTTTCTTCACAAAATACCTATTCTCCCTTCTTTCCCAAGTCTGAAATTTTTCTGAGTAGTTTATTTTCTGCCCTTTATTTCAACTCTGATACCATGAAAATTTTGGAACCCCAACCCGGTTTCAAGTTTAATTTTTCACATAGAGTTTAATGCCCAAACCATATGACTGTATATTATCTTCAATGCATAAAAAATTATTTTTTCTTGAAACACATGGAATTTCTTTTCACTTTTCAAACTCAGAAAATTTATAACAGCCAAACACATAAAAATTTAAACTCATAATTTTAGCCAAATAGGCTTAGGGAAAACCTCGAAGGGAAAACCTGATAGGAGAGAGAAACTTTTATTTCAAAGACAAATTACAAATTTATAACAAAAGTACTTATCTCCCTTTTTATGCCTTGAAAAACATGCCAGTATCTCACTGATAGATTGATGCACAACTTGTTAACAATTTGGAGAAACAACACCTCAAAATTCGTGCTGTACGACCCACACGTGTGAAGCTGCCCTCAAATTCCATGCTATAAATTTCTCAAAATCTATGCACTGTAACAACTTGCTTCTGCCTCGAATTATGTGCTTTGTACGATCCTGCTGACAACAATAAATGACTTACCTTTCCTCAAAAACTGCGCCAAACTTTTACCTTGTTTTATGTGCAACAATACGATGTAGTAAAGTACGACCTCCCCTCGATTTCTGTGCAAATTAATGCTGTTGTTAATGCCTGAATTTATGTGCCAAACTTTGTCTAGAAACTCGTCCCATCTCCTTGAAATTTTTTCCCTGCTCAATCTTCTCGATTTTTGTGCAAGGGTTTTTTCTCTCCCTCTTGAGTTCGACCTCTATCTTCTCTTGCTCTCTCCTCTTCCAAAAATCTCATTTGGAATATGAACAATGAATTAGGTTTGAGTGCCTTTCCCTAGTTTTCTTTGAGGCAACTAACTTCCTTTTAATCCAATGGCTAGGATCAAAACTTGACTTGATGAGATCTATGGCTCTCATTAAATGATCACGTTTTTCTCATTAAATGAATTTAATGCACTTCACTTAAATAATTAATGAGACATTAAGTTTACTCACCTTTTTTATTTTCTCATAAAGTCAATTAATAATTATAACCTCAAACTCACTTTATAAAGTGACTTTATAATTATAAAGTGACTTTATAATTATAAAGTGCTTCTCACTTTAATGAAGTGACTAGGGACCTCATTTAATGTTTTATCCAACCGTAGGCACCACAAGGTGAAAAAAATGCTTCCTTGGTACTTTTTCAACGGGGCTATGATGGCCAAGGGCTAGGAAAGAGAAGACACAACATCCTAAACCCCATTATAGTTGAGCTAAGGGTTAGGAATGAAGTCTTGGGTTTTGATGATAGAGATGAAAAGGCCACAAACAACAAGGTCATGTTTGTGAAGGAAAAAGATGTTGCCAAGTTGGCTTTCTCATTAGAAGAAAGAGTAGGAGTAAAGGAAGAGGGAAGCACGCTCCCACTCCATCCTTCTTGTGGCAGATTGCAAAAGGGAAATGATGAGGAAAGTGCAAAGGATCAGCTTGCGCCAACACATAGAAGAAGTGTCAAGCCATTCAGTCGAAGCAAGAAGAAGAAGATCGAGAGGCATGCATCAGATAAGACCTCCATTGTTTTCCATTACTGCAAGAAGCAAGGCCACAAAGTTGACTATTGTTGGTCCTGAGAGGTATGTTCATTTTGTGGGAGGAAATGCCATCGGGTGGTATCTTGTTGGGAGAAGCAAGTTGTTAAATTTTGGTTAGGGTTAGGGTTTGAAGTAGTAAAATAGAAAATCAATGTACATTAATGCAAAATTACATTTAATAAACAATTACTGAAACTAAATAGTACAACAATAACTTCAACAAAACATAATTTTCATCTCTTTCAACTTTTCAACTTTAACACTACCAATTGGGTCACTGTTGACAATCAAATTAACACCCTTAACAAAGTGAAGGAAGAAGCATATTTTTACTATGTACCCGCAACATGAAGACAAAATACAAGTACAGAAGAGAACAGTCCTCTCTGATCTAATCACCACTTCCATAACTAGAAGGATTGAGTGAAGAAAGAAGAAGCCTAAAGAGACAAGGTTCAGTGATTGAACTTCTCAATTGAAGGCTCAAATCTAGTCTCCATCAATTAACAGTGAGAAGAAATGCACAAGGTTGCATTAATTGTGCTTGAGAATCCTGAATTTGTGACAAAAACCTAAAAATACTATGGAAAGTGGGTTTTTGAGAGAAAATAATAAAAAATCATGAAAATGGATTATCCCACATTGAAAAGAGAAACTTGAGAGCCCATTTCCCAATGCTATAAAACAAAGGCATTTGGGGCATGGTAAGGGGAGGAAAAAGGAAGAGCAAAGGAATGCTGGAGAGATTTGGAGGATTGGAAAGCTTGACATCTTCATCAAAGGCAAGGGTGGAGAAATGATAGCTCATGGCAAAGGAGGATGGATGCATCTCAAGCATTGTACGTATGTATCTTCTTCATTGCTATTAATGAAATGATTCAATTTTCCTTCCATTTAAGAGTTTGAGTTTTTCTTATCAAGTTTAGTTTGAATTCTAAAATGCTAAGATGTTAAGGAATGTTAGTTAATTGTTTTATATCTGACATTGGAACTCACCATTTCATAATAAGATAGCTTTTTTAAAGTAGATATAACCCTACACTTAAAGCTATTATCAGATTGGTGACCATACTAGTTGATTTTTCTTGAAAATTTCTTCATATTTTGGTGTTCTAACCTTTCAGATCTACTCCAAGTTTGCCTTAAGATCCCTTCAAGAACCTATGTTGCAGGTCTAGAGGCTCCAAACCGGCCTAGATCCACTCCTAAACTCCCAAAATCTTTCAAAATATAGCTGAGATCTCGACTTTTCTTGATTTAAAAGGATGGCGCAATCTCCCTGTGTTCACAGAGCGCGAGAGGTCACCCGGCTCACCCTGTACACTATCAAAGTGCGCCATTAGCTCACCCTGCCTATGTACAAAGTGCGCTAGCCCACTATTGGCGCTCTACTATGTTCTTGAAAATGTGCTGGCCGGGTTTTTGAGTTTTTGGAGCCTAGTTCTTCATCTTTGTCTTGGTTTTTGTGATTTTTTATTCTTGGATGGGCTTAGGAACCCCTTATATTAGATTTTAAACCTCAGTTTGATCTTCCTTCGCTCAAGTTTTGGAATATTTTTAAAGAATTTTAAAGCTTTCTTGTTTCAAATTTGCAAAAAATTGCTAGAACTAGTTTTGAGATTTCACTATTTTAGGGCCACATTTAGGCTTCATTTTTGTACTTGAAGACCTGAACATTGATTTAATACATGTTAAGATCAGTTTAATACTAATTAGGTAAACTTTGGGAGGGATTGGTTTGAGATATTTAGATTTGAGATTTCCCTCCAAAAACCTTTAAAAATGGCTTAAATTGACATTTCTTTCAAATTTTTCTTACAATTGGTGGTAGATCCATTTCCTTAAGGTCATATTTTGCCTATATATCCCTGATTGGATAGGATTAGGACTAATTTTTAAAGAATTTTGATTCATTTCACAGTTTGCAAATAGTGAAAATTGAAAAAAACATAAATATTTGTTTAAAGAACCTTAAGGCCCTTTAATTTTTTACTCTGTTGGCAGGCGGTTTGGTAAGGAAGAATCGCAGCATCGCCGATGCTGCAACACGTCAGAAGAAGTCGCGGAAGGTAGAAGAATAGATTGTTTTATGTATTTTTGAGTCGATTGTACCGTAGAATGCGGGTTTTTGGGTCATTGGACCATATGAGATGTAAATTTGAGCTAATTGTACTGCAGTAGGCGGGTTTTTGGGTCATTTGGACCGTCTCAGTTAGATTTTGGGTTATTTGTCCAGGAGTCAGTTAGGAAGTTGTTAGTAAGTGGAAAAGCATTGTAAAGGCGGAAGCCTATTTATAGTCAAAGAGTCATATGTGTTGGATAACTTTTGAACTTGGAGAGTTGAGCCGAGCACGATCTTTGGATGTTGTTTATGCACATCTTTGAGTCTGTATATGAGATCAAGTGATATTTCTGTATGTTGTATCAAGGTTTTTCTGAAGCAATATGACATGACGGAGCCATTTGGTGAAATTCCTTGTGTACCTTCTCTGTTAATGCATGTTGTGATAATTTCTTACTGCAGTTAATACTTTAATGTTATAATTGTCGAGATGAATGTTTCTGTTGAATAATGCTATGAATACAAATGATGATTAATCTTGAATGCATAGATCTGTTTTGAATGCTGCAGTAAATAAGTTAAGTAAGCAGATGCCGCAACATCCTCCTTCATTCGGAGAAAACATGGTTCTGTCCACTCTCCCTTGATCGCCTCAGGTGAGACCTCATCTGCTCTGTAGGTGTTGTTGCTAGGCAAGGTAAAACCTATCCGGGCCGGTGCTCAGGGAGGTCGCGGTGGGTCGGTGTCGACAGTGATGGGAACCCCTGTCGACTGTGTTTGAGTCAACAAATGGTTCCATTGCTGGGACCATGTGCGAAGTGAAAGGAGGATATGTTGTGGCACCCGATGAAACTGGAGATCCAAGAATGGTTCGATCAGAAGTTGCAGGAATTCGCTGAAGAAGAAAGCCAAAACACTTGACTGAAAGTAGGTCAGTGGGCAGATAGACATATTCCCAACTGTCCGCATGAATGGTTCTTCTGTGAGTTCCCGGTCCTGTTGTTTGAGTGGCTAGCGAAGTTGACCTTCCAGAAGAGGAAATTCCAAGGTGGTGAACCGACGACCTGGACCCCCGAGTTGATTCAGGAACTACATTAAGTCGATAATAAAGCGTCGTGGGCTGTTGAAGTGTGGTTCAATAGCATCCTAGAGGGCTATATCACAGAGTTCGTGGTTGATACTCATAAATCTTATAGTGAAACCAAAAGATATTTTTCGTGAACCTCGGGGCAGGTTTTTGCTGTCACTTCAACTGTCGATTAAGATGCTTCTTTGCGAAAAGGGTATATTGAAGATGCATCTTGATCAGTAGACATCTTGGTGGGTAGAGGCCATGGGTACCGCGACAGTTGGGGGGCGGTACATGGAATGATAAGGGGTAGATGGGTGTAGGTCATGATGAGACTGTGAGTGAAGCCGAGGAAGAAAGTGGTCTTACGAGGGGAGGAGTGAGGTTCCGACAGGAAAAGAGGAAGAGGACAGGAGAAGGTCCTGCTGCAATCGAACCGCAAGGCCATGAAGGAAGACCACACGGGACGAAGCGACCTCACAGTCCTGACAAGGAAAACCAGGCTACACCTAGGATAGAGGCAGGACCCAACCCCAGCACCAATGTACCCACACCTCTGCTCACTATCTCTCAGATAGCAAGAAATACCACTTCAACACCGCCAAGTTCGTCAATACCACATAAGTTAATCGGTAATAGTACAATGAAAGGAGGAAGGAAGCCCAGAATGGTGGGTGATGATGCTAAGTTATCGTTGTTACACGGGAGTGGGACATACAACCCATAACAGTATTGGTTTTTGTGTGAAGCGGTCTGGACTGTGAAACAGATCACTGACGATGCCGCTAAGAAAGGACAGTTAGTGACAACTCTGGGAGGTCATGCATTAGATTGGTTTATAAAGTTTGTTCTAGTCCCTACAGGAGCCCTAGAGAAGTCATTAGTTGAGATTCAGGATGGGTTGATTGCAGAATTCAGAAAGCCCAAGTCTGAGGCTCAATAGATTATGGAATTGAAAGAAATTAAGCAGTATCCCAATGAGACGGTGTGGGATTTCGACCAGCGATTCAAGACGCTGATGGCAAGGGTTAGTTTCGATATGAGTGTCATGCAACATAAAGAGTGGTTCATTGTGGCACTGCTACCACATATTCAGCTACCATTGATGCAACAAAACATCTCGACGCCCAGTGAAGCTCTGGAGATTGCAATGCGATTGGAGGCGTCGCCGATTGGAGAAAATGCAGCCGGGATGTCACAGATACAAACACAGCTCGCTAACTTGACTATATGGCTGCAAGATTTGAAGAAGGGCAAGGAGCAGCGTGAAGAAGTATGGTGTACGCGATGTTGAGGAGAAGGGCATATGAAGGACAATTGCCCGGACTTCCGCAATTATTTGGTTTCAGGAGCGCCAAATCCGTTGAATAGCGGTAGCATGCCGTGTTGTTGTGTCTTCCATGTATATGGGCATAGCCGTGACAATTGCCCATATATGCAGAAAATGGTCACAACCTCGAGGAATATTTATTGTACATTTTGCAAATCAGTGGGTCACGATGACAAGGATTTCCGTACATATGGGTTGCTACAAGAGAGAATGTGTGATGCGTTCTATGTAAAGGATGACCAGCGTGCCGTACAATAGCCGCAACCGCAGGTAACCCAGTCGCTACCTCAACCGCAAATGCAGTTTGTACCACAGCAACAGCAACCGCCGTAGTTCATGTCACAATATGCTCCAATGTAGATGGCTCCACAGTAGCCACAGTATGTACAACAACCGTAGTATGCACAACAAGGGCAAGGAATGCAGCCGGCACCAATGCAGCAACAGTACCAGCAACAGGGAGGATTCCGGGAAGGATATCGGGGAGGATGTGGAGGAGGATTTGGTCGTGGAGGAGGACGAGGTGGTGGCGGACCTGTTCAATGCTATCACTGTGCGGTATGGGGACACTATCAGCGAGACTGTCCACTACTGCAGAACCAGTGTATGTTCTGTTTTGTTAACAATCACACGGTTGAGAATTGTCCACAATTGATTGCGCGATGGCAAGCAGGAAGTACTCCCTAGCTGCAGAACCAACCCCAGGCATAGCAGCCTACTCAGAACCAAGTGCAACAACCAGTGCAGAACCAAAATATGTGGCCAAATCAGAATCAGAATGTGAACCCACCCGGAAATCCGTCGTTGAACCAGACCTAGGGGGCGAACATCGCAACAATTTCTGCAGAGCCAAGACCACAAGATGATTCCGTTGCTGTGGTCACTCGCGGAGGAAAGACAACTGGAGCAGACAAATCAATGATCCAATTAGCTGGACAAAAGAAGGTATCATTTGACATTGATGCGGAGTGGGAGACGTTTCTTCAAGCACGACATGCACTAGAAAGCGACCGAGGTAAGGCTACTGTGTATGACATGCCCTCCACTTTTGATGCTACTTCAGAGGTTGGCCCGTTGCAGCGATCCAGCACACTTCGAGCATTTTTGGAACATTGTTTGTCCCTAGAAAGAGATCCCGACGCTCTTGCTGCGATTGAAGCTTTGTTGCGACGACCGACCTAGGATCAACAAGAGCTTGCGGTTAATTCCCTACAATGACGGAAGACGGGTAAGGAGATGCAGATGAATATTCAAATTGGCGACTATGATGTTGATTCAGTTATTCTGGATCTTGGTTTGGATGTCAACATCTTGACCAAGCAGGCTTGGTATAAGATGGGGAGCCCCCCATTGAGCTAATCTCCTGTACAGCTCCGGTTAGCTAATCACGCTAAAGTGACACTGATTGGGAGAGTTCCATGAATGGTGGTGGACATTGAGGGAATGAAAACATATGCCGACTTTGATGTAATAGAAGTAGTCAAGGGAGGAAGCTCTTATACAACCCTACTAAGGATTGGATGGGCTAATGATAGTGGAGCTGTAGTCAACTTCAAGCGACGGATGATGACTTTTGAAAATCGCGATCTCAGAGTTATCGCCCCGTTGGATCCGGCTGAAGGACGCCGCTACATAGATCCAGTGAAGGACGATGATCCCAGCAGATGGGACCATGCATTCAATATCTCTGAAGATTATATCCATCCAACTGCCAATGGTGAGCTGGGATGGCATAGTGACAGCTCTGCGTCTTCTGACTCTGATGATGTGCTAGAATATTGGCAGAACCGCTTGCATGAGGTATCGCTCTATAAGTGCGGGTTGATCACATAGTCATTATGCCATGTCGCAACTGAAACAGTTATGCTACCAATATATGAAGGAATGCCTAGCTTATCTGACTTTTTGACAGAGTTCGAGGAACGAGTTTCCGAACCACAGTGGTTGCTGGCATTGAATGAAGCATTGAAGGATGCTCCAGCACTCTGGTGGGCGACACACAAGGCATCAATTGATGGATGGTCTAAATGCAGAAGATTGATGATGGTACGCTTCGGTGATACCGAGGTTTACCACACTAGGAAGTATGATGGTCAGAACGATCCTGGTGGTCACTTGATGGAGTGTCAGTAGTTATGGGTATCGCGACCAAGAGATGAATGGGTCCATGCTTTTATCCATACGTTGGATGAGATGCCACTATCATGGTATACTGCAACTGAGTTGTGAGGGGAAATTTCTACTTGGCTGGAGCTCACAGTGTGTTTTACCCATACATTTAGTTTTGCGGACGCTGATCTAGAGGTCAATAATGCATTACAACTCATCCGTGATGTAATTTTGCAGGTTGTCCCGGTGGCCTATCTTGTGGATCCGCATATGCACTACCAGATGCAGTCTCTCATGGAATACTTCAATATAAGTGGTGGTATAGAAGATGGTGATAGTCGACGTAATGTGAATATCCCGGAATCATAAGGAAGTTGTGCTATGGTACCACCTGATGCGCCAAGCGATCCGATCAGTCAGCCGTTGGAGATCCGCAAGATTAACATTGGGGCAGAGGACAATCCGAAGTTCACAAATGTCGGGGATTACTGGGATGATGAGCTGATAAGCAAGGTCACTGATTTGCTCCATGATTTTCAGGATGTATTTCCCAGAAAGTTTTCTGACATGAAGGGGATTCTGGGCAACTTAGGGGAGATGAAGATTACATTAAAACCAGATGCTAAGCCGATCTGGCAGCGACCCTATCGATTGAATCCACGACATAAGGAGAGGGTCAAGGTAGAATTGGATCGCATGTTGGATGCCGGTATCATTGAACCAGTCGAGGAGTCAGAATGGATTAGTCCTATGGTGGTACAAGATAAGAAGACTAGCGAGGTGCGCATTTGCGTTGACCTCAGGAAGCTAAATGATGCATGTTTGCACGATCCGTTCCCAACCCCGTTTATTGACGAAGTCCTCGAAGGTGTGGGTGGCTAGGAGATGTACTCTTTCACAGACGAGTTCTCTGGCTACCATCAGATTCGCATTACATAAGAAGACTGCCATAAGACAACTTTTATTACTGAATGGGGCTGCTTTCAGTACACCGTGATGCCGTTCGGCTTGAAGAATGCACCTGCGATATTTTCGTGGGTTTTCGTTGCTGCATTCAAAGATTTCATTCAGAAGTTTTTACAGGTATACATGGACGATTGGACCATCTATGGTTTGGTCCACGATCATCTGGCGAATCTGCGGTTGATGTTGGAGAGATGTCGGCAGCACCAGATATCGTTGAACTTAAAGAAGTGTATCTTCTGTGCACCGTTTGGCATATTGTTGGGTCATATTGTGTGTAAGCAAGGATTATTGGTCGACCCAGCAAAGATTGCACCTATTCTGAGTTTGACACCGCCGACTACTGTTAAGCAGTTACGGGCGACGCTGGGACACACAAGGTATTATCCCAAGTTCATCAGGGGTTATGCTACAATTACTGCCCCTATGGAGAAGTTGTTGAAGAAGGATGTAGTATTCCAGTGGAGCCCTGAATGTCAGGATATATTTGAGACACTAAAAACGAAGATGGCTTCGGCGCCGATATTAGTATTTCCTGAATGGAGTAAGGAGTTCCATGTTCATGTTGATGCCTCATCGATTGCGCTGGGAGTAGTGTTGGCCCAGCCCGGAGAGGGGGATCTTGATCACCCCATTGCTTTTTCCAGCCAAAAATTGTCATCTGTAGAAAGAGACTACACTACTATGGAGAGGGAAGGTTTGGCAATGGTTTACGCATTGTAGAAGTTTCACCATTACTTACTGCGAGGCCATTTCAAGATGTTCATAGATAATTCTGCATTAAAATACTTGGTCAATAAGCCTGTGTTGGGGGGGAGATCTGTCGATGGCTACTTATGTTTCAGGAGTACGATTTTGAAGTAATTGTGAAGTCATGGCAGTTAAATGCTGGTTCGGATCATCTCTCCTGGATTGAAACAAGGGAGGAGCCAACTAACATTGAAGATGGGTTTCTTGATGCGCAATTATTTAAAGTTGGAATCGCTGATGGATATTTTGAAGAAATCATTCAGTTTCTGGTGACAGGTACCGCACTAGAAGAATTCACCACTAGTTAGAAGAAGCAGTTGGTAGTCAAGGCTATGGACTTCCAGCTAATCGCAGGAACGCTATACAAGATGGGTGCTGATGAGATATTACGACGGTGTGTTTTTCCACATGAACAAGAGCAGATCCTTTCCGAAGCACATTCAGGAGTGGCTGGAGGGCACTATGGTAGCCATGCGACGACAAGGAAGGTGCTTTGAGCGTGGCTCTAGTGGCCTACGTTGCATAGTGATGCGACAGATTATGCATGGTCTTGTGATGTTTGTCAAAGAACCGGGAAGCCATCCCAATGGGATGAGATGCCGCCTCAGTTAACGTTGCAACCATTCGAAAAATGGGTAGTAGACTTTGTGGGACCTATCCATCCCCTAGGTAAGCGCACTGGTGCTAGGTATATCATCACAGCGACAGATTACTTGAAACGATGGGCAGAAGCTGCACCAGTCATTGATTGTTCCGCGTCCACAGCAGCGTGGTTTCTCCTTGACCACATTGTCACTCGCTTTGGCTGCCCCAAGATATTGTTGATTGATCAAGGTATCCACTTTCTCAATCACACCATCAACGCATTGACAGAGGAATTGCAGATACAACATAAGAAGAGTACACCCTATCATCCACAGGTGAATGGCACGGTGGAAGCTTTCAATAAGATATTGCAGCATGTGCTGACAAAGGTGTGTAATGTGAACCGCGATGACTTGGATCTAAAAATCCTAGCAGTATTGTGGGCCTATCGCACCAGATGTAAACGACTGACAGGGCAGACACCATTCAAGCTAGTGTATGGGCAAGAGGGGGTTATGCCTATGGAGTATATCATTCCGAGTCTGCGCATAGCGGCAGCAACTGGCGTGGATGATATAGCAACATTAGAGGAACATCTTGCGCAGTTAGTATAGCTGGAGGAAGATCACTTCATCGCCGGTTTCCATCAGGGTGTGGAGAAGGATCGTCAGAAGGCTTGGCATGATCGCCATATCAAGAACAAACAGTTTCAATAGGGGGATTTGGTGTTGTTATATGACAGCAAGTTTATGAAACATCCAGGAAAATTGCAGATACATTGGCTTGGTCCGTATCGCATTAGTAGCATTACTTCAAGAGGAGCGGTACAGTTGTAGTAGTTAGATGGGGCGATGCTCCCCAAGTTGATTAATGGTAACAAGTTGAAGCCCTATCGGTCGGGCTTGGAACAACGCGATGACTGAGTCACATTGAAAAAAAGAAAAGAAAAGGGAAGATTGATTGGTGGCAGGATGGCGCACCAACAGGGATAGAATGCGGAAGTAGGGAGGTTTCTGCTGCAAGTTTGGAGCGGTCTGCGACAAGTGGAAGCGTTTCAACCGGGTGAAATCAACAAGAAATGCCAAAATTTAAACAGTTAATTAACGGTGCGTGTTCAAATGATGGGAATTAATGGTGGATTCGACCGATCGACTGACAGGATCAATGGTGGATTTGCGTCATTAATACAATATTTTGGTTGAATTAATATCGGATTTAGTGATGATTACGGAGGATTCGGCTAGAAGCTATAAAACCAGGTAGAAGTTGGTCAGAAGGCACCGAGATTTTCATTGTTAAGTACCCGCGCAGAGCCGACGAGTATTGGCATAAGCTTAGTGAGTACAGTAGTGTGTTGGAAAAGGTTCAGTTGAACTTGCACAGTGATGCTACATCGAGGGAGCTCCCCGTTGTAAGTGCTGGGTAAGGTATGCCACGAGAGATAGAAACGGTGGAGATTAGTAACGAGGTCGAGTCTCCTTTCACCAGGATTGTAGTTGAGGGAGAAGTTGTGTCTATAGGAGACATCAATATTGAGGTAGATATTGCAAACATGCCGGTGGGAGCCTCAGTCATCATCAAGAAGCATCGAGGGGGCCCGCATTCTGAGTCCTCGCAGAGCAAGAGGAAACTGAGATCGTCTGCTGGGGTGGTTGGAGAAGCTCAGGTGCAGGCCGGGCAGTCCAGTCACCGCGTTGATGAATCTGCCCCATGGGAGGGACTGTCGGTTGTTGACATCCCTGGGTATATCCCTCCCAGTCAGTCGGATGTAAGCCTGCGTAAGTTGAACCCGAAGCAGCGGTATGGTGTGAAGATGCCTGCTCTCCCTACCGGAATGGACTGCCTTGTTGATATTGGGCCGGCGTTGATGTGCCTTCGCTATGATGATCACGATATGGTGGCCCACCCCGACATTACATTGGCCCCATATGTGTTCAGGTCACACCTTACCTCGACACCGATTGTACAGGACTGGGCACATAGATTGAAGTAGGCCGGTTTGTTAGGGCTTATTAACATGCCGCATTTTGGGCGACTGGCGGAAGTTAATGCGTGCGTGAAGCAGCTGCTTGCATGCTTCCATGGCAGTTCGTTGTGGCTAGACAACGAAATTCCGGTCGCTGTTGATTTAATTTCGCACATTATCGGGTTTCCTAAAGATGGGGTCAACCCATCGCAGTTCTTCCAAGGGAAAGCGAATGACAAAAAGCGGGCGGGATAGCTTGTAAAGAAGTATGGCTTGGTAACAGATGGCTGTGGGTATTGCACCAGTAGTATTAATGACCAGGTGATACTCACCGGCACCAAGATTTTATCCTACAAAATGATCCGAGGTGGTCTCCCTAACCAGTGCAACTCGCGGCTTGTCGCATGTGCAGTACAATGTGCGGAGGGCGTCCAAATGAATTGGTCCTTGTTTCTCTTGAATCAATTAGCAGTGGATGCTGCGGCCATTCAAGCTGGTAAGGGATTCATTTTCGTATAGATGGCTGCTACTCTTGATTGCATTTGTGGTTTGGAAGGAGCTTGACGTGTACCAGGGCATGGAAGTTGAGAGTACAAAGGAGCGGCAAGGTGCACGCTATCAGAACTTATGATATGTATGGGAACCTGAGTGACTCCTGGATTGTCAATTGATATTCTGGCTTTGCAGGGAGATGCTTTGCAATGCCGCAACGCAGGTACCGCAGATATCCGAAGAAACTACGACAAGATTTAAGCCACTCATGGAGTTTGCGGTTCGACTGCATGCTATTTAAGTGTAGGCAAGGCGCGACCCCGGTCAACAATGGTTACTGACCCCTTATAAGGTAACAACTGAAGCATTGGAGGCTATCGTGAACGACTGGCCAGCAGAATGGCGTGAACCTATGGCGTTGGCTGAGATTGAGGCTGGTGAGCCGGCGAAGGGTCTAGATGACCGTATATAGACATAGGACCCACCCAGTCATCATGATTTTGATCAAGAGTCCATCAAAACACCGACGGTTGACGAAAGTGACCGTACCTTGGAAGAGCACAGATGGAAAGGACATCAGGACCCGGCAACAATTAGTCGGCTTCCCCTGGCCGCAGAAGCATAGTTGGGTCGACTGATACACGTAATCATTGATGCATCCACCGCAGCAGCTCAGAAGATGATAACGGTGACAAATGAAGGATTCCACATGCTCACTACTTGTGTGGACTCTGTGTATGACATGGTTTTGTGGTGGGCACCAGACGATGCAGCGGCTCCACAAGTTAGCACAATCAGCACTGAGCCGCGGGTGAGGAATGTGGAGATTCCCTCGATTGCGATTGTGACTGAAGACGAAGCTGCCAAGACCGTGCTACAGTAGTTGAAGACGGTGACCATTAATGAGAATGCCTTGCCTACGGAAGGGTTGACCACTATGCAGGCAGCTACCAGCCGGGAAATGATAGACCGACTGGTATGTGTGTACGACTACAGGCAAGTGAGGCTGATGCGAAGTGCACTATTGAAGAATTGACCGGCAGGGCTGCTTCAGCACGACAGGCTGTGAATGAACTCGAAGAACACATTAAGGGAGAACGGTCTAAGAAGGCACGCAAAATCGAAGGCCTGAAAAGGGAACACGATTTCCTTATTGCGGATAAGGCCCGTATATGGGATCAATGTGTATGGGTCGATCGGGCCATCACGAAAGCTTATCAGCATGTGTCGGAGCCCACTGAAGAGGTGGATGTGCTCCAATGAGTGCAGCGACTAGGGGCTGCCATTTTTCAGTTGCGACAGGAGAATCAAGAGTTGAAGGCTCAAGTGAATCCTGGTAAGCCTCAAGTTGAAGTTGATGATAGAAAAAGGGCGATTGAGGAAATCGCAACTCAAATGGAGGAGATGGAAAAAGTTGCGACGAAGCTCATAGCTGACACCGTCTAGTTTTGGAGCCAAATTGTCCAGGATGAGCAGGTTGACCAATTGATCAAAGATCGACAGGATGCAAAGGGACAGTTGGCGACACTCAAGGTAGCCATGCGCACAATGCCACTAATGGAACAGGTTTCCAAGTCTTAGGACTTAAAAGCATTGCAGCAACGGGTTACCAAGGCTGATGAGCGCCAGAAGAAGCGTGCTGCGCAGTTGGAGCAGTGTCAGGATGTCGAGGGCCAGTTCATGACCAAGGCAGGAGAAGTGCTTCAGGCAGTACAGAATGGTCGTCAACAGGTAATGGCAAAGCTCACTGCGCATCCATCTGTAGAAGATGTGGTCGACAGTCAGGTGGTGGCTACGGAAGTCAAAGAAATGGTGATGACAGTCGTGCAACAGTACGAAGATTTCAAAGTGAAGACCACAAAGTTCACCATATCTAGTTGACGTGGCTCGAGGGTGAGATACAAGATTGTGTTGGGGGCCTGTTGGAAGGCGATTTGGTAAGGAAGAATTGCAGCATCGCCAATGCTGCGACATGTCAGAAGAAGTCGCGGAAGGCAGAAGAATAGATTATTTTATGTATTTTTGAGTCGATTGTACCACAAAATGCGGGTTTTTGGTTCATTGGACCATATGAGAGGTAAATTTGAGCTAATTGTACTGCAGTAGGTGGGTTTTTGGGTCATTTGGACCGTGTTAGTTAGATTTTGGGTTATTTGTCCAGTAGTCAGTTAGGAAGTTGTTAGTAAGTGGACAAGCATTGTAAAGGCGGAAGCCTATTTATAGTCAAAGATTCATATGTGTTGGATAACTTTTGAACTTGGAGAGCTGAGCTAAGCACGATCTTTGGATGTTATTGATGCGCATCTTTGAGTCTGTATGTGAGATCAAGTGATATTTCTGATATTTGGTTTTGCGTAGATGTTGTATCATGGTTTTTCTGAAGCAATATGACATGACGAAACCGTTTGGTGAAATTCCTTGTGTACGTTATCTGTTAATACATGTTACGATGATTTCTTACTGTAGTTAATACTTTAATGTTATAATTGTCGCGATGAATGTTTCTGTTGAATAATGCTATGAATACGAATGATGATTAATCTTGAATGCATAGATCTGTTTTGAATGCTGCGGTAAATAAGTTAAGTAAGCAGATGCCACAACATCCTCCTTCATTCGGTGGAAACATGGTTCCGTCCACTCTCCCTTGATTGCCTCGGGTGAGACCTCATCTGCTCTGCAGGTGTTACTGGGCAGGGTAAAACCTGTCCAGGCCGGTGCTCAGGGAGGTCGCGGTGGGTCATTGTCGACAGTGATGGGAACCCCTGTCGACTGGGTTTGAGTCAACAGACTCTCATACAATTTCTTATATGAAAATTGGAACCAAATATCAATTATGACATTTGGAAAGATCACTTTAACACATTTGCATTGAAAAAAAAAAACATTACACTTTGAGTTATTTTGAAAACAATTTCCTTCCAAAAGCAAAACAAGCCTTAATTAGTCAAATTTTGTTTTGGATCTACAATATTTTCATTATACTCTTGCACAATTAGAGGAAATTGTAGCTTTAGATCTCAATTTTCTTGTGATAAGTTGTGTCTGAGCCATCGTATCCTCTTCACTTGGGCCTTTGGGCGATCTTGTGAATGAGAAAGTGGATCTCAAGTGTAATAGTATAGGATTTGATTTTTCAAGCATCTTATTTTCGAGCCACCATATCCTCTTCACTTGGGACTTCGTGTGATCTTGTGAATGAGAAAGTGGATCTCAAGTGTAACAGAGTAGATTTCAATTTTTACATATAGTTCTCGAGCCACCGTATGCTCTTCACTTGGGCCTTAGTACGATCTTGTGAACGAGAAAGTGGATCTCAAGTGTAACAGTCTAGAATTTAACTCATAAGAATTTCAAAGGGATCTGCGTATCCTCTTTTCTTGCACTTTTGGGTGGCCCTGCAAATGAGAAACGGAGATCCCCCATGTAATAGAATTAGATTCATTTTCACTGAGATATTTGTTTGGTTTACATTGATTTTTGAAAATCAGTTATTATCCATATTTCAGAAGAACTGTTCTTAAATATCATAAATCTACCAAATAATTTTGCATGTTTGAAAGGCACACATGAACCTCTAATTTTTCATTAGTTTAGAACATTCATCGAATTGAAAGGTAGAGTAGTGAGCACATTGCATTGTTTGGTTCATATTTTTCGAGTCAACACACCACTAGTTTCGCATCCACTCCTGAAACTAAGCAAAATACCCTTAAAATAGACTCTTAATCTAAAATTAACCAAGATTTTATTTTTCATATCACCAACAAGGTTAGGTTAGTGCCCTGGTTAGTTTTGGAGAGTTAACACTCATGGGCTACAAAAATTTTGAAACTAGCATTGATTACTGAGAGTTTAAATCCATTAGTAGCAAAAAATGCTTGTTGGGAAAGCACTTCTAACACATGCGTTAAGCACGGGGTCAGTATGGATAAGTAAGGGTGGTTCCCCCCTCCTTCTTGTTTAGTGGGACATGAGATCATCACGGAATTCTATGGGAAGTGACAAGTTCTCAGGGTGACATCACTTTTCTAGAGTACCTGATTATGAGAGTTGTCGTCAACTTACAACTGTTTTGATCAATCGTTGATTGTGAAGTGGTAACCTTAGTTGCTATTCCTAGGATATCACATAGGCTATTGTGAGTGGGGGATACTTGTAGTACCTCAGACAGACTTTGAAAATTTTACTCCTTGGGAGGGTGATTGGTTAGGAACCAACACTTGCACCCCTTTCGATTAAAGTTTATTGTAACTGTTTCTCACGCCTTCGCTACTAGAAATTGTTTGAGGTTTGATATCCCTCAACAACTACTAGTTTCGAAAGGCCCCCTAATCCATATTTTCACTGAGCTTCGGTTCTTTGGAAAAGTAGACTGCTTGCTTGGATCTATAGGAATTTTTACTGTGTGGACACTTTTTTTTTGTTGAGTCTAGATTGCCTTAGGAATGTTTGATTCTATTTGTGATTAAGAATATAATTTTAAACACATCATTTTATCAAATTCTTAGAAGTGGCTACTCTCCCGATCCGCTAGTCACGATGACAATGAGGTGAGTCACCAGAAATTGAAGGCCCTGCTACATTGCAGAGACATATACAAAAACCACATCCTAGTGACTTGGAAACATAACTGATTTTAAACTCAATTAATATTACTCGAGAAGAACAACATCAACCAAACCCTGAGAATTCATTGTCCAATCACGAATTGAATACAAACATAGTTGATGATCTTACTCTAGTTGAAATTGAAACATTAAAAAATAACACAAATGCTCATGTAATTCCAACTTTGACGAGTCTTTCAGAACCAACTGTAATTACTATCCATGAGTCACTGGGTGATATCAAACCTCTTTTTGAAAGTTTGAATGACATGCAAAATTCAACAAGTGACCCTATGGCTTCATCAGGAGCACAAGAGACTACATCGTCGCAATATCAAACAGTTGTTGGATGTAGAAATACTTCCAATTTGGACTCTACATCAATCCCAACATTTATTATACCTGTTAGTAGCACAAGTTCAACCAACACTTTAGTGCCACTTGGTACAATTTCGGGTTCCAATACTGGAAGTACATCCACTTCGTTACAGGAATCCTTATTAAAGCGTGTGCCTTACCAAACATTGGTTTTCCATATGGTTCGGCTAATCAAGGTCAAAACACACAAGGAGTAAACCAAAATCCTCTTGGTATACCTAACACTTGTCCAAATTCTACTTCCGGGGGCAACCCTTCACCATGGAATGGTAATATTCTTGGTGGAAGAAATGAACCATGGAACATTTATGCCAATTGGGGTTATCTCCTTATATTAGTGGAAACACCCCGGGGGGTTATATTTCGACTTATCCTAGCACAATGCCTAGGGGAAATCCACCTATCAACCCCATTCCACAATGGAGTGGGGAGGTTTTAGGGAGTATCCAATCTTCTTGGGGCCCACCTTTGCAAGGAGGAAATCAAACTTGGAACGCTTATCTAAACCAAGGAAACAATCAATGGTTTGGTCTGATTCCAGAAAGTAACCAATCTTTTTGGGGCCCAACTCTGCAAGGGGGCAATCCATCCATCCATCCATTTTGGAATGGACAACATTCAGGAAGTAACCAATCTTTTTGGATGCCACCTCTGCAAGGAGGAAATAAAACTTGGAATGATTTTCAATCCCAAGGACAACCGCCATGGTGTGGTTGGGATCTAGGAAGTAACCAATCTTCTTGGGCCCCACCTCCGCAAGGAGGCAATCTACCCATTGGTCATGTTCCAGGAAGTACCCAATCTTCTTGGGGTCAGTCTCCACAAAGGGGCAACCCAACTTGGAACTTTTATCACACCCAAGGACCACATCAATGGAGTGGTCAGGTTCTAGAAAGTAACCAATATTGTTGGGCCTAACCCCACAAGGGGAAAATCCAACCATTAACACCATTCCATAATGCAATGGTCGGGTTCTAGGAAGTAACCAATCTTTTTGGAATCAAACTGCAAGACCTGCGTTTGATCTAGATAGGCCACCACATGGAACTCATGCCAATGGTATGATGGATTCAGTCAATGAACTTGAACAGATTACCCAACATTTGGGATAAGCTTCTAGTCATACTTCGCAACCCACATCTGGCCAGGCAATGCAGCAGCCCGCTAATCCTTCCAACACTTCTAATATATTCACAGTCTCATCAATAGACCTTAGAGGAAAGAAGAAGAAGTATAAGGGTAAGCAAAGTGCTAATCATTCCCAGAATTCTGAAATCCTTATAGTCCAATCTGAAGACCTTAGGGAGAAGAAGAAGAAATACAAGAGTAAGAAAAATGATAACTCTGGGAAAAGAGATGCACCAAACATTATTCAATGCGGTGGGAAACAACAACCCAGTATTTTGACACCGGTACCCCTTCTAGGGAGCAACCAGCCAACCACCCCATAAGGAGGCAATGATCCCAATGCCAATGTATTCATGTGTGATCATGAGGTGAACATTCAAACAAGACTTGATTTTTATGATGTCTCTACTAGTACATCGGATCCATCAGTATCACAGCCAAGTGGTTATCTCTCCATTGAGAAACCAGCCATAGACTTAGTACCACACCCCCCCAAAGGTGTTCTACGTAGAAAAAAGCATAATCCTAACACGCGAGATGCTCAAAATGATAATGTTATTGAGGACCTATGTAAAGTGCCATGTGCCATGTCAGCCTTGGAGGTATTGCAATGTCGTCAGGTGCAAAGAAAGGAACTATTGTCTACAATTGGCGCTATTGATCCATGCAATGCGACTTCAATCACATCAAACATGGACCATTAAATATGTAGGATACCTTCCAAAGTTGCTTTTCAGATTAAAGTAATGACTCATGGTAAGAACATTTTTCGAACCATAGTAGATGAAGGGACCTCAACTTGTGTAATGTCATTTAAATGTTGGAAAGCTTTTGGATCACCCTTATCTGCCATAGAAGTTTCATACCAATCAACTTGAATAGCTTCGGTAGATTCAGATCAAAATATTCCCTTGCTGGAGGAATATGATTCGATAACTTGGTCCATTTGGGCTATGAGATCTCCCGACTCACATGATTTCTTGGATTACATTTTATCATCAGATGAAGATATCCCTGAAGTTGTGAACATTTGGTTGCACCCACCTAAGGACATCTTTTGTGGGGCCACTGGGAGCATAATTGGATTAAATCTGGGAGCATAATTGGATTAAATCTACCCAAGTATAGGAGCATGATTTGCATGTTCCTCGATTTGATATGGTATATTTGGAAGCTTGCATTTAGGTTTAGGCTATCCCTTTGTTAAGATGCATTTGAACCTTTTGCAACCCAAACTTGCCATAGGGTCGAACCTATTGGAAATTGGTGGGTCAACCCTTCATATCTGTATTTTCTACCATTCCGACAGAAGAGCCTACCAAACATGGGACACCCTAGTTAGCACCCCATTTCCATTTTGGTGCCCATGCTGAGTTATTCTCATAGGCCTGGGATCCCTATTAGTCCCATCATGACTTGGATTTTGAGACCACATAATTCTCTTTCATACATTTTTGACCATATCCTGAGGGGCTCCCACATTTTCGTCATTTTACATAAGCATGTGTTAAAATATCCAATTGAACATCTGTGCGACCTGCTTCGTTGCTTATTGCTTATGTTGTGTATTTTCCTTTGCAGTCACTTTTTGTTTTTTCCTCGGAATGCAGTCACTTTTTGTTATAAGATGCCTATAAACCATTACTTCTATATATTTGACCCATACCCATGGAGGAAACATATGTAAGAGTGTACATAAATAGGTCAGCCCTTGTTTTCAATATGGATCTTTTCCTTGGCCTGACCCATGCCCTTGAGACACTCATTTCCTCTAATGTATCATAGCATGCTTTATTCCTTTTCAAGCTAATAAATGAAAAAGGTTAACAAAAATTTGGAAAACACAAAAATCCAAAAAGAGGGAGAATTGAATCATTTCATATTTTATCATTGAAGAAAATGGCAATAGTTAGTTCTTGTTGCCCTTAAACATGGCGCATAATTTGGTATCCGCCGTTAGTACACCATCTACATTTTCCTTAGGAAACTGTACCAATATTTTGAACAAATCCCCATCGATGGGTTATCCTTTCCGTCACTAATGGAGCATTCGGTAATGCATCTGGCATTAGAGGATTTCATTAAGGTTAGTTACTCAAAGTCCTATGTTGCCAAGTGTCCATTGCGTCGTGTTATGTGTTCAAGGGAAGTTCAAACAAAGTTAGCCATTCCTCAAGTATTCCTGACCAATCATGTCGGCCTTCCTTGTGTCAGTATATAGTGTCGGATCTCGCAATTCTACCAAATTATATCAGACTATTGATCTTTGTTTCGTATCGGTTGATGTGGGATGCATTAATTCCCTCCTTCCAATGGATTTGTTCCTATCGACACCAAGTCATCATCTAGGAAATGGATCTAGAAACCTAGGAGTACCTTGGATCTTGCATTCATCAGCGGCAGGTTTCCTCGCAAATGACAGTGGGTATACATCAATGACCCTTGATTATTTGATTCTACAAGTGTTCGACTTCAGAACATCTATTCGCACTTACTAGTTTGTACTCAGTACCTTTGAGTCCATCATCATTATCGGTGGGTATCTTCGCATCTGTTAACAATATACATCAATGACCGGTAATCAGATGGTGTTTTATTATGCTCGACATTAGTTCATTTATTCGCATGATATAAAAGCATATTATCGTCGGTTTGTATTGAATACCTTGGGAAAATTAGTTGTAGCACTCATCGATGCAGTACCCGAGTTACGCAAAATTAAACTACCATGTCAGAAGTTTGATGAAGACCTTGTTCTCGTACTCATCGAAGTGCATGTTTACACTTTTGAAAAATTTACTTTTGACATGGATCCACTATGTATTGTTCGTGGCCATGCTTGTTTACTATTGAGCATGGGTATGCCCGCCTCAGGAAGATATTATATATTTGAGAAATCACTATGTTTGACTTATAGGTGTTTCCATGAATCCTGCGCCTGTGAGATTATCCTTCCTCATCCTTGCTTTGATCAATAAAGAGTATTAGTATGAAGAGTATCAATAAAGAGTATCAATTTCTGTAATGTATTTCAGCCCTTAGATCTGCTTCGGACCTCACACATTAGGGGGCATATGTTAACAATCAAATTAACACCCTTAACAAAGTGAAGGAAGAAGCATATTTTTACTATGTGCCAGCAACATGAAGACAGAAGAAAAGTATAGAAGAGAACAATCCTCTCCGATGTAATCACTACTTCTATAACTGGAAGGATTGAGTGAAGAAAGAAGGAGCCTAAAGAGTCAAGGTTCAGTGATTGAATTGCTCAATTGAAGGCTCAAATCTAGTCTCCATCAGTCAACTGTGAGAATAAATGCACAAGATTGCATTAATTATGCTTGAGAATCCTGAATTTGTGACAAAAGCCTAAAAGTACTATGGAAAGTGGGTTTTTGAGAGAAAATAATAAAAAATCATGAAAAGGGATTATCCCACATTGAAAAGAGAAACTTGAGAGCCCATTTCCCAATGCTACAAAACAAAGGCATTTGGGGCAGGGTAAGGGGAGGCAAAAGGAAGAGTGTTGAAACAGTTCTGTCGACAGGGGTTCACTTCGCACTGTCGTCAACAAACACCAACCTAACACCCTTAAGCACCATACCAGAAAGGTTTTACCCTTTCCAGCAACACCCGCAAAGCGAGTAAAGTCTCACCCGGGATGTTTAAGGGGGTTGTAGGAACCAAGTTTCCACAGAGGGGAAAGGAAATGCATCTATTCTACTCTATCGCATTAGAAAATAGAGATTCACATTCTCATCATGCAACTCTAACATACATTCATTATTCGCATATTCTCCATTTGCAACAACAGAGTAATACTAGTGATCGCATCAATGAAACCTTACAGAAAAGACAACATAAAATATGATGCAACATTCATTATAAATAGAAATAGAAGAACATATCCGAACATATTCATGCATTAACTCATCAAAACTTGCAGTATAACCTTCACAGAAACAGTTCAACACATCATATCACGAATCCATACAAAAGAGCCGAAAACAAAGAAAAACACTACAGAATTCATCCGCACATTGATCAATCGCTTATGATCTCATTCTAGGATATGATCTAATCACTCCCTTAGGATTACATTCATATTCTTATTTATAACCAACTATGGCGGTTACAAAATGGTCCAAATGACCCTTTCTAACAAACTAAACTAATCTTGCGCTTCCTTGTTCTCCGCGAATGGTCCTTTCTTCCGTGGATGGTCCTCCTTCGCTACTGTCAGCTTCCACACTTCATGTGGACTAATCCCATGCCAACAGGCCCCCAACACAAACTTGTGGCTCTCCCTCAAGCCAAATCGGCTGGTACTATTCTCATCCTTCGCTGTGCTAAACATTTGAGGCTGTTCTTTCCTTCTAGAGCTCACTGTCATGTACTTTTTGAATTCATCCTCCAGTCTCTTGGTCGCTGTCATGTACTTCTCAAACTCATCCTCTAGTCTCTTGGAAACTTCATCATCGATTCCTTCGCAGCCGTCTATTACCTTTGACCCTGGCTTGTGACTGGACAAAAATTTCTCGACAGCACCAACTTGTGAAACAGGCATAACTGTCCAGCCCATTTGTTTCACACATTTGATCATCCTTTGCTGGTTCCAGCTTGACTTTTCTCTTGGTACTTCTACGGTTAGACGGACCGCTTCTCTTCTAACACTCGAAAATTTCTTAATCATCTTGGGTAAGACCTCATCTTGGTATTTCCTGAGACTAGGTGCCTCTACATCTGTTGGTTGCTCATGAAAAATCGTCATTCTTTCCCTTAGCGCACCTTGGGTGCTTCCACTGGAAACGAAATGCACCATTGCAACTCTCTCGCTCCCTTTTTCCACAGCTTCCTTTCACTTGCCTACTAACTGTTTTAATCCGACTCTCTTCATCCGACTACTGACTCTTCTTCATTATGCCTACAGACTCTTCTTCATTCGACTTACGACCTCTTCTTCATTCGACTTACGACCTCTTCTTCATTTTCCTCGCCTGTATTTGTGCTTTCTTCTCATGTCCTTGATGCCTAATTATCGAATCACTCACGAAATATTTCCCATAGCGATCAGATTCTGTCCTCAAGCGTGTCATCATCCACCTCCGCCATCTTCCAGTGATTCCTATCCGCAGTAATCATGCTCGTATTTGACTCCCGTGTGCTAAACGTGCGTAGTGTCGATGAGTGACCCGTCTGGCCATGTCTCCCACTTTTTGTCATAATTGCTCTTTTTTTTCCAACTATTTCTCAACTGCTATGTGCCTGATCATGGCGATAGGGTTTCAACCGATTTCCGTTTACTAGCTTTGGAAACAATATCCCACCTAAACTTTGTAGCTGCACTGCACCGCCGTTAGTGACAAATTTTATTATGTAGGAACCTAACCAATGCATCTGTAACTTACCTAGGTGTTTTGCAAACTTACTGTCGTATAACAGAACCATATCTCCACACTAAAAATGATTTCGTTTAATATGGCAATCATGCCAAGCCTTCTGTCGATCCTTTTGTACCTTCTGATGAAATCCTACGATGAACCGATCCTCATCGAGCTATACCAGTTGTGCCAATCGTTCTTGCAATGCTCTATCATCACTCATTCTTGTGGCTACTGCGATGCGTAGACTGGGGGCGATATACTCCATCATCATTACGGTTTCCTTCCTATAAACAAGCTTGAATGGGATCTGGCCGATTGATCATTTGCAAATTGTGCGATACGCCCAGAGTATCGTGGGGATCTTAAAATCCCATTCATCATGATTGGTGTTGCATACCTTCGTAAGTGCATGCTCCAAGATTTTGTTGAATGCCTCAACTGTCCCATTAGCTTGTGGATGATATGGGGTGCTCTTCCTGTGTTGAATTTGAAACTCCTCCATGATTGCTGCGGTCGTCTGATTAAAAAAATGAGTCCCCTGGTCACTCATTAGTATCTTTGGGCACCCAAACCTGGTGACCACATTGTCAAAGAGGAATATTGCTGCAGTTGTAGTTGAGCAATCCTTTACTGGTGCAATTTCTTCCCATCGTGTCAAATAATCTGTCGCAGTAATTATGTAGCGCGACCCTGTTCTTTTTCCTGGTGGGTTGATAGGTCCCACAAAGTCAACTGCCCACTTGTCAAAAGCCTGCAGTGTTAATTGAGGTGCTAATGGCATTTCGTCCCTTTGTGATAGCTTCCCTATTCTCTGGAAAATGTCACAGCTTTTTGTATAATTCACAGCATCTCCATGCATCGTTAGCCACCATAATCCAACTCGCAGGATCTTCCTCACAGTGGCACGTCCTCCATAGTGTCCTCTTGCGATTCCATCGCGATCTTCTGCTAAAATCCTTTCTTGTTCATGTGGAAGGATGTATCGTCGAAGTATCTCATCTGGTCCCATCTTATATAATTTCCCTGCAATCAATTGGAAATCTGCAGCTCTGACAACTAACTATTTCTTCTACTTGGTAGTGAGTTCTGCTGGTGCCTTCCTTGTCTCCAAGAATTGAATAATTTGCTCGTAATGGTCATCAACCATTCTGACCCTAAATAACTAAGCATTGGGAAATCCGCCATTAATATTCCTTGGCTCTTCTCCTGACTATATCCGTGATAGATGGTCTGGTCCTGCATTTAGTCTTCCAGGCTTGAAAATTATCTTGAAATAGAATTCTTGAAAGAGCAATAGCCACCAATAGATTCCCCTCCCCAACACAGGCCCATCGGTGAAGATTTTAAAGTGCCCCCCTAAGAGGTAATTTCGAAACTTCTGCAAGGCGTAGACCATCGCCAACCCTTCCCTTTCCGTGGTCGTATAGTTCTTCTCCGCAGTAGACAACTTTCTACTTGTGAATGTTATCGGGTGGTCTATTGCGCCTTCTCCTGGATGGGTCAAGATGACTCCTAGTGCGACTGATGATGCATCAACGTGAACGTGGAACTCCTTTATCCAATATGGAAATGCTAGTATGGGTTCGACAACCATATTTGCTTTCAATATATCTAGACTCTTTTAGCAATCTTCGTTCCATTCAAACCTGGAATCTTTCTTCAACAACTTTTCCATTGGCGTCGTGATTGCTGCATACCCTCTGATAAACTTCCTATAGTATCCCGTGTGTCCCAACGTTGCTATTAATTTCTTAACTGTTGTTGGTGGTGGTAGGTCGACAATAATTGCGATCTTTGCAGGGTCGACCAACATTCCCTCCCTGCAAGCTATGTACCCCAGCAATATCCCAAACGAAGCGCAGAAAATGCACTTCTTTAGGTTCAACGAAATATGGTGTTGTCGACATCTTTCTAGCATCAACCTTAGATTCACAACATGATCCTTGACCAACCCATACACTGTCCAATCATCCATGTGTACTGCAAGAAATTTATGGATGTAATCCTTGAATGCAGCAAATACTAGTATTGAAAAAATTACTAGTGCATTCTTCAGGCCAAATGGAAGCACCGTATATTGAAAACATCCCCATTCGGTGATGAACGTTGTTTTGTGACGATCCTCTTTGCAATATTTATTTGATGGTAGCTTGAGAATCCGTCCATGAAGGATTATATTTCCTGAACTCCCACTCCTTCTAATACTTCATCTGTAAACGGTGTGGGGAATGGATCATGTAGGCACGCGCCATTCAACTTTCTTAGATCGACACATATACTGACTTCGCCGTTTTTCTTATCTTGAACCACCATCGGGATGATACAATCTGATTCTTCTACCAGTTCTATAATGCTTGCCTCTAACATTCTTTTAGTCTCATCCTTTACCTGCTCCTTATACCTCAGATTCAACCGATAAGGTCGCTGTTTTACTAGTTTCGCATCAGGTTTCAGTGGGATTTCGATCTCGCCTAGGTCCCCTAAAATTCCTTTCATCTCCAAGAATTTAGTCAGAAACAAATATTGAAACTTGTGCAATAAGTCAGTCATCTTCGCAATAGTTGAGTCATCCCGGTAGTCTCTGATGCTTGCAAACTTGGGGTTCTCTTCCGACCCAATGTTCAGTTTCTTGATCCGCAATGGCTGCTGAAACTTGTCAGAAGGTATATCTGGTGCCTCGACACTACGACTTCCTTCTGACTCTAGGATATACGCAGCCCTCAGATCATCCTCATCGTCTGGTTCTCTTGTTATGTTGTAACATTCCATCAACATTTGGGGTGTCGCAGTCCACTGGAGTCCCATAGGTTTCTCGGTCGAAACTGCGTCGAATACTTTCTCCCAGACCTCCTGTAATGCACCTTGGATGAAGAGGTTTTCGTCTGAGAAACTAAACATTTGGCTAAAGCCAATTGTTATCTGTTCCCATGAGGTTGTTCTGCATCGCAGTTTTGTTGCGACATACGAATTTCGTGTTACTTCATCCAATGTGTGAATAAATGCATGGACCCATTCTTGTTTTGCTCGTGGTCCCCATTTGCTTTCACATGCATTCAATTGCTCCTTCGGATCTCCTCTACCATCATACTTCCTTCCGCAGTGTCGCCAAACCTAACCATCATTACATGTCAACATAGTGGCTAGTTAGTTATAGTGGACTTGTGCATCGCCCACCATCGCGTTGGCGTAGCCTTCAGGGATTCCTCCAAGGCCAATAGCCACTATGGTTTTGCGCCTTTTTCTTTAGATTTAGTGAGAAATGTAGCCACATTGGGAAATCCCTCATACGTTGGTAGCTCGCACTCTTCCGTATCTACCCTTTGCAGTGACTGAGTGATCCATGCACACCTCCTAAACAACACTTCATACATCTGATTCTGCCAATTTTCAAGTGCTTCATCAGAATCTGACGACGCCAAAATGCTAATGCGCCAACCTAATTCTCCATCAGCAGTAGGGTTGATATAATCTTTGGAGATGTTGTAAAGATTGTCCCATCCATCAGTAAATTAATCCCTCGTCGTCTCAACATATCGCTTCCCTTCCACAGGGTCAAGAGGTGCAACTACCCTTATCTCACGGTTCTCAAATGACGTAGTTCTTTTCTTGAAGTTGATGATAGCCTGATTATCCATCGCCCAGTATATACCTAGAAGCACTTGATAGGGATTTTGTTGTCAACAATCTTGATCACATCAAAATTTTTGTATGTTTTAAGTCCTTCTATCTCAATGGGGACTTGGAATAGTTTACTGATCGGGGTGACTTTACTTTGGTTTGCTAGTCGTAGATATACCGAGGACCAAGCCAACTATGGTTTTCCCATCATTTCCCAAGTCTGTTTCATTAGGATGTTCACATTTGACCCCAAATCCAAGATAATGGAGTCGATATCGAATGCACCGACTTGCGCGGACATCTGCATTTCTCTTCCTATCTTTCTCTTATGTATTTGATTAACCGTTCGCTCCTGTCGTGCACCCTCCCGTCGATGCAGTAGGTTTGATATTTTTTCCAATGCGTCCTGATCTTTTGCTAGATCCAAGAAACTCTCTAGGAAGGCTCTCAAGGTGTTATTCTTTTTCTGCGAATTCGTCGTGTCGAATATCGGTGGCATGTCATAAGTAACTTACGTTTGGTGAAGAGGTGGCTGCCTCAATTTCCTCATTGCCTCCTGTGCTTTCAATAAAATATCCCTTTCTACTTCTGCATCAAATTTGACTTGTTTTCTTGCTGCTGGTCGGATGCTAGGTTGTGACTTGTCGACCCCTATCACAGATCCTCCTCGAGTCACTATTTCGACAGTCCCATTTTGACCTCTGCCCTCTACTGATATCTTCTGAACCACTGGTGGTGGATTCTGGTTTCGATTTTGATTTTGTGGAGGTGGGGGAAGGTTCTTAGTTTGACACTTTGTAATGAGATGAGGACAGTATTCGACACCATGGTCCACAACGCTGCAGTAAGTGCATTGTGGGGTTGGATTGAGGAAATCCCTCTGATAATTCCCCTGCTGACCACAATTGTAACATATGATTGGTCCTCAACCTCATGCAACAGCTCCTCCTCGGTCGGCACCGGTACCTCGGCCTCCGCAGAATCCCCCTCTGAATCCTCCTTGTAGTGACCCATATGGAGGGTACTACAGTTGACTATAGTGCAGTTGCAAATATTGTTGTTGATCGTATTGCGGTTGTTGAAATTGCGGTTGTGGATATTATGGTTGGCCATAATGCGGCTGACCATACTATGACTAATCATACTGCGGTTGTGGATTATATTGAGACGGCTGTTGATTATACTGCTTCTCCTACGATACCGATGGTTTCTCTTCTCCCTTCATGAAGAATGTATCCGCAGTCCTCTCTTGGAGTAGGTCATAAGCTCTGCAGTATTTCTCGTTGTGACCAACCGATCGACAAAACTTGCAATACAAGTTCACTGGTTTAGATACCATCTTCTGTAGGTACACACATTCTTCTAGTCGATGTCCTCTCATCTGAAAGACGCAGCACCAAGGAATCCCTCCCTGATCGAGGGGATTTGGTGCACCTGATTGCAAATATTCTTGAAACTTTGGGCACTAATCCTTGTGGTGTCCTTTTGTCCTGCATCTAGTGCACCAGACGTCTTCGCGGGCCTCTTTTCCCTCTTTATATCTTGTAATTGGATCGTCAAGTTTTCCAACTATGCTTTTATTCGATCCATTCCTAAGCCTGTTTCGCCAATCGGTGAAGCCTCCATCTTCATTGCGATCTCGAGCGCTTCTGCCTGAGTCATTACCTTCTGTTGCATCAGCGGCCCAAGAATGTGTGGCACCAACCTAGTGATAAACCATTCTTTATGTTTCATATCGCTCATCCCGAAACTTACTTTTTCCATTATCATTTTATACCACTAGTCGAATTCCCATATCGATTCGTTCGGAAACTGCTTGATTTCCTTAAGCTCAGTAATGTACTGCGACTCGGATTTTAGTTTTCTAAACTCATCGATCATCCCCGCCTTGATATGTGGCAATGTTTTATCTGGATTTCCCATCGGTACCTTAGTAAAATTCATATACCAATCTAGCGTACGACCCCTGAGGGTTGTCGCTAACTGTCCCTTCTTGATATTGTCGTCCTGGACCCACTTCACCGTCCAGACTTCCTCACACAAAAAAAATATTATGCAGGATCCTCAGTCCCGTTACCCTGTAAGGTTGGCATCTTTGCATCATCACCTTCCATTCTTGCGCTTGTACTATTATTATTTATTGATCCGCTACTCTTACTACTATTTTTGCACGTAGGACAGCTTTGTGAATACCTTGTATTTCTTCCAATCAAGTTCAGAGTAGTGTGCGGAGTAGAAGTTACGTTGTAGCTTAAGGTCTGTCCTTCTTCGGCTTCTGGGGTAGCTTGTTCACCTTCTTCTTCATTGTAATAAGGTCACTTCATCCCTTGTGGTTCTGTTTCACAGTATTTCGTTCCAATCCCTTCAGGAGACTCTCTCTCAGTCCTCCTCTTCTTCTCTAGTCACCGGAATATCGCCCCACTCCTCAAGGTACCACAGTCTTCTTCAACCTCCCTTAAGAATTCTTCGTTGCTCATGTCCATATACCCCACATCTTCCTATTGGACCTGCATTCACACGGTACCCAAAAATCCCGCACACTGATCTTCTACTCGTCGAAATTCATCCTCAATATGCCCTTTTCACAGATGAGCATCTGAATCCACAACTTCAGTGATAGCAGGAATCTCCCTTTGGGTCCTTTGAAAAATTTCCTTTCTGTGTCGCTATATGATTTGATCGTATCAATGGAAAACTCGGTGATGTATCCATCTAAGATTCTATCTACCCAGAAGTCAACAACCCTTGACACCTTGTTGTTGACCCGCTTCAACTATTGAATCAGTTCTAGAGTCCATTGGTTAGGTTCACCTCCTTGGCAATGGTTCTTCTGAAAGGTCAGCTGCGCCAACCACTCGTGTAGCAATACCGAGAATTTGCAGAAGAATATCTCATGGATATCCGAATAAATATGCTTTTCCAACCAACTGCTTGTCGTTTGCCAAGGGTTTTATATTTTCTCCTTCCGCAAATTCTTCCGCCTTCTTGTCAAACCAATCCCGGATCTCCGGTTTCGTCGGGTGCCACAACATGTCCTCTTCTTTCTTCTTCAGGGTCTCGACAACAGAACTATTTGTTGACACAGTTCTGTCGACAAGGGTTCACTTCGCAATGTCATCAAAAAACACCAACCTAACACCCTTAAGCACCGACCCAGAAAGGTTTTACCCTTTCCAGTTGTTGATGTATTTGTAACTTCAGAATGTATTTCACATATGTATATTGTATTCCTATAGAGATGTTATTATTCCTCTATACTAAAGTGTTTGTATTCCTATAGAGATGTTATTATTCCTCTATACAGAAGTGTCATCATTTATATTGTAAGTGTCGTAACTTATACTGGATGGGTTATTAGACCACCTTGATGGGGTCGGCCCTGTATAAGTCATGTGAGTAAAAGGGTTATTAGACCACTCTATTGGGGGTCGGCCCTGTCAGCATTATGTTATGTGGTTAAGTTGAGGCCGACCTAGTAAAGGTTATTAGGCAAGTCAAGTCAAGTATAAATAGAGTGCGGGAGGCACTCTATTTGATCATTCACTTTCTCACTCATACACTCATTGGAGAGTGGCGCACTAGTGGAGGAGGAGAAGTTGCTGCTAAGAGACTATCTATTATGCTTGGGTTTTGTATCATTGCTCTATCTATCTCTGAGGAAGTTATTGGGGTTTTTCAACTTTATGGTTTTCCCCAAGGAAACTCTGTGTGTCTATTGTCTCTTGTGTGCTTGCATTATTGTGCCCATGATTGATATGTTGTACATGTTATTCTCTCAGTTAAGATCCTAGATCAGATTGAAGTAAATTCTGAAAAACTAACACCAACAACACCCGTGAAGTGAGTGAAGTCTCACCCAAGATGTTTAAGGGGGCTGCAGGAACCAAGTTTCTGCAGTGGGGAAAGGAAATGCATATATTCTACTCTATTGCATCAGAAACTAGAGATGCACATTCACATCATGCAACTCTAACATACATTCATCATTCGCATATTCTCCATTTGCAACAACAGAGTAATACTAGCGATCGCATCAATGAAACCTTACGGAAAAGACAACATAAAATATGATGCAACATTCATTATAAACAGAAATAGAAGAACATATCCGAACATCTTCATGCATTAAATCATCAAAACCTGCGGTATAACCTTCATTGAAACAATTCAACACATCCTATCATGGATCCATACAAAAGAGCCGAAAACAGAGCAAAACACTACAAAATTCATCCGCACATTGATCAATCTCTTATGATATCATTCTAGGATCCGATCCAATCACGCCCTTAGCTTAGATTCATATTCTTATTTCTAGCCAACTATGGTGGTTAAAAAATGGTCCAAATGACCCTTTCTAACAAAATAAACTAATCTTGCGCTTCCTTGTTCTCCACGAATGGTCCTCCTTCGCTGATGTCGGCTTCCACACGTCATGCGGACTAATCTCGTGCCAACAAAGAGCAAAGGAATGCTGGAGATATTTGGAGGATTGGAAATCTTGACGTCTTCATCAAAGGAAAGGGTGGAGAACGGATATCTCATCGCAAAGGAGGAGGGATGCATCTCAAGCATTGTAAGTATGTATCGTCTTCATTGCTATTAATGAAATGATTCAATTTTCCTTCCATTTAAGAGTTTGAGTTTTTCTTATCAAGTTTAGTTTGAATTCTAAAATGGCTAAGATGTTAAGGAATGTTAGTTAATTGTTTCATATCTGACATTGGAACTCACCATTTCATAGTAAGATAGCTTTTTTAAAGTAGATCTAACCCTACACTTAAAGCTATTATCAGTCACTGTGTTAAAGTAATATTCAGTAACATGTAATTACTAACAGTAGTTAATCAACAATAACACAAGTAAAGAAGACATGTTTAGGGTACTTTCCTGGAGCATGGAACCCTTCCTGTTTTATACTCATAAAATTTTACTTTCAGAAAAAGGATTGTGTCTCTCAGAGGCTAGTCAACACTAGGAACCAGATGACCCTACTAAAGGGTAAGTACAAACCAGAGAGAGAGAGAGATGATAGGTTGAAGGAAACAATAGTGGTAGTCAAAGACAGTCAAAAGACACAGTAACAATTTGAGTCAAATCACAACATGATATAAGTCCAAAAATTATAAGCACAATAAATATGGACCCTAGCAATATTATAACCTCAGTTAGAATAAAAAATCAGTAACATGGATAAGGTTAAAACAAATTTCAATAGTATAGATCTGGAAAGGATTAGCATAATAAACATAGTCTGATCACTCTACGTATGTCCTCTTACACTCATGGATTCCACAGATATACATGTAGCAGAGTAGAACAAAACCCAATTCCTTACTGCCTCCACAGATTTACACTTGCATACTTTGATCAGACCCTAAGGCCTCACGTCCTCAACAAATAAATAATCAATGGGCATAAATAAGAAAAAATAGGGTCACAACTGAGCTTCCTAGGTAATCTAGGGTCACAGATAACTCAACAAGAAAACACAAGACATATTAGATCCCTCAATGTACATATTGGAGCTCACACAACTTCAATCTTGAAGATCGGACATCTCAACAAGTGGATCAGAATACAAACAGACCAATAGTAGCAGATCAGGTTCTCATACAAGCATATAAAAAATATTAATAGCATATATGGGCATAATAAACCCTCGCTGAGATAGATCAAGGCTTCCAGGGCTCATGGCTAAGGAAGATCAGATCCTTCAATAAGTAGATCTAACTTCAACCAAACCTGAGCAGGTGAATCGGATTCCAATCATACTCTTCACGACTTGGTTATATCAGAACAGGATAGTTACGACCTTGTCCCAAGCAACAACAAATAAAATTTAGAAAAATTAGGTCAGTGTTGAGCAAGTGGAAGCCCTAGCCAGGTGAGCGAACAACAACATACAAGCTTGGAACCCTTGATGTCATCAGAGCTGAGATAGATAAAGATAGGATGATGATAATGAGAGAATAGGTATTCATTAAATAGATCTTTGATGAATTCTACAAGCATCATAAAATAATTCTTTGATTTAGTTAGGGTTCCATTAAGTTAGGAGGATACCAAAAATAAAAACAACTTATAATAATATAAAATGTAGTTAAAGTGATTTGGGTGGGCACTAGTATTTGTGGTCAAAACAATAAAGTCACTTATAATGACACAAAATATAAATAGGGTGACATTAGGTGGGTACTAGGGTCATTTAATTAGTTAGGTGAGGGTACAAGGACCAACACAAGAAACCCTAGGGTACCATCCTCTCTAAAAATGGGTCTCGCAGCTGCACTAACTTTAACACAAGCTACATGCCACAAGACAGATTGGTCTTGGAGGAAGAATTTAAAGAAGGCTTCCCCAAACAAACAACAAACGTAGAGGCACATGGATAATACAAGCATGTCAAAATTTATAATAGCCCATTGAACACCAAGAAATTTCGCCACTACTACAAGTTAAGTGGATATTGGAAATATAAGTGTTGGAGGCTTCATCTAGAACTTTACTCAAAAAATTGCATAGCTAAGTGAGGAGTGTGGAGAGTGAAGAGGAAAGAGGATTAAGAGTGGCTTGAATCTCTATCCGAAGGAGTATAAGATGTCTAATGAGTTATAGCAACACAAGATGTTTGCATCACCATTGAAGAGGACAACGAGTTAATGTCAACAAGGAAGGGAACTCCACTCTAGTTGTTTCCTTGGATCTTCCAAGGGAAGATTTCCTTCTTGGAGATGTACTGAAGATTGGTGCATGAAATTAAATGACCGTGGGGTTTCTTTGAAACTCCATGACATCCACTAAATCAAATTGGATGCTCGTAGTTCAACAGGATTGTGTTGCATAAAAAGGATGCCATTCGATTGATATTGTTGCATAGACACTATGAAAGTATGTGTAACAACAAAGATTTGTTTCCATGTTGGGAAGTAATTGATCCTAGCAGAATAGGGTTGTCCACACATCCTCTTGTGGAATTGCTACATGATGGAATAGCTTGATGGGATCATGCTAAACGAGAAGACCATAATTAGAGTTGGATGCATTCAATGTTAAGATGGACCATCTTCGAGTTTGAGAATGCAAGAGACTTGCACGCTGAATATGGGAATGAATTATGTTTGAAGGGTTTGCATTTGGAGATTGTTTAGATCTAAGAGTTAGTGAGAAGACTAGTAAACTGTGGGAACAAGCGAGTCAGGAGCCAGAGTAGAGATATAGCCAGGATCTAGAATTAAATCCATGTTCTAGAGAAGTGTTTATGCCTGGAAAATTCCTAGCATCAATAGTAGGGATTCTCCCCAATGAATAATGCCAATTAGGTCATTCACTGTTTGGAATAGCGAATTCGTCCGCTTAACGGTGCGACTACTATAGATGTGTTTCAAATAAAATTTACCGGTTGCAGCCCGACCCATTGTTTATATTTAATATTTAATATATGAGTATGCAAGTTCCCTAATCTAACTAATGCATCTATAATTGACAGGCAGAACCCTCACAAGTAATGCACAGGTTCTTACCTCTCGTCTGATCACTTCTACCTTATCAATCAATTAATACTATTCTAACCTAACTAATTTATCCTTGCAAGGAGCGAGTTTTAATAAGAGTAATATCTGAGAATGTTTATACAAATCCAACAAATAACTATTTAGAAAAAGTACTTACATTCATAGAAGAAATACACAAAGATAGATTTGATGAAATTTATATTCATTTATTACTCTTGAATCACACAGACATTTGCATAAACAAGTAAAATCAATCATTACCATCAAAATAATTCAATAAAGTAAGAAAGATCTCACAGCATATTGATGAACACATGAAGAAATAATTCTGATATGTTATCCAAGACATTCCATGTAATCTTTACCCAACAAATAGGACCTTCTCATTAGCAGAAAATATAGTTTTCTTACAAATTGTCTCCAACTTCTATTACACCAGAAATGGCCCCTTCTAATCCATTTTTCCCTCTATTTATCTTACAAGAGAATTTGTCCTTACATGGCCAATCATTTCACCTACCCTCCAACTCTTGGATTGCTAAAATTTTGTCTTTTGTGCTTGCTCAGCCAAACATAGATAATTATTTACAAATTACATTATTCTGTTGGTGGGGCCTCTAAACTAGAAATATAACTATCCCACAAATCAGTTTCATAAAATATTACATTACATTGCCAAGGATCTAATAATTTTAAAGAGACCTCATGAATAGATAATTGTGTCCCCACATTTACTAATCCTCTAGCAGTTGCTTTATAACTTTCTTCCAGAAAATAACCATTCACAGATGCTTTCCCTATATGCTATTTGATATCTTCTTCATTAAGCACGTCCAATTTCCTGATATACTCCAAGTCTTCCTTTAAGCTATCTTTTAATTCTGTTACACGTTGATATTTGGTAGGCAACTCATACATGTCTTGAGCGATTGAGATATGGCACTTTTCGTGCACCTGGCATATATCTTTTTAAATTCATTCTCACTTTGAGATGGTCTTTGGTACTTCCACTTGCACTTTCCTCGCAACATTTGTGCAACTGTCTAGAAGAGATATATCTAATTTTAGTTCAATAGCTATCTTATTCGGCAAGTGATCGAGAAAGTTTGGATTTTTTCCTTTCCATGCCATTAACTTCTTTTCTTTGTTAAATGTACTGATTAATTTCTGTTTTACAGTGAGAGCAACTGCAAAAATTTCCTTCATTATGTCTATCATCTTTCTCATTTTATAAAATTCCTCAGCCAACAATTCTTGCGAATGACAAATTTGTTCCTGTACTTTACATTGATGTTCATATAATGGCGTCATAGCTTGTTTTTTATTTTGAGCAAATTTGACCTGCTCCATCAGAGATTCCTTTTCATTCATTAACTCATCAACCTAGGACTGTAAAGCTCCCTTCTCAATCATCATTTCATCTACCTGTGATTGTAAAAGTCCCTTTTCGTTGATCAAGGATCCCACCTGCTGATTTAATTTAATTTCATTCTCTTCCAACTCATTAATTCGAGAGTGGAAATCACCTCGTTCTCCTTCCATGATCACAAGTTGCACATTTAAGGAATCCTTTTCATTCTCCAATTCCTGATAATATAACAGTAAATTTTCCTTTTCAGACTATATGGTATCCCGTTTTCTTTTCATTTCAATTCCTTTACCTCTGGCTTGCACCAAGTTATCCTTTAATTTCAACATTTTCACTTTGCTTCGCTCCAGATCATTCATCAACTTGTCAACATTGTCGACATTGGCTTGGGAAACTTCTATATTCACTGAAGCTGTAAAATTAGGATCTTTGTGGGTTCCTTCTACCAAGGTACTTTCTTGTATAGTTACTATATCTGGATGAGTACCCATTTTCAACCTCTTTTCGGTTATTCTCAAGATCGTCTTCCGCTTAGGTTCAAAAAATATAGTGTCCAATTTTTCTACAGAGTGCTTCTTAGAAGGAGTAAACGGTGTGAGCCCGAGCTCGGTGAATGGAAGATGTCCTCCTGTAAGTGGGATTCCAAAATCATCATGTAGATCTATGTCCATGTCTTGTAAACTATGATCTTCTTCTTGGATCCTTTTATCTTCCACAACTTTCTTGAATCTAGCTTCTTCCTCCTTTTGTTTCTCTAATTCAGCTGCTTTATCACCTACTTCTTGTTCTTCTTTTCTCTGCTTTTCTCGCTCGATATCCTATTCTGCTTCCTTTTGTTCTTCTTTCTTCTGTGCTTCTTCTTCTGCTTCCTTTGATTCTTCTTCTTTCTTTTTAGATTCTTCCTCTTTTGTCTTTCTTTCTGCTTCTTGTTTCTATTTTATTTCTCCCTCTTGTTTCTTCTTGCTTCTTCGGCTACTACAGCCTCTTCTCCGGCCTTCTGCTGATTTGCTTATTTTGCAGTATATTTAGTTTGGATAGAACCTGCTTAGTATTTTCAGCCAAATATTTTATTCAAATCTGTCATATTGTTTTCCCTTCGATATAATTCCTCATCCTTTAAGAAGTGGTCTTTGTATTCAAAATGAATCTTACATGATGCACAATGTTTGGTGGCTTTTTGTAATTTGTCATTTCTAATTAACACCTTCTCCAAAAAGTGGAATGCTTCCAATTATTTTATGAAAACCTCTGCTCCTTTAAACTTGGTGAATTTATATTCTCTGACGGTGAAGGGGAGTGGAGGGTAAGAAGCCTTCTTATTTTCATTTAGAAAATTCCCAAATTTGTTGATAAAAACTTGTCTCACAACCTATTTATGCACTACATAATCTATGGCATACCTTGGCATCAGAGAAGGAGATTTACTTCCTCCATACATTCAGATATATGAGCCTTCTGGGGTAAAGTAGTAATCCCGATATTCACTGATTACTGTCATTGCATTATCCGACAAACAATTAGGTTCCTCATTAAATATTAGCCTATATAGAGGAATTATGAACTCTTTGCATAGAATCTTATAGAAGCTTTTATATTTGTGAGCCCACATAATTTGGTAGGAAACATAGAGAGGGGTCTCAGTTGGGACCCAATCACACCCCAACTTTTGAAATGGGTTCCTTATCAATATACAGTCAATGAGATAAGAGGACATGAAGAATTCTACCCTTTTATGAGGCATGCCTCATTTGGAGGCTCCCACTGCTGATGCCATACTCTCTAAAATAATATATTCCCAATTAAGGACAGTACCATGGGAAGCGACATCATGGGGGTTTCACTCAGTGAACTTTTTACATAGCATGATCATTCGCATAATATTAAAGAATATCCCAAATTTCACTAAATATTGGAAAATTCCTTCCAAAATTGTATTGTTGAACCCCCCTCCCAACATGCCTTTCCAGTTAATAAAACCCCTAGTTTCACCAGATATTGTATGTATCCATTTTTATCAATCCATTTTTAATACCCCCTTTATATCATATTATCAAGTTGTAACAAACATGATCCCTAAAACATCTTAGTATAAGAAAACATGATACTAAATAAGATAATAGTATAATTCTAATAATGATCCCACAAGGATTGCAAGGGTGACTGATCAATTTATAGCATTGGATAGGGGAAGACCCAACGAAATAGTATTGGGAAGGAAAAATGCATAAAAGGAAACCCATTCAAGATATTAACATAACAAAGAATGTAAAAGGCTAATAGTCCAATAGTTAGTGCAATGCTTAGAAAAGATGAGAATTGTAGATGTTTCACACCATCGCCCGCCAATCTTCCAATTTTATATCATGTAAATATAAGCATATCCATAGAGAGCTCATGTTTTCGATAAGCTTAATAAATTAATATTCATAAAAATGCAAAACTAAAACCCTTTTGTGGATGGAATCCCCTACCTTCCTATAAAAAACATCATTGATGTTTGAGCCCAAATGAATATAGAAAAATTCATCTTACTTTCCAATAACACCATATGATCATGTGCATAGCTTGGACTTGGGTCATTCACAAGATGCAATATGTGAATTTCCTCCACTTCCTCTACATTTATTCTTGCAATAAAGGGAATTATAAACATTTAGTTACATTTTCTTGGGTTATATCTAGTTTTTTCTTTAAAATCTTTATAGGAGAGGGAAAAATCTCCATTGTTAGGTTTCAAGTATGCAATAGTTATAAAGATACACAAATGGTGAAACTTATATGATACCATTTCATGGTAACGATAAAACATAGCGTATGTAAATAAGGATTTATATTTTCACCTATGTTTATATTAGTCACTCCAATACAATATTAAGACAAATGCCTTGCTTATAATAATTGAAATTACAATTATGAATATGCTAAATATAACTTAATCTAACAACTATTCCTAACTGGCAATGTGAAAATGTTAAAGAAGAATACAAAAAGTTGAAAGAAATAAATAGTCAAGAAAGATTGATCTAACTTTTCTTGGTTCTAGTGAGCCAAGAAAGATCGATCTCACTTTTATTGGTTTTCATGGAGCAAGGTTTGATTGAATCTCAATACCCACCTAAACCCTAACCTAAAAAATGAAGATTTAGATCTTTTACTCAAATGCCTACAAAAAATACAATACAATTGTTCAAATCCGAAACTCCCAATTAGCTACATCTCTTAACTTAAAGATGAAAAACGACATAACATCAATTCAAACGAAGCCTAAATAAGCTATCAAATGAGGATTGCTCAAGACCAGTAATCCAAAGCGACTTCCATCAATATTATCATTGGTACACTATTATCAGATTTATGCAAAACTTAGGATCATAAGCAATATCAAATAAAAATGCAGAGTCCTTAAGTTTTAGGCAGGTATGAATTGAGCCCATGATTTGGAGGTATGAATCCATCCCATGATTTGGAGGTTATTCCTGAACCCACCTAAATAAAATAACCCCCAATATTTATATTACTATGTCATATTAAAACCCCACCTTGACCTCTTAATACAGGGAAATATATTTTTGAGGTTTCTAAGAGTATTCAAAACCCCAATATGAATGGACGTGATATGATATTGCCTCGCTAGTGAACCCCCCCTGAGATAATGTCAACAACACATTTCTCAGTCTCCCCACTACTCTTACTTTAGATCTGTCAAGTTGGACAATCTGAGTAGGATAGGGCTCCCAAGTGGCATTTAATTTCCTGTAGACAGACAGGGGCATTACATTGGAAGAGGCACCAAAGTCTATCATGCAATTGTGTACATTTCTGTTGAAGATTTCAAAGGTAAGCAAGAAAGGAGGTGTCCTCTTGCTTCCATATTTCTGATCTTCTGGTTTGGTGAAAGAGTCTAAGTTATTGTTTTGTGATTCCCTTGGCTATTTGATTATCATACTTTTAGGTAAGGAATCTCTCATAGAAGGGATTTTCAGAAGTTCAAACAAAGAGATATTTGATTTAACTCTTTTCAAATCTTCAGCCAAACTGTACTCCATTTCAGGAATGATTGTATCCTTTTGAGGAACAGTTTTACTTTTGTTGGGAGGTGTTGTTGATGATGAAAGTTCCTGAGCAGGTTGTGGTCTTGATCTAGTATCATAAGGTTGTTGAACATTGAACACTATCTCAGGTTATTCTTCTTCTTGATTCATTGGGAGTTCAGAGAAATAGCTAACCATATTAATCTGTGGATCCTCTTCATCTCCTCCTCCTGGTAGCTGTGGATATTGATTTGTTTGATCATCAGAAGGTTCATGGACATTTTCTGATTCAGTGGCAAGAGATTTGAATATGGAATAGATATCTTCAGAAGTTAGTCCTTCATTAGGATTAGGAGGTGGTGGATTTTGGGGAGGTTGATAAGGTCTCCTGAAAGGTGGACTTACAAAACCTCTATTATTATTTTGATTCTTACTATTATTCTTTTTTTAAACCAACCATCTCATTTGACATTTTCTGAAGAAACTTCTTAATATCAGTCATTTCAAAGGGATCTTTGTTTTGGGTAGTGGGCTTGGGAGCATTATTAGTTTTCTTCCTGTATGTAGAGGGTTGTTCTTCTAAAGCCTCAGGATTGTCCTTTAGGAAATAGATATCCTTTTTAACCTGAATGGCTTCAGCATAAGCTTCAAACAAGTTGTCTTTGTGTTCCCTTTTGACCCACATTTCAATAGGAATAGATAGACCCTTTTCATAATAGGCAACCAAAAGTTGTTCAGCAGGAAGAATAGTGGCAGGGATTCTATTATTTAAATAAGAAAATCTCTGATTGTAATCTTTGACCCTTTCTTCACCTCTCATTTTCATGGAAGATAATTCCAAAACTAAATCTTGTGGTGTTTTATCATCCCCAAACTTCTTTATAAACAATTTTTCAAACTCATCCCATGAAGTTATAGTTCTAGCTTCTAAGGAAAAATACCATGTGGATGCCTTTCCTTCAAATGTGTAGGGGAATAGTCTGCAAACCACATCTTCATGGACAACACTCCTAAGTCTAATGGCCTGCATAAAGGTTTTAATGTGATCTAATGCAGGTGACTTATCATCTGGATTGAACTTAGGAAGCCACTTCTCAGGGTTTTTAAGCAATCTATGTAGATCCCCAAGTATAAATACAGCTTCTTGGTCAAGCCGAGGTCTGTTCTGGCCTTCTCCAGCCATTGGTGGTTCTTCTTCTTCTTCAGATGAAGAGCTAGAGGAGTGTTCACTTTCAAATGAGGAAGATGATGATGAGGGAGGAGAGGGTGGTGTTCCACCTGACACAGTAGTGTGTGAGACTTGTTCTGTTTCACTAAACAATAAATCAAGATCAAATTCAGGGTACTGCTGTTGGTCTGATGGGTTATTTTTCTTAGTATTCTGCTTAGCTGAATTTTGATTATCTTGATTATATTGAATGTTTTCCTATGGATTAGTGTTTTCTTGGTGAATTGCTGCTAATCCTTGATTTCTTTCTACGGTGATCCTCTGTTGTAACCTAGCAGCACTATCATTAGAACCTTTGAGTATTTGTTCAAGTGAGATAGGTCCCCTAGTGGGTGATATAATGATAATATCTCCTATTCTAGGATCTCGGTGAGTTGTAGGGGTGACAGGGATAGTATTGGGATGTTGCACCGGTTACTCAACAGAAGTAGATTCCTGTGTGTGGCTACGGGTGACAATCGGTATTCTTGTTGGAGGAGGTTTCTGAGTATTCTGTTTAGGCATAGTTTACTGTTGGCCCTCCTTCTAGCGCCATTTTTTGAGGCCTCGGATGTGCAGGGTATGCAAAGTGTTGGAGTGGGTTCCTAAGCTCTCAACAGAGGGGGAAAACCTAGACTAAAAGGATTCAAAAGGTCCTACGAAAGGACAGTTCTATCCCCATCTTGTTTGGTATAGTAATCTCCCACGAATATTCGGCCTCTGCTGGCACTCTATGAGTTTGTGAGTTTTTATCCAAAGGGTCAATTTTCTAATGAAGAAAACAAAGTGTAAAAGGTTTGTAAACACAAATCTACTTAAAAGAATATAAACTAAGTTAGATATACTCTAAGAAGGTGTCTTGAGATAAGTGCAGGTCAGCTTGATATGTAAATAAGTAAGGACATTCATCAACTAAATAGAAATGTGAAAGAGATTAATGACTTAACTGCTCAAGTTACAATTGATAAATTAAAATTAACCAATGGCAAATTGAGGGTTACATGCATTCAAGATTTGACCTGTAACTGATATGTCAATTGAAAAACTAACATCAATTATAATTTTACTGAGAAAACCATTTGCAGAAATCGATAAAAGTTTTAATTGAATAAACTCTCTTAAAAATTCATGAACACACGTATCATTATAAATTGTGAAAGACTTAAACATCATTAGATAATCAATTTGGAGTAGAATCAACATTCATCAAAGAAACTTGATCAATAAACAAAAGTAGATTTGAAAATAACTTTACTGTATTTATGACAGTCTGTAAGAAATTACAAGCTTGTATCAAAACAGGGCATCTCTAGTCTCTCCTGCAGATTTTCTATTCCAAATTCCATCATTCCTCTCTACGAGAGATCATCTCTTTAAATAAGAGTTACAAAATAATAATACAAAGAGTAAATTCCCACAAATTGGGATTACAAAATAAAAAATAAACTAATGGCCTAGAAAAACTTGCCATTTGTCCCAAATCTATAACAACTCATCCATATTCGGATAGTTAGCTGACTCAAACCCCAACTGGGCATTACATTCGAATGTTTCCATCTCATTCTTAGCTAACTTATGCCAAATACGAATGTAAATGTGGATTTTTCCTTCCATGCTGACCGGTTTCCTAATTAATTGTTCCACATCATCAATGTTGACCTCCTCAAGATGCTGAATTTTCTCCTTGGCCTCTTCACAGCTGTGTTCAACTTGCTCAACCATCAACTTAGGCGGGAAAGAATATTCAATGAGATCCATAGCAACAAACTGTATAATCTCCATGATGTTATCCACCACATACCATCGCCTGCTACATATAGCCTATGCTTTCTTAATAATATCTTCAATTGACTCATTAAGATCGAGCCAAGTGTTCAATGCAGTTCTGATTTTCTTGAACTGAAAACTATTAAGAATGGGGATTTCCTTTGGCATGTTCTTGATATACCTCTGCCACTCAATAATGTTTTGATTTGTCTGGGAAGCTTGCAGCCTTTTGGATTTTTGTTCTTCAAGGACGCCATACATGTTAACAAAAGTCATATGAGTTTCCCTAATCTCATCCAGGGTGTTAAATAGCTTCTCCAATAACTTATGTTGTTCTTCATTGACCTGGAGGGACAAATCCTTAAATTCCTGAGGTGAATATTTAGAAAAACGAGAAGAGGTTGCACTTGTAGTTGCATCCTCGCATTGCTTTTGCAGTAAGGCTATCTTCTATGTATTGGCAGAATTTTCATCTTGTACATTACAAAGTTAAGCCTGAAGAGAGGTATTGCTTCTCTCCAAATCCTCTAACTTGTCTTCCCATATCCTCCTGAGATCAGCAACATAAATCTCATGTTCTTCCTTGGTCTTCACCAACTCTCCTTCTAGCCTTTCCAATTCCTCCTTCTGATCAATCTCTCTATTCAGTATCTGGACTAAATCAAGGTTTGCACCAGCAAATGCCCCTAAGGCTGGAGCTGTCTCAATTTCTTCTGTCTGGGGATCATTTGTTTGCTGAGTCCATATTATTTTATTTGGAACAACCACTTCTAATCCACCTTGATCCCTACTTCTTTTCTTACCCCTCTTTATCACTGATTTATTTTCTTTACTGTAAAAATAATGTCCAAGAGGGACTACAACATCATCTTCATATTCAGTCATTATTTCTGAAGTAATTGAAATGACATTCTCTGTTGAAATTAATGAAGGTGTTTGAGTGACAGTGGGACTAGGTATGGAAATGGTAACTTCAGGAGTGGCCAGAGGAGTGGAGACCATTTGAGGAACTGATAAAACATGGGTTGGAGAAGGGATAGAAGTGAAGGCTTCAGAAAGTGGAACATGATCATCATTGGGAGGTGATGATGAAGAAGGATTTGAGGGTAGCTCATACGTAGTGGGTAATGATAAAGTAGATATGGGTAACTGCAGGGGGACAATCGAAGACTGGACCTCTGCAAAAATAGATGGGGGAATGGAAAAAGGAACTGAGTTGTCAGAGAATGAAGTGGATTTGGAAGTCAAAGTATGAAACAGTTTTGATATGGAGAATGATGGCATTATCCCTGGGGATAAAGTAGAAAGGTCTTGAATAGATGACAATAAAAATGATGAAGTTGTAATGTCAGGAGCAATAGTAACTTCCAATACCTGATGATCAGAAACAAAGTGATCCATTTCAATAGTGTCTAAAAAATCTGTAACTGCTTGTGCATCTTCAGTCACTCCTTCAGTCACTTCTTCAATCACTTCCACAGTCATTGATACTGGATGCTGTGGCTCATCTTCAACATCACTGTAAATAATGTTAAGAGTAGGAACCTGTGAGGTAGGAATCGGGATTTTCTGTCTCTTAGCTGGGTTGGACTCAACTACAGTCAGATCATCACATACTTGTGCAGTTACAGAGGTCACTTGAACATCCTCAGTAAGCTTAGGAGGTTCAACTATTTGAGTATTCAATATTGAAGATATATGCGCTAACTCCTGTTGTAAATGATGAGAGGTTTGCAACAAACCTTTGACCTTCTCAACTATTTTTACTTGAGGAAGATTCTCCATGGGGGTTTTACCTTTATTCCCATCTAGATAAGTAAGAATTAGAGGGGCATTAGCCTACTGGATTTGCTTTTGTTCTTTCTCTCTTCTCACTTGCTCAATTAGATTCATCTCCATTGTTCTTTGTTTGAAGACTTTAGTTTTAATTTCTCTCTAATATGCCATAATCTGATGTTATTCTTCTGTACTCTTGGCCCTAGTCAGGACCTCAGAAAATGTATTCACTCCTTGGTAGATAGAATCATCTGGGACTTCTTCGTGGAGATAATCCATCTTCATGTGATATTGTTTGAAATGTGCATCAAGTAAATTCTTAGGATCATGCTTCCTTCTGGGAGAAAAAGCCAACTTGAGAGGAGCCACCTGATCACCAAGTACTGCAGCCCAATTTGAGGTTGGAATGACCAATGGCCCAAGATTCAAAGAAAATTTAGGCCATCCTTTCTTTTTGGGACCAGTTAGCTTTCTGTAGACACCATCAGTAACAGTTTGATAGGAGAATTCTTGAATGAACAATCTATCAGGCACTATTTTAGGCAGAAGATGAACAGTGTCACTTCCCCAGACTCTGACATATGAAAAAGACTCATAGACATACCAATCACCAATTGTATTGATGAAGGTTCTGGCATCATCCGAGAAGGAAGGTGCCTCTTGTTTGAATATCTTAAAGTAAATGGTACCCATGAAATGGTCACAAATATCATAAAGTAAGGGCACGCAATTGCTCTCCCACAATGCTGAGTGATAGATGTGAACTGGTGGATATGAGGGGGTCCAATTCCATCCCAAGTTAGGATATTGGAACTCAAAGCAAAAGACATCAATGATGAAGGTTGAAAAGAAGAAGTGTGGCTTTCTGAGGGCAGGTGCATTTTGATAATATTGGATTGCTGTGTTCAGTTCTGATGATAGGATAGACGCCCAAAGGAAGGATTCTCCTGTTTTTAACACATGATGAGCTATTGGAGCCCATTCAACTTTAAAGACTAAACAGTCGGGAAGGCCAAAGAGCCTGCAGAGCATGGATGCTAGTAAAGAGTAAGGCTCCTTAAACCAAGAAATCAGGTAAAGTTTATCAGTCTTTGGCACAAAGCTACTAGGTTTAATCATCCATGATTTCATCATCTCGTCAAAATTGTACTTAGTTTTAGAGGATTTTATGAATTCAGGGCTAAGGGTTTGTACAACCGGCTTAAGAGCAAAATCTCTGATGAAGACTTTAGGGTGGAAGGTTGTCAATTGTGACCCCGTACTGTCATTAAATGACCAATACTTGGGGTTAGCGTTTTCCACAATCCATTTAACTGGGTATGTGTAAGGTAGGACAGCGGGCCGAGCAACAATGGCATGGATTTGAGAAGCCCTAATATTCTCATATGCAGGTCAATCTTCCTTGATGTTGGAAAGGTCATTATTATCAAAAATTGAATAGATTTTGGACCAGTCCATTTGGTAGGTTTCAGTGACCCTCTCACTCGTATATAAGAAGATACCAAAATTTGGGTCTTTGGTCAGCGAATCCATGTGGACTATCTTAGACTGAGTGTTCCGTGACATCTTGGCAAAACTTGGAATTTCTGATAAATAAATAAAACAAAAAATCAAAACTACATCATAAATAGGAAAACCGTAAATAACAAATGCAAAAATGACATCAAACCAACCTGAAAATAACTGAAAATTCGTGAGAATGACCCCTGGTAAGAAATTCACAGTAAAATCCACGTAGGAGCGTAAATTTCCGATAGTGAAAATGATAAAGAAAAATAGGAAACTCATGTATTTATCGATTCTTGGTCGGATCAAATCTGGACCGTAAGATTGAAGGAAACGAATGGCTGAGATTACCCCCTGCGAGATGCGGGATCGGGTCACAAGTTTTATTTTCAAAATTTATTCAAAATTCCCACAATTTGCAATCCAAAATTGCAGGTTGTGGGTTGCGGGTTTGCAAATTGCAAACAATAGATAAAAGTGTTTCCGAAATCAGCAACCCGAAATTGCGGGTTGCTGGTTTGGGAAACGAAAACAATGTTTACAATTAAAATAACTTCCTGCATCCCGCAATCTGCAATTTGCGGGTTGCGGGAACACACAACACCATTTATTAACATAGCGAATTTCCATAATCTGAAATTCGCAATTGCGGGTTTCGGAAATGAGATTTCCCAAAATATTAACAAAGTCTTCCCGCAATCCGCAATTTCGGGTTGCAGGTTGACAAAATTTCAGAAGAAAGGACAACGATTCCCGCAATCTGAAATTGCGGGATTACAGGTTTCAGGTTTTCGGGTTTTCAGAATTACAGAAGGAAAATGATACTTTTAAAAGAATTCAAGGCTTTCTGCTAATGAAGAAAATAACCAAAAACTTGTAAATTTTCAAAGGAAAAAATGATAATTACACAAACCAGAAACAAAGGGTATGAGACCATAACAAACAAAGTTTAAAAACTTACCTAAATACCTTTGTATTTACAAAAATGGGGCTCCCATGATCAAATGAAGCATGGGATATGTTGTACCTACTACACTTCCAAACCTCATACATCAGGGGGCATCTGTTAACGCCTAAATCTCACACATATGCAACATTTTGGAAATCCTTACAGTAAGGCATCATCAAAATATAGAATGCATTTCACCAAAGGCATCCTCAACAAATCCAAAATGCAACACGAGTCCAAAAGTACCCAAAAACAATAAAAACAAGAGGTCGCGCAACTGAACCATTATTAACCTGCATTTCAACGCATGTTACCAGTTCAATTCTCGTGTGATACTTGCTCGAATTTTCCTTCGATAACCATGAGACTTTCAAAACAAAGGTACCACCTACTTTCTACAGCGCAATGAAAGATATTCAAATCCCCATCACCTCCAACAATCTGAATTTGACTCCTGACACACTTGGAGGCATTAAATAGCCCCCTTGGTGTACCTTGGAACTAGTTCATGGAGTGCATGGGTTCACATTTGGATATAGTTTTTTCTTTGCCACCTCTTGGCCTATATAAGGAAGCCATTGACATGCACCTTGTAGAGAGAAAAAAGAGCAAATTTATGCTGTTGGATTTGTGTTAGAGCGCCTTCATAGCTCACCTCTTACCACCTTTGAAAGCATTCCAAAGCTCCCTTGCCACCTTCCTCCAAGGGGGAAGAGTTTATATCCATTGTTCTCTCACCCACGTAGCATTTAGTTTGGACAAGAAGGACCTCCCTAAGGGAGATTGCTGGCTTCCCTTGAAGCCTACACCTCCTAGGTGTTGTACATGCTTGACCACTGGGAAATACAAAGTGGTTTTGCATATATTTGGTTGTTTGAGTTTGCATTCTTCCCCCATTTCCTCTGTTATATTTTGTTTATTTTTGTTTATTTTATTTATATTTCACTAACAACCACTTGTAGGATCATTTGAAGAACTCGCAAACCCCCAAGGGGCTCCAAGGAATGAGGCCTTGCTGCAACCTATAAGGATTAGCCCCTTACCAAGTGGAGGGATGCACCCTTTTGCAATTTTTTCCACAACAAGTGCCCCACCACAAACCACTCCTATGCCTACTTACCCCACTTATAACCCATATCCTACAAACATATCACAACTGCTACCTAGTTTTACTCCTCTTCTGCCACCTAACTAGAATCCTCCTCAACCTACTATTACCCAACCACCTCCTAATCAACTTATGCCCCCTCTTCGTCCAACACAAATTCCATCTCATCCTTTACCTAACCCAAATAACATAACTCAACCTGCTTTTCAGGCTGAGTTCCATACTTTCCCAACTTATATGGTCACTCCTATAAACAACATTCGCCTTAGGTCTGAGAAATTCATTAGTAAAACTAGTCCTACCATCACTATTGAGGAAGAAAAAGACAAGGAGGAAACTCCTACTCAAAAACCCAATGATGACTCTTCAAAAGAAGAAAAAAACCCACCAACACAATCATTGCCATCTTTACAACCCGAGCCTCTACAATCTCCTAAAAATACTCCTTATCCAGAAAGGATTGCTATAGAAAAATATGTAGTTAAGCCGGAGTTTGAATTAGAGGCAAAATTACACAGTGTCTGTGTAAAAATTACCTTACTTCAGGAAATCAAATATGTACCCATATACGCCAAGACTATTAGGGAATTGTGTGTTAAAAATCCTGGTACAAAACATAAGGACCCACCCACTATCCATTTGATAGGTCAGTTATTTGAACTTATGTCTGAAAAACCAATGAAGTATGTTGATCCAAAAAATCCCTTTGTCACCATTTATATCAACAAAACTCCAATATCAAACACGTTAATTGACTTAGGTGCCACTATCAACATTGTGACTGTCCCAAATATGGAAGCTTTACATTTGGACTACCTAAGACCTACTCCAACAATCTTAGAATTGGAATATAGATCCAAAATATTTCATGCTTGGGTATTAGACGATGTCATGGGGACCTTAACCTTGTGGGAATATCCGATGGAATTTATGGTTATCAACCAAAAACCATAATGCATGGTCACCCAATGATATTAGGCCTCCCTTGGATTACTACAGCTGATGCCTTTATTAGTTGCAGGTATAGGGAAATGACTATATCTAACGGGACATCCATGAAAAAGCTTATCGTTTATCCTTCGGAACAACCTACACTGACTATTATCGAACAAACCTTGTGGTTGGAATATCCTTATGGGGATCAAGAAACTAATTTGCATCCACTCTTAACGATTGAAAAATCTAGAGGACTACAAGAACACTCCGAAGAAAACATATTAAACCAATTTCTCTCAACTATTGACTATATTTATTTATCTTAAAACATTTTATGAATATGAACATGTTTTTAGTAGGGAATTTCAAAATAATTGTAACCCAACTTCCTCCTCATCATCATTAGTTTTTCCTATCGATGATATTTCAAGTTCCTACACTACTCCTGTGGAAGTTGGACCAAGAAAAATTTTACATATAAATGCTAACAAGGAGCTAGCTCAACGAGACCAGTTGTTACAAGTATTGAAAGATCAATCTAGTGCTTTTTCTTGGGATTATAAATAAATATGTGGTATTCATTCTAACACATGCACTCATCACATTTATATACAGGAGGATGTGAGGCCTATTATACAGCCACAACGTAGAATGAACCCATCTCTCAAATACATTTTCAAAGAAGAGCTACAAAAATTTCCTACCGCAAACTTTATTTATCCAATATCTGATAGCTGGTGGGTTGCCCCCTTGTAATAGTACTTAAGAAAAATGGGAAATGGAGAATTTGTGTAGACTTTTGGGAGCTGAATAAATCAACCCTGAAAGATTATTTTCCTTTTCCATTCATAGATCATGTATTAGATACTTTAGCTAGTAAGAAATAATTTTCCTTTTTAAATGGATTTAGCGGCTATAATCAAATCCAAATCACACTCGAGGATCAAGACTAAAATACCTTTACATGTCCATGGGGGACATATGCCTATAGGGTTTTACCCTTTGGGCTATGTAATGTCCCTGCCACTTTCCAACGATCCATGTTGGGTATTTTTTCCAATCTAATGCATGACCGTGTGGAACTATACATGGATGACTTCATAGTATATGGTGATACTTTTGAAGAAGCTTTTAGTAATCTAGAAAATGTTTTAATCAAATGCCAAGAAACTAACCTTGCTTTTAGCCATGAAAAGTGCAAAATGATTTTAACTGAAGGAATAGTTCTCGTCCATCATATCTCCTCTTTTGGTATTCAAGTATATCCAACTGAGGTAGAAGTTATCACCAAAATCTCAATTGCACAGTCACAAAAATAGGTAAGGAGCTTCTTGGGTCATGAAGGTTACTGCAGGAGGTTCATTGAAAATTTCACTAGGATAACTGCACGTCTATTTAAGTTTCTTTCCAAAGATACTATATTTTCATGGGATTCACACTGCCAACTAGATTTTGATACTTTGAAAGAGAAGTTATGGGTAGCACTTGTACTCAGGGGGGGGAATTAGTCCCTTCCCTTTCAAATTTATACTGATGCTTTTGATACAACTCTTGGAGCTATACTTGGACAATGAGAAAACCAAGTATCATATGCCATTTATTTTTCTAGCAAAAATATTACCCCTACTAAATTTAATTATACAGTCATAGAAAAATAATTTTTAGTTGTTGTGCATGCAATCAATAAGTTTAGACATTATATCGCAGCCTATGAAATCTTTATTCATACAAACCATTCAGTCATTAGATTTCTCTTGAACAAACATATCACTAATGTTAGAATTACAATGTGGTTGCTTTTGTTATCGAAATTTAATGTTACCATCATAGATAGACCCGGTAGGGAAAATATGGTAGTAGAATTTCTTTCCAGAATTAATAATAATGATGATGTTGTTCCTGTGAATGATAGTTTTACTGACAAATACTTGTTTGTTGTTTCTACTCATACACCTTGGTTTGTAGACATAGCAAACTATTTATCTATAGGGAAGCTTCCTACAAATTTATCATCTCGAGAAAAGAGAAGAATTGTCCCGTTAAGTGCTAATTATTCTTGGATTGGAGGTGACCTTTTCCATACAGGTCTATTGAGGCCTCGGATGTGCAGGGTATGCAAAGTGCTGGAATGGGTTCCTAAGTGTTATCGGACAATCCACTCGAGCGGACATGAGCAGGATCTCCCTAGCTCAAAGTGAGTCTAGAACAAATAGAACAGACTACTAATGCATTTCCTATATCTACTTAAGCATCGAGTATTAGATGTCTTACCTTTCACTTCGCAATCCTTTCTCCTGAATGTTGCTCCACGTCTCACGGTCGTCAGATCCAAGCTGCAAGACCTGTAAAGACAAGAAACAAGAGAAACCAGTAAAAGACATCTATACAATAAGAGATCTAAGTAAACAGTTAAGCAAGTAAACTACTCAATATCATTACACACATGAACAATATTGGTGGAAAGCATTTGTATTACTGTAAAAAGAGGAGTACATAATAGAGATATAGAACTACAACCAAGGCTTAAAACTGTAGCCCTTCTCCGACAAAGCCAATTGCCATATCCTTCCAAGGAAGTATGAGTTCTCCAATAGGTGAGTGGAGATGTTCCAAGAATGATTTCACCAGCATGTAGATACCATAGCCTTCCTCCCTTTGGGATGGGAGTGAGCTTCATTCATATAGGACTAAGTTGATAGGGTATGGATAGGATAGGTTGAGAGATGGTAGGAGAGGCTTAAGGGATCTCTCCAAAGGTTTAGGAACCGAGTGCCAGCTCTTCCAAGAGGTCAGGGATAGGGTCCCAAGTCAGCAAGCTTCGAGAAGGACCTCGAAGAAGCTATTTTTTCCATCTAATTGACTTCGTCGCACCCTGTAATGGGGTAAGGTGCAATGTCGCATGTTGCTAGTGTGCAGCCTGCGACGACCCTTGAAAACCTAGCACAATTGGGTACAGAATCCTCCCAAGATGGTTACTTAGTCCAGATATCTTCAGGGGTGTGTACAATTAATCTTATGATGAGTAGATTTTGGGGGTAACAGAATGCCCGCCAAAGCATGAAGCTGTTGAAGATAGACAGGTGAAGTGCTTTGATGGAAGTAATGGCAATAGACTTGTTGGGTGAAGGATGCTGCTGCAGTACAACTGACTCTGAACTGACAATCTCATATGAAGTACAACATGGCTGCCGACCAATACATTGCAGATCCATGGTAGTAATGACAGATTGAACACAATCATGGCTACTAGACACAAGCGTAGATCCATGATGAGATGATAACACAGCCACGACCAATACAAGTGTGGATCCGTGTGATATAACTCAATACAAACTCCATCACAACCTGGGTAAAACATGACTCCCCAGGGTCTTCAAGCCGAACCCGCAATGATACGAATCTATCCATGTGATTACAAATGTCTTGATGTCGAACATGGTAGAAACTACTTGATTACCGGCCATTGATGTAAACCGTTAACAAGTGCGAGGGAGATCACCATTGATGTCAATGATTCCCAAGGTATCACAGTACATATCATCAAGCGTGAATAAATGAGTTGAAGTCGAACGCAAGACGAAATATTTCAATCAAGAGTCAATGACGTAAACTCATGATGAAAGCGAGGTAACCTGCCATTGAGTCATGCAGGGCCAAGGTACTTGAATGGTTTTTAGATTCAATCCTCGGATGATGTGCTGAAGTCGACAAGGATGAATCCTTCGAAGGAGGGCCATAATGAATCCCCCATCAATCGACACGAAACACGACAAAAAATGTATAGGGTAGATCGGATGGTACAGTAACATGCAAGACTAACTCAGAGTAGATCGACGTGATGGTAGGTGTATTGACTACAAATGATAAATGATAGACGTATTCTTGAACATGGGCATGGCATGACTTGGCAGTATTGACATGACAAGTGCGACACAAATTCTAAAAGCGACTGATGATGGAAGATTTTCTTTGAATGACTCAAAGGAGTAACAATACTCAGGAAATAAGTGGAACCCAAGGACAAACGGATGATCCAAGTGCTGTATGCAAATGCAGATGAGTGTAGTGTTCAAGAACGACTACATATTGCCATTAACAAGGTATGTAACACAAACTCTTTCCTTTTTCCCCATCATGAATAATGAGTGCCTCATGTGTTTTTTACGAGCTTGATGAGGGTAACCAGATGCTCGGTATAGCTCATCTCATAGATGAGTCCAATCCCAAATATTTTCTAAACCTGGGATAGGAGGGGTTCATCCCATGACGGGCCCTTCAATGTGAGAATTTTAACAAGTCCATAGAAGGTAAACTCGGTCGTCATTTCATGTTTAGAGAGTCTGAAAAGATCTAAAGAAGACTCCAATGGTCCTTTTTCGTAAAGTTAGCCTCATCGCCCGAACAAGGGTAAAACAACGCAGGAGAGGACTCTTCCAGTCATGATTGGCTGGAGTATACCTTTTTCATAATTAGTGCCTCCTAGTCCGAAAAAGGGGTAAACTATCACCAGGAAGATGACCATTCAAATACTTTAACAAGCATGAACGCGACAAGTTTGCTTAGCAATCTTTTCATTTTTCGAGAGCCTGAAAAGAGCTTAACGGTAGACTCCTGGGGGTGTCCTTTTCCGTGGAAGTTTAACGAGCTCGGAAAAGTGATAAATCATAACTCGGTACTTGTTCTCATAGTTTCATGAGTACGAGAACAAACGAAGAGTAAACTCATCATCACGCAATAATTACAAACTAACCGTTACAAAAATAATGACAAAATGTTCAAGGCAGTGTTCATACCTATGATGACCGTTGTGATACGAGAAACGACACGAAAGACTACTTACAACTCCTGCACACTAGAAAATGTGTCAAATAGCATCAAATACGACAAAAATGGTCAAAAACTATGATAAATGGCCCAAGAGCATCAAAATATTTGAAAAGGAATATTCCATTCTATTTATAAATAGAAAAATGGGCCAAAAATAGATTTCATTATTTGTCAATTTGGGAGGAGAGGAGCCAAAACTTCCTTTGTTGATTCCGGGAGCTACGATCTGCCATTTCACCCATCGTTAGGAACAGGTAAGCCTAAACTTCATCTAGCAACTTTCCAGTGGATTAGATTTTGTTTTTAGGTTCAATTTTTGGGTTTTTTGATGAATTCATGGAGGGCTATTGCGCTCTTGGTGCGTCGCAATTGGCCCTTTCGGGAACTACGATGAGACCGAATCGGTGCAAGTCCCGAATGGGTGAAGTGCAACGACATCGCACTGTATGCAAAATTACAGTGCGACGACGAAGGTGCAATTCCAAAACATCAAAATGAACTCAAAAAAAGAACTTGCTGTGGTTGAAGTAAGATCTAACAGTGTTTAAATGTCCCTTTTGGCAGGTTGCTAGCAAGCCAACATGGTTTTAGAGTGGCGGGAAAGAGAACACGACGTAGAAGATGTACAAGCTGCCAATGATCCACAATGTGTGGATGCCTTGAGGAACTGTGGTTTGATCAAGTTCTTTGAGATTCAGGGGATGAGATCCCAAATCCCGTTGCTATCACACATGCTCTAGATTTGGGATGCGGCCCAACAACATTTCATGATTGGTGAGCACATCCTCATAATAGATGTTGAGGACATCTATTTCCTTACTGGTTTGTCCCGAAGAGGGGACCCTGTATCTCTTATTGGAACACGGTCCAGTGACCGCACAGTTGATGACATGGTGTCATAGCATTGTACCGCTCTTGCTCGTTCTTCCAGTGGGAAGATCCTTATTAGGGATGTGGTGAGCCACCCACTGCATACCATACTGTTTACTATTACTAGAGTGGTGGGTAGCCAAGCCCCACACATGGCTACTCGGACTCAGATGCTTTATGCGGAGGACTGCATGTCCTCCATGGTTTTCAACTGGTGCGAGGGTCTCCTCACAAACCTCTGAGCTCAGCTGACCAAGTGTCGGTGGGGAGAGATCAAGCAGTTTGGTTATGGATCGATCGTGGTATCGTTCCTCTTGGAGTGCATCCCTCTCTTGCGTCCACAGGTGGTACTAGATGACAGGGAGCCTAGAGATCCCCACATGCTCAGATGGGCTGAGGTGATGACCCGCCATGGTGGAGGACCTATCATTAGTTTTGGTCCTGAGTTCTTCAGCTAGCTGGAAGGCCAGTTACTCATGGTTGACAACTTCCCGTACGACAGTATAGATTTCAGAGAGGATCCTGACTTGATGCTGCCCGAGGGTGCAGCATGGGGTGACATAGGTGAGAACAAAAACCCTTGTACTTTTAGTTTTCCCTTCTGGCAAGGAGAGACAGAGGTGGGGAAGCAGTTGTGCCCCCACGTGCTCAGGATACCATCGAGGAGATGGAGGAGGTATACAGGAACTTGTTCCAGTTGACAGTAGAGGTTCCTGAGCCAGCAATAGATGACCTACCGAAACCTATGCAGAGGTTTGGGGTTGGAGCGTTCGTACGCTTCAATGCCCTACTACGCAAGGTAGCGAGGACTGTGGATTGCTTCCTTACTCAGTGATAGCGGGTTGTTCGTGCTAGGGGTGGTGTACGGGTCAGGCATCAGGCCTGATGACACTATTATACTTGTACTGAGAACGTAGAGGCCTCAGATTTTGTACTACTGAAAGATACGATGCTTCAGATTTTGTAGAGACTCACTGAAAGCCATCGTGCTTCAGATTTTGTACCAACACTACTTTTGAGTGATATATATATATACAGACATTCCCGACAATTTATACATTATGTGCTTTAATATGATGAGTGATGTGATCTTGTTTACATGTTTGCTTTTATACATTGTATTATTTACATGTTGTGAATGATTTTACATATTATGAATATTATGTGTGTGTGATGTTCCAATCCAAAATGAAGTTGGCCATCGAGTCGGCAACTGTGTTTAACTCTCGTGGAATGTGCAGGTACTGAACGGATTCAAATGACCTTTCTAGGAGACGTACTCGTCTGAAGAGACGGAGTAAGGTGGGATCACAGATGGCATAAACCCGGTTAAGATGGGAAACCACTAATTGAGAATCCATGTGGATGACAATGTGGTTCATACCCAAGGAAATGGCATTAGCTAGGGTTCCGATTACTGCCTGATACTTTGTGGCATTGTTGGTCACAAACCCTAGGCAACTTCCTCCTGAGCTAATGAGCTCACCTATTGGGGAATATAGTACCCAGGCTGCCGAAGCAAGGTTACGGGTATGTCGGCTGGCGTCGTCCGTGAATCCATAGCACGTTTCCATCTGCACACGCAGACAGAACATGGTATAAGGAGCGGAAACAAGATCTAAAGACACTCAAAAATAAAAAGTGTCATAGCACACAAAAACACAAAAAACACGCCATGTACAGTATATACAAGAAATTCTAAGCGTGATGAGTTTAGGCATAGTATCTCTTCAGGTAAAGCATTGCGGGGTTCACCCAAAGAGATTTCATCATAATATTCAAGCTCGTAAGCTCCCTTCTCCAAAACATGTTTGACAATGTAAGGTCCATGCCACATGGATTCGAACTTTCCTGCTCCTAGTTTGTCGTGCTTCTGGTCATAAGTGAGGACTAGGTCACCCTCATTAAAGATATAAGGTTCAAGTGACTTGTCGTGACTTGTCGTATTGGGCTTTGATGCGTTTCTTGTGTGCTTCATTAGCAAGAGCGGCATCTTGGTGGGACTCGTCAAGTTTTTCTAAGTGCAGGAGACGTTCTTCCTCAACAGTAGTATTAGGAAGACGTTCAACAGTGAGTTGTAGAGACAGAATTTCGCACTCTATAGGTAGGACAGCCTCCAATCCATAGACTAGTTGGAAAGGAGTGAAACCTGTGGCAGTTTTAACGGAGGTTTTGTAGGCCCATAATGTTGAAAAGAGCATGTTATGCCAATTGGCTTTCTGCATACCTACCATCCTTTGGACCATGGTTTTCAAGACTTTGTTAATGGTCTCTACTTGTCCATTGGACTGTGGGTAGTAGGGTGTTGAATTTTCATGGTGAAAACCCAACCTATCGCTCAGTTCATCAACCATATGGTTCTGAAAATGGGAACCATGATCAGTAACAATCGCCTAAGGACTTCCAAACCGCGCTATTACATGATTGAACATGAAGAGTGCGGTGGTTTTGCCATCGCTCTGGTATGTAGGCATAACTTCGGCCCAATTTGTAACGTAATCCACAGCTACAATGATGTAACTATGCCCCCTAGCCGAGGTAGGCTTACAATGCATAAAGTCAATGCCCCATTTTGTGAAGGGGCCCACGGAAATAACCGGGTGTAACGGGGCGGGATGGGTGCGCTTCTTCATATGGAAGTGTTGGCAAGGAGGACATTTTTTTACGGCCTCAGTACAATCTTTGAAGATAGTAGGCCAAAATTATCCTGCGCGCAAAATATTCTGGGCTGTAGCCATCCCAGAGAGGTGACCGCCACATGCCCCAGCATGATTGTCATTGAGAACGTGTTCGGCCTCATCGTGAGTTAGACAACGTCGAAGGAGTGAATCGATGCCACAGCGATACGAAGTATCATTGATGATTAAATAATACTTCGCATGGTGACCTATCTTATGACGGTTGTCATGAACAGTTGAGGTTTGAAGCGTTGGGTTTGAAGATATAATGAGATATCTCCATACCATGGATCAATCGTACTGATGAGAAACAATGATTCATCTGGAAAAGAGTCATTGTGCTCAACTTCTGCATCAGGATGGGGAAGGTCACAGATTAGCTCGGCAAACACCAAATACTTTTTTGACTTGGCTTTCTCGAAAATAAGATCAAATTCTTGCAGTATAATGATCCAGCATGAATACTTTCCCCCAAGCACCTGATGTGTTAGGACGTGGTACATGGGGTTCGAGTCTATGATGATGGTGGTAGTGCGGAGCAAAATATAGTGCCGGAACTTTTGGACGACAATGACCGCCGCGAATGCGAGTTTTTTGACATGCGAATATCTAGTTTCAGTGTCAGCAAGACCCTTACTTGCATAGTATATTATATGTTCCTTGGCATTTTGATCCTCCTGTACCAAAACCATGGCGATAGTGGTAGCAGAAGCGGCGAGATACAAGATATAATCTCGATAATAATTGGGCGTTTGGAGCGCGAGGGCATGCGTGATAGCATGTTTGATACTGTCGAAGTATTTTTGAGCTTGGTCGTCCCAAATGAATGGGACGTCCTTCTTGAGTAGTCTCATGTACCCCTGAGTCTTCTCTGCGAAATTTCAAACAAAACGTCTCAAATAAGTCGTCTTCCCTTGGAGACTTTGAAGTTCCGTCACATTAGTTGGGGGTGGCAGGTTGATGATGGCCACCACCTTTAAGGGATCAATGTGGATCCCATCCTTCGAAACGATAAATCCTAAGAGGCATCCGGACTCAACGCAAAATATACACTAATGAGGATTTAGACGGATATTATACCGTCTGCATCTGAGGAAAATTGTCGTCAGATGATCAATGTGGAACTCGTGCTGCTTTGAATGAGCAGGGAGATCATTTAGGTAAGGTTCCACAAAGTCCTTAATGTCATGGAGGGCATATGACATAGCCTGTTGTAACGTGGCGCCAGTATTTTTAAGGCCAAACGGGAGTTTGTGGTATGCAAACATTCCCCATGGGCAAATGAAAGTCGTCTTGTGTTGGTTGGCGAGGTTGATCTCAATCTGGTTGTAACCAGAAAAGCCATCCATAAATGAGAAGATAACACTTCCGGCACAATTGTTGATAATCTAGTCGATGAAGGGGGTCGGGTAGTTATCTTTTGGACAAGCCCGGTTAAGATCTCGATAATCGACACAAACATGAATGGTACCCTTCTTTTTGTTCACAGGGATGATGTTTGAGACCCAATCCGTCAATGGGACAAGATAAATAAAACCGGCCTTTAAGAGCTTTTCAATCTTAGCCTTGATTGCTGTCATCTTCCGGGGGTGTACCGGTCGCAACTTTTGGCATACAGGTTTGACGTCGGGATAGGTTTTTATTTCATGAGAAACAATCATGGGGTCTATCCCAGGCATCTCCTCATAGGACCAAGCAAATACATCTCGAAATTGCTTGAATAAGGCCGTGCCAGCAGCTATTTCTTCAGGGGAACACTTTTGGCCTATGCGAATGTGTTCCACTATACCAGGTTTCACCGAGATGTCTATCGGGGTGGTTGGATCAATGTTGGCCAAGTTTCCCTCCTTGTGACAGAGTGGATTCAAAATTCTGGAACCTCACAGGATTATCAAGGCATTGCAAACCGTGATATACTGCAGGGTCCAACAATATGACGCGACAAGGAGGATTGGGACCGTGCCCTTGCCTACATACCCGATTACCTGGACAATACGTGCGTGCTAATCTTCCCGAGTGTTGTTCTTGGTGTATTGATTTGCCAAGACGGCCAAATGGTTAACTCAGTTGGTTTCAGGAATCCTAGTGGTGTCTCCCAATATACGCAAGGTACGTGGGGGCTCAAATCCGTAGTGGTGCTGTCTAATGCACAACCATTCGGCAAGAGACCTTCCGATATACTACCGAGTACATGATACACCCTTCGATACACGCCAAGTATGGATTATGGTACTTGGTGGGTACATGAAGGAGCTCGATATACCGATAAGTACGTGGAATAATACAATACCCCCGGGATACAGTGCTGGAAAATAACGACAGCTGCCACACTTAACGACATCGAAACACGTCTCTAACTTACACACAAGTTGCTAAATATTTTACCTAGTTCTACCGTTAATTTTATCTTGGACAGTTAGGTGAATGCATGAGGTGAGTACATAATCGGAAGCATAATGCAAGCCCTAGTTACATGCATGAAACATTCTTTTCTTTTAATGAATTCTCGCTATAGGAAGGAGAAATATTTTTCCAATAGTATTGCCAAAACAAACTCAATGCAATACAATCCCAATTCAAACAAAACTTGACTATGAAAGTGTTCTTTTCCTTTTTTCAACAAAACACAAAAAATCACAACACTATTATCCAAATCAAAACATTTTTCCTTTTCTTTTTCTTTTCAAAGCAAAACGACACTAGGTAATGAAAAGGGACGATTATGAAATGGAATATGCAAGTTTTTCAATTTCACTTTCAATGGTCTAAAAGCAACAAAAATTAAAAATGCATCTATCTTTCCTTAGCATGGAATCTATTTTGCAAAAATCAAAGCATACTTTGAGTCTTTCAAGAAAATGAGTGATTCATAGTTCGAGAAAAACACAATAGATCATACATTCATTCAATTCTTCCAAAACACAAATGAGAATTTTCCAATGCACAACAATTTTCTTCAATAATGCTCAAGAAATTATGGGAAAGAAGCACTTTTTAACTTTTCAATGGATCCATCAAAGAATAAACTTGATAGCAATTGAGATTTTAAATCTAAATGACTGAAAAGAAAACACTACTTGCAGCACTAGTACACTCAGAAAACTCAAGAAAAGATAAGCACTCAACCAAGCTAAAAGGCACACTTAACTCAAAACCAAGCAACAACAAGCAAACCAAGCAAGCAAAGCTCAAACAATGACGAAAATGAGGTCTAGAAATTGATCTAATGTAATGATCAGATCAAGGATGGAAGGAAGGGAATGCAAGGGTGAGCGGATGAAGGTGGAGGAGACAAGAGTATCCACCACTACCGGTCTTCAAACTTGTCCAAGACAGAACCCAAAATCAATCCAAACAAAACCAAACACTCAAAACACAAATCATAGATGGGATCCCTGGCTGGATTGTCAGCACAGAGAGAGTTCATACATCAAACCAAAGTACAGACTATCAAATGGAGAAGAGATACCTGCATGCCAAATTTTGAGAAATTGGCGCACTCTGTGCTTGTACACAGTGCGACGTCGCAGTTTGCATACACGGGAAGTGTGACGATGTCGCAGTTTACCAATGCAAGGGATGCGATGAGTAACTAACATGTAAAGAATAGAGACCAGAAATGACACAGTGTCGCTCTGTTCCCACTGCCCAGGTGCGACAGGCGAAGTCTAAATTAAAAAATGAATCAGATCTCTCAGCAATGAACCATGGAATGGTTTGGGAATGAGTCGTATAAACTCAGAGGAAGCATATGAGAGTCTTCAATACGAAGATCTGATAGTGAAATCAACTTCAAGAAGTAAATGGCAAAAAATAAAAAGGCTCGTGTCAAGCAATCAACTGAAAATGACTCTCACATTGACAACTACTGACCAAATTCTATATCTCCCCAGTATGGTCGCCAGATTTGTTATCGGACAATCCACTTGAGCGGATGCGAGAAGGATCTCCCTAGCTCAAAGTGAGTCTAGAATAAATAGAATAGACTACTAATGCATTTCCTAGATCTACTTAAGGATCGAGTATTAGATGTCTTACCTTTCACTTTGCAATCCTTTCTCTTGAATGCTTCTCCATGTCTCACGGTCGTCAGATCCAAGCTACAAGACCTGTCAAGACAAGAGACAATAGAAACCAGTAAAAGACATCTATACAATAAGAGATCTAAGTAAATAGTTAAGCAGGTAAACTACTCAATATCATTACACACATGAACAATATTGGTGGAAAGCATTTGTATTACTGTAAAAAGAGGAGTACATAATAGAGATATAGAACTACAACCAAGGCTTAATGTTGTAGCCCTTCTCCGAAGAAGCCAATTGCCATACCCTTCCAAGGAAGTATGAGTTCTCCAATAGGTGAGTGGATATGTTCCAAGAATGATTTCACCAGCATGTAGATACCATAGCCTTCCTCCCTTTGGGATGGGGGTGAGCTTCATTCATATAGGACTAAGTGGATAGGGTATGGATAGGATAGGTTGAGAGATGGTAGGAGAGGCTTAAGGGATCTCTCCAAAGGTTTAGGAATCGAGTGCCAGCTCTTCCAAGAGGTCAGGGATAGGGTCCCAAGTCAGGAAGATTCGAGAAGGACCTAGAAGAAGCTATTTTTTCCATCTAACTGACTTCGTCGCACCCTGTAATGTGGCAAGGTGCGACGTCTCATGTTGCTAGTGTGCAGCCTGCGACGACCCTTCAAAACCTAGCACAATTGGGTACAAAATCCTCCCAGGATGGTCACTTAGTCCAGGTATCTTCAGGGGTGTGTACACTGAATCTTATGATGAGTAGATTTTGGGTGTAACACTAACCTCTCAACAAAGGGGGAAAACCCATACTGAAAGGCTTCAAAAGATCCTACACAAGGATAGTTCTCTCCCCAGCCTGTTTGGTATAGTAGTCTCCCACGGATATTCAGCCTCCACTGGAACTCTATGAGTTGATAGGTATAGATCCATAGGATCAGTTCTCCAAATAAAGGAAAAACAAAGTGTAAAAGTTTGTGACAACAAATCTACTTAAAATGGATCTAGGCTAAGTTAGATCTATCCTAAGAAGGTGTTTTAAGATAAGTGCAGGTCAGCTTGATCTGAAATTAAATAAGCATTGTTCATCAACTTAACATAAATGTTAAAAGATTTGTTACTTATTTGCCCAAATTACTATTAACCAATAAAAATTAATCAACAGTGAATTGAGGTTTATTAAACATTCAAGAGTTGACCTGTAACTGATATGCTAATTGAAAAATTAACATCAATTATGATTACTGAATATAACCATTTGCAGAAATCGATAAAAGTTTTAATTAGAATAAACTCTTTAAAACCTTCATAAACACATAGATCATAGGCAATGATAAATCAGAACTGTAGATCACTATGTTTAATAAATTGCAAAGATTAAAACAACATTAGATAAGTAATTTGGAGTAAGATCACATTCATCAAATAAACTTGACAAATAAACAAAAAATGGATCTGAAAATAACTTTACTGTATTTAATGACAGTCTGTAAGAAATTACAAGCTTGTATCAAAACAAAGCATCTCCAGCCTCTTTTGTAGATTTTGTCTCCAAATTCCATCATCCCTCTCCACGAGAGATCATCTCTCTTAAATAAGAGTTACAAAATAATAATACAAGGAGTAAATTCCCACAAATTGGGATTTACAAATAAAAAATAAACTAATGGCCTAGAAAAACTTTCCACTTGTCCCAAATCTCCAACAACTCATCCACATTCGGATAATTAGCTGATTCAAGCCCCAACTGGGCATTACATTTGAATGTTTCTATCTCATTCTTAGCTAACTTATGCCAAATGTGAATATAAATGTGGATTTTGGCTTCGATGTTGACCGGTTTCCTAATTAGTTGCTCCACATCATCAATGTTGACCTACTCAAGATGGTGAATTTTCTCTTTGGCCTCTTCACATCTACTCTCGATCTGCTCAACCTTCAACTTAGGTGGGAAAGAATCTTCAATGAGCTCCATGGCATCAAACTGTATAATCTCCATGATGTTATCTACTGCATACCATCACCTGCTACATATAGCCTGCGCTTTCTTCAGAATATCTTCAACTGACTTGTTCAAATATTACCAAGTGTTCAACGCAACTTTGATTTTCTTAAACTGAAAACTGTTAAGAATGGGGAAGCCTTCTGGTGTGTCCTTGATATATCTCTGCCACTCACCAATATTTTGACTTGCTTGAGAAGCTTGCAGCCTTTTGGATTTCTGCTCTTCAAGGGCTCCATACATCTTACCAAAAATTATATGAGTCTCCCTGATCTCATCCAGGGTGCAAAATAGCTTCTCCAACAACTTATGATGCTCCTCATTGACTTGAAGGGCTAAATCCTTAAATTCCTGGGATGACAACTTAAAGAAAGTAAAAGAGGCTGCACTTGCAGTTGCATCCTCACATTGCTTTTGTAGTAAGGATATCTTCTGTGTATTGGCAGAATTTTCAGGTTGTACGTCACAAAGTTCAACCTGTAGAGAGGTATTGCTTTGTTCCAAATCCTCTAACCTGTCTTCCCATATCCTCCTGAGATAAACAACATAAGTTTCATGTTCCTCCTTGGTCTTTACCAATTCTTCTATCAACCTTTCCAATTCTTCCTTCTTCTGATCAATCTCTCTATTTAGAATCTGGACTGAATCAAGGTTTGCACCAGCAAATGATCCTAAGGTAGTGGTTGTTTCAATTGCTCCTGTCTGGGGGTCATTTGTTTGCTGAGTCCATACTATTTGATTAGGAACAACTACTTCTAATTCACCATGATCCCTGCTCCTCTTCTTACCTCTCTTTACTATTGCTTTGTTTTCTTTGCTGTAGAAATAATGTCCAAGAGGGACTACCACATCATCCTCATATTTAGTTACTATCTCAGAAGAAATTGAGATAACATTCTCTATTGAGATTAATGGAGGTGTTTGAGTGACCAAAGGATTGGGTATAGGCATGGTAACTTAGGGAGTAGTCAAAGGGGTAGAGACAATCAGAGGAACTGATGGGACAGGGGTTGGAGAAGGGATTGAAGTGAAGGCTTCATCAAGTGGGACATGATCATCTTTAGCAGGAGATGATAAGGAAGGATTTCAGGGTGGCTCTTCCACAGTGGGAAATGATGAAGTAAATGTGGATAATTGCAGAGGAACAGTCGAAGACTGGACTTCTGCAAAAATGGATGGGGGAATGGAAAAATGAACTGAGTTTTCTGACAATGGGGTGGATCTGGAAGTCAAGGTATAAAAGAGTTGTGATATAGAAAATGATGGGATAGCCCCTGGGGACAAAGCAGAAAGATCATGAATGGATGACAACAAAATGATGAAGTTGTGATGTCAGGGGCAATAGTCACCTCTAATACGTGTTGATCAGAAGAAGGGTGATCCATCTCAATAGTGTCTAACAAATTTGCAACTGCTTGTGAATCTTCAGTTGCTCCTTCATCTTGAGTCACTTCCTAAGTCACTTCTTGGGTTACTCCATCAATCACTTCTTGGGTCACTAACACTGGAAGATTGGGTCCATCATCAACATCACTATCAATGAGATCAACAGTAGGGACCTATGATGTAGGGATATGTATTTTTTCTCTTTTAGCTGGGTTGACCTCATCTATTATCAAATAATTAGCTACCCGTACAACTGTAGCAGTCACTTGAACATCCATAGCGAGCTTAGGAGGTTCAGTCATTTGAGTATCAATCACCAAAGTGAGGTGTGCTAACTCCTGCTGGAAATGATGAGAGGTCTACAAGAAAGCCTTGACCTGTTCATTTGTTTTCACCGGAGGGGGATTCTCCATGGGAGCTTTACCTTTATCTCCATCTGAATAAGTAATCATTAGAGGGGCATTAGCCTGTTGGCTTTGCTTTTGTTCCTTATCTCTTCTGACTTGCTCAATCAGATTCATCTCCATTGTTCTTTTCCTGTAGACTATAATTTTAATTTCTTTCTGATATGCCATAATCTGGTGCTATTCATCTAAGATCTTGGCCCTAGCCAGGACCTAAGAAAATGTGTTCACTCCCTAGTAGATGGAGTCATCTGGATTTTCTTCATGGACATAGTCCATCTTCATGTGGTATTGTTTGAAATGTGCATTAGGAACTTCTTGGGATCATGTTTCCTTTTAGGAGCAGAACCCAACTTAGGAGGAGCCACTTGATCACCAAGTACTGCAAACTAATTCGAGGTTGGAATGACCAATGGCCCAAGATTCAGAGAAAATTTAGGCCAAGTCTTCTTTTTGGGACCACTTAGCTTTCTGTAGACACCATCAGTAACAGTTTGATAGGAGACTTCTTGAATGACCAACCGATTAGGGACTATTCTGGGAAAAATATGGACAGTGTCACTTCCCCAGACTCTGATGTATGAAAAAGACTCATAAACATACCAATCACCAATTGTATTGATGAAGGCCTTGGCATCATCTGAGAAGGCTGGTACCCATGAATTGGTCACAAATGTTACAAAGAGATGGCACAAAATTGGTTTCCCACAGTGCTGAATGATAGATGTGAACTGGTGGGTCTGAAGAGGTCCAATGCCATCCCAAGTTAGGATACTGGAACTCATAACAAAAGACATCAATGATGAAGGTTGACATGAAGAAATGTGGCTTTCTCAGAGAAGGTTCCTTCTGATAATATTGAATGGCAGTCTTAAGTTCAGATGATAGGATGGATGCCCAAGGGAAGGATTCTCCTATTGTTAATACATGGTGGGATATTGGAGCCCATTCAGCTTTAAAGACTGAACAATTGGGAAGGCCAAAGAGCCTGCAGAGCATGCCTTCCAGTAGAGAGTAAGGTTCCTTAAACCAATAAATTGGATAAAGGTTATCAGCCTTCGACACAAAGCTGTTAAGTTTAATCATCCATGATTTCATCATTTCATTAAAATTATACCTAGTTTTAGAAGATTTTATGAACTCAGGGCTAAGGGTTTGGACAACCGGCTTAAGAGCAAAATTCCTAATGAAGAATTCCGAGCGGAAGGATGTCAATTGAGACGCTATACTGTCATTAAACGACCGGTCCTTGGGGTTAGCATTTTCCACATTCCATTTAACTGGGTTTGTGTAAGGTAAGACAACGGGGCGAGCATTAATGACATGGATTTGAGAAGCCCTAATCTTCTCATATGCAGGTCGGTCTTCTTTAATGTCCGACAAGTCATCATTATAAAAAATTGAATATATCTTGGCCCAATCCATTTGATAGGTTTCAGTGACCCTTTCACTAGTATCTGAGAAGATGCCAAAATTTGGGTCCTTAGTTAGCAAATCCCTGTGGATTGTCTTAGACCGGGTGTTCCGTGACATGTTGGAAAAAATTGAAATTTCTGGTAAATAAATAAAACAAAAATCAACACTAAATCATAAATAGGAAAACTGTAAACAACAAATGTAAAAACGACAGCAAACTAACCTGAAACAACTGAAAAATCATGAAAATGACCCCTGGTAAGAAATCCACAGTAAAATCCATGTAGGAGCGTAAATTTCCGACAGTGAAAATGATAAAGAAAAATAGGAAAAATCACATATTTATCAATTTGTGGTTGGATCAAATATGGACCGTAAGATTTACAAAAAAGAACGAGTGAGATTACCCCCTACGAGATGCAGGATCGGGTTCATTAATTTTATTTTCAAACTTTATTGAAAAATCCCGCAATCCACATTCCATAATTTGTGGGTTGTGGGTTTAAAAATTGCGAAACAACAAAAAAACGCGTTTCCGAAATCCGCAACCCAAAATTTCGGGTTTTGGGTTTCGGAAATGAAAAAAACGCTTACAATCAAAATATTGTTTTCTGAATCCCGCAATCCGCAATTTGCGAGTTGCAGGTTTCGAGAATGCACAACGCGGTTTTATTAACATATCGAGTTTCCGCAATTCGAAATCCAGAATTTGCGGGTTTCGGGTTTCGTCTTGCGGAAAGGAGATTTCCAAAAATATTAACATAGTATTCCCGCAACCCGCAATTTTGGGTTGCGGGTTTCGGGTTGACGAAAAATCCAAAAGAGAGAACAAACAATTTCCGCAATCCGCAATTGCAGGATTGCGGGTTCGAGATTTTGGGATTTCAGGATTCAGATTTGCAGTGAGAAAATGACATTTGAAAGAATCTAAGGCTTTATGCAAATCAAGAAAACAACAAAAAACTTAGAAATTTTTTAAAGGATAAGATGATAATTAAACAAACCAGAAACAAAGTGCATGAGACCATAGCAAACCAAATTTAAAAACTTACCTAAATCCTTTTGTATTTATGATAATGGGGCTCCCATGATCAAATGAAGCATGGGATTTGTTGTACCTACAACAAGGTCCAAACTTGATTATAAGAATATGTGTATGACAGGATGAGGTATATGATATAATTCAATCCTATCATGATGGGCCTTGTGGAGACCAATTTTTCGGACAAACAAGCTGCTTATAAAGTTTTGCACCTGGGATATTACTGCCCAACACTTTTTAAGGATGCTGTAAGGTATGTAAAATGTTGTGACAATTGTCAACGTATGGGAAGGCCAAACCAAGACGATGAGATGCCACTGCAACCTCAGGTAATGATAGAACCCTTTAAAAAATGGGTTCTAGATTTTGTAGGTCTGATTTCCCCAATGTCTTGTAAAAAGAGGTACATTCTCGTCTATACCAGGGATGATTTTAAGAACCCCCCCAAAATTCATATGTATAAAAAATGGGAGAATCTCCCCGATATATAGGAAAACTTGAAGGCGATTTTATGAATAATATAATATGTATATATAATGTTTTGGCGAATCTTTCACTTCATTATATAATGCTGTTAAATCTTGGCGAATCTTTCACTAAATTATAAGATATTGTAAAATCTTGGCGAATATTTCACTTAATTATAAAAAATGAAAAAACTTGGCGAATCTTTCACTGATTTATAAAATATAGTAAAAATTTGGTGAATATTTTGCCAATAATACTGAAGCTTTTGATTCTATAGATTACTAAGGTAGTGAAACAAAAGAACATACACCAGAGCTCAACTATGGACTCTCTTGACTCCTAAACTCTCGAATGAACAAGTGTATGAATGAGAAGAGGATGGATTTATTTATACATTTCACAAGCAGTATTTGATCACTCACAACTGGAAGGTGTTGATGAAACACGACTACACTAACTAGATTCATGGAAAGCAGGGAATCTACTTGTTATCTTGTCCCTTAATGGTCCAATGGACATGTGCGTTCATGAATCTTGACAGGCCAACAAACTGATAGAATTAAGTGAATATCCTAGTAGCGGGCCACTTCCTTTATATGGAGAGATAGTTCTTGGACCAATTCCAAGATTCCAACCAACCTTCTCACCAAAATTTCTTCTCTTTGGTGTCAAATGGTAGGAGAGTTGCATCTTTGTCAATGAATACTTAAAATGGCTCAATCCACGCAAATTTCCTCGGCAAGTGATAACTTCACCCATCACTATTTTAAAACGTCCCAACACTATAAAGCATCCATAAATTGATAAATAACAACCCCATGCACTTCTAAATTCACCCAGTGATGAGAATAACACTGCATGCACTTCTAAATTCACCCATTGATGAGAAAAACACCCTAGACACTTCAATACTTGCCCCAGGCACTTCAAAATTCTCCCCAAGATGATAAAAATGCCCTAAGCACTTCAATATTTTTCCAGGCACTTCTAAATTCTCCCAAGGATGATAAAAAATCCCCATGCACTTCAATATTTTCCCCAAGCACTTCAAAATTCCCTCGAGGCACTTCAATACTTACCCCATTCACTTCTAAATTGACCCAATGATGATAGAAACGCACCATGCACTTCACACTAGTACAAAATGAGGAATTAATGACTAAAAAAAGGACTAAAATTCCGCTATAAACTACTATTTTTGAGTCGGCGACTAATAGTAGCTAATTTCCACTATCTTATAGCTAGTCATATTTCACTTAGTCATTAATTGGTTGACTTATTAGTCATTGATTTAGTCATTGATAGTCACTGATTTAGTCATTGATAGTTACTGATTTAGTCACTAATTTAGTCATTCATTTAGTCATTGATTGCCACAATTAATGACCAAATATATGACTAAATAAACTACTAGATGATAACATATTTATGACTAAGCTAAATATGACTAAACGTTAGTCATGCTATAATATATTGGAAATTAGCTACTAATAGTCGTATATATGCGAATTTAGTCATTTTCTTAGTCACTAATTTATGATAGGGTACGGAGGAATCGAACCACCAATCTCCTGCCTATAATTAGGCAGGTGCTCTACCATTGAGATAACACCCTTTAAGAAATTGTTATTGTTTGACAATGATGATATTCAAACAAATTTTGCATCATTCAAGCAAACAAAATAATGATTACCAAGTCACTATAGATCCAACAAAATTTCATTTGACAATGTTCACACATTATAAAAGAAGAGTTACTAGACTGAGTTAGAATACATGGCAGATTATATCATTGTAACCAAAAAGAAAAACATATCTACACAAGTGATAGACACTACTGACAAGATAAACTAAGGCCATTTCTAAATCAACTTCACTCCTTCACCCGCTATAATGTGTTGTCTAATTAACCATAATCAGAGGGTATAATGTTATAATCTAAAGTAAAATCCATTCCTACCATAATACAATTGTGTTAAAGCTCTCTACTTTGTTCCTGAAGCACATGCCTTAGCTTGGACATTTTCATTTGCAAATGGAGGTATGGCAAAGTTGTCAACCTTGTTTGCAATTTTATAGGTACCATTCTCTCTTGCATTTGAGCCCTTACCAGCACCAATATCTGAATAAAAGAAGTCCACAAAATTATTAAAATATGTTTTTTAAACAATATACAGTATATGCAACGATGCCATGTTCTTTCCCACTTGTTTTGCAAGTCACACTCACTTAACTTTTTACCTTGTATACATACTACATATGGCATTTATAGTTATGCATTTTCTGTGATATACTTGTAGTATTTGCAATAAAAAGTTTTTTTTCATGTCATTTCCCTAGAACCTTGGGCAAGAAGAAAACAGATAGCATGTTTTAAATTACTGCATTTTAAATAAATAATATAGGCACACCATAAGAAGATACAATTTCTAAAATTTGGAGAAATAAATCTAAATCAAAGTCCTGTGTATTGGTTTATTATAATGGTCACAAGGGGTGAACTGAAACTCGCTGGCCATTTTCCATAGCTCTGCAAGAAAACAAAATTCCATTAGCTGAAAAGATGCAGAAAATTAAAGAGGAATAATTTCATCGAAGACCAAAATAAAAAGATTTAATGCTTAGTTTAGAGATGTACATGTATGTTCCATCAGGTTGCTTACAAGCTGCTAAGGAAAAAGGAAGCAGCAAGGCATCCACAGAATTGAATCCAATCTTCTCCACATGAGACTATGGACAACCCCATTGTTTGCACATATCCATGTATTTTCCTGAAAAGCATGAAAAAGAGAAAATTGAAACACAAAAATTTATCATTATAATTTATAACTAAATGTAAAAAATAGTAAATCAATACATACATACATATAACATTACCTGTGAATATTGACAACATGACTGAAATAACGGCTATTTACAAAATTTGAGTTGCACCATTTTTGGATCCTTTTATCAAGAGTACTTAATTTGGAATCACTAGTAATTGTAGACTTGTTTTTCTGCAACTCCTCCAAACAAGTAATAGAAGACGACGAGTGTTTCAGCAAATAGTATTTCCACTCACAGATATGATAAGGAATCATCATCACATAATGCCAAGAACCTCAAGGTCTATAAGTACAACACATTATTTTCCATTTTATAAGTGCATAAAAGACATTGGCTACACAGTCTATACTTTCATAAAAACCTTTCTCAGGTAGAAACCACTCTTTGATGACATACTCAAAATTCTTACATCATTCAATTAAAAGAAACAGATGTAGGACTGGTTTTCATACTTAGATTTGACTGTTTTATGGTTGTTTTAAGGTCATATATGCTTAGAATTCATTTTTAACTGCCCATATTTCAACTAGGGCTAAGTTTGACTGTTGTTTGGGGTCAAAGATGACCAAAATGTAAAGGAAATTGCTCAAATTTGCTTTAGACCTCCTTTTAGGGCTGCTCCATCCTAAAAAATAGCCCGACATTGAAGTGTACAACAAATCTAATGTTATCTAAGACTCAAATGATGAAGTTTGATGGATTTCTATGACTGTTGCTTGGGAGAATGACGTCATATTGTGACTTCAATCATGCAAGTTCTTATATCAATGAGGTCACAACATTAAATATAACACCTAAACTCCTTCTCAATAATGAGTTCAAATAATAACAACTGAATATAACACTTAGAATACTTTTATAAAATGTTGTAGGTGTTTCAAAAGCAACACTTAAAGCCAATGATATAAATCATTCATGCTTAACCTTTGTTAGTGGTTTTCCTTAGTACTACAATTTTTCTGTTGGAGGTATGGATGTGTGGGATGAGAACAAACTGCTACATCATAGAACCATTAACAACCTCCAAATTGACATGCTAGAATCATATGTTAGACGAGTTTTTGTCTTTATGTTAACAATACAAAAGATCGAGTATGGGTTCTTCTCTTTGATCCAAAGTTATATAGTGAACAAATATTGGTGTGATTCGTAAAGGATTGAGTATGAGTTCTTCCTTCATATATTTTCAATTAACAACAATCAACGTCAATGAGTGGATGAGAATATTACATTTAAATGGTTACATTCATATACAGAAGCCAGATAACTCACCAAGCCAGAAACCATTTTTTGAATTGCATCTATGTCAAAAGCAATCTATGTAAGGTCTCCATGCACCTAAAATACCCATGTCAAAATTAAAACCAAGATTAATAAATGTTCTTGAAATGATTACAACAAGAAAACCTACGTATATCAGAATATCAAAGATTTAAAATCATGTAACACTTTTGGACGATATCTACAAAGTCATGTGCCACAACTCTTGGACGGTATCTACACATTCCATTAGCTATGGTTGCAACGTTATGTGGTCTTGACAAAGAGATATTATCATTAAAGCTTCATTCATTAGAACATTTCCTTAATCTAGATGAATGATATGAAGCTATTGAACATGTAATGGTTACAATAACCAATCCAGTTGGTGTTGATATAAACTTTTGTCTACTTCCCATGAGTGGATGTTTTCCCCACTACAATTTGTATTAGACCTTGGATTGAGAAATTTGCATCATTACAGAGGGCTATTTTAAGGATTGCATGGATTTACACCCATAGAGAGTTGTTGACTACCCTTGGAGCAATGAAATAAATTGTATTTGTAAATGTTGCAGGTTTCTTAAGGGCTAGAGGGAATGGACAAGCAGTAACTGGTAACCATGTCATGGATTCTTTGGATGATACCAGAATTCATCTCGAGTCATATGAACAAGCTAAGAAAATGGTTGAGGACGTATATTCAATATTGTTAATATGTTGGATAGGATATAGATGATATGGATAAAGAAGCATAATAAATGGCTATTGAACATGTGAAAAGTAATCTGCATGTGCTTAAATCACTCAATATGTATGAATATTTCAGAATTGTGGAGCAACAAACAATTGATAGGAAAAATGAAACACTTAATGACATCAAAATCAAGCTACTCAAGGTTTTCAAGAATGGCAGCCTCAGCATAAACAACTGACTCAGGATGAGGAATTTTACTTGCTTATTGGAGAAAGTGAAGAGACTCTTGTTGAAGGGAATGTTGTCCATTAAGCATTTGTCCGCTTTATCTAAAATCAACATGTAATATGTGATCTGGAATCAGGCTTGACAGGAATGATTTTGAAGGAAGAAATTTCTCATGATAGAGATATTGATAAAAAAGAAAAGATCACTAAAGGGAGTTGCATCCTTACCTAATGGGTAAAATGTATTTAGAAATAAAAGTACTTGGTGGATTTGACTTGCAATGCAAGTGATTTAAGGGGTGATTATTTGCGAAGTGGATAGATTAAGGATTCGTACTATGCAAAAGATGAATCCCTTTTACTTAGTGAGCAGTAAAAAGCGAAGAAAATTCTACACAGTATTGGCATTGATTAAGAGACTTCAAGAATTGGCTTATCCAATCAAAAAATATGGAGGCCATCTCATTGTAGACTCGGCATAATAACGTATCCATAACTTGCTAATAAATTCCATGCTCAAACTAGAGAGCCCTTATATCAAACATCTAATACTTTTTACTTCAACCTTTGGATGTATTGCTCTTCATAAGCTAACCAAATCACTCCTCAAAATCACCATGCAAACCTACATGATTTTCCAGGATGTTATATGTGCATGTAGGAATGTAAAATGATATTCCAAGTCAAAATCACATGCATAGGTATAAATTTATATGCTAAATTTGCTCAAATGCACAAGCTGTAAAAGGCCATTTCCAACACAAAAAATAACTTAAGTATGGTTGTAATATCATACTTCAAACATACTTCCCTTTCCCATAAACCTTCATGGAATGTATTAAGTAGAAAGGGTAGATGCAAGCAATTTTCAAAGAATTGAACACCAACATCTCACTATATGAATTATAGAACAAATATAAGATTGAAATTTGGATCCTCAACACATTCACATAGAAACCTACTCACATTGTATAATATGTGTAAACCCCAAGCAAGGCTACCACAACACTTCCACCATATTTATTACAAGCAAACATCTACAAGAAAGAGAAAATCATAAATTTAGATATCACATTGTCATTAGATAAATTTCAAACCTTTCATGGCCTACACTTCAAACCTTAAGAGGCAAAGTCTTCCATGATTTTAAAATTGCAGTCAACTACACTATGCCTAACAATAGTTGAGTAAAACCTTATTAGCAATGCTACCTAAAATATTGTCAAACTAAGGTCGGAAATGCTGCCAACAAGATCCATATGAGGTGTAGGTCATTTTAACCAATGAGGGGTTGAAATGTAGGATTTGGGTTGTTCCTATTACCATAAAATACAAACTATATAAATTGACCATTGTATTACTCTGAATAATTAGCAATAAGACAAATTTCAATGCTGGCCATGGTCATTCTTTGTCAAATAAACATTGTACTAAGAAAAATTGGAAGCAAACTCTCATGCAAAAGGAAATATGAACTAGGTTATGATGATTGGAGAAACTTAGCAAGGTTTTAAATTGTACTTGTGAAATCCCAAACCATCCATTATTCGATCAAGACACATAGAAATGAAGACAAAATTAAGATTTTTTCTTGGATTTGAGAATTACCTCCTTCCTATTACTCTTCGAAGTGGATGGTTGAGCTTTTTCCTTGGAATCCTCTACTTTCAATACTTCACCCTTTCAGCCACTAATTGCTCCCAAAAAATCATGCCTTCTCACACAACAACCACTGAATGCAAACTCAAATTAAGTGTTGAAACTTGGATCCCTTTTAGATTTGAAATCTATAGAGCTAGGATTGAGAATATAAATTTAACCCTGCATTCCCTCTTCAATAACCTCTTCAAAGATCAAAACTTTTAGGAACAAACCCATACTCTTTGGAACACTACCTAACTGTATTTTGCTGCCAATTTGAAACTGAACTGTGCAGAGACAGATTTCCTCAAAGTGGAGTCCATTTAGGAGGTGATTCCATCCAATGTTATGCAAATTGTCATAGATGTAGCCCATGTTTGTAAAGTTGTAGGCTTGGCAGTACAAAAATGATATAGGCATATTTTTTGGATGTTATGTCTTCGGTATTCATTGAATAATGCACTAAATGAATTGGTCAAATGAATTAGCCAAGCTAATTGAAGATCAACGAAAAGTTCATGTGTTTATATGTAGCCATCATCAATCATAGGCTATTTACCAAACATTTTCCAAGGTATGTTGCTTGAAATGATTGAGACTAGATTCACTACATACTCCATTCTTCTTTAGCAACCATGGCAGGTGGAAGTAGCTTTATGTTCCATTATTGATAGCAACATTTGGGCATTATGGAATCAATCCTCATCAGAGGCAGTCATTGAGATATAGTATCAAATTCCGGGTGATCAATTGGGTTGATGTTGAATTTCTTGTTTATTGTGTTGAACTAATATGTGCTATGATATGTTATGCGGATAATTAGAGACCACATTTAACCGATACATATGAAAACATCAACTCTGTGTGAGAGGATTGAAACCATAAAAAATGAGGATATATCAAATTATAGACAGAAGTAGAAAACTTATACATATGTGGTGGAACAAATTAAACACACATGTTCATATGGAATCTTATCCCATGAATGGATTCATGATTACAACAACAACAAAAAATTTGGTTTAAAAGGGAAAGAAACCCTAATATGACTCAATTTGCCCATTTTTCACATGGGTGAGGCAGGCTTTCCTCAGTCGATGCTTTGTTTGTTAAGTGTCTTAACAAGGATTTGATAGACTAGCGATTACTTCATAGTGCACACATTGAAAAGTTAGAGAGATTTTATATATGCTTTCATTCAAAAGTAGCTAGTACCCCATCCTATGAGAGGAACTGAAACACACAGTCTTTTATTCATGTAATGAAGAGAAACTAATCAAAATCTAAGAACCTAGAGAACTTGACCTACATTCATAGAATACTTCCTTGCTAAAAAAGAGTAAGGGTACAAGGAGGGACCCTTCAAAAAGATGGAGACAATACACAAATGATATTGCTCAAGAAGACTAAGAGTAGAAGGAGGATTTGTTCCAAGAGATGGAACCAATACACAAATGACACTATATGTGATGATAAGGAGATGGAACCAAATGGTCTTATTGAGTTTCTTGGAGTTACATGGCATCTAAACAATATGGCTAAACTACTTTTGACCATCAACCTTGCATATTTGCAAACAGGTGTTGCATATGTGATGATTTGCACATTGGATTGCTCACCCACCTCCTCAATGACCTCATATAAATGGTCCTTCAAGAAGATTGTGTGCTTCTAATGATCTAAGCAATCAATTTCCCTTAAAAAATAGGGACCGGAGCAAGAAGACTCAAAATGTTAAAAAGTGGACACATTTCAAGCATCTATCCTACCATCCATCACTATAGAACCTTGTGTTACCCCCATATTTGTGTGGGTGTGCCCTATTTGTTGTTGGTGGGGAAATTCTAGGGATTTCTATGCATGATCATCCCCATGAAAGTAATGTCTCAGCTCCCATAAGAAATTCTAGGCATATTGCAGTCCTAAGAAGATAATGAACATAAGAAAATGACCTTACTTTTGAATATGGCAAAGTAAAATCCCCTGTACTTTGAGTTTGGGCAGTTTTGGGTCATATTTCAGACCTAAAAATCAGTGCTAAGTAGATGTATGAGAAAGCATCAGAACGCTATGACCATAGATGGAAGCCTCTCTTCTGGAATGCCATCTATAGGGAGTTGGAAAGAAAAATGCATCTTCATAGCAAAGTTATTCAATTTATATAATGAAACATCAATAGCACATAAACAATTTTAATATACCTTATCACCTATATTGAGGGATACAACGTCACCAACAACGAGATCAAATATATAAACTTTAATTCTTCTTCCACCTCTGATAACCTAAAATTGTAATACAAAAAATTGCCTGATCATAACTCTAAAAGTTGAACCTCAAGCATTTGACATAAGCATATAGACATGTCTATACAAGAAATTTCAAAGACAGAGGAAGTTGGTGACAACAGATGCACCTGAAGTTGAATGTTTCTCTTCTCCTCATTCATATTTTGGAACTAAAGTGATTGACTATAATCACTTATTGCTGCAAATAAAGAGGCATAATCATCGACATGAGCATAAATATAGTATAAAAAGAACAAACAGAATGAATTTTATTGATTTTAGGCATGGTGGTGCAAACAACTAAAAACCTGAAATAGTGAGGGACTCTACTGGTAAATCACCGGAGGTTGAGACTGAAGATGATCCAGCAAATTCCCCTAAAATGAATTTTATTCTAATTAATAGCTGTAAAAATAGAGAATGTATACACTGTGCATTCAATATTCTGTGAAGTAATAACGTTGCTAGACGAGAGCATTGCAGAAACTAAACTGGGATACAAGATAACTTGATATTGTATGTTGAGAACCAGATTTGGATTCTTCAGCTGGTACACTTTGAGAAGGGAAATGACCTAATGGGTAGAGAGATGCATATCTTTAAGACGCGGAGTTCATGCTTATCGTACAAACACATTGACGTCTCCATATTCAAATAGTGCATTTGGACTCCCTGGCAAACAAAATTTGAAATTTACATGAATCATTAAGTAGGGAAATATGTTAGAAGAATTTTTTCATTCCACTTTAGGCTTAAAGAGACTTGTCGAGGCCTTATATCTCAATGCACTTGACAATTCATTCGATTAATCAAGACAGGAAATTTATTAATAAAGTCAAAGTCAAGAGTTGGAAGGATCATGGAATGCCATGAGCCTCCAAGGTGAACAGTCCAATGCTAAAGAGAAACCACGTGGAATATCTCTTAACACACACAATTTCCCATACATCGAAACAATCCAATGCCAAAGAAAAACCACATGGAATATCTCTTAACGCACACAATTTCCCATACACCAGTTAGCCTTGTGGACAATTTAATCAAATTCAATTGAATTCTTTCTCAAATGCAAGATTGCATCTTACATTAGCCAACATACAATCTATTCACAAAAGATTGCATCTTCCCTTAATTCAAATTGTTAAGCTTCAGATAATCCCGACAATAATTTACATCCTTTTAAAGTACTGCAACAATTACGACATATCTGATTTGTGAATTTCTTTCAATGCAAAATACCCTTATCTTGTAAACGCTCGACAGTGTCAAAAAGTGTCTGTTCCAACTGCATGTACTCCAAACCCAGTTCTCGCAGTTTATTACCTAACAGTTCAACACCCGATGCATCCCACCTATACATCAACATAACTGCCAGGTCCAAATTGTTTAGCTTACAAATCCAGAATAATTCATGAAGAATCCTCAAATCAGGCATATGGTTAAAAGTCACTCACTCTTTGGGATAAGTATGCTGTGGATAAAGCCTTTTAAGAATGTCAACCAGTTCCTTGTTTTTTATTGAATGAGCTGTACATTGATATCTTCCAGTTGTAGAAGGGATTTCATAAGCAAGTATGTATGCCTTTGCAACATCTTTGACATCCACAACGTTGTGTGCTTTGTTTTCACATCTCTCGGGATCACCTGTTTAGAAAATGAATCTAACTCTTCTCAGTATCCACAATATCTAGCTATAAATATATCAATTTGTTCACAATTATCACATACTCTACATCTATGTTTATGTATTAAGCTTGTTTGAAAAGCATAAAAACAAGTTATAAACAGTCATAATTGGGATTTTTCTCAATGCCGTTCATTCATAGGGTTCGAAAGTTCATAATTTAATTTCTTCACTCTTGGTTGAGCAAGCTTGACAAAACAACCTTCACCTGGTCCCTGAGCTTTAATGAAAAGATGATCATCTCTAGCAAAAGTTTGAAACTAGAAAATAAAGGGAACATGCAAATGGCCCATGGGGAACAAAGAGTAAGTGTTGATTGTAGATATAAAATAAGAATGTTCGAAAAAAAAGACAATTAATTCAAATTAAAATCTTACAGGAAATATTTGTTATGTATATTTTGAATTAACAGTAGCAAAAGTTTGAAATTAGAAATAAAGTAACATGCAAATGGGAATGAGGAACAAAGAATAACTGCTAATTGTAGATATTAATATAAAATAGGATTGTTTGGAACATGTTCTCCTTTTAATAGGTATGACACATGGCAGCTCTATAGCTTGGCAAAGCAGCTCATTTCCTCGAACCTGTGCACAACATTCATCACAAAGTGACAGCACAACACTAGTTGCTTAGGGATCCCTATAGTTATGTAGGAGAAATTGAGGCTGCTTGCATGCACCCGACTTAATTGTTTTCTAGTTTCTGCTGCTGTTATAATGTTAGAATAGTATGAATTTTCCTATTTTTAGATTAGGCTCTAATTTTGTCATTAGTGAACTACTGTACCAGATTTAAACTAGGCACAATGCTTAGGAGAGAACCCAGAAATAGGACAAGCCGCTGATCCCTAAACTATGTGGGCACTATATCCTAAGAGGTTATCTCATGATCCTGGGCACTGATCCCTAGAAAAATTTAGATTAGCATTTGCTTTCCTAATCTGGGCACCCACAGGGATGGGTTGTTTTTGTATTTTTCCTACCCTTTATCTATAAAAGAAAGGCAGGGTTGAGGTGTTTATATATTCAGTATGTGAGTGTATTTAGGATTTGAGTTGTTGCATTATAGTTCCTGTTTTCAGTTAATAAAACAATGATATGATTGAGAGTTCAGATCAGTACTTGTTGTCCATATTATTAGAGTGTTGCGTATGCAGAGTTAGTGTTCAAAGCTTACTGTTTTGAGAGTAGGTTCAAATGCAATTCCTAGTAGATTAGAGTTTCAGTTTTGAGTGCCAATCTGTTTAGAATGATTTGAAAATTTAACACAATGGAACCCTTGTAGTAAACTAGACCAAAGAGATCAACCATATTATCCACTTGAAGCTCTAGAAAACAGGGAAAGCTGTTGCCCATTGTTGTTCCATGGTTTTGTCTACAGAACCTCCTTATAAGGAGCAACTTTGCAAGCCTGATGATGAAAGTTACTTTATTCTTAAAAAAATGTTCTTTGATGAAATGTTGGAGAGCCTAAAGACCTACCTCTATAAGGATCCTTAGGTTAAAGATCTCAACATCAAGGATTATAAGATAATTTCTTGGGAAAACTATTTACCAATGAATGAGATCTTTGTTCAGAGTAAATAAGCTCAAAAAAAGTTTTGATCTTAAGGAGACTGGTCATCTTTGACCAAGTCTTCTAGGGTTACAAATACAAAATACAAAATACAAAGTTAGATGAATGATTATTTTTAACCAAGTCAACTTTGATTCCACTGAGACAGGTAAGGTGGATCCTATAGCCCAGTATTGGAGAGATGAGATTGTAACATAATACACATTCAAAAATATGTGTGTTTGTGTGTGTATTAACATTAGAAAAATAAATCATATCAACATTGAGCCAGAAACTGGCCTTAACATTGGTGTTTTATTAGTAAAATTTCAGGAAATGTCTTGATAGATTTCAAAACTAGAACAGGCTTGGAAAATGTTTGTCTATTTCCATTTGGAAATGTTTCCCACCATGAAACAGTAGGGGTAAGTAACAACATGAAACTTGCCTAGTAGGCAAATTCTCTAGTTGTTTGCATTGCATACTACAATGAATAGGTGATGTGATTGCCTATATCATCATTGAATAATTTATCACACCACAAGAAGTTCCACAATTATATATCTTTGAAAAAGGTGGGACTCTTCAATCTTAATTTTCCAACACATTGGCAGATTCAACATATGTTATTGTATACCATTTAAAATCAATGTCATCATAACAGGCCAGTTTTGAGCATTTTTGGCAAAATATGGCCCAGAGTGGTGGGATGAACTGGTCCAGAACCTGAACCAGGAACCAGTTGGCTCACACAAAAAACAGAAAATAACAAGCAAAAGAAGCCTTTGTTGTCCAGCCGTCCAAGAAGCCTAAACCCCTTCATCGTCCAGTCAACCACCTTCTACCTAGTCAGGTTAGCTTGTCAACAACCATTTTGGTATTATATTTAACTTCTAATTTTAATTCTTAAGTTATGTTTACCTTGTAAATATTAAAAATTTACAAATACAAAAAAGAATTAGAGTCAGTGAAAGCTCTTTCCCTACAGCAAAGAGTATGATCCATATCCATATCCATTTCAGATGTCAGTGTTGATCTGAGTGATCCAATGTATTTTTTTTAACATGTTAATTATCTTGGAGGATTTTTCCTTACCATGTTGTAGTAGATTATGAAGTTGATGAGGATGATAGAATATTGGACTCTGATACAATAGGTCAGTTATTGTCACGTTCTCAAGTCTGGGATCAGAAATTAGTCTCCAAAATTGGTGAATTTACTGGATCTTTTGAGAAGCAAATTCACATTTTCAATGCTCTCACAAAAAGTAGAGCACAAGGAGGTCTGATATTGGAGGAAAGATTAATGATAGAACAAAGCATCCTACAGGATGAGAGGCAAAAGCTGTTTGATACCCAGGGAGAAATTGAAGCTAGAGAGAAAGCAGGAAGGGAGGCAGCAGAAACTAAAATGAGGTTAGCTATAGCTCAAGCTGAACAGGCACGGGCAGAAGCCAAAGAATGAATGGGTCAAAAATATTTTCAACTGGGATATATACTCCAATCCCATGGCTGTAGAATATAACATGGTTTACACTCTCTCAAAAAAACAAGAACATGGAAAGCAGCGGAGAGAATATAGGGAGAAGAATAATAAATGGATTTCTTTTTATTTATGGTTCAAACAAAATGATACTATAGAAGTCCAAATGCAATCATTCTCTTCTTCCTCTGTATCAAACGTTGGCCATCGGTGGAAAAGTGCATAAGGAAATGAAATAAAAAACACAGTATCCCTTTCCTCCTTTTAATCCTTTGAAATTAGAGGAAGGTGACTAGAAGTCCTTAGCCATTCCTATAGTCATTCCAGGTGAAGGAACATATACTGTAATAAAAAAGGTCTTGGAGCAACAAAACTAAAGCAATCTTGCTCTTAAAGGTCTAGTTCAATTCACTATTTCATCAAACCAATTTGAAAAGTAAGAACATATAGAATCCCTGCAAGGCACCACAAATGAATCGGTAGAAGCTGTGGACTATTTGAAAGAAACAATTGATCAAAAGCTAGAGAAAATCCAGACGGTCATTGAACATACAACAGAAAATCAAATAGCATAATCAAGAATTCTGTTAGGACATATTGCAGAATAGAATCAATAACTCAAAAAATAGAGAAAATGACTAAGAAGCTTAAAGAAACTAAAAAATGTAAATGTCTAAGCTTCCCCTAGTTCATTAGTTTCCCGGTCAATTTCCAAAAGAAATAAAGGAAATTGAGAAAAAACTAGAGATCGACAAAGCTGAGTTTGAAAAAGAAATCACCATCATTGATGGTGGATGGAAGTTTTCCATGATGGAAGAAGTATAGGATCAAGAACATACCTATATTTCCTATTAAATATTGCCTACACACTAGTCCAAACCTTATGCCCCTGACTTGATTAACAAAGGTAGGACTGAATACAGAAGAGAATTCCATAAAGACATTATTTATGAATGGAATTTATATGGTATATCAGAATATCAGGTAATTAATATGATTCACCATATGTATATATGTTATATAAAACATACGTCACACTGGGAAAACAAAACCTAGTTGATGTAGTGCATGAAATAATAACAATCCTGCTCAAAATTCTGAAATTTTTTGTAAACGACAAATAGGTGATAGTAGTGGGGCTTCAGTAAGTAAGAAGGAAGCAATTTAATGTGGTAATTTGGAAATGGCTAGGGTTTCCTCATGAACCCTTGGTGGAGTTATGAAGTCTAGAGGAGACAATCTTTATTTGGATTTTTCTCTAGTGACTAGGGTTTGCTCTTATGGAGGATACGTTGGTGATGATCACTTTTCTTTCTCTCTCTTGGCTATTCACTTTACTTGATCTGTGTCTCTCTTGGAGTTGCTAGGGTTTCTAGGTATTCTTTGAATTTCATGCATAGTTATCTGCAATATAGTGAAATTAAGAGTCAGGCCACCATCCACACCATTTAGTTATATATCACAGAATAATGAAATGATCCCCATAGTTTATGCTGAGCATGCTAGATTGCTTCCATACTGGTAATACAAATCAACAGTGCTACACTACTAACCACAATTTATCCCTAACATCCTTTCACTCTTCCCTCGAATAGAAGGACCATCAAGGACTCAACTTAGTATTATTTGGGAAGGTATTCAACAAGAAAATGTGTGAGCTGTATCTTTTCCAGAGTCTCTATCAATGGAATCAACTAATAAAATGAGTTCTACCATATCAAATTGTTTTGATTTAATTAATGTTTACAATGCACCTAAAGAATTAGTTTTTGGATCATATGGTCCTTCAACATTATTGCTGCTAGGAGGACTTGACAGTATAAGAAGGTGGAATGATCCTCTTTATAGTTCATGGGTATCATCAGACATTTACCAAAGAAGTCCACATCAAATAAGTGACAACTCGGAATCAGGGTCTGACCAATCACCATCAATTTCACAAGGAGATGGCCAGGTACACATCATACAAATTTAGAACTCCACTTTTGTTTTGTATCCATGTGCACCGGTATTCAATCTCCCTTTTTGATGAATGAATATTTATGCATTTTTAATGTTATGAAGTTCTATTTAGTGCATGTTTCTTTTAGTGTTCTTTTTATGCTGTATGAATGTCTCATCATTTGTTTTTAAACATTTAAGCATTTGGCTTATATTCCTTCCAAAAAATACCACATAATTTAATTAATTGAGGGAAACCTCCTTAATGGAGATCTATGTGGCTCAATACATAGATAGCTATAAAATATTCCATTGTAAAATTCAACTCTCCAAGAATAAATTTATAGTATAAATGTACAAAGGGGGAACCAACATCTCTTTCAAGACATGAAATTCAACCATATTGCAAAAATATCTCGATATCAACCTTATAGCGTAGTTTAATATGGTAGTTTTATAGTGACAACCTTTTAAATTAAGAACAAATCATGCTATGGAGTCTTCAACTCATCAGACATAGTGTGTGAAATGCTCATGACTTACGTAGTTAAAAATGGAAATTTTCCTCTCCATAATTCAAAAGGATGCTAAATATAAGACAATTCAATGATTCTTCAACTTGGAGCACACAACATATAAGCTCTGCTTTAGTTGAGGTTGATCTTCATATAAAGTTTACAATTTCCAAGACTACTCCACAATCAACTTATATGTAGAAGGAAAATACCATGGAACAAATGCAAACTCATCCCCATCTTCTTCCATCTCCTCTACTACAAACTGCCAAACCAGAGCTCTAGCTCCAGCCCTGCCTTTCCTAGTTGACTGGTCTATTTTTCCATACATAGTTTTCAACATCTGATCTCGATGGATTTGTGCAAAACCTTTATGACATGAATAAATTCCAAAAAATATTAAAATCACAGGTTTCTTCATGATTTGCTCTCCATCATCAATATGATAGGTCATCCATTTAGATAAATACTTGAGGTGTTCCTCTAACTCCACATTAGGAATCCAACTATCAAGATATTCATGGACAGAGGAAAATTTAATCTCTTCAACTTTTGTATTCGAAATGAAATCTAAACCAAGTGAGGCAGCCCAATATCCATGATTCACTTCAAATTTATTAGGTGTTGTCTTCCCATAGAAGCCTTCAAGCCCAACAGTGAGAATATGCCTACTATCCAACCATTTTATAAGCTTTTCCATTTCATTTATCTAGGTTTAAAGTGTATGACTAGATGCATCTGACATACCATGAGGCTCATTCACAATATCCCATGCAAATATGGCTAGGTCATTGCGGTGATAAACTCCACCAACACTGTATTTCCTCATTAAAATAGACTCAACATATTCCTTGTAGTATCCTCTAATGGTGGGATTAGATAAAAAGGAATCATTTGAAGACCCCACAATCATTCCAGCTACATGTGCCCATTCTACATATTGAACCTTTCCACCATACACATTGATATTATTAACAAGGCCAAAAATCAACCTAATCCCATTCCATCTGGCTTCCACAATAAAAAAATCTAATGCCCTAAAAACACTTCGATAAAAGATTCCAGGATACAGTTGAAGAGCATTGTATCCTCCATCATTGAAGGCCCATGTTTGAAACAAGATGAGACACATTTATGCACCCTTCCTAAGCATTGTCTTCACTCTATGCTGGTGGAATCCTCCATGCTTTGGTCCATTAACCAATATGAATTCCACCCATTAACATACAATTCCTTTCCATCCACCAGAAAGTGAGATCCATTCCATTCCAAAAAGCTCATTCTTGGCTATGAAAATGGAAGAATCTGAACATCCCAAAAATTTGAGTATAGAAATACAATGTAGGAAACCACTCCCAGTATAGTATAGACTCTAGAGTCTTGTCCCTTCCTCCATTCCTCCCTTTTACTTGTCTAGAGATCTGATCAGTGTGAGGGATGAAGCATTTGGTCAATTTGAATTATTGGCCATATGCACACCCATTTGCAACCTTCATTCCATATGAGAGGATTTCCATCAATTCATTTTAGGCCAATAATTCCCAGAAAAAGCTAGAATTAAAGACTCCACAATCATCCTAGGATTGAATGTCTCATCATTTATGAGACGTTAAGTATCATTTTTTCTCTTACTGCTGCTGACTTGATATCGTGCCTCTTTTTTCTTGTCAAGTCTCTCTCCCACTTGTGTATTCTTTTATTATATTCCATCCATTTTGATATGTAGCACTTTCATCTTTAGTCTCATGGTGGGGTTGAGCATTGTTTTATTTTTGTTAAAAAATTTACTTAATATTTGCATCAAGTAGTTTAACAGCCTTGAGTTGAAAACCCTAGATTTTTTTGGATTCTTGAGTTGAACACCCTAAATCTTGTGATGACAATTGAAGGGCATCTAATGTAGAGAGGTTTCTTGAGGAATGTAGGGATTTTTCCATGGATGGCGACTTAGGGGGTTGTTTAGTCCCAAGGTTTTGAAAGATGAGGCCTTCTCTTGGCCTTCTTTAGTTTTGAGTATGTGTTTTTGTCAATGATTTCCTTAACTAAATATTGTTCACAATCATACTCATGAATGTTTCCAATAGGGACTTCAATTAAGGAGCTTTGCGATAAAAAATAGGCTCTCCAACCTGTTTGATACACTCATATAAAAATTATAATCAGAATTTGTATGCTAGAATTCAGATTCAGAAGTATATCTTCTAATTGCTAAACTGTCCAAAAATGTCAATCTAAGATCGAGGGTATCCACATCTGTTCCAAAATAATTTCCAAATACAACTTAGAATTATGGTTTGATTATACTTCTGATGATTGAAAATAGCTCTGAGTAAAGTATGTCTTTTTCTATTAATAAGTAGATAAAGAAGCAAAACCTTCCATATTGGTTACATGTATCATTATGTTCCATTATATTTTTCTATGTTCATCTTCGGTGAAATAAGTTAGTATAAATTTAGGACTACAATCATCTAAGAAATGTTTACTTCTTGTGAAGTTGAATACTGGAGTCGTTTGGCCTCACTGCTTTGTTGATTTTGGGTATAGTTAAATTTGAGCGTCTAATATAGAATGAGCATGACTCACATTTTTCTACAGTTGCACTAAAATGATCTAGAGCATTTTAACAATCTCTATTGGTAGGTTAGCTCAAATTTGAGCCTAAAAAACAAGCACAATAATTGAACCATTACAGATTGAGAGAGTTCAACTCTCATACTTCCCAGGATAATGCACTACATTATCGCATTTACTTATGGAAGTAGGGTTTTGTGAATCCTGACTTTTCCATGAAAGGATTTTATCATGCCTTGGAAAAAGGCATGGGAGGCACTTCTGTACGGAAGCACAATTACCTAGTATGCTGTATTTTTTAGAAGACGCATGTGTATATATCCATATCACAGACCTTGCCATGTACATGAAATTTCACATATATGTTAGCAAAATGGTTGACAAGCATGTCAAAAAAGATATTGGAGTATGTCATCAAACTTACTTAAATGAAAATGTAGTGTTCTCACTGGAAACAAAGGCATATGCACATAATATGGCTAAAGAAACAGAGGACTATATGTCCAGAACTACAGTAAATAACCTTATACAAACACAAAGTGATAGAGACTAAAACCACTATTGGGATATATGTGCTATGGAAACTAACCTCTATAAAGGCTACAGAACCCAATGAACCTTGAACTGGAACAAATGCAGATATTCCCACTCAGCAACTGTAGATCTACTTTCCACTCCACTATCAAACTGCTTTCCACTCAGCAAATCAAGCTTCATGCAAAACCCCCTAATTTCTCATTTACCACGAAATGGGGAGGTCATAAACACCATCGAAACTTCCATTAGTGAAATTCCACGGATGATTTGGCCCAGGAAAGTATAAATGTGAATTTTTTGGGGACGAATAATCGAATTCAATCCATAAAAGCCACAACCTTGAATCCAGGGCTAACTAACCACTCGTTTCTCTATGGTGGTCAAAAAACCATCAATGCCAAACCTCCATTACTAAAATTCCAGTTCCATGGACGATTTGGCCCAGGAAAGTAATAAATTTGAATTTTTTCGGGTGAATTCAACCCACAAGGGCCACAATCTCGAGTCCAGGGATAACTAACCGTTTGTTGACCACTATGTTCCATAAATCAGGGCAAACAAACAGGTAATCGCCTTCATGAATGGAAAACAAGGGCGAATGAAACTGCTAACGCCCCCATGAATGAAAAACTAGGGCGAACCAACTACCCTTGGCCTCCATTATGGGAATTACGGGGGCGAACTCACAATTTCAGCCATCTTTCACTGGGCTAAAATATATTTTTCCCTCTCCGACCTCTCGCATGGGGCTATTTGATTTTTATTCATTGTGGTAAAAATAAATGGTGGGCTAATTTCTATAATTTCAAAAAACGTTTTTAATATTAAAAATTCGCCCAAGGGTTTTTTAATACCCCTCTAAATTCACCCCAAAAATCATCCATGGTCTATACTGATTATGTTACAAAGTGGGTAGAGGAAAAATCATTATTTAAAGCCACTGAAAAATATGTTGTTGATTTCCTTTTTGAATATATATTTACCCTCTTTGGTATACCAAAGGATATTGTGGTTGATTAGGGGGTGCAGTTTACCTCTAAACTCATGAAATCCATCATAGAGCAATATCAGATTAAGCACTGCAAGTCTTCTCCCAACCATCCATAGGCCAATGGATAGGTAGAATAAAAAAACAAGGTGTTGGAAGTCATTCTCACCAAAACCATTCAGCTACATCATAAGGATTGGAAAGACAAGATTTCAAAAGAACTTTGGACCTACAGAATTACATGGAGAAACACTACAAGGCATACTCCCTAGGAACTTGTGTATGTCAAGCATGTTTTACTTCCTATCAAGTTTCAAGTAAATTTTTTTTTAATGGCTATGAAATTATGTTTAGATCTGACTGAAGCACAAAAACAGAGGGTAATGCAGTTAAATGAGTTGGATGAAATCCGCCAGGATTCCATCCAAAGTACCATGTTAATCCAAGATCAAAGAGCTAGGTAGCACAATAGTTTACTAAAGTGAAAGCATTTTCAGCTTGGTGACTAGGATTTAATTTTTGAATCTAGATTTAAAAACTTTAAAGGTAAGCTCACCACTAGGTGGTTAGGTTCTTACGAGGTTGAAACTATGTTTGATAATAGTTCGGTTAAAATTAAGACTATTGATGACAATACCATTTCTTTTGTGGTATATGGGAATAGATTAAAATTTTATTGTAAGCCTATCTCTAAGGAAGATTTTGTTTATAATCTTACAAGATAGTTAGATTTGGAGTTAGTGGGTGGGGAAGATTCCTCCCCTACTTCTACTTCTTGAAAATTTTCCACCATGCGTTTTTGTGTATATTTACATGAGTTAGGATGTAATAAAAAAAATGAAATGATATTTGGAATGTGCAGGTCCTTGTTAGAAAAAAGTCAAGTATCTAAACAAGTAGAAGACATGATAGGGAAGTCTCTAATCCTTAGCAATTTTATTCCTTCTCTAAAATGGTTTATTATTACTACTATGTTGGTTTACCTTTTTTGTTTTTAAATTTTTATGAAAAAGGACCCAAACAAATTTTAGATATTTGTCTCGCTCTAGATTTGTGTTTTCTTTTGGATTCTTCTTTTTCTTATGTATACAAGGTTTTGATTATTAGAAAATAGATGCTTATAAAGTCTATATCATTAAGGGATTAATTATTGAAATAATGAAGGATTTGTATATTGATACTTATAGGAGATCAATGCATCTTAATCTATGAACTTTGGGCTTGTCATCTAAGCATCTTTATCAGGACTAACAACATGCTAACACGTTTTTGTACATGGAGGAACACTACTTTTATTCTATAAAGTTGTGATGCAAGACTTTAGGTCCTTTTTCAGTTATTCTTTAGATTGCGCCATTCACTTCACATAAATTAATCCATTCACATGCTAGAATTTGATTGGGTAGTTCATGAGCATCTTTATGCGAAGACTTTATGTGTTTTTTTTAAAGGTATTGTATTATGTCTCTTCCTAGAGCTGCTGCTCCCTCTCCCATTCTTTATCTTTATTATAACTCTTTAAGGAAAGGGTAATAGGGACAAGAGCCTTTGGTATGACAAAAAGCATATTGCCTAGAATCTTAAAATCATTTTGTATGTGTCATCCCATCATTCCTAAGATTGCTCTCCCACTTCTAGACTATATCTTTATCACAAATATGAAATTAGGAAGTTTGTGGGTTGAAGACTTTTAAGGAAGGTGAGGGAGTAACAGGTTACCCCGTAGGGGCTACAAGAATGTTGTTTAGCAGTGGGTTATGACATTTGATGCTAAAAGGTGATTAAACCTAAAAAAACTGTCTTTGATATCTTTATTAGTCATAGTGTTATACTGAAAGGAGGACACATGTGGATGAATCTAAAGGGATAAATGAACCCCATTATTTCATAGTTGGAGAATGGCCTTAAATCAACCTTCAGATATTTTCTTATCCTTTTAATATATCTAAGATCTAAGGGTCTTAGAAGTGGGACCCATGTTTCAGGAATTTTGTGAACTTGACTAAGAAGCCTATTTTTATTACTTGGATGACTATTAGACTCAAAGGGAATGGATAAGGATGACTGGTCTTCTATCAGATATCATAAACAAAGAACACTTCTAATTTCATAAGATAAAATTCCTTAATTCTGACTTAAAAATACTTGTGAAGCATAAGACTATTTATGCTTCAATAAACCTTGTATACCTAAGAAAAAGCTAGATTTTTGCTATAGTAGAAATTATAATTAAAATATTTATCTTGAGATTTATTTATTTTTGGTGGTTACATGCAAGAAAGACTGCTTTCAAAGGAATATATAAATCCTCCTATCCTCAATAATGCATTATTTAAACTTTGGGGCTTTGTTTGTTGGGCGCAGCCCAAGTAAAAGAAGTTATTAAGGCAAAGCACAGTTAGGCAAGGCCTGACATTGACCAGTTTTGGAAACAAGCAACTCCATAAATACCAGGAAGAGGGTATGGAGCGAAGCGTGGTGGACATGAAAGGACCTGTTCCCTTAGTAAAGACGAAGTACTAAGGAGAGACAGAGGTAGTTGAAGCAATTAAGGATCAAGCGACGACCTGACAGATACATGACAGAAAGTTAAATCGAAGTGTGGTCAATAGGAGAACCACGGGGTTTTTGGTTTAAGGGTACTATGGGGATTGGCCCATAGTTATTGTAATATGTGACCTTCAGGCACATCTATATATAAGGGTAATTTTGTATAAGGAAGAGTTGGTTGTTAGATGTTAGAGAGTTAGGTGTTAGAAGTTTGGTTGGGATTTTGAGGGTTAGATAGACCTCATAAGAGATCTAGACTGAGAGAGAAAAGACTCTACAGCTGAGTGCATAGAGATCTAATTGTAGAGAAAAGTCTGCAACTGAGTGCGCTGACTGGAATTGTTACCCTTCCAAGTAATATAAGAACAGTTCCTGTGGACGTAGCTCCCACCTGGGGGGTGAACCACGTAAATCTATGTGTTATGTATGAGTCTATGGCATGTTTTGATTTCATGTTGTTATATGTTTATATATTTTATTTCATGTGTATGTGAATGGAAATCATATGTTAAGTAAATGGAACACATGTGTATGAATTTTGTGAAGTAACACTTAGTACGATGAATGTGTAGTTATAGAGTAAAGACATTAGCAATTCAGTGTAGTATGTAGGTTGTTGGTAACTACGAAGTGCGAAGTCATAAGTTGATATTGTAATGTTAAGTATATGTTAAGTAAGAGATGCATTGCGAGGTCGTTTACCACATTTGCGCATCGCTATGGTTACACAAACCTAGTTCTGTAACCCCCCGTCTTCGCTTTGGGTGAAACTTTAGCTTGTTCGCAGGTTGATGCCGAAAGGGCCAGTGAAAGGGGTTTTGTTGGGTCTATAAGAAACTTCGCCGAAACCAAGTCAACCCACTTAACTCCCCAACACTGTTCTTCAAAACTAATCATCTTCTTGTATATAATCTCATTTTTAATCACTGCTCAAAATTTTCAAAATTAGCTATTTTTTTTCCAATAAGATAATAAAAAGGAGAAGGGAATAAGATAGCCAGTGATTTTTTGTTTAAAAAAGAAATGAGTTGGTGTACCTCAAGAACCTTTATTGCTTAGTTGTAGCACTCCTTTCGATACAGAGCTTGGAATATCACTCAATGGATCTTCAAAATCTTGTTGATTGACTCCGCTACGTTATTTACAACCTGCACCAAAATATTTGGTTACTTTTGGCACCAGTGACCGGTAGACATGTTTTCCTAGGAAGTGTTAAAGTTTTCCTTTGTAAATATTTTAGTGTATATATTATTTTTAAGATTTATTAGCATTTACTTAGAGCTTCGTTTTCTGAGCATTTTGCTGACATCATACAATAATGTTTTGATGAACGCAGGCGCAGGATCCAGCACTAGAAAATTCATGACATTTTAGCTCCTCATTTTTGCACTTTTCTTTTATATGTTGACTAACAATTTTATAAGTTCCATATATTTAAATTATTATCGTTTACATACATGTGTGTTATTTTGAGCAAAATCGAGTGCCCAGATGGATTGGTAAGTTGTCATTTCAAAATTCAAAGGGTATAATATTTATTACATTTGTTTATTATGTGATGAATATTAAAACAACATTAAAAGTGGTGAATCAAAGAAATCCATTAATTTCCAATATTTCGCGTAAAGTGGTGAATGGTACTAAATCCATTCCCTCGAAGGGTTATGCGAAACATGGCTCAAATCCAAGCTTCTAGACCACCTAGAAATACAACAGTTCCCTCTTCACAACTCCCTAGGTGGTTCATGATCAGTTCCAATGAAGAAAGCGCAGATGGCGTATCTGTACCTATTAGTGAGAATGTTAATATAGGGATTTCCCCTGAGCATGTAAATGTATAACATTTTGCGAAGGATAATCCCGAAGAAAGCAATGGTAAAGCATTTCAATCTAAATTCCAAACAGATCTTGATTTTGATTTTATGGATACCATTAGTTATTTCAGTTCAAGAAATCGGGAATTAAGAGAACAAGTTCATGGGGATATTGTTCCAGACTGGTATGATAGGTTTGAATATATTCCTTCTACCCAAGTCAATATAGGCTCATCCATGAAGGATGAATATGAAGGGGGAAAACATAATGAGTTTCAATTAGAGTCTAAAATAGACCCCAAATATCAACATGAGTCGTCAAACATTCTTTGGCATATTGTTCCTATTTTTCAGAGACTTTGTTATCTCCTGGAGAAGTATAAATAGACACAAGTTTTTGGATAATATACTTGGAGATTATTGTTATTTCCTGATTTCGTAATATAACTGTTTATAATTCTATTCATGTATTCATGTCTATGATGTAAACATTGTAATTTCTGAGACGGGTTAATGAAGATCGTGATTTTGTTCTGTTAAACTTATTCCTGTGATATTGCATTTTTAATCGAACCACCAGGGTATAGGCCCAACCTCGTCTGGTTTCATTCTTTTTCCTCTTGTAATTATTTCATTAATGTTTATAATTTCTAGTATTGTTATGTTCAAGGCATTAGTTTAATCTTTTTACTGTGTGTTTGCATATCTGGGCCATATATAGTCTCTCGTTCATTTGTTATCTGTTTATACATCTGATCATCATAACTATTGTTTTTCATTTTGATTTGGTGCAATATTGCACAGTTAGGAAGCGTAAATATTAATCACATGATTTTCACTTTATAGTCTGAATAATAGATTGTTCCACCGTTTGCTAATAATATTATCATTGTATATCTTAACATTCGCATAGATTGTTGCTAATATTACTTTGTAATTTGAATTGGCGTGTTGACAATTGAAAAAGAATATTATTGGTATATCTTTCATTTCGCAGATTGAATAGTAGATCAATTTCATTAATTTGACCATTCTTGTATTTAAATCCATTAATACAGTTTGCCATAGTACCCTTTTGTGAATATCAATCCTACATTTAAATTCATTTTTTTTATTATCATATTCATACAATATATTCATAGACCCTGCACCGTAGATCACTCAACCGTTTGTCATTCTTTGTAGCATTTATATTCACCACTGTGCATTCTAGACTAGGTGCATCTCCATAATTTAATAAATTGCGCCGTTTGCATCCAATTGTGCATTGTAGGCTACTATGATATCAAATCTCCTTCTCACAATTATCATCACTGCAGATAGAGCCATCCCTTCATTTTGGCTGCATAATAAGCTTATGGAAGCATTAGCTCAATACGTAGAATAAGTGGAACTCTGTTTCAAAAGAATTGAGCATCTACACATTTGGTGTAGTCATTGATGGCCATAAGAAGGAAGATGAAGATGAGAAAATAAGAGCATGGCACCAGACATGATGTTAACACCCAAAAAATGCTCACTAGCTCATCTCCCTAGCCACATGACCTATTTGTCCAATTTTCCCACCATTTAGCCTACAAAACCTCAAAAAACCTTCAAATGGTCACCAAAGAGGCCAAAATCAATCTTTTTCTCCTCAAAATAATTAAATTTCTCCAAAAATACCAAAAACCCTCCAAAGGGGTCCAAAATTCCCAAAAAATCAAATAAAAGAGAATAAAATTCAAAAAAGGAAAAAAGAGGGAAAAACAAGGAAAGAAACCCTAAACCAATAACCTAAACCATGTGGTACCAAATACCATGGGTCAATACTCCACCTCTCAAAAAAACTTATAAAATGGCGATGGAGGCCCCCTTATTATTCATCCACAATCCAATCTCCCCTAATGCTGCCCAAATCACTCCCGAAACCCTAGCCATCCATTTGAGCTAGCTTTCACCACTTGAGTGCCTTTTTGGCTAACTATCTTAGCATTTGGAGAAGAGAAGTAGACCTTGGAGCACTGGAGCATCTCATCCCTATGGCTGCACAAGCTCCATCAACCTCACCATTGAGGTAAAATTTCATGTAAAACTCCATTTTCATCTAATGAAAAGATATAGCTCTCTTGTATATTTGTTTTGCATGAAAATCCTATGAATGTTTATTGTTTACTGTTTTTTACTGCAAACTTATTTGATGAATGCCCATGCACATGCTTAGATTTAATTTCTTATTTCTATCATTTACTTAGGTTTATTTTAGTATTTTTGAACTGCTACTAAGGAGTCCATTCTCCTTAGTAGGTGCTCATTTGCACAAGTTAGGGTGAAAACCCTAGCTACAGTTTTGGCGACTCCACTCAACCAACCTTTTAACCCCACTTGGGGAACACATAAGAATCTTTTAGTTAGGTAGGAAATGGGGGATAGGCATCCAAATAACACCCCTCGGTCATTCACACTTGAAACATAGAAGTTGTTCATTAGGATACCAAAATCCCCTATTACTTGTTGGTACGGTTATACACCAATTTGTCGAAAAATGCCTCTCCCTTAGGAGGGAAAGTTGTGAGACTGGTTCTGGAAGACTACGTGGAATGATGCACTCCACCTTGTTCCGAAGAACACCTACTCGTTGTCCTTGCCGCATTTCCATATTTGAGGTGTAGCGACCAAAGGACTGACACGACGAACGCTTTTTCTAGACGTGCCATGAACGGGGTAGCCTAGTTTCCATTCTCTAGGGATCTTTTACCCGGTATCCCTCTCGGTAGAGGGATATCCCCCACCTACTCGGTTCTCCATTTCGTATTGTCTAACTGTGGATTTAATCACCCTGTAGAGGATACGATTTGTGTGAGCTTCCAGATATTTTAGTTAGGTGTTTGCATGCTCTCTTACCTCCCCCTGGTTTAGTGAGTACACTATTTTTTATTTATTAGGAGTCGTTTGCTTGTTGGTATTCTGACCATTTTTTCTTGTCATTCTGCTTACTGTAGCACAGCTGTTACAGTGAGCGTTTTGAGCTTTTTGTTGGCCTAAGTGCCATATTTTTGTGCTCTCCTTCTGCACACTCAGCTGCATTAGGGTTTTTGAGCTTTTCACTCGCCACAACTCACTCATTTTACTATCCATCTATCACCATTGAGTCCCTGAGACATTCTCGGCGCTTCCGGGGAGAACCCCCGCAACACGGTTCACTTGACACCACTTGTTACCGACATAGAGCCCCGTCACCAGATACCGACGCTCCCTACTTCACATCTGATTCTAAATCAGAAACCCCCACATACACAGCTCCATCTAGCCCCATGGATAGTGTGATTTCCAACCCTTTCTTCGGCGGGATGATTGGTGGTGGATCTTCCACTAACCCAGCTTCCACATCAGCGTCTATACTCGTCATCCAATCCGTGGGACCTACACCTACTATTCCTGCTACCACGACTATCCCTATGGTTAGTGGATTGGTTACCACTACAGTTCCTAGCAACACACTTGGGGGTACAGGCCCTTCCTACACAATACCCCCACCTCTGACTGGAGTTCCCACGAACCCCATCATGACTTATACCACTTCTCCCCCCATTGGGGGCATTAGCCCCACCATAGGCGCTACTACTAGCGCATTCTCCCCAGCGATCATGTCACATCCTTCTATCAGTTTTCCATTCATGGCTAGCCTCAACCTTCCTGACCTAGCTAGATTAACCAATGAACCCATCCGACATGACAACACTTGGGCTCATATGTCTATCAAATTCCCATTGGACATCCCTAAGCTTGAGGGAAAGGAAGGTGAAGATCCCTAGAATCACATCATGTCTTTCCATTTGGTGCTCGTCCAACTCCATAGTGGACGACTCCATCTGCCTACGCCTGTTGCAACAGACCCTTATTGGCTCTGCAACTAAGTGGTACATCGAGAAACCCCACGGGACCCACTCCACTTTTACCTCCCTTACCTCAACCTTTCTGCAGTTCTTTCAGTTACCTGTCTATTACGACGTGGGAGTAGAGATACTACTGTCTTGCTAACAAAACACGACCACCCACATCACTGATCACATTCATGAGTGGCGTAAATGCTGAAGCTTATGCAAGATTAAGTTAGATGACCATATCTTCCTAGATTGGTTTGAAATCTCTCCTTCCAGTTATTGCCAAGGATGTGGCATCTGAATGACCCCAGTCTGAAGAAGAAGCCACTCTGAAAGCCTGATAGTTTGATCTCATCTACGCCCAGTTTGGTTACTTGTATACCATTTTACCCGACGCTCCCCGTGGTGATTCCTCCCAGAACGACGCACCGGGGGCATCCCACGCCGCCGATGGCATCATTGTACATGTTGCGTTACACAACCAACCCTTTACCGTTACACGCAATAATACTGGCCCCGACCTTTCGCAGGCCACATCCCACTCCGAAGCTACAAATTTGTATGCTCCCATGGCACATACTCACCACACCCATGTACCCTCATGTCCACCATAGCGTTACGGCCACGCACCTACAACCTACACCCCTCCAGTTGCACCTACTACATATTACCATCAGTAGGCCGAACATGCTCCTGTCCACTCTCAAGCCCCATCAGCTTATTACCCACCGCAGCCAGCACCTGCAGCAACCCAACCTCCAGTCGCTCAGACTTATCAACAACCACAATAGGCACCAGCACCTGGCCCACCTCAAGCCCCTCCCGCTTATTATCTACCACATCCTGCTCCAACACCTACTCAACCTCAGAATTCCCCGGCTCCCCACGGGCAAGTGTATGCACAAAAAAACCTGCAGCCAAACTAGAATACCCAACGCAATCAACAAGGCCAACAAAACCGCAGACGCGGATGTAACCGCGGAAACAACCAACCTCGGGACCAAGGCAGCCAGCCTCCCAATCCTCCAAATAATAACAATGCTGCTCCCACAAACCAAAACCCTGATCAACCACCAAAATAGGGTAAGAACCCCAATTTACGAACAAACCATCCATATTTCATATGCGGGGTATACGGCCATTATACACACACTTTCCCCCATTTGGAGTGAGCGCACCAACTTTGGACCGATGATGCCCAATGCTAGGGGCACGCAGCACCGTCGGCGCCACCTAAACCCCCACCACATCAAACACAACCCATGGTATTGTAGAATCCTTTACCCACGCAAGGAGTGGTGAACACTCAATCATTGGCTCACCCTCAAGGAACTACGACACCACAACAATAGATTACTTATGTTGCACCTGCTCATCAACCCATGGAATCAGGTACTCACCACTTGTTAATGATGTCATCGGCAGACGTCAACCTCCAAACACATCGAAACCAATATGGCTCCACCTCTGAATCCATTCCAGCCGATAAATCCACCAATGCTCTTCCCACTGATCAGCCATTGCGCATACTTACTGCACCATTCGACGGGGGGCCCAAAGCCCCTCGTTTCCCACTGCGTCAAATCAATAATAATCCTAACGCTCATGCCGCTTCTACTTATAACATTGTGGATGACTTAGCCCAATCTCCTATTGCTATGTCAGCCCTAGAGGTTCTAAAGAACTGTCACTCCCAACACAAGACTCTGTTATCTTCCATTGGCACTATTGATCCTTCTAACTCACAAATGATGGCATTTGAACTGGACCAATCCGAACCACGCATGTCGTCCACATTAGTATTTCAGGTTTATGTATCTGTTCAAAATCTTGTGATCCATCGATGCATCAATGATGAGGGTGCCTCCACATGTGTTATGTCGACATTCATCTGGTAGAAGCTCAGATCCCCTACCCTATAGCCATCCACCACTACATTACGAGCTTACGATGGCCACTCAGCTCAACCACAAGGCCTCTTGGCCAATGTTCTAGTCCAGTTAGCAATAAAAACAATCCTTATCGACATAGAGGTCATCAATGCCTAGCTCGATTATAACCTCTTACTTAGACGCAGTTACATGTATGCCATGAAGGTTGTCGCTTCCTCAATTTTTTGCATCATGATGTTCCCCCATGAGGGACGTGTGGTCAAGATTGATCAACTTACGTACTATGATCCCAATTCCCCCACCACACCAGAAAATTTTCTCCCCATGATTGAACGACCCGTTCACAATGCACCTACATCATTGGTCTCCACAGTCGGACCTGGAATATACTCAGATACACCCATGACTTCCACGTTCCAATTCATTCCACCCCCTTTGTGGTCAGCCGAGATATCTGATTTGTACACCCTCTCACACAATACACAGACACCCAACCCACAACCCCCTTTACTGCCGCAACCACCATTAGTGCTCAGTCATGTCGGAGCCACACCTATCCACACTATCCCGTTTATATTCCCTCCTTCAGGAGCAATCAACACCCCAGTAATGGCTACACTAAATATTATCGGGTTAACGTTAGGACTACCTATGTGGTACCTACCTGCCCCAACTCCTCCCCCAAAACCAAACATCATTTTACAACCAGTTCAACCTATTACCGTGACGAACCACCCACCTCTAGGGGTGACAACCACATCAACATCAAATAACTCACCCCCTCCAACCCGCCACACTGGGGTCAAGGGCCCACAAACTTATACTACCCCACCTACACCAAAGCCAACAAAGAATCCTCCACCATTTCGTGCTCCCCTCAAATTCTCTTTATGTGACGATTTGGGCCATCCTACCCATCGATGTCCGCAACTACCAGCACTTCATGAACACATGCAAACATTAGATGACGATCCCAACATCCCAATCGTCAAACTTGACCCTGCCCCTAAACCCCGTGATAAATTGCTACATACCAATCAACCTTGCGCGATATGCAGTATTTACGGCCATTACTCGCATCACTGCCCTGATATCCCAAAATACAGATTGGCTCTATACAAACTAACCCATTCTGATCTGGAAACATATGCTCCTACCATTGAGGAAATTTATCCCCTGACATCTTCCTCCTCGGAAGAAATTAATACCATCTACATGATTTCCACCACCAGTGCACCCCAATTAACTTATTTGACGACTCAGTGCTTCCGTAGTGATGAAGAAATCCTCAAAGCATTTACAACACCTGACTACCCTTGGGATGATATGCACCATTGGTCATATTTCATTCCCGAGGAGTCTACCACCTCCACGGAAACCCAATTCTCTGTTGAGTCCAAATATTTACTTCTGCCCAAGGTTAACTGGTTTAAATATCCCATCCCAGCTCCTGCTGCCTTTGAGGAAGACAACATGGCCAACATTTCACCCACCATACAAGTCGATATTTCCACCACGCCTGGAGTACGCAAACTCATTTCGTTAGCTGCATCATGCACTGAAGATGAGGTTCAAGCATATAAGAAGCTCTTCCAAGAGTTTGGCGACGTCTTTTCCTGGTCCTACATCGAGATTCCTGGACTTGACCTTGCTATCGTAGAGCACCACATTGACACTTGGCCAGACGTGCCACCCGTTCGCCAAAAACAACGCCCCATCCACCCATCTAAGCTTCCCGCCGTCAAAGCTGAAATTGAGAAGCTTTGTGCAACTGGGTTCATTTACCCCATCGCTTATACCACCTACGTTTCCAACCCAGTGCCAATCAACAAGAAGTAAGATACCATTCATGTATATACCGATTTTCGTGACTTAAACCAAGCTTGCCCCAAAGACAACCTCCCCACGTCATTTATCGACCAACTCATCGATGCATGTGCGGAGAACGAGATGCTATCCTTCATGGATGGTTTCTCTGGGTACAATCAAATTCCGATTCGCAAAGAAGATCAGTACAAGACTGCCTTCACCACCCCATAGGGCACCATTTCCTATCGCATTATGCCTTTCCGTCATAAAAATGCTGGTGCCACCTTCCAACGGGCCATGACCTATTTTTTTCACGACTTGGTTAATATCATATTGTTCTACCTCGCCAACCTCATGGATCGATCCAAGAAATAGTCTGACCATCTGAATGACCTCCGGCAAGTCTTTCTACGTTGTTGCAAGTATAAAATCCGCTTGAACCCACTCAATGTGTATTCTGCATTCCGGCAGGCCGGTTGTTGGGTTTCATGGTTTCCCAGAAAGGAATTGCTATAGATCCATTAAAAGTCCAAACCATCCTAGACCTCCCATCACCACGTATGCTACGATAGCTACAGAGCCTTCAGGGGAAATCCAATTTTCTCGGTCCTTTCATCCCTGATTACGCCACAAAAAATCATGGTTTCCTTCATTCGCTCCATACTCACATCCCTTTTGTTTGGGACAACCAAGCGCAAGGTGCTTTCGAGGACCTTAAGAAATCTCTCACACATGCCCCATTGATCTCCCCCCCTGATTTCTCAAAGGACTTCATCCTTTACGTTTCGGCATCTGATTATGTCATTTCATGGGTTCTTGTTCAAGAAGATCTGCTCGTCAAGAGCATGTCATTTAGTATGTGAGCCAAATCTTATCAGGCCCACCACTACGTTACCCATATGAGGATAAACTAAACCTCGTCGCCATCTTTTTTGTGCAAACGTTGCGACACTACATACTTATGAGTCACACTACAGTTGTTGCAGACTCCAACCCCATGGTCTATCTCTTGAACCGTTGCCTTCTTCAAGGCCACATCGCTAAATGGTTCATTATCCTACAAGGGTACGACCTGACCTTCACAACCCTTAGAGTACTAAATCCCTTGCGCTTTACCAACTCATGATGGATTTACCATCCCTATCACCGTCACCCTTGATCACTACTAGTTTACCTGACGACCATTTGTTTATCATCTCGTTAGACAACCCTTGGTACGGTGACATCTTGTTCTACCTCCGCACGCAAAAGTTTCGACTCGATATTGATCGCGATGGATGTCGTCGCATCTATCACCATGCCTCCTGTTATCTTCTCCTAGGCGATGTCCTATATCGACACGGTGTCGACGCCATCTTACGATGTTGCCTTACACGAGATGAAGCATAACAAGTTCCCAACGACTATCATAGCGGAGCCTGTGGTGGCCGTTTCTCTGGAATGGCCACTACCCAAAAGGTGATCCGTGCTGGGTACTTTTGGCCCACACTATTTAATGATTGCATCACAATGGTCAAACATTGCCGCAATTTCCAGCTCTTTGTCCCCAAGGCAAGGACACCCCCCGCCCCCCTTCATCTGGTTGTCACCATTGGTCCTTTATGCAAATGGGCCATTGACTTCATGGAATGCAATCCTCCCTCCATCAGTGGCCATAAATACATCATTGTGGCTGTCGACTACTTTACCAAATGGGCCGAATCCATGCCTACCTTCAACTGCAAAGTCGACACTACAACTCGCTTTTTTTTTAACCACATCATCACTCATTTTTGAGTCCCTAAGCAACTCTTCTCCGACCATGGCTCACATTTCAAAGATGCTATCTTGCAAGAGTTTTCAACTCTCCTCAAATTCAAACATCAATATGCCTCCTCCTACTATCCCCAAGGGAACGGCCAAGTCGAGGCCATTAACGAAATCTTGAAAACAATCCTTCAATGCATCGTTGATCGACATAAGTCCAATTAGCATCATATGTTGTTTCCTGCACTATGGGCTTACCATACATCCACTAAGACCGCCACAGGTTTTACCCCTTTTCATTTAGTTCACGATGTAGAATATGTGCTCCCCATCGAGTGTCACATCTCAACATTGCACATCGCTATCGAACTCCTCCTAAACACCTCACCACTCGAACAATGCTTAATTCTGTTGGAGCAGGCCACAAAGAGACGCTCTAAATCTAGTTACAATACGCATGTTCACCCACGCGCCTTCCGTGAAGGAGACCTTGTACTTGTTTATGACCAAGCCCATGATAAAACGGGTAAAGGGAAGTTCGAATCCATGTGGCAAGGCCCATACATTGTATACACTTGCCTTGGACATGGGGCATACATTATGACCGATTCAAAATGAAACCCCCTGCGCAACCCCCATAATGGGTTGTATCTCAAATTCTAGTACCCTTAGCACTTTTTGGACCCATTAGTCCATGTTGTACAATATCATTTCTTTTTTTTTCCCTTACCTTTTGCATCTAGGACCTTACACTTTGCTTCCCTGCATGACCACAGATGGATCCTGTTCCACTTTACTATGTTGGATTTGCCGCCGGTGCAAGTCGTTGGTCTCCAAATCTTGCCTCCACAGCTTGGGTACTCTATTACCCCTCACATGAGTTGATTCACCTCGACGGAGTGTGCATAGGTGCTGCTACTAACAACCAAGATGAGTACGATGCTATGACCGGTCTCTTGACTGCTGCCCTCCAAATGGGTATAATTCACCTTCATGTGTTCCTAGACTCCCAGCGTCTTGTTTCCCAACTCAACAATTGTTACTAGGTACGCGATCCTTGCCTCTTTAGAAAGTTCCTGCATATTAAACAAATGATTATACAATTTGAATCCATTACATTCACTCATGTCCCAAGAAATCAAAACAGTGTGGCAGATCAAATGGCTAACAACATTCTAGACTAGCACATCAACAAAACCATGTAGGACTTTAACCATACATCATCATAACATCATATAGGCATCTAAAAACCATAGAAACAACAAAAAGAATCCATCATAATACTGCATCCACGTGCATATCACCACCATAAAAAATGCATCCACATGCATATAAACAACATAACAATTGCATCCACGTGCAACAAAATACAAACAACACCAAAATGTGCATCCACGTGCATACGAGACTCTATCATCAAAAAATGCATCCATGTGCATGTATATATACCAATCGTCATAAAACGTCATGAGTGCCCTCAGCACCCAACCATACAAAACATACATCGAGGAGCCCCAACAGCATCCTCCCCATATGATATCAGTCGTATATACAAAAAAATCCCCATATGCTCATTGACATTGGTGGCAGCCCACGAACTATCTAATCAGAGTCCTCCCCTTTGTCCGTGTCCTCGTCGTCACTTGCAACCTCTGCCTCTGTTGCTGACTCATCCTCTCCCCGCTCCTCCTATGGATCCTCATCATCAAACTCAAGAGCATCCAACTAGCCCCAAGCCCTCCTCTCCTCTGCTAATACAACAACCCGCCTCAAGATAGCTCTCCACTCCCGTGGATCGTAGCAAGTATCCAGCAGATCCTGGTCTAAATCCCACCAACCCTCATCTACTACCTTGACTAGCAATCGATCAAAGCTAACCTGTAAGGAATCTAATGTTACATCGGCATCACGTCGCCATACCTCCCCTCGATCAGATGGGGCTTCCCTCACTACGCGACCCCTATGGTCCTAATGCCCCTATGGCGGCTGTGGTCCCGCATTTGCAAGAACCAACACTAGAAAGGTCAGCATCATCAAACATCTCTAGATATCATCATAAACTGCCAAGTAAATATACAACATGATATGCTAAGAAGAAACCAAAATGCATATGTACCATTTGGCCCCTAGACCTATCTAGGAGGCCGCGGCAGCTGAGGATCCCCCGGTATTCCATAGCTCAGTACGGGTAGTCATCAATAAGGACATGCATGTGCATCCACTGCCTAAAAAAATCTGCAGTAAAATATCGGCCAACGATCTCACCACCACCGCGGATCATCATGTCCCCCCATCGCACCATCTGTAGCTCCCTTAATCCTCCATCTTGGATCGGCACGCGAGGCCGCATCGTCGGAACCCGCTCAAAAAAGAAACAGGACAAAAAAGAACCATAACAGAACTCCCCTCCGAGTCGCCTCACCTTGCTCAGCTCCCGCTGAACAACATCGAGGTACATTTGACCCCATGCATAGTAGGTCCCTGCTAACACCTACTCAATCAACATCATCTGCCCTCCCGACACTCGGTGGGGCGATTGTGATCCCAATACACACACCACGCATGCCGTGATCGCTCGGGTCTCCGACTCCTGGAAATCACACATCAATAGTGCATTTTTATGCACATGTGACCCCAGATAACAATGCCTCTCCAACATCTCCTCCATATCCACGTCTCCCGACCTCCTAGGCCGAGTATCTGCTATCCAATCCAAATAGGGAAATCCAGTCAAAAAGTACACATATGATAAGGTGAGATCTAGTCTCTTACCCTGGATCATGAACGCCTCAATGTTGGGGTCCCAAAACCTGACCAACCAACCTATTCAGCAATAGAGATTCTGAACGCATAAGGGGTACCTACGAAAACTTCAATAGTTTGTAGAGTGCTAAAGTCCCCTACACACGATGATCCCACCAGATGACTCTCAAAAGCTCCTCCGACATATCGCGCTCTCTCCATGTCACCTTCGGCGTCCTGCCAACCACACAATGAAATCTCATCAGAACCACATAAACTACTCCATCGATCTCCTCCAGATCGGTGCACCGACAAAATGGCACTGTGGCATGCATTCTGAGGTGCCTAAACCCCACGTGTGCCCTCTGGAGTGTTCTTTTCTCCTCGAAAAGCGCACTTCCCGAGCGCGACTATGGGGCCCGCAGTCGCGCTCCAAAGTGTGGCTATGGGAGCCACAGTCGGGCTCAACAAGCAGGGTTGTGGGAGCCACATACGCGTTCAGAGAGTGGCTGTGGGAGCCATAGTTGTGCTCGGCAAGCATGACTTTGAGAGCCACAGCCGCACTCGGAGCGCAATTGTGGGAGCCACAGTCGTGCTCGAAAAGCGTGCCTATGAGAGCCAATTCCATGCTCCAAAGCATGCAAAACACCTCGAAACCCGCGCTTTACCCCATGGTCACCTAGTGTAGCCGGTACACCTCCCCCGAGGTCCAATTCCCCCTCAGAAAATAAAATAATATCAAAGATAAGGGCTAAGAGGGTTACCTGCAACTCGCAAAACGAAAATCCACTGGTCGGTTCTCCCGCAAATGCCAAATCACCTCTGGTTCACTCAATTCTTCTGTCAAACTCAACTGTGCAAATGACACATGTCACTTTGGGTCCACTTGTTATTTATAGACATTTGACCAATTCTTGTTTTGGCCATTTCGGGGTCATATGAGGTCCTTTTTCCAAACCATCGATACCACTGGATTCAGCATGATGAGACCTTCGCAGTGGTCAAGACCATTTCTCGATTTCTCTGGACCCTTTTCTGGGCATTTTTTAGTGCCCATCATCGCCTCGATTTGTGTGCCACATCGATTGTTATCAATTTTTGACATTCTTTATATCGTTGGATTCAATTTTCTGTGCTCATGATGATGCTTGAGATCATTTCTAGCTCTCACCCCCATATTGTTTGGGTCTTTTGTCACACACCCCTCGTCGCCTCGATTTGCGTGCCACATCGGTCGTTATCAACTTTTGGTGATTTTTATACCATCGTATTCAGTTTTTTGAACCTATGATGATGCTTGAGATCATTTCTCGCTCTCACCAAAAAAAATTTGTGACATTTCGTCCACACACCTTGCCACCTCGATTTGTGTGCCACATCGTTCGCCATCGTTTTCACCAGTTTTTGCATCCCGGCCTATCCATGAGCCCTCTGCTCCATCCATACTACAATTATTGAATTATTTTGACACCATTCATCAACCCACAAGGAGGCCCCATCAGTGTTCCCCCCCACCACTGTTCTTGGTTCCCATACTTGTCCCTTGATTGAACACTTCCTCCTTAATTGGCCATTACTTTTGCTAGGTATAATTTTATCCCTTTTTCGGGTCAAACAATTCCTTTACAAAAATGACACGTAGGGAGTTTCTGTTAATCTCTTTTCTGACTCCTAAAAGAATGAAAAGATCGCCGAGCAATCTTGCTTCCTTTCATGCTCGCCAAAAGTATCTGAAAGGGTGTCTACCTAGTATAAGTTTAACCCTTTTCTGGACCTTGTAGACTAATTACGAAAAAGGAATACTCTAGTCACATCGGCTAGAAGAGTTCTTCATTGCATGCTTTTATGCTTTTTCGAGCCTTGGAGACTAACACATGAAAAAGAACCCCCCTAGAGTCTTCTTACTGCTCTCAGACTCTCTAAAGATGAAAGCAACCATGAGCACTCACTGTCTTGGGCTCATATAAATCCACACAATGATATCTCTCCACCATTTCAGAGTCTTCTTATCGCTTTCAGACTCCTTAAAATTGAAAGCACTCACGAGCATGAACTGTCTTGGGCTCATACAAATCCACACGACAGTACCACTTCGAGCACCCTTCTATCCCTTCTTTGAGATCCTTAAACCACGAAGAAGGACCCAATGGTGCCTCTCGATGCCACAACAGATCGTATCTAGTCACACTATTATGGAAGCTTCCCCAGCATGGTCGCCTTTTTTCAGAGTATTCTGCGATGCGTCACCCTTAGAAGTTTCTTGATATCATTCATTAGTCTTTTCCCAATTTGATCCTCCCCCATTGCAATCACATACCCCTGGTCCCTTAAGTTATGACCTCCTTTCCCCAAGTTAGTTTCATATGTTTCCAAGCCGTCCATGCCATCATACTTTGAATGAAGGAAGTCTAAGTCCCCCCCACCCTGCGACCTCAATTGTTCCCCACCCCCAAAGTATGTTAGTCGCACCTTCAGTACTATCACCTTTTGGTGGTACACCTCATGCTCCTATCAAGGAAACATCATTGCCTCGGTAGTTGCAGGTCTCCCTCTGTAGACACCAGCCAATCTATTCCACAGGATAGATCTGGAAGTCCCTGTGCCTTGGACTCATCACCATCAGTGGTCAGTTCCTACGGACCATTTTGAGAGGAGTCCTTAGTGCCTCTCCGAATGGTTGTTTCTCACGTGCTCAACTTCAACACCTTGATCGCACCGCTGAGATTCATGCAGGGTATTGGTCCCTTCATTTATTAGTCAAATATCCCGGATGTCCCCTGACTCTATCACATTGGTGAGTCTACTTCGGAACCCCCCAGTTGTATGTTCCCGTAGATATCCGGGCTGCGCTTGGCGATAGTATTCAGAAGCACCCCTATTATATGCTTCCTCGAGTACCCCATTCAGATACAGTCCAGTGTACCATTGAGATTCTAAGTCTCAGTTATTGAGTCCACCCAGTGTTTGGACACCTTCATATCCAGTAGCTCATCAATCCTTCTGGTGCCAGATTCAGAGCGACTATTGTCATTCCAGTGTATCAGTGCTTCATATTAGTCATGGCAGGACCATGAGTATATCCCAGTTTTGTGTCCCCTCTAGACCATTATGATGTACACAACAGTTCTCCGTGTAGTATTCAGGTCCCATTGGACCTCATTATTATTATCTTGTATATCTTGTTACGAGCATAGGTATGCCCGCCTCGTTGATATATCAGTAATTATTCCTCATTCATTTTGAGGCCATGTATGTTCAACTTTTGCAGTTTGTATGGGACCGTTGTTCCGATCTCCAATCAGTCTCTTCTCTCCTCCACACCCTAGGAAAAATACAAAGAAACTATGATATCTATCGGCCATACGATGAGATCTTTCCCTCACACATTAGGGGGCAATCTGTTAACACCCAAAAAATGCTCACTAACTCATCTACCTAGCCACATGACCTATTTGTCCACTTTTCCCACCATTTAGCCTCCAAAACCTCAAAAAACCTTCAAATAGTCACCAAAAAGGCCAAAATCAATCTTTTTCTCCTCAAAATAATTAAATTTCCTCCAAAAATACCAAAAACCCTCCAAAAGGGCCCAAAATTCCCCCAAAATATAAAAGGGAATAAAATTCAAAAATTAATTCAAAAAAGGAAAAAAGAGGGAAAAAGAAGGAAAGAAACCCTAAACCAATAACCTAAACCATGTGGTACCAAATACCATGGTTCAATACTCCACCTCTCAAAAAACCTATAAAAAGGTGATGGAGGCCCCCTATTATTAATCCACAATCCAATCTACCCTTATGCTGCCGAAATCACTCCCGAAACCCTAGCCATCCATTTGAGCTAGCTTTCACCACTTAAGTGCCCCTTTGGCCAACCATATTAGCATTTGGAGAAGAGAAGGAGACGTTGGAGCACTGGAGCATCTCGTCCCTACAGCTGCACAAGCTCCATCAACCTTACCATTGACGTAAAATTTCATGTAAAACTCCATTTTCATCTAATGAAAAGATATAGCTCTCTTGTATATTTGTTTTGCATGAAAAATCTATGAATGTTTACTGTTTACTGTTTTTTACTGCAAACTTATTTGATGAATGCCCATACACATGCTTAGATTTAATTTCTTATTTCTGTCATTTACTTAGGTTTATTTTACTGTTTTTGAACTGCTACTAAGGAGTCCATTCTCCTTAGTAGGTGCTCATTTGCACAAGCTAGGGTGAAAACCTTAGCTACACACAAAGCTATCACTCACCCGACCTTTCAATTTTTTATATAAAGAATAGTTGGAAAATGCCTCTCCCTTTGGTCGAGCAGCTTTGCACCTTACCTTTCACAATGATTTTCAAAATTGGTCACTTATTAGAGGGTCTTTAGTGACATTAAAACACTTTTGTTTTCCTTTTATTAGTTGCAAGCATAACTTGTTTTCTGAGTATAGATAGTCAGTTTGAACATAGCATAGATTCGATCTTGAATAAGAAGATAGTTAACTTTGCAGTAGATTTTTCACTCTATTTTCAGTCTTTAAAAGAAAACATAAAAACAAGCTTAGAAATAGAATCACATAGCAATATCATAGTTTGGATTCATAGATTTAAACAAATATTCTATTGGTTTCCTTTCTTAAAAATCCAAGGTTTTCAAGCAAGTTTCAAAATTGATTAAATTTTAGAAGATTGCATCTAGTGTTTTGATTGGCTAAGGTAGATAGGCATGATTTGATTTAAATGTGCAAGTGATTCCAAGAAGTATGGCTTTGCTTTCATTAGTTTGTTAAGTTGAAATTTTTAAATAGTGTGTTTATCATAGTTAATTTTGTAACTAAAGGATTTTTCATGAATTTTTCCTATAGGGGTATTTCTAGGTTGTTTATCATCAGATGAGATTTGTTTACAAAATAATAGATCATAGGCTTCATAAAGTGTGTTTTACATCACAATGATTTAATTAGGAACTTCATATTGTAGTTTTGTTTTTCTTGTACTAGATTTTCATAGTGATTTCTTAGGTTGGTAATTGTTATCTTTCCTATTATTTAATTACTTTAGTCTAGATTAGATCAGTTATCGATAAGTTGCACCGACATTGTTTACTACACATATTGTGTTACAACTTGAAGTTTACTAACTTTGGTCGATATATAAAGTGATTAAGGTTAATTATATAAACATCATTAATTTAGCCTGACATTGATAAAGGGAAGAAAACATGTGCTAGATAGTGGATGCTAACTAATGGGTACATGGAAACCCTCAACATGCCCATGTTCACTGATTTGGCATAATCAGTACTAACCAAATTAAGAATCGCCAAGGTTGACAAGTGCAAAGAGATCAGTTAGCTAGTCTAATTTGAGATATTCCCCATGTTGATATGTTTTCGCTCAGAACATTCATTCTGAACCTTATTCATGTGAAGTCTAGTTTACAAGGTTTCTTAGATAGTTGGTCAAAAATTCAAAGAAGGATATTAGATCCTATCTATGTAAGGTTGAGCTCCTACTGGAGCATGCTACTAATTACCCTGATGTCATGGGGATGTGGGAAGTGTATTCAAAATGAAAAGATTATCTTACTAGTCCTATTCAGGATGATTAACCGTCCCCAAAAGTCTAGGAAAATCTACACATTTTGTGGATCTATCTGATCTGTTTACTTGTATTTATTCTTTACCAATCAGAGAGTTTAGGGGGAGAACCCTAGCCGAATCTCTGGAAAAAAAATTTGTACCAAATCTGGTTGGACTTCCTGTATCTTTTGAACAAGTGATGTAATTATTTGCAAGATTGTAATGAAAGATGGAGTATATTCTTCTATTTTTGGATCTCAAGATGATTTGCGTTTGAGTTTTCTCAACTTCTGATTGTTCTCCTGAGTTTTCAATATTTTCATCATAAACATGTTTTAAATATTTTGTGACTTGTTATGATTGAAAAGGTTTAAATTGGATTTATTCATTGATCAATTGATGTTGTGAACAAGGCGTTTTGAATATATTCATTGCTACTGTTTATGGCTAGTATCTTTATGGTTGTTTAATGTAGGACATTGATTGCATTGATGTAGAATTTAATTAGTCTCTAATTGTTTAGGTTGTTAATTCTCACTTGGTTTCAGACACATAAACTAATTTCATCATGATAATGTTTTTGTCGTGGTCAAATTAGTGATGGTTGCCATAATCAATTAAGGATTTTTCTCCATTTTTTTATCGCATTCTATCTTAATCAGAAATCTAGTAAGAATATTTTCATTTCCCAAATAGGTGTGTCCAGAACTAACTAGTAGTTAGGATTTTCTTAGATTCTTTTAAACGCTTTCAGGTTAACATTTTAGGATTAGATTCCCAACAATTCAAGTCTCCTTTTCAAGGGAGAAAAAACTCACACACGCCCAACAAAGGCCTTGTATCTATCAGAAACAATCACACCAAATGACTGAGGACTAGGTTGACTTTTGCGTAAGATTTTCTGACACCTTCGGAATGGATTGTTTCCTTTGCATTGACGGCTTGGACATTTTCAAGCATCAACAAACAACAATTTGATTTTCATATCTTTCAACTTAATTCATAATTCATTTTATCCTACAATTATAGCATCATTCATTTACAATGGAAGATAAAACAAGGATCACTGAAAGAATAACCATGCACAAGAGACACAAAGATTTATCCTGGGAAATCCGAACAGGGAGAAAACCCAACAAAATTTTCTCAGAAGAAATTAATCCAATACAAGAACAATTCCAATGATGAAGTTGAACCCTAGAAAAAGATAGGTTTTACCCCCTTCACAGTAAACCCTAGCAAGGGTAGATAAACTTCCAAGAGAATAAGAGAATAAGAGAAACCCCAAAATTACTTCATGTGACATTTGCTAGTCCTCCTTGAGAAGTGCACACCACTTGAGAGAAGAAGATGTGATGTGTGAATGTCTCAAATGAAGTGTGAGAACACTTCTATTTATATTCTTCAGTTGACTTGATTTTCACTTTTGAGGTCATCTTGTACTTTTATTTATTCTTTATTTATATTTCAAGATGACTTGTCATTTTGTCTTCTAGGGTCAATTTACCCCTTTTACTGTGCTTTCCACTTCCTTTGGGACTTCTTTGATGGATTTTCTTTACTCCTTGATTATTTCTTCAGCATAGAAAAGTTTCTCCTTGTTGATGTCTCATCACATGCCGATCCATTCTCTCATGTAGAGCTCTAATGTATACTTGACCATATTCTAAGAAGTCTCGGACATTTCTTAGAGCCAATGTCAAATACAAAATCAAATTATACTTTGTATCACTACAAGGGATGAATCCCTTGTCACATAGACAAGTCAACACACTCTACTAGAATGGATCACTTCTTCACGAAGCATTCCCATATAGAGTATGCACTGTGACCTCTAGCCTCCTATTACTCAAGCCACTTCACATGACAAGATAAAGACTAAGCATCCAAGCCACAAGACACATATAGTCAATTCAAATGACTATATCAGAAAGCTACGAAGGTTCCATTCTCTACTGACTATTGGTCAATTCACTCGAGCAATGTGGGAGAATGATTTGCAAAATGTTTTCCCGATCCTGAAACCATGGAGAACATCAATAGGCCAATTCATAATGGCTTCAATATTTTCGGTATCCACCGATATTCCTTTCTCTAAAATAATGTAACCCAAATAATGAATTTGTTTTTTTATAGAAATCACATTTGCTTAGATTTGCATACAGTTGATGTTCCCTTAGCACTTGCAAATCCATTCTCAAATTCTCTTCATGTTCCTCTTCATTCATGGAATAAATAAGAATATAATCTAGAAAAACAAGAACAAACTTTTCCAAATACTTGTTGATAAGACTATTCTTGAGAGCCATAAATGTAGCTAGTGCATTAATGAGTCCAAATTACACCACTAAAAACTCATACTGTTTGTACCTTGTTCTAAAGGTTGTCTTGTGGATGTCTTCTTCCCCAATTCTCACTTAATGGTAATCAGACCTCAAATCAATCTTTGAAAATACTCTTGCCCCTCTCATTTGATTAAAGAGATCATAAATTCAAGGTAATGGGCACTTGTTCTTTGTTTTAACTTTGTTCAACTGTCTGTAATCAATACATAACCTAAGTGTTCCATCCTTCTTCTTCACAAATTGAATGGGTGCTCTCCATGGAGAAACACTTGACCTGATATATATTTTTTTCCAACAACTCTTGCAATTGCATTTTCAACTCCAGCAGTTTTAGTGTACTCATTCTGTAAGGTGTCTTAGACATTGGTACAACTTTTGGAACAAGATCAATTGTGAAATCAATGTCCCTTTTCAAAGGAAGTCCTGGCACCTCATTAGGAAGCACATCCCTGAATTCTTGAAAGACTCAATAGTCCTCCAAATTGGGAGATTCATTTTCTATTATACCCTATACATGGGATGCACACAATTGACATCCTCTTCTATATAAATTTTTCAGCTACAAGGATAAAATTTGTCTAACAGAAACAACACTTGGAATTCCATTTACTATCTTTGGTTTTCCTTCTTCATCAATGCATTCAAAGGTCTTATTGTAGCAATCAAGTTTCACTTTATGCATTTCCAACTAGTCCATTCTAATGAGAACATCGTAAGAACCAAGTGGAAAAACATTCATATTTTCCCATGTGAAGAGCCCATCCATTTATAATGGAAATTTCTCTACCATCTAATTAAATTTCCTCTTGGTTCCAGTGGCTAGTTGAACCAACCATGATTTACGATGCTTTGTCTTATTAAAAGAACAATTCTCAACAACTTAGTTGTGGTATAATTGTGAGAAGATCTAGGTTCAATCAAAATATAAAAATATTTCTTATGAATATTACCTTCAACCTCAACTAAAACTAATTGATGGTATGATTGGTGGTCTTATAGGGCTGCATAGATTCTAGGGATGGTCCTATCCACCCAACCCACAATTTCATCCTCTTGGATATTGTGAACTTCCTTGGCATTCCCACTCTGACGTGGACAATTTCTATGCAAATGATCCTCTCCACATCCCCAACAATGAAGTGGTTCTCTTGTCTATCTCCATCCTTCTTGATGTCTTAGGCAAGCCATGTGGTGGTTTCCTTTCCCGATTTTTGAAATGAGAAGGATTGAACCCCTTCTTGCTTTAGTCGAACTTCTCATTTTTTTGTCATTACATGCCTTAAGTAATTATGGCCTTCTTTTACTTTGATATGTATAACAATAATTATCCTTCCTTGCGGTTTCATCTAGAGTTTGAGGTTCATCAAACTCAATTATTTGCTTCTATGACTGAGGTAATCCATTGAGAAAGCATTGAATTTTGACCTTATTATCTTTGATATACTTGACATACCTCAACAACTCCAAGAATTTATTGTCATATTTCTCCATAGTTATTTGTCTCAATTTCAACTCATGGAAATCTTTGATTTTCTTATCATAATACCTACCAGAGAGATACTTTTGCTTGAAGTACTTCTTGAATTACTTCCACACAATTTTCCTTTTGAATTGATCTTCTTCACTTGCCTAAGGTGATCCCACTATATATATTCTCTTCCATTTAGATTAAATATGTCCACCCTTTCCTTCATTTTCCTAGAGTAGTCTTGGAATTGGAAATACTTCCTCATCGGAAGAAGCCAAGCCTTAAATCCTTGACCTGATTCATCTTCACCATCAAAAGTAGGAGGTTTGGCCTTTTGAAATTCCCCGTGTGAGTTATCCTTAATAGGCCTCTTCCTCTAATTTCTATGAGATGGTGATATTGAGTATTCAATGGATTTTTTAAAGGAATATGACTCACTAGAAGATGAATCTGGAGTGCTAGACACCCTTCTTGAGCTATGGGACCTCTTGTGAGGTTGCCTCCTTGAGCTACTCCCACAATTTGCCTCATTTATTGAGTGTTGTCCTAGGTGAAAGTTCCTCTAAAATTCCATTAATGTTTGGAGCATGGATGCATTTAGTTGGTTCTACACTTCCTGAGCTTTGAGCAATCTCTCATTATCTTCTCTGCAAATTTGCAGTTCCACTCTTAGTCTTGCCATGGTTTTTGCAATGTTTAGGGGATTTAATTGATTTCTTTGGACATTGGAGTTTTCTTTGTATTCTCAACATGTATATTTTCTCCCATAACATATGTTTCAGCTGCATAGGGATCTTGTGCATCATCTATGATGATGATCTTATTGACCCAACTAAGACTAAGGATTTCCAAACAACAATATACTAAATGATGACCCTTAACTACCACTGATGTGATATTGTATCTGCAAAAGTGTTCATATAAACACATTTGTTAGCTTCATTACATTCTTAGAAAATCATAAAATTAATTTTCATGCATTCTCTGAACTACCCATATTGACATTTTTTGTCAAATCAAGGCTAATGCACTTTTATGATAAAATTGCAAAAAATATGAATCCCAATTCATAATATGATTGTGCATAATTGTTCCCCTATGAATAATCTTCCCAATTAATATATTCATTTTTTATTACGACCTTGGAGCACAAAGTTACAACCTTCCAAAACTACTAATTTTTCCCATTTTGCACATTTTTTGTAGGTCCATTTAGCTTCAAAGGCCAACTTTAGCCAAATGTAGAAGAAAATATATAGAGAACCATAAAAAATTTTCCATCGGGATATGATAATACACATAATAAGGATCACTCAGAAACTTTCATATTTTGTATCCAATGCCCTAGTCAATTTCTATAAATTTATGGAATTGACTTTTCACTTTTGCACTTTTTCCCAAACTTGGATTTTTTAGAAAAACTGGCCATCTCCCAAACTAAACATTTTTGGAAAAATGTGCTCTAACCAAATTGTTTGTTTTGATGAGTAGGTAAAATTTCGAGTTCATAATTTTTTGTACTCTTGACATCTTGGGTTAGTTTTACCTCCTCCAAATTTTCCAAAATCCCCAAAAAGTAATATGGAATAGTGGATTTTGGATTTCTTTTGCACCTCAAATTCACATCTTGTGGAATTGCACACCATATTTATCTATGTTCCTATTCCACGATTGCACCATAACAATTTCTATAATGCCTCTCAAGGGCATTAAGAATTTTAAACTAATTAAATATCTATTTTATTTATTTATTTTTGAAATGTATAAGAGTGTCAATACAAGCTCAATATACATCATGTAACCCTAGCAGCATATAAACAACACATAAGCAAAGTGAAACCATAACAACATATAAGCAAAATATAAGCATTTTGCAATAACATCAAATAACTTAGAATTTTTAAAACTTCATTGGTGATTCACACAACATAAATTAGCATCATAAATCATGTAGCAATAGCATCATATGATAATTTTACAACAACATATAAACGATTTAAAATCACAAGAAAAATACCTCGTTATAAGAATGGTGACGGAGTCCAAACTGAGCAAGCTTTCCTCGTCTTCTCCTCGAGTTGCTTCCATCTTTATTGCCCAAAGCGGGACCACGGTTTTACCTCCCAACCAACTAGGGGCCTAGCCGGATCCCTAGCCCCAGGAAACCATTGAACGGTCCCATCCAAATAGCCTCCTGGCCCTCCGTGCCCGAGACCCCCAGAGAATAGAACAGTGATGCACCAGTAGGCTATGTATCAAATCTTCCAAGAGTTCTCAAACTCTTCCAACTCTTCAAAACTTCTCATACCCCAAGATACCCAAAATTCTCCATCCTAGAATACTCTCACCAAAATAATCTTCAAGAGAAAAAGAGCCTCCCTCCTTCCACTCTCAAGTCTCATATTTATATCCAAAAATCCTCATCCATCAATAAATTCCCATAAATAATAGTCATCAATCAATAAATTCATTTTCTCCAAATAAATAGAAATTTGATTTAAATAATTAAAATATTAATAAACATGGATGCAAAGTCTCACTTGTCATGCTTCCATATTAATGCAACTATGACAACCAATTTCTAAAAATTTGTGCAAATCCTATCTATCCATTTATTTATATTATCCTTTCATTCATAAGTCAAATAAGATATTTTCATATACTATATTATATTATGACATATTTTATGTTATATGTATATAACTATATATGTTATTTAATAATCCAATCAATTTATATAAATCTAAATCATTTTAAACAAGTCAACAAACTCATACTTTCAACACACAAGTAATGCTTTCATCAATTCGTCAACCAAGTTACTAATAGATAATATAATCATATTAATTTATTCATCGATCGACCAATCATAGTAATGTAATCACAAATTGACGTATGCATGGCCAGTGCACACGTCTTAAGCGTGCGTACTAATAATCACATTTAATGCTCCTAATAAATCATTATTACATCCTCTCAAACAACATATAGAAGAACAATTAAACACTGCATCATTCATCATTCATAATCATTCATACAGAAACAATAAGACAAAATTAGATAAACATAATGGTGAAATCAAACATATAATCATGATGGTTAATAACAATCAAGAACACCATCCAATCCATCATTGGTACCATCCATCACATCAGTAATCCAGCCCCTAAATCACCACTACTTCCATCTCCTGACCTCACCATCCCGTCCTCTGCTGGAATATACTGTGGCGTCGACTGCATGACCTAACCACATATAGAACCCGTAAGCGGAAGTGTCGATCGACCACATCGACCAAGCTTCCCCAGCAGGCATCCGCTAGTCATCATCACACGTCTGGGGAGTGCACTACACAAACCTCCCACGACTCCAGGTTTCGGGGGATAAACGGTGGGAAATTCCTCCACCCCCCCTAATAGTACTAGGGTCAACACCCTACATCAACCATACTGTGCCATCACTGTTCTAAGGGGTCCCGTCATTGAAAAACCACTTTGGGAAAGTCACAATCCCTGTCAAAACTCACACTCACCCACAAGTCATAGAAATATTGGAATTCACAATTAAATAGCATGAAATTGGATATAACATCATTATACTCATGATGCTCAATACATCTCGTGCTCCTTGGTAATATAGGAATCCGCCTATCTTATAGCCAATTAACATGTGGAATAGTTCATCATTAACATGAAACATATATAATGCCATACCCAACTCTTTCAAGTGTTAATCCATTTCACTAATACAACATTTACAAATAATCATGTAAGTACTTTTGCAAACAACTAAATCAGCCTTCCTCATATGGATATTCTATATTCAATTTTGAATGTTCAATTGAAATAACATATTTATTGTCATTAATAAATTCAAAACATTATATTCCATTTACTGTCCACACATAGGGAGTCCATCTATTCACATAACAATAGTCTTACTCAACTTAGATGAGTCTAACATATAATAAAACAAATGAAAATGTTAAGCTAATTCACATTAGAGTTTTAATTACTAAGTGTGCAAATATGGGGCATTACAATTTCGGTCCAAACAACCCCATCAATTCGTTGGACACTAATATTTAAAACTCACTATTTCAAAATTTATGTCAAATTGGAGCAGGATGGGCCCATGGCCCTCAATGATAGTTTTGTAGCGTTCATCAATGGCATTATAATGCCTTAGTTCTCACTAGATTTTGAGCTAAATTTCTCCTATGAGGGCCAAAACAATTTTTGGGCTCCAAACTTGTTTTTTTTTAAACTTTTTTGAAATACAGTCATCGAATCAAACTTTCCCTATTGGCCGAGTCCATATCACCTAATGTTTTGCACTCTGATGATCAATATATGATATCACATCAGAAACTCTCTATCAGACTTCTCATATCACCTATTCTCTACAGTTATGATGGCCTATGAGTCTGATGGACGATATACAATATAGTATTCTCAATACACTCTTGAAACAATATTGGATTTGACCCATCAGGACTTTCCCCGATACTTTATCACAACACTTCCCAATGTGAGGCCCCTGATACAACATCTCAAATATGTTATCGTACTTGGTTCCATTGGGTCTCCCTACTTTATCGTGTCATTATCTAATGAGGCATCTTCGATAGCACTGACCCGATACACCATCGGACCCACTCTATTGGGCCTTCTACCAATGCCTATGTCACAGGCCTTTGATGCCATAATTTCAATACAACATGGGAATTGGTTTCTCAAACCCTTCTTCCAATCACTTCAAACTTTCCTCCGATCACTCTCATCTAGCTTCCCCAACAGCTAGCCTTTGATGCACTTGTTAGGAAAATAGGATAACAGAGCAATAACAATAAAAAAGGTGTAAATATAAAACACATAAACACAATACAAGAGAGACACCAATATAACGTGGTTCACCCAATATGGGATACGTCCACACAGAAATTGCCAATCCTTATTATTATACCATCCAACAAATGAAGGGATACAACCTTCAGCACATCCACTGCAACTTCCTCTTCACTCTCTCACAACCTATCTTACACAATCATAGAGATATTTACAATGCTAGAATACCCATCCATTTTACAATGCCTTCTTTTTAAAGGGTGATTACTATGGGAAAATACTATGGAACACCCAATACCATGGGCCCATAAATTACCCATTATTGACTAAGTCATGACTATGAAAATACAACATTTTACAAGGCATTTTTTTTCTAAAATTTTCGCTACGGGGGTGCTATCCCCCGTGGATCCCTCACGACGACTATATTGGGGGGATAATCCCCCCCAAACCCCCCCATCATGGTCTGGGATCCAAACACGGTTGAAACGCGACCTATGGATAAGGAAGATCAAGCTCCACAACCAACAACATTACCAACAAAACATCCTGACAAAAAATCACTGATGGGGATATTCCTATCAAACAACTGTGATCGCATCCAATATCTCATCCGATGGCTATGAGTGCTTCCCAAATTAAACCGATGGATGAACTCCTGCATCCATGATACATGCTATTCAATAGACTTCTCGGTCCTTGGACATCGGACTACTTGCACGTCTACCTTACTTACAGTTCCTGATCATAGGCTCCTGACAAACATTATTTCGGGTACGAACACTTGTGCATTCATATGACATGGTTGACATACGTCATACACCGTATTGACATGGAATGGGTGGGAATCATCTCATATTTCCCAAAATTTTCTAAAATTTCATAAATAGGTAAAATTTCAATTTCGTGATTTCATTGAGGGCTCCACAAATTTCAAAATTTTTCCCAAATATGTTCATAAAATCTATTGTTTATAATAGTAGACCACATATTTAACTCATGTGATCCATTTAACACAATCGGTTAATTGAACCCATGATTTTTATAAAAATGTTTGTCAATACTTCCTATGCAACTCTGATTTTTCTGCCTGTGATTGTGTATTCTAGCCCATACAACCCCAGTTTTGCAACCAATATCTCTAATACCACTATCACATCCACATTGATCCATCAATCCGACTAAGGAAGGGGGATATACATGAATTCGAGGCTTCTAAATCTTTCCCCATGGCCATAGCACGGATTCATAAACAATAAGATGCTTGTGCAAATATATAATTGCAAAACACAATGGAAATAAATTTCTATCCACACACACAATATGCATATACAATCATATTTATCACAGGCATAAAATAAAATCATTTCACTTTCAAATACAAAGAGAATACTTATGCTTAAACAAATAAGATCCAAACCACTGGTTGTGAGAGCAATTTCCACCCAACTGTAGGCACTCTATAAAACATATATTCTTTCTGTTGAGAGGCCACCCCCAAGTTGGTATATGGGGCCACAAGGGTGAAAGGAACATATACATGCTTCTCTCTCTCATCCCAAAACCTATTATGATGTCAATGCTTAGCCAAATGCTCACCTAGATCTCTACATGAATCTCACTCATCCATCACATCCATGGCACTCCTTCCAACTTCCCCACACAACACATGGAAGGCATTTCCATTTTACATTGATCCATCTTTCCCTCGAAAAATCCGACCCCCACAATGCTTACTAGTGTGTGCCATAAGACTCCAATCTAATGTATGTAGTTGGAGAACCTCTTGTAGCACCAATCCATGGCTTCTCAAGCATGCAAAAGTAGCAAAAATCAATGTGTAAAGGTTCCTAGCTTACCCAACCTTTATGCTCACCTATAGCCATCTCTTTTTCCTCGAGTTTTCATCTTTGTTTCTAAATTTGAATTTTTGGTGATGCACAATCTAATAATTGGTGATGGCAATGGGATGAACAACAAAAGCAAGAAGTTTGTGTAGTGTAAAAACTATTGTCCCAAAATATACATAATAATGAAAAATGGATGGTAGACTCCAATAGATGAGAGAATGGTGGAAAAGACAATTGACATAACTTTTGAAAAGTATATTCATCCCATGCTTCCATAACTACATGATAAGACTTTCCTCACCAACCTCACACATGCATTAAATGATTGGATTTAACAGTCAAAATGAAGTAATTGGCTCATTTAATGGAAATGGTAGCACTTGGGTGAGCTCTAAGGTTGACACTTGGAAATAGAGGATTTAATCTCCCATAGGAACCCTTTCTTCTTTCCCTCTAGTGGAATCATATCCCCTCTAGTGCTCTTTACACAACCATCTTGGACCATTTTATTATTTTCCAACATAATATTTACATAAAATTTGAATTGGCGTGATAATACAACCACACGATCCATAAAAAAATATTTACATTATACATGCCGAGCCATTCACTAGTCAGTACTTGGCCTTGAGCTCCGCACTAACAATTCATACTAGCATATTTACATCATTTACATCATTTGATTTAATATGTTCCAAGTAAAAAACGAGGGTATTACATGCCTCAATACCATAATTGATCTCTTAACTAATCCATCACTGCACAAACTTGATTAATATGACCTTGTCATTGCTTAAAAACAACACATATATATTAGTTATCAATTGATCAACACCTTGAACTCTTATCAATTTGGTAGGCCATATTTCCAAGTCATATTCTTCTTCCTTGGTAATTTTTTTACCTCTCTTCTTTGTTGGGTCTTGTTGTGGCAATATATTCTTAACAACATGGTGAAGGACATAAGCAATAATCTCCAAATTCAAAATGTAAACACAAAATTTCTTAAGTACCTTCACAAGATCAAAAGTTTAATTATCCATGATAGAGTAATTTTACTCAGGACCCCTCAAACTCTTCCTGGTAAAAGCAATTAGTTTCTCAAACCTATTTTCATCTTTCTGTAATAAGATGTCAACGTATGTAAAATCTTAAGCAAAGGAGAAAACTTGGAACTATTTACAATATATCAGACTAACCAACATTGAAGCACTAGAAATTTCAACTCTAATATCCTCAAAATCTTGCCTTCCAAACAAGTCCCATTGACAACCATGTCACTTCATAAGTAAATTTGATATAGGCTTGGTAATATCTGTAAATCTAGGAGAAAACTAACACAATAAACCAATCTTATCAAATAAAAATTGAATAACCCTCCCCTTTCCAAAACTTCATTTTCTTCAAGGTTGGAGGTGAGGAAATTGATTAAGAATTGATGTTGGTTCCCAAGTGGCATGTTTTCGATGCATCCCTTTCCATTGGGTCAATACTTGTTTGACTATGTGCTGGTGCAATTAATTCTCTTTGGTAGACAAGACTGGTTTGGGCTCGAGCTCGGTGGACACTTCTTCATGAAGTTTTAGCAGGCTAGTTAATTTGCACCTTGCAATTTTATCCTACTACCTTATTCAGACAAGACACATGAAAAATGGAATGAATCTTTGAGTGGGTTGGAACAACCAATTTGTAGGCAAGTTGTCCAATGCACTAGATAATCTTATAAGGTCCATAGGGATTTGGTTCTAGCTTCTAGTAGATTTTATTTTTGAGGGAGGTTTATTTATAGGGTTGAAGAATAAATACTTCCATTTTGCAAAAGAACACTTTGGGAGAAGTTGGTCAGCTTGTTGCTTCATTCAACTTTGAGCCATGAAAAATTGTCCTCAAAGTGTTTGGAGAATGGTTTCTTTGGTGTGAAGTGTGCTACTACATTAACCTTGCATGTGTTGGGGAACCTCTTCATATTAATTGTAATACCCCCAATTTTGACTTGGAATGTATTTAATCAAAATTATGTAAGTGATGTAAATATGCTAGTACAGATTCCTAGTGTGGAACTCAAGGCCAAGTCCCAACTAGTGAATGGCTAGGCATGTATGATGTATATATTTTTATTTGGACTACATGATTGGCTTGTCATGCCAATTCAAAATGTATGTAAATATTATGTTGAAAAATAATAAAATGGTCCAAGATGGTTGTGTAAAGAGCACTAGAGGGGATATGATTCCACCAGAGGGGAAGAGGAAGGGATCTTATGGGGAAACCAAATCTTATGTTGCCATGTGTCAACCTTAGAATTGATCCAAAATCTGTCATGTTCCTTAAATGAGCCAATTACCTTCTTTTGACTATTAAACCCAATCATTGAATGCATGTGTGAGGTTGGTGGGGAAATTCATTTCATGTAGTTATTGAAGCATGGGGGTTGTGACAGTTATGTCAGCTATCACAAGTCTTATTTCTTCTATGGTCAGAAGCCATGTTAGTTGTCCTTTCACCCTTACCTCATATCCTTGGAGTCAACACTCTTTTGAGGGATTCTCATTCTCTCATGCATGTTCCTAGACTACATAGAGTATTCCATTGATGTTCATGTCCATTATCAGACTGTGTATAGCCCATAAATTCGAATTTGAAGACAAAGATGCATTTTTGGAAGCGAAAATATATGGTTGTAGGTGAGCATGGAGGTTGGGAAAGGTAGGAACCCTTACCCATTGAGTTTTGCTACTCCTAGATGCTTGAGAAGCCATGAATTAATGTGGCAGGAGGTTCTCCATTAGCATACAATAGGTTGGACTCTTACTGCACACACTGGTAAGCACTGTAAGGGTTGGATTTCCTAAGGGAACTATGGATCAGTGAATGGAAATGACTTCCTTGTGTTGTGTGGGGTAGTTTGAAGGAGTGCCATGGTTGTGATGGCTTAGTGAGACTCCTGTAGAGCTCTGGTTGAGTTGTTTGGCTAATCACAGTGAGTAGAATGGGTTGTGGGATGAGAGATAAAATCCTGTAGGTGTTCCTCGCCCTAATGGCCTCATATCCCAACTTGGGGGTGGCCTCTCAGAAGAAAGAGTATATGCTGGATAGAGTGCCTATGGCTTGGTGGAAAATCACTCTTACACAGGTAGTTGCTTGGATCTTCTTTGATTAAAGATAAGTATTCTTGTGTATTTAATGTGCAATGATTTTTACTTATATGCAATTCCACTGTGTGTTTTTATTTACATATCTGCACATGCATTTTAGATGTTTTAAATTCGTAATTATGGCTATGGGACGAAATTTTGAGGCCCTGTTTCAGTTAATGTCCCCTCCTTCTAGTCGGAATGAGGGATGGGGATGTTACATGAACCATAGAACATAAATAAAATAGTAGAAGGGGATTGTATTCCATGAAGAGAGGTGGTCTCTAAAGACACCGTTACAACACTTAAGCACAACACATTGTGATTAGAACATCACAGTGCATTGTCGATACATGATTCAAACATATCAATACAATCCATAGGGCCATTATTTTATAGTCTCCATATCTAAGAAAATTCCTTGAAGTGAGGAGGATTTGGTCCACAAATAGGGGTCATTAGTTCTAACCGTTTCCACGAAATCCACAATGTCCCATAGTTTAGTCAGCTATTCTATTCATCTTTACCATGACCTCATTAACCATTTAGTCGAACGTTTATTCAACTACTCAGTTGAGCCTCCAAGAGACTTCTCTACTAGTCGATTGATGTCCTTTGACTGGCTATATCCATAAGATCCAAAGGAGTGATGAACCTGCATAACCTTAGGTTCCAACACCCCCAATCAACACAATGATCTAGATATTTAGGAGATGTAATTATGTTCTTTAAACATCCCCCCATAATTTCAACTGCTTGAATCCTAAGCATAGCTTGAAGTTTCAAAAACCTAGCTTCTAGTAGAGGCTTCATAAAATATAACAATGATATGATCATTTGTCTTGCAATAAACAAGTGAGACAACATTGTCATGTATGTGAAAATACTCACAGCAGATCTAAGAGCTGATGTATACCTCACAAGAAAGATTTAGATTAAGCAAGAAAATAGAAGAAGAGTGTTCATGCAGTGTAAAGAAGCAACATAATATGATACAGTAGAACTCGGATAGAAGCAGGATAACATCACACACTAATTCATTAATCATAATATGAACAATAAATAATACAATGGTGAGAGGATTCGAATGCCAAGGTGGCAATTCGAATTAGCCTTCATGGAGCGATCATCAGATCAATGGAGTGTCATCAAAGCACAACTAGAAGTCTTGATCATCATCAGTGGAGTCATCAATGCACAAGTAACTGTCAACCAGATGTCAAACTGAGTCTAACTGAGTGTGGTAGGTGTAACTGGCACATGGAGGCACTAACTTAATGAAGGACGCTCAATGGAGGGTGCATGAGGAGCTAACTTGAGTCAGAATAAGCAGTCCAGTCTCACTGGAGGTCCATCGGAGTGATACAGTTAGTTGAGAGTTAGTATAGACTTAAATCAAGGAAAGATCTAAAGATAACTCAACTAACTAAAGTGAAACTGAGTGGTACGTGAGAGAGGGCTCCTTTCACAAGTGGCTTCCTTAAATCAAGGAAGAAGGGCGTACTAAGCACTAGGAGGGCTAAAATTGATCTGAAAGAAGCTCCTGGGGCTAGCTAACTGAGGGATAGGTGTTGGGAATGATGACTGGGATGCATGCATGCATGAAAAATCATGTCTGCATGCAAAATGCATGCATGACTGAAAATGAAAAAATGGATAATGCTCGTAGAACTAGGATGGAGTATAGGAATATCCCAACACCCCCCCTTAATCCATCCTTGGCCCTGGTAACTGAGACTAAAGTTCACCCAATACAATGAATAATAATAACAGTCAATAAACCAAGGAAATGGGGAAAACCTCATGGGAAAAATTACTCCCCTCAAAATAGACTGTAAGGCACACACAAAAAATAAATGCTCCAAACTCAAGCAGGTGTGATGCTTGGTCATATGTCTAGAGGTATATTCTTCTTGGGAAGAAGTGGATCATGCTCAAAAAGCATGTGCTTGTACTTGCTCTTCAAATCAAATGTGATGAGAACAAATCCAAAAATATGAGGATGATAATGGAATGTGATTCGAACCAGCTGAGGTAGGATCAAATCCATGAATGTGCAAATAGTCTTTTGTTTTCTCCTTTGAACCATCACGGGTGAGATTATACCCAAAAGAACCATCAAATGTCAGTGATTGCTTGGAATCCAAATCAGATACAAGACTTGAAAAATGGTTTCTTAAGATCTCCTTTGAACCATTAGAGGTGATATCTAAACCATGAAATGCATGAGAAATTATCCCAAGTGAATGGAAATGGCCTTCATCTTCAATAACCTTCTGAGAGCATGAAAAAATGATCTTACAGTAGTAAATAAGAGGTGATTGATCAAGGAGAGCGAATGTATGACCTCCAATGGCTGATTTGAACTCCGAAACATTCAAAAGATCATGATGCAAACCAACATAATCTTGTGCAAGAGAGGATTTAATAACCTCTGTAGTTTCTAGAGTGTGAGCTGGCACATAATTCAAAATAGAATAAATTTGGAGCATGAGTGTAGAATCTGCAAGTTCTTCTTCTTTGTGGGAAACTTCAATATGAGATATGTTTGATACTGATTCATGATTAGAGAGACCATCAAGGAGGGTGAATGCATCAGTAGGCTTGCTCTCGAAATGGTTTGGACCAATCCCTTCATTTTGTTTACCAAATCTTTCATCCAGATGGCCCCATAGCTCTTTTGGAGATTCAACAAAAAATAAGTGGTGTACCATGCATCGAGACATAGCAAGCATCATGGCTGCAGAGGCTTTTTCACCTTCATCTAACTAGTCATTCTCTTCTTTAGAGGATTCCAACTCTCTTTCAAAACAATAATCAAAGAGACCATTTCTCTTCAAATGTGCTATCATCTGTGGTTTCCATTCATCATAGTTGAATGGAGAAAGAGGAGTAATTCCTTCTGAATTCATGGAAGCTGTTTCAGAAGACCTACAAAAATAGTAGAAAATGTCTGCAACTTCTACTGCCGCAAAAGTGCAGAAACTGCTGTACTCAAAATATTGATAATAACCTGCAAAAAACTATCAGGAATGGAGATAGACAATACTCTCAACATGCTCTGATTCCATGTGAAAATCCTCACAACAGTTCTAAGAGTTGATGTATACCTCACAAGAAAGATTTAGATTAAGCAGGAAAATAGAAGAAGAGTGGTCATGCAGTGTAAAGAAGCAACATAATATGATACATTAGAACTCAGATAGAAGCAGAATAACATCACATAGTAATTCATTAATCATAATATGAACAATAAATAATACAATGGTGAGAGGATTTGAATGCCAAGGTGGAAATTCGAATTATCCTTCATGGAATGATCATCAGATAAATGGAGTGTCATCAAATCACAACTAGAAGTCCTAATCATCATCAGTGGAGTCATCAATGCACAAGTAACTGTCAACTAGATGTCAAACTGACTCTAACTGAGTGTGGTAGGTGTAACTGGCACATGGAGGCACTAACTGAATGAAGGAGGTTTAGTGGAGGGCACATGAGGAGCTAACTCGAGTTAGAATAGGAAGTCTAGTCTCACTGGAGGTCCATCGGAGTGATACATTCAGTTGAGAGTCAGTCTATCCTTAAATCAAGGAAAGATCTATAGATAACTCAACTAACTAAAGTGCAACTGAGTGGTAGGTGAGAGAGAGCACCTTTCATAAGTGGCTTCCTTAAAACAAGGAAGAAGGGCGCACTAAGCACTAGGAGGGCTAAAACTGATCTGAAAGAAGCTCCCGGGGCTAGCTAACTGAGGGCTAGGTGCTGGGACTGATGACTGGGATGCATGCAATTGCATGCATGCATGCAAAATCATGACTGCATGCATGACTAAAAATGGAAAAATGGATAATGCTGGTAGGACTAGGATGGAGTATAGGAATATCCCAACACTGTATCGACTGTCTCAAGTAATGAACATGGAGTTCAACATGTTTCGTTTTGTTGTGAGTAAAATGATTATCAACAATCTGTATTGTACCCTGATTGTCACAATAAATAACATTTGAGGCCTAAACAGAAAATCCAAGCTCTTCTAAAAGCTAATGGATGCAAACTACCTCTATACCTGCATTAACAACGCCATGATATTATGATTCTATAGTCAAAAGAGAGACTACCTTATTTTTCTTACATGACCATACCAATGGTCCATAAATCAATCAAAACACATAGACATAAGTGAACTTTTGGTTGTTAATGCCACCTTCCCAATTGGAATTAGTGAACTTGACCAATAGTTATGTACTACGACAATACTTAATACCATATTGATAAGTTCCTTTAATATAATGAACAATTCTCTTTGCATCTTTCTAGTGGTTTTCTTAAGGGTCCTGCATGAACCGAGATACCACACTAAGATCAAAGGAGAAATCCAGTCGAGTATGATTTAATTAAATCAGGCTACCAACCAACTGTCAATAAAGAGTGCAACAGAAAAACTAGGACACGAAATCCATATTGAATAAAAAGATATATTATTGAATTGATAAGATGCTTAACGTTTTACAAGAGCTTGCCTTTTATAAGGTTTGAGCATTCTTAAGAAGGGTTATGTCCCTTCAATTAAACTAATTAATAATTTACTTATTAATTTAATACAATATTTAATATTCATAGCATTGCCACTCCCTTTTAAATAGCTTTGTCCTCAAAGCAATGGTAATGAGGGATGTAACTGTCGAAATTGTTCTGATTCCCATGTTGCATCTTCTTCGGGAAGATTTTTCCATTTTATGAGGTATTCTTTAATGACTCGCGTTCTTAATCTCTTCTCTCTAGTAGCAATGATAGATTCTGGCTCGAATATGATTCTTCCTTCTTCATCTAACAAGGGAAGTATTGTTTGTGCCTTCTGGTGTTGACCTATCATCTTTTTCAAACATGAAACATGAAAGACATTGTGGATGCGACTTGTAGTTGGCAATTCCAACGCATATGCCACCTGACTAATCTTCTTATTGATTTGATATGGGCCATAAAAACGTGGAGTCAATTTATTTTTTCCACCTTGTTTAAGTGATAATTGTTTATAGGGTTGTAGTCTTACATATACCCAATCTCCAATTTCAAATTCTCATTCTGTTCGGTGTCGATCTTCTTGTTGTCTCATTCTATTCCTGGTAGTATTCAAATTCTCTTTAAGTACTTGGACAACCTTTTGGTTTTCTTCTAAATGGTCATTTACTGATGCGACCCTTGCTTGGTTGGTGATGAAATCCTTCCATTCTGGGGGTTCATATCCATATAGGGCTTGAAATGGTGTCATTCTTGCAGATGTATGATAAGTAGAATTATACCACCATTCCGCAAGATGTAGCCATTGGAACCATTTATTTTGCTTATCAGTTACAAAACAACGGAGGTAGGTTTCTAAGCATTTATTGACAACTTTTGTCTGTCCACCTGTTTGGGGATGATAAGCTGAGCTCATGTTAAGAGACGTTCGAATTTGCTTGCAAAACTCTCTCCAAAAGTTCCCTTTAAACTTGGCATCCCTATCACTTACTATAATCTTCGGAAAACCATGTAATTTGTAGACATTTTTACAAAAATCTTCGGCTATTTCTTTTGCCAAATCAGTTTTCTTCACTCTAACAAAATGTGCATATTTGGTTAGCCTGTCTACCACAACTAGTATTTTGTCTTTTCCATCTGATATGGGTAGACCTTCAATGAAATCCATTGAAATTTCCTCCCATTTCTTATTTTGGAATATGTAACGGATGGAGTAACCTCGGACTTGAGATATTCTCAGTTTTATTCCGCTGACAAATGTCACAATTTGCAACATACTTGTGAATGTCGGCATACATACCCTTCCAAAAGAATGATTGCCTTGCATTATAGTAGGTTTTAAAAATTCCTACATGACCAGTGGCTGGGCAGTCATGTGACTCTTTAAGCGCCTTGGTCTTAAAACTGGAATTGGAACTTAAGTAAATACGTCCTTTGTACCATAAGAGATCATTCTTCCATTCAAACTTTGGATACTGATTTATGTTGTTAATTATGGAGCAAACCTATGAATTCTTGGCATATTCCTTACGAATTTTGTCCAAAAATTCTGGGATCACCATGGATACGGCGTAGACTTGTATCTCTTCATCTTTCCTTGATAAAGCATCAGCTACTACATTGTCCTTCCCCCTTTTATGTAGGATCTCCATATCGAAGGTAGAGATTTTCTCTATCCACTTTTGTTGTTCGGTTGTTAATGTCTTCTGCTGTAACAAGTGTTGTAGACTATTATGATCTGTTCGGATTAGGAATTTACTTCCCAAAAGGTATTGTCGCCATTTAGTTAATGCATGCATGATGGCAAGCATTTCCTTGTTGTATGTAGACGGTAGGTATTCTCTTTTGTTCAACTTCCTTCTTTCAAAAGTGATTGGATGACCTTCTTGCATTAGCATAGCTCCTATCCCAAACCCTGAAGCATCACATTCGATTACGAATGGTTTTGCAAAATCAGGTGTTGCCAAAACGGGAGTTGAAGACATAATTTGTTTCAACATTTCAAAGCATCTTCTTGCTTCATCATCCCATTGAAAAGAATTTCTTTTTAGGAGATTTGTTAGTGGGGCAGTGACATGTGCATAGTTCCTGATGAACCTTCGATAGTAACCTGTTAATCCAAAAAATCCTCGCAATTTTGAATCATTCTTTGGTTCGGGCCACTCCTTCATCACCTAGATCTTCTTTGGGTCCACCTTAACTCCTTCCTTTGAGATTATATGACCGAGATACTCCACTTCTTGCTTCCCAAATGTGCATTTTGAATTTTTTGCATAGAACTGGTTTTCCTTCAGAAGAGATAGAACCTCTTCTAGATGCGTCAAATGTTCTTTCCATGTCTTGTTATATATAAGGATGTCATCGAAGAATACTAACACAAATTTCCTTAGGTATGGCTGAAATAGTTCATTCATAGTTGCCTGGAATGTGGCAGGGGCATTGGTTAACCCAAAAGGCATTACTTTGAATTCATAATGTCCTTCATGAGTTTGGAAAGCAGTCTTTGCGATATCCTCTAATCTGACCCTGATTTGATAGTACCCTAACCTTAAATCGAGTTTCGAAAAATATTTTGCGTCATGAAGTTCATCCAGCATGTCATCGATGAAAGGGATTGGAAACTTGTTCTTAATTGTTATTTTGTTTAATCCTCTATAATCTATACATAATCTAAGCGATCCATCCTTCTTCCGTACTAGTACGACTGGAGCTGCATAAGGGCTTCTACTCTTGGTGATGACACCACAATTTAGTAGATCTTGAACCAACCTTTCTATTTCTGTTTTTTGGTGGTGGGGATACCTATATGGTTTAACCTTGATAGGATTTGACCCCGGTTTAATCTCGATTATGTGTTCTATACTCCTTTCTGGTGGTAGCTGCATGGGTAAGTCTTGAAATATGTGTTCATGTTTCTGGAGTAATTTTTGGATTTCCTTCTTGAACTCATTTGGTTCCTCCTCCTTTCCTTCCAGTTGATGACATTGTATTACGTATGCTGATGCCCTTTTTCGAATGAGTTTTTCCATATGATGAGATGAAACTACCTATGTGTTTGGTGGATGAAAACCATATAGCTTAAAATTTTGCCCTTGCCACTTAAACTTGATGAAATGTTTTTGATGATTGACAGAATATGTTCCCAATTTTTGTAACCATTGGACTCCCAAAACGATGTCTACTCCTCCCAACGGTAAGGTGTAGAGTTCTGATTCCAGTTCGAAGTCTTGTATTTGAAGTCTCACCTTGTGACACTTTCCAACTTTTTCGATCGTCTTGCCATCTGCAACCATCACCTTCATGTCTAGAATTGGATGTACGAACAACTTAAGTTTTCGTGCCACTCTTATATCAAGAAAGTTGTGAGTGCTTCCAGTGTCTACTAGCACTGTAACATTCTCATTTTTTATATGCCCTTTTAACTTGAGAGTTTGTGGTTGACTAATGCCTGTCATGGCTGCTAGGGAGATTTTGGGGGTCTCGTCATTCCCGGCTGTCATATTTGTGGTTTCCTCCTCTTCATCTTCTGGCTCTTCTTCTTCTTATTCACTATTCTCCTCTGCTTCACAAGTATATCATTTCTTTGAGCTGTCCTCGGGGCGACACCCATGTTTAGGATTCCATTTGTCTCCACATCGTCGACATTTTCCTTCCCTCATACGTTGATTCTCGAGGCTCTTCCTATCGTCCCTTCTAGGCGGAGGGATGTATTTGTTTGTATCACCCTCTGGAGTCGACTGGATGTTTCTTTGTGAGTATGACTTCCCTTTATTTGATTGGAAACTGTCAAATTTGGCCTCGGCTGCTTTTGCTTTTCGTTTTGCTGCCTCGACATTCATTATGTCATGCATTTTTAACTCTTTTTGTATGTATGGTTTTAGTCCTCCCAAGTAGGCTTCCAACCGTTGTTTGTCGGATAGCCCAAATACTCTGGTAGCGAGGGATTCCCATTGATGTGTGAATTCTTCGACGCTTCCCCTTTGTTGTAATCTGGTAAGTTTTGAGAAGAATTCATCTTCTGTGATTCCTTGAAACCTTTTTAAGAAATCATTCTTGAATAAGTTCGAAGTGTATGCGAAGTTGTCTCCCTTCCCCCACATATACTAGTTGTAGGCATATCGTTCAAGGTGCATTGAAGCATACTTGACCTTTTCTTCGTCCATTGTAATGTTATATATGTCGAAATACTCTTATGCTTTATTCAACCAAGCGACGCATTGGTCTTCTCCTCCGTTATATTTCATCATTTCTATTTTTGCTTTCGGCGGGTACATTACGAATGGTTGGTATTGAGTACCTTTCGTCCTGTTGCGTTCTGGTGACTCAGAATTGGAAGATGGGGTAATTGACTTATCCGAGCCATGTTGTTTATGATTTTTTTCCTTATCATCCATTTTTTGTAATATCGCCTGGATACCTTTCTGGCTCTCAGTCACTTTTCGATCTAACATTTTTTGTTCCTTGCTCATAATGTCGAACTTGTCGTCTATTTTCTGCTCCATTACCTGAATGACTTCATCCTTAATTTCTTTCTTAAGCACTTCCTAGCTCTTGGTGATCATTTCCTTGAAAGTTTGGAAATCCTTCTCTATTTTCGCAATTTGAGCTTTTAACTCCGTCGTCATGCTTCTTAAGTGTGGTGGTGAATAATTGGACCCAATTTTGGCTTATGGGATTAAGGACAAATAAAAATAAAAATAATTATCTTTAAAAATAATTTTTATTTTTATTAAAAAAAAACAATATAATAATAATATTATTATATTATATTATTATAATGGAATAATATTATTATATTATTACAATAATATTATATTGGAGTGAATAAGGAGCATTATGGATTTATGAAACGAGGGTGAGATGGGCGATGTGATAGTGCTAGGTGGAGTTGGGGATGAGAAGCGTGAGTGCAGAAAGGAATGGCGGCAGGTGGATGGGGGAGCACGCAGTGGGGAGTAGGAGTGGAGATGCAGCAGCGGGCGCAGGTGGATGGGGGAGCACGTAGGCAGAGAGGGGAATGGTGGGAAGGTGGACGGGGAGCACGCAGTGGGAGGGATGGTGCAGGAGTGGGAGGGACGAAGATTGTAGGTGATGGGAGAGCTACAGGAAGAATGGTGGTGCAGCAGTGGGAGGGACAAGAGAACACGGGGTGAAGGGTGAAACAAGGGGGGCGGGACAAGGGGAGAAGAAGCACGATGGATATGGAAGCGAATTGGAGGGAGAGAGATGAGTCGGAATGGTGGGTGCAGGGAAACGGAAGAGAGGTAGACGTGGAGTAGGGTGGAAGAGTGGAATATGGAGGAGATACGAGAGATGAATGGAGTGGAGGATGCTGGACAGATCCTTGCACGAGAAACTTCACACAGTGAACACTGGAGCGAAGACTTACCGAGAGCTGAACGAGCTCTGATACCAAATGTAACAGAAAAACTAGGACACGAAATCCATATTGAATAAAAAGATATATTATTGAATTGATAAGATGCTTAACATTTTACAAGAGCTCTCCTTTTATAAGGTTTGAGCATTCTTAAGAAGGGTTACGTCCCTTCAATTAAACTAATTAATAATTTACTAATTAATTTAATACAATATTTAATATTCATAGCAAAGAGTGGTGTCGACTCGTGGAGAGTCATATTCTTTTGACAAATTTACGCTTGACTGATAAGGTGTAGAACAAGACTTACAATCGTTCATTTTGAATCGTTTCAAAAGATACAAAGCATATTTTGGTTGAGAAAGAAAGATACCATCATGCATTTGAAAATTTTGAATCCCCAGAAAGAAATGCAACATACACAAATCATACATTTCAAAGGTATATGTAAGTTGTTTTTTCAAACCCAAAGTTAGATTGACATGATTTCCTGCTATGACTAAATCATCAACATGCAATGTTACAATCAGAGTATCACCATGAACATGTAATGCATAAATACTGTGATCAGATTCACAATGTTGAAGCCAAGATTGATATAAAGAAATGATCAATCTTCTCATACCAAGCACGAGGTTCTTGTTTCAAACCATACAATGACTTCTTGAATTGAAAAACAAGGCCATAATCTATCACAAAACCAGGAGGTTTATCCATATAGTCTTATATATTTCTTCATACAAGTCTCCATGAAGAAAAACACTTTTAACATCCATTTGATGAAGTTCCCATCCAAAACGAGTAGCAAGGGAAATAACCAATCAAACAAAGTTCATCTTTGCAACAGGGGAAAAAGTTTCAGTGTAGTCAATGCCTTCTTGTTGAGAGAAGCCTTTGGATACCAAAAGATTCTTGTGATGTTCAATAACACCATCAGAAGTAAAATTGGTCTTATAAACCCATCGACACTTCACAACATTCTTTCCTTACGGTCGAGGAGTGAGTTCCCAAGTTTGATTCTTCTTCAAACAATCAATTTCAGTAGCCATATCATTTTCCATTTAGGAAATCCTTGAACACTAGCATAAGTGTCAATATCGTAGGTTTCAAGAACACATGGCAGCCATCAATGCAATACTACCATGATGTTTTTGACTGGAGGTCTGTCAACCAGTACTAGCATATTCAACATTCGGTCCAACGGTTTTGATTGTTTTAGCATCCCATCGAGGTAGACAAGTCAGTGATCATTCAGGTCAGTGGATGTTATTTGATTGAGTCGATGTGTCAACATACTTAGTCAAGGTAGATTGACTACCAGTCGAATCAGGAGTAGAATTCATCATTCCAGTTGAGACTCCAAAGAGGGGTATAATCTATCCAAACTCTTCAAGAATATCAAATGGATCATTGTGCAAGAGAACAGAGGACGAATTAAACAATTTATCACCTGAAATATTCTCATCAAAGATAACATTTATGCTCAAAATGATCTGTTGTTTGATAGGGTCAAAAAATCGATAAGATTTTGATTCATTAGAATATCCCATCATGATGTAAGCATGACACTTTGCATCCAATTTCTTCCTACAGTTACCACTGATATGCACCCAAGCAACACATCCAATGGTTTTGAGGTGTCCAACAAAGGGTTTCCATTCGTTCCACTTCTCGACTGGAGTCATGTCGACAACAACTCTAGCCAGAGCAAGGTTTAGGATATAGTTTGAATAGTAAACAACTTATCACCAAAATTTAGTTGGCATATCCTTGGTTTGTAGTAGGCACCGAGCCATTTATACCAAAGTTTGATTATTCCTCTTTGTGACTCTAAGGGTTTGAGGGACAGATCTCTACCAAGAAATTCCATTTTGCAAGAGATACTCTTCAAACTGTTGACTCACATATTGTCCACCATTTTCTAATCTTAAACATTTGATGGGTTGATCACATTGATTTTTTAGTCAATGCCCTAAATTCCTTGAATCTTTCAAATACATTACTCTTATTTTTCAAGAAATATACCCAAGCAAATCTAGAGAAATAATCAATAAAGTTCAAAATATTCTTTGCACATGCTAATGAGATCACTGTGAACAAGTTCTAGTCGGTTCTGTGCTCACCATGCTTTTCCAGAATCAAAGGGTATATGATGATGCCTTGCAAGCACACATCCTCTACAAACTCCATCAGGTGGAATAGTATTTGGGATACAAGTAACATATTATTTGTTACCATCATTTTTCAAACTTTGAAAGTTCAAATGTCCAAGTCGTTCATGCCAAATTCGACTTCAGTTGTCACTTTGAGAAATGAGTGTAGTCAGTCTAGTCGGTTTGGGAGAATCATAGAACTTGTAAATTTATTTTTTGGGATCTAAATATCCTAAAGAAACAACTACCCCTGAAGCCTCAAATCCTTTATGATAAAGCATTTGACCGAAACTCAATAGTATTCTCAGTCTGTGTAAGTTGAGTAACCAACAACAATTTTTCTCTCAAGCTAGGCACATGATAGACATTGGATATTCAACCATGCTGGAATTCAACATCACCGCTTCCAACAACCATGAAAGCGTAATCATCAGCTACATAAATATTATGTTCTGTAGCTCCACTAAAGGAAGTGAACAAAGAAACATCTTTAGCCATATGATGAGTACAACAAGAATCGACTATCTATTCTGTCTGAGTGGTATGGGAATGTAATGCTTGGGAAGTGATAACATAGAAGGTAAATTTTTCAATAGGTCAATTGACATACTAACCAATCAATGTGCCTTCCTCAAGGTGCTTGACCTTTTCCTCCAAGTCCTTTGTCTTCTTCTAGCAGGTTTTCTCAACATGTCCCACATTTCCACAGTAGTGATAGGTTTTCTTCCTTTGATCTGTCTTTGTCGATGATGAATCTTCGGTCTTTCCCTTAGTAGAATGGTAGATACATTCTGGTTGATGATCCGGTCGACCATGTTCTGTATAATTTTGCTTCACCTTGCTTTTGAGCAAGTGAGCCTAGTGTTTGGTACCAAGATTCCCTTCTTCAAGCAATTTTTGTTGGTATTTAATCAACAAATCATAAAAGATATCAAAGGTGAAGTCCTTACAATCTTGCTTGCATGACATCCAATTGGCGCAAAAGGAGGAGCATAACATCATAAGGTGTCCTCAAAATCATCAGGACTAGTTCAATGAGCTATCCATATTTCTTCAGAAAATTTTTATCACATTCTCCCAATTTCAACTATAGCTCCTTAATGCGAGCTAAATAGTCCTCAATCCTATCAAAGGAAATGGGTTCTAGATAGATCAACTCTTTCTCTATTTGCATTACTTGACTTTCATTAACCTTGTTGGACAGTGACTTCAGCTTACTCCAAACAACATGAGTATAGTCAATTCCACTTGTATGAAAGTGAATCTCCCTCAAACTGTAGGTCATGATAACCCCAACAACCTCCTCCTTCTCTTCGTCGATCACAAACTTAACCCAATCTTCCATTGGATATGGAATAGAGACCTTCGTATATTTCCATAGTCCCTTACTTTTCAACAAAGTCTCCATATTTGGCACTTGGATTGCATAATTGTTTCCATTCAGAACAACATGTTCTATCTTGGAAGTCATCCTTTTGATCAAATAGATCTGATCCAAGTTCAAGAAGAGGTATCAGTCGACAAATCTTCAGCCCATATTTGATCAACCCTAGATCCAACTCAACACGATTCACATAAAACAGGCTAGGTCAAAACCAATAGCTCTGATACCATGTCGGGGAACCTCTTCATATGAACCACATACCAGAAAAGAAAATAGCAGAAGGGAACTATATTCTAAGAAGAGAGGTGGTGTCTAAAGACACAGTTACAACACTTAAACACAACGCATTGTGATCAAAATATCACAATGCATTATTGATACATGATTCGAACATATAAATACAACACATAGGGTCGTTCTTTTATAGTCTCAAGATCTAACAAACTTCCTTGAAGTGACAAGGATCTGGTCCACAAATAGGGTTTGTTGGTTCTAACGATTCCCATGAAATACACAACGTTCCATAGTTTAGTCGGTTGTTCTAGTCAAGTCGACCACAACCTCATCAACCATTTAGAAGACCATTTAGCTGACCGCTCAATCGATCCACCAGTTGACTACTCTTCTAGTCGATTGATGTCTGTAAAACCCCCAAAATTTCACTAAAATTTAAAATTTTCATCTTAGCATTTATTGCTATGATTATGATGCGGAAGTAATAATTGTAACAACATCATGCTAAATTCTAAGGTACTGATTTAATGATAACAACTTTCCTAATCTATTGTTAGGTTGCTTAACATCCTAACACATAATTTCAGCAGTTAAACACTCAATCTCAAATTAATGAAATACTCATTTAGCATTGAAAATATAAAGTGACGTAACGTTACATTAGTGTGATTTTCTATGTTATGTATTTTATCATAACAAATCATCATTATTTCCAAGTTATATGTTTTGCTTCTAGCACTAAAATGATCATTTCAATGTACTGAATGGATCCTTGCCTCACCCTAAGGCTTACTTAGCTATCGCTAGCTAACGCTCCTGAATATCAATTGCAGAGAACAGGTAAATGTACAAGAATTCCACTAGCAGCTTTACTTATATGTTTTTCAGTTACACTACAATGCAATACTAGTCTTGATACGTGTGTGCATAGTGTTAACTGCTCTTGAAACTTTCCAGGTATGATAATTTGATATCCTTCATGTTTTTATTACACGAATCTTCAGGTCTAAAGTTAATAGTTTGAGTATTAAATAGACAGATATTTTACTAATATTAAGGGACCTTTGCATGGTTCAACTTCATGTTCTTCACCATTTACTAAATGATAAACTTGTCATAAGTATGCAAATTCAAAGGTCAATTTTCATTATCTACATCTAGCAAAGAAGTTGCCAAAGGAATCGTCTATGATAGTAGAAATGCAATTATTTATTCTTCCTTAACAACTATAGGAAAAAATTGTCCTACATTTTAATTGTTGCTATCATATATATAACTCCTATATTTAAGGACATATTTTTACTACATGAATTTCATAATACATTGGAAAAGCAATTGTACCAAGCTATGGAATGGAAATATTATGTATCGTCCACTATAGTAATAATACTTACCAATATTACCTAACTCTCGGATGGATAAAATACCTAACTCAAACATTGGTATGTTTACGTGGATTATCATGCAGGTGCAAAAGTTATGTTAACAACCATAAGACCTTTACTATAATGTAATGCACTTAGCAAAAATCGAAGATGGTTGGAGTATTAACTCTCCACATGTGCGTTGGCAGGCACTAGTTTTCAAGATAGTGCAGTTAACGCTCTCATAAATGACTTAGTAGTGGATTGCCTGGTGGCTATACTCGTGGTTGGTTTCACGTGCCTGCACCGGGGTTGTGTATTGATACAATGCCGGGTCAACAGAACAACGTTGAGCTCAAACTCGACGTGGTAAGGAATTTTGCAAAGCTGGAACTCTTAGCTGGCCACTATCTCGATAGTTGTGATTAAGTTTTTAATGCATATTTAATTGCATTAGGTGAACGTATACTCCAGTGTCTCAGTGGCTGCATCTCGATTTTTGATCTTGTAACTTCTCGGGTTTGGAAAAACCCTACCACACCATATTGTCGATTTTGGTGCTTGTAACATTCATTTGAGCTAGGTTAGTGGGGAGGGAGGCCGACAGCCCTTCTGGGTCACTAGTGTCTATAACCTGCAACTTGCTTGGCTCACTAGGTAATGATCCAAGAGGATCCAAGAAGGCAAAATTTTTGAAGTCCTCCAATCTCAGCAAAACCAACACCAGATTGAAGGGCTCGTCGAGACGATTCCAACGGCGTTCGTTTCACCTCAAACGGACTCCGTATGAGAAAGTTATCACGTTCTGCTCTATAAGGTCAACTGACAAAATTGGCAAAAAGAGGTGCCACGTGGCACCACTGACAGGGTGACACGTGGCAATACAATCCAAGCTGGCATATTGCTGACCGGGCAGATGGACGGTGACGTGGCAGTACGAACAATGACTGGGCAATTGACTAGACGCTTACTGGGCGTGAGGTGGACCAATCCCAGGCCGCCACGTGGCAGCACAGGATTGACCAATATGTCAAATGCAAAATTAATGAACCTCTGTGGGGTTCGACCCCGCGACCTCCTGTTTGAATGCACAACGTCTTAACCAACAGGCCAGCGCCTATTGTTTTGATAAGGAACGGGGAACAATTATTTCAAGCTTGAAGAATGTTTCACATGGGCGCGAAAAGGGGCCGGGGCTAGCCCCGACCCCTGGTCCTACCACACGGCCACACAACCGGGAGCTCAACATGAAGGTGTCAGCGCGGGGGAGTGGTGATTGTAACCACCCTCCAACGTCATTTAAAGAGCATGTGGGACACGCCACTCCTTAAACAAATGTGTTATAACAAACTTTTAAATGTTACATGCCACCTAATATATGTTGAAGCGCCACCACATATTGCATAACAAACTTTCAACGGATTACATTATATGGGTTGGAGCGCCACCACATAAAGGGATTACATGCCATAGTTGGTAAAGTTTTAAAAGTGGGTTGGTATGTTTATTATTATAATATGGTTTTAACCATATTAAAAGCCAACAAAAGGGTATGCCATTATGGGTAGGTTATAACAATATAATATGCCATAGTTGGCAAACTTCCAACTAAAAGCTTTTAATAAAAAGGCCCAACCACATGAGAACCAACTTAGGAGTTGTAACTCCATGTCCATTGAGGCAAATTTGTTGTAACTAAGAATTGATGAGAAACATGTGAAGGGGGTCTTCTCAAGCTATATAAACCCTCTTATTCTCCATTTGCCACTCATGCTTTGGAGTGGAGACTTTGTAGCTAAAGGAGAGAAGGGAGATTGCGTAGCTCTGCAGGAGGAAGGTACGAGTGTTTATACTCGTTTTACACCGTCTTCAGGCTTCGGAGTTGCTGGAAGCAGTCTTGTTGTGTTTTGGGCAGCGGTTCTCTTCCTGGGCATTGTCGCCAAGGTATCATTGTATCATTGCCATGTATTTTTCCTTTATGCTGAGATTATAGATCGGCCCTCCTATTGAGAAGCAGGCCCGGAGACGTAGTCCATCCTGGACGAACTCCGTTATCAACTTGTTGTCTTTATGTGTGTATTGTCTATGCTGTTTGGTTCTCTTCTTATGGATTTGTGAGCTTCATTCATGCTCTTTATGCAATTCATGTTAACGTCATAGAGTAGCAAAGATCTTGTTTTCGGATCACTAGGTCCTTCATGGCATCCTAGCTGACTCTAACAATATTTACTTGGATAAAAAGTGTTTGGAGTGTGGTCTTTCGGTTGTGAGGTACTCGGTCTTGATAACGCGACCTATTTGAGGTAGTTTTCTTTTTGATTGGAGAATGTTGTGAACTTTCAAGTGTTGGACTTGTTTGAGTTACTCTGCGTTGAGAAAACGAGTGCATTGGACCGGCTCTGCGCGATAGGAATAATGCTTCGTTGTCTACTGTTGTCTGGAGAAGGACCAAACGAATACTCTTCAAGGTGATGTACCAGACTCTTTTCTTCGTTGATATTTATACTTGGTAGAAAGCAGTTTTCATAATGTTTTTCACAACAATTTTTAACCCTTCCTTGTTGATGTATATGTAACTTCGGAATGTATTTCATATATGTATGTTGTATGTACTCCTATAGAGATGGTATTATTCCTCTATATGGAAGTGTCATCATTTATATTGTAAATGTCGTAACTTATACTTGATGGGTTTTTAGACCACCTTGTTGGGGTCGGTCCTGTATAAGTCATGTGGGTCAAAGGGTTATTAGACCACCCTATTGGGGGTCGGAGACGTAGTCCATCCTGGACGAACTCCGTTATCAACTTGTTGTCTTTATGTGTGTATTGTCTATGCTGTTTGGTTCTCTTCTTATGGATTTGTGAGCTTCATTCATGCTCTTTATGCAATTCATGTTAACGTCATAGAGTAGCAAAGATCTTGTTTTCGGATCATGTGGTATCAGAGCAGGTCTATTTGACATTGGATTGTGAGTGTGGATGCTCACGAGGGCTAAACTGCAAGCTGGTGAGGGTACATTAGAGCCTTACAATTCCGAGATCAGACGTGCACACCGAAGGAGGAAGATGGATGCTAATGATGCCCGCATCGAGATGGAGGCAAAATTTCACAAGGTCTTCTATATGATGGTCGACAAGGTAGACAAGTTGTTTGCAGACTATGAAGAACGCATGGCAAAAGAAAGAAAAGGCAGTGAAGTAAAGAAGGAAGACAAAGAAGTGAAGGACGAAGGAAACGCTTCAGTTAACCAAGGGGAAGGTGGCGAAGAGCCTCCTGAGCCTCTCTCTTCACCTTCAGCTTCAAGCACAAGTTCAAGTGCTTCTTCCTCATCTCATTCTCAGCATTCCAAGGTCCCTCACAAAGAGCCTCAAAAGAAGCCCTTATTGAAGCTCGATATGAAGTTTGATTTGCCCATGTTCAATGGGGAAGCGAATGCAGAGAAGTTAAACAATTGGATAAGGCAAATTGAGGTCTATTGCCGTGTCCAGCAGATCGAAGAAGAAGATGTGAAGATTCAGTTGGCTTCACTTCGGCTGATAGGCACCGCACTTGTATGGTGGGAAAGCAAGCTTCAGCAAGGTAGCAAACAAATGGGTAATCTTCTCTCATTGTGGTCTGCTTTTATTTATGATTTACGTAAGCAATTTTATCCATTGGGTTATGTTCAGAAGGCAATGATGGATTGGCAAAGTTTTAGACAAGGCAAGGGTCAGAGTGTTCAGAGTTTTACTGAAGAATTTAGAAAGAAAGCTTTAGAATTGAATATTGCTTTAGATTCTCCTGACACTCTTTTGAGGTACATTGGTGCTCTTCATCATTATCTACGCCATACTTTGTTGTTGTTGAATCCTACTAGTGTTGATGAAGCAAGTGTTCAGGATACGCATCTTGAGAACAGGGGGAAGCATTTGCAAGAAGACCATCAGAAGAAGCCTTTCAAGCCCAACAACCACCACAAGTTCAAGAAAAAAGACAAGAGCAAGAAGACAGCTACTGCCAAGAAGGAAGGAGGAAAGCCCCATTGCAACCATTGCGATACTGATGGGCATGATGAAGAAAGTTGTTGGAAGTTGCATCCTGAACAAAGGCCAAAGCATTATGGAGGCAAAAAGAAGAAAAAGACCGTTGCAACAGCGCAACGAGATTTGGGTTCCGACTCAGGTGACGAAACCATGATTACAGCCGTGGGAATGCAAGGTAACAAAACTCCTCATACTGGTTCAAGTTCTACTCATGTTTCTAAAGAAAATGATAAAAGAAGAAGTGAGTTGTTTCACATCAGAGTTGTGTCTAAGCATACAAAGATTGAAACATTATTTGATCCGGGTTCTCAAGTAAATTTGATCTCAGAATCAGTTGTTAAGAAGTTGGGCATACAGACTAAACCTCACCCCAAGCCTTATCCTCTTGGATGGGTATGTGATAATGCTAAGCTACAGGTGACTAAGTAATGCAGGTTAAGGTTTGCTATTGCTTCAAAGTTGATCGATGAGGTGGACTTAGATGTTGTTCCTCTTGACATCTGCGGTATCGTATTGGGAAGCCCATACTTGTATGATCGAAAAGCAGTATTCTTCCGTCATGAGAACAAGTACCATCTCACCAAAAATGGGGTGGAGTACATTGTGAGAGCTCACAGTATGAAGGCTAACACCACTCTTGTTAGTGTAGGACAGATGAAGAGACTCATCAACACTAATAAGAGATACATGCTCATGGTTGTGAGAGCAAAAGATGCTGAAGCATCCGATGCTTTCAAAGGTTGTGATCCTTCTCATAAAAAGGCTATGATTGATATTGTGGCTAACTATGATGAAATATTTCAGGAACCTACAGGTTTGCCTCCCAAAAGGGAGATTCAACATGAGATTCATCTCCAGCAGGATGCCCCTCTTCCTAATGTGGGCATGTACAGGTTGTCTGCAGTTGAAATGGCAGAGATTAAGAAGCAGGTTCAAGACTTGTTGGACCAAGGAGCGATCAGACCCAGCTCCTCTCCATGTGGTTCGCCGATTGTTTTGGTGATGAAGAAAGATGGCACATGGAGGATGTGCGTTGACTATCGGGCTCTCAACAAGATCACGATCAAGAATCGATACCCGCTTCCTCGCATCGATGACTTGCTCGACCAGTTGAAAGATGCTGTGTTCTTTACCAAGTTGGATTTACGCAATGGCTACCACCAGATCAGAATTGCAGAAAGTGATGTGTGGAAGACGGCCTTCAAGACCAAGCAAGGTCTATTTGAGTGGTTGGTGATGCCCTTTGGGCTTTGCAACGCACCTGCAACCTTTATGCGGGTAATGAATGATGTTTTCCGGCCATTCTTAGATGATTTTGTCATTGTATACTTAGATGATATCTTGGTTTTTAGCAAAACTTGGGAAGCACATGTGGGGCATGCAAAGCAAGTATTAGATACTTTGAAAAAGGAGAAATTGTATGTAAAATTGTCAAAGTGTGAATTTGGCAAAACTTCATTAGTTTACTTGGGTCATATTGTAGGAGGTGGAAATTTAAAAATTGATCCTTCAAAAGTTGATGTAATTGTCAATTGGCCTAAGCCTACTAACGCTACTGAAGTGAGAAGCTTTTTAGGAGCTGTTCAATATTGGAGGAGGTTCATTCAGAACTTCTCATACATAGCATCTCCTTTGCATGCCTTAACAAGTGTGAAGAAAGCCTTCCAGTGGGGAGGAAAGCAGCAGAAAGCCTTCAACACATTGAAGGGAAAGATCAGCACCGCCCCAGTCCTAGCCTTGCCTGATTTGCAGCAGCCATTTGAGATAGAGACAGATGCCAGTGGATATGCCATGGGGGCAGTATTGATGCAGCACCGCAAGCCTATTTGCTACCATTCGGAGACTTTTACTCAAGCAGTGATCAACTACCCCACCTATGACAAAGAGTTGTATGCTTTGGTTCAGAGTGTCAAGAAGTGGAAGCACTACCTGATGGGTAAGGAGACGATCATCCATACCGATCATCAGCCCTTGCAGTATCTCCAGTCCCAGACTAAGCTCCAGCAAGCTCGTCATTTCAGGCGGATGGGATTCCTTCAACAATTCCATCTAGTGATCAAGTACAAGAAGGGTACTAGTAACAAAGTGGCAGATATGCTCTCTAGACCTCCTATTGTTGCATCTATTGTTTTGAAAAATGCTTCTTTATCCCATGAAAGTTATATTGAGCAGTGTGCTACTGATGATGATTTCAAGGAGGTTTATGAGAAGCTAACCAATGGCACACAGGTGGAAGACTACTATTTGTAGGGAAAGTTGCTCTATCATTTGGGAAAGTTATGTGTTCCTATTAGTGAAAGAGTCCATGTAATACGAGAAGCTCATACTTCTCTAGTATCAGGGCATTTTGGGGTAGGTAAGACTTTGGCTCATTTGCAAAGAATTGTGTATTGGCCTCGCATGAAAGACATTGTAACAAAATATGTAAAGGGGTGTGTGATGTGCTCTACTTGTAAGCCCACTAATAGAAAATTGGGGCTGTACTCACCAATTCCTGTTCCTTCCCATCCTTGGGAAAGCATTTCCATGGATTTTGTGGGGGGTTTGCCTATGTCTAGGAGGGGTCATGACTACTTGTATGTGGTCGTGGATAGGTTTAGCAAGATGTGTATTCTTATGCCATGTAAAAAGCAGGTCACTGCAGAGCAGGCTGCTTCTCTTTTCTTTCAGCATGTATGGGTTCACTTTGGACTCCCTACGTCCATTATCTCGGATCGGGACTCCCGATTCCTTGGAGTGTTTTGGACAAAATTATGGTGTATGATGGACACCAAGCTAAAGAGGAGCACCGCTTTCCATCCACAGACCGACGGACAGACAGAGGTAGTCAACAGGACAGTTGTCCATTTGCTTCGAGGCTATTGCAACAAGCATCCTAAGTTATGGGATGAACAGATCCAGTATGTGCAGCATGCCTACAACAGGGCTATGCATTCTTCCACTCAGAGCTCGCCATTTGAGACATGCTTTGGGTACTTGCCAGAGACTCCATTAGACTTGACTTATGGGAGAGAGGTTGATTCAAGCACTTCCAAGGATGAAGACAAAGCCCGCATGTTCATTCAGAGAGTTCAACAGGTACATCAAGCAGTGCAAGAGCAGTTGGAGAAGAGTCAAGCCCAGTACAAGGCTCGCCATGACAAGCATAGAGTTGATCATCAGTTTCAGGTGGGAGGTCAAGTGTGGCTTCACATCAGCAAGGAGAGGATGAAAGGAGAAGGCAAGAAGCTCAAGCCCATTAGATATGGTCCCTTCACCATCTTGGAGAAGATTGGGACAAATGCCTTTTGCTTAGAGCTGCCGCCATACATGCAGATCTACTCAGTGGTGAATGTGGAGAACCTGAAACTCTATGAGCCTCCCATGATCATGGATGAAAGGGAGAATGTCTCATTACCATCAGTTGATGAATTTGCTCCTGAGTACATGGATGAGCTAAAAGAAGATGTCATCTTGGACAGAAGGACAAGGACTTCTCGCAGAGGTGATGTTGATTATCTTCGAGTGGGCATCAGAGGCACTCATCCAAGCAAAGCCAAGTGGATCGAGAAGGAGAAAGTGAGGGAGCAATTCCCTCACCTATCTGTTGATTAGTAAAGGCTTTTGGAGGCCAAAAGCTTCTCAGTGGGGAGGAATGATCCAAGAGGATCCAAGAAGGCAAAATTTTTGACGTCCTCCAATCTCAGCAAAACCAACACCAGATTGAAGGGCTCGTTGAGACGATTCCAATGGCGTTCGTTTCACCTCAAACGGACTCCATATGAGAAAGTTATCACGTTCTGCTCTATAAGGTCAACTGACAAAATTGGAAAAAAGAGGTGCCACGTGGCACCACTGACAGGGTGACACGTGGCAGTACAATCCAAGCTGGCATATTGCTGACCGGGCAGATGGACGGTGACGTGGCAGTACGAACAATGACTGGGCAATTGACTAGACGCTGACTGGGCGTGAGGTGGACCAATCCCAGGCCGCCACGTGGCAGCACAGGATTGGCCAATATGTTAAATGCAAAATTAATGAACCTCTGCGGGGTTCGACCCCGTGACCTCCTGTTTGAATGCACAACGTCTTAACCAACAGGCCAGCGCGTGTTGTTTTGATAAGGAACGGGGAACAATCATTTTAAGCTTGAAGAATGTTTCACATGGGCACGAAAAGGGGCCGGGGCTAGCCCCGACCCCTGGTCCTACCACACTGCCACACAACCGGGAGCTCAACATGAAGGTGTCAGCGCGGGGGAGTGGTGATTGTAACCACCCTCCAACGTCATTTAAAGAGCATGTGGGACACGCCACTCCTTAAACAAATGTGTTATAACAAACTTTTAAATGTTACATGCCACCTAATATATGTTGAAGCGCCACCACATATTGCATAACAAACTTTCAACGGATTACATTATATGGGTTGGAGCGCCACCACATAAAGGGATTACATGCCATAGTTGGTAAAGTTTTAAAAGTGGGTTGGTATGTTTATTATTATAATATGGTTTTAACCATATTAAAAGCCAACAAAAGGGTATGCCATTATGGGTAGGTTATAACAATATAATATGCCATAGTTGGCAAACTTCCAACTAAAAGCTTTTAATAAAAAGGCCCAACCACATGAGAACCAACTTAGGAGTTGTAACTCCATGTCCATTGAGGCAAATTTGTTGTAACTAAGAATTGATGAGAAACATGTGAAGGGGGTCTTCTCAAGCTATATAAACCCTCTTATTCTCCATTTGCCACTCATGCTTTGGAGTGGAGACTTTGTAGCTAAAGGAGAGAAGGGAGATTGCGTAGCTCTGCAGGAGGAAGGTACGAGTGTTTATACTTGTTTTACACTGTCTTCAGGCTTCGGAGTTGCTGGAAGCAGTCTTGTTGTGTTTTGGGCAGCGGTTCTCTTCCTGGCCATTGTCGCCAAGGTATCATTGTATCATTGCCATGTATTTTTCCTTTATGCTGAGATTATAGATCGGCCCTCCTATTGAGAAGCAGGCCCGGAGACGTAGTCCATCCTGGACGAACTCCGTTATCAACTTGTTGTCTTTATGTGTGTATTCTCTATGCTGTTTGGTTCTCTTCTTATGGATTTGTGAGCTTCATTCATGCTCTTTATGCAATTCATGTTAACGTCATAGAGTAGCAAAGATCTTGTTTTCGGATCACTAGGTCCTTCATGGCATCCTAGCTGACTCTAACAATATTTACCTGGATAAAAAGTGTTTGGAGTGTGGTCTTTCGGTTGTGAGGTACTCGGTCTTGATAACGCGACCTATTTGAGGTAGTTTTCTTTTTGATTGGAGAATGTTGTGAACTTTCAAGTGTTGGACTTGTTTGAGTTACTCTGCGTTGAGAAAACGAGTGCATTGGACCGGCTCTGCTCGATAGGAATAATGCTTCGTTGTCTACTGTTGTCTGGAGAAGGACCAAAAGAATACTCTTCAAGGTGATGTACCAGACTCTTTTCTTCGTTGATATTTATACTTGGTAGAAAGCAGTTTTCATAATGTTTTTCACAACAATTTTTAACCCTTCCTTGTTGATGTATATGTAACTTCGGATAATATATTTCATATATGTATGTTGTATGTACTCCTATAGAGATGGTATTATTCCTCTATATGGAAGTGTCATCATTTATATTGTAAATGTCGTAACTTATACTTGATGGGTTATTAGACCACCTTGTTGGGGTCGGTCCTGTATAAGTCATGTGGGTCAAAGGGTTATTAGACCACCCTATTGGGGGTCGGCCATGTGGGTCGAAGGGTTATTAGACCACCCTATTGGGGGTCGGCCCAGTCAGCATTATGTTATGTGGTTAAGTTCGAGCCTACATGATTTATGTAAAAGGCAAGTCAAGTCAAGTATAAATAGAGTGCGGGAGGCACTCTATTTGATCACTCACTTCTCACTCATGCACTCAAGGAGGAGTGGCGCACTTATGGAGGAGGAGGATCTACTACTAGGATATGTCTATCTCTTATGGTTGGGTTGTATCGTTGCTCTATCTATCTCTGAGGAAGTTATTGTGGTTTTTTCACCTTTATGGTTTTCCCCAAGTAAATCTTTGTGTCTCTTGTGTGCTTGCATTATTGTCTCCATGATTGATATGCTGTAGATATGCTGTACATGTTATTCTCTCAGTTAAGATCCTATATCATATTGAAGTAAATTGTAAAAATTTAACATGGTATCAGAGCTAGCTTGAAAGAAGGCATGATATGGCATGTATGACACTTGTTGCACTTACGATGCTAGGGCTTGATATAGAAACAACCAGTCATTGTAGCACTTTCGCTATAAATCCATCTTGGCGAAGTTTTCAAATCTGAAATCTTTACAGGTCGAAGATTAAATCCCCATGTACCTTGTGTCCAAAGGACAACCTCTAATTCGTTGTACTTTGGGATTTATGATCCGTACAATATAGGGTTTCTGCCTCTTCCAGATCTGAGTCAAAATCAGGTGACCTTGGGAAAAAGGTCATAAATTGGGCTAGGAAGATCCAAATGAAATTTCGTAAAAAGTGACAAGTAGTACACAGACTTTACTATCTCAGGAAACGTTTTAAGAGGCCGAAGTTGAACTAGTGACACGTGGAACGCAGTACAAGTTCGCTCTCCTGTATTATCCCATAAACAGGTCATGTTATGACACTTGGCATAACTCTCTCTTAGAGAGTCCAATTGAGATCAAACCTATCAGGATGGAAAGATAATAGGACGAGCTATCTCAGGAAAACTTTTCTGAAGCCGAAGTTCAAAAGGTGACACGTGGAACGCCGTACAAGTTCGCTATCCTGTATTATCCCATAAACAGGTCACGTTGCGACACTTGGCATAACTCTCTCTCAGAGAATCCAATTGAGGTCAGACCTATCAGGATGAAAAGATAATAGGTCGGGCTATCTCAGGAAACGTTTTCAGACCCTGTGGATCGAAAAGTTTGGAGGTACACCAAAAACAATCAGGTACATATTTCTTTCAAAACAGAATTATTTTTGAGTACCTTCATTCATGGCTTCCGAAATTTAGGGCTTCGGAGAAAGTTGGAATTTTTGTAATCAAGACCACGGCTGGATGCTACTCATCAAAATCGAAATTTAGAGACCAAGATCAAAATTTTTGGTTGGGCAGAAGGCCGGGCTTGATCAGACCCTAGTTCGGGACTTTGATCAGAAAAGTGGAAAATTAGGGCTTCTGCAAAAATGAGAATTTTTGAAATCTGTGACCATGGCTGGAAGCTCCTCAGAAAAATAGAATCTTAGAGCTTTGGATCAAACCTTTTGATTGGGAAGAAGAGTTGGCTTCATCAAACCCCAGTTCAGGGTCACGTCCAGTGAATCCAGAAGTTTCAAAGGCAAAATTGAGGAGTGAAACTTTGCAGTTTTCAAATTCTGAATATACCAGCTTGATCAGCTCATCAAGGGGCATATTTCTATCCTTTCGGAAGTTTGAAATTCAAAGTTTAAATTTTTGGGGTTTCTCTGACAAACCCATATCCAGCTCCAGGTCCAGTTCTTGCAAATCAAGTGGATTGGGTTAATCCTAGAAGAAGATGGATTGGTCACCAGCATAAGTGAAGAAGTTCCTGTTTCAAAGGGAGATGAGGCTAAGGCCTTACATAAGAATATTACAAGCGATATCGACAGGTATGACTCATCGAGGTATGTTTCGATATTTTTTCATGATTAAGTTTATGGTATGTTTGTCTTCATGTTATTACGGTTAGTACAATCTTGATTTTAGATTTGTCGTATCACCTTAACAAAATTATGAATGCATGATAGAAGATATTCATTGGTTAGGGTGTTGACACTTATGATTGTACTAATGCATTATGGTGTTGTATGAGGTTTATGTTGTCTGCTAACATAAAAGGTACACCAATAAAGACAAATCATGTTCTACTTCAAGAGCATATGATCATGGTGACATGAAGACAAGGATTCATCCATTGTCATGGATCACATAGAAGATCTATTTACGAGGTATGTATAACTTGGTTTTATAATGGTTAACCTATGAGATATACAGGTTACTAGCACAAGTCCTTGAAGAAGAACAAGAAGACATCATGTGAGTATGTTAGACATAACTAGCTAGCATGCTAATCCAGGTATGTTTTTCCTATACCAAGATAGAATCCTACCTTGTGTTAGGATCTTATACTGTTTTTTTGTTGATAATGATTATTCATGAAGTCATAGGTTTGAATAGTCATGGTTGTATGCATATTGTAATTGATGATATGACTAACCAAAAGAATCATGAAGGTATAGGTTTGAGTAATCACGGATTTTATGCATATTATATCTCTTATCTTGATTGATGATTTAACTAACCAAAAGAGTCCTATGATCAAATAAGAATATGCATGAGTAAAAGAAGACTTCCCTGAAACCTTGAACACTAATGTTTATTATCTGTGTTTGAAATGATCCTGACTATACATGCTTGAGATTATTGTGATTATACTAATGAATGTTTGATTACTTATGAGACCTAGAGGATAACACAATGGTGATACTAACAAGCATGCATAGGGATCGAGAATGAATATAAGTTCAAGGACAAGTAATCCAGGAAGCAAAGATCAAGAGGGAGTACACTCCAGTGGTTTCTGCAAGGATGCAGATATTCAGAGGGAGTTGACCATCTCTCTACATTCCACATCAAAAGGTGTAGAAGAAGCTACTTCAGATTAGGACTCCAGTAGCTCCTGCAAGGAAGCGAAGACTCAGAGGGAGTCCACCCAACGAACAAACAAATATAAGTATTTGAATTGTCATTTCTTAAATAATACTGTTCAATAATGTATATACTGATGTTCCTAGAATTAGGTTGTGTATTATGCATATTAGAATAATTGCATTGATGAACAGTATACTACTAATATGCATGGGTAAGTGGCCTATGGCACTGTACAACATTCCATTGCTACTTATCTAGAATGAAACCTCTTTGGTGACATGTTGGGAGTTGTGCACACTCTTAACAATGTTCTGGTAGAGATTGGAAGGCATCTAGAAAGTTACAGGATATGGATAAATGTTGTATTGAAGCATTGGCTAAGACAATTGCATGACTGTATGACATATTTCTTTATGTGTAATAATTTGTTCTGAAAACTATGAGATGTTTTCTAATCATGCAATTTAACTTGTTGTGTAGGAAAGACCGTATATCTTCACCTACAAGAGGACTACAACATTTGTTCCAGCAACAAAGATATCTATTGAAGATATTGAAGATATTGAAGTTCCCAGGATCTGGGATGAAGAAATGGAATGCCATGATCCGTCAATCATGAAGAATGATGTTTGGGATGTAGTCCCAAGACCTGAAGGGATGTTTGTTATGACTTCCAAATGGAACTATCAGATCAAGCATGCTGCATATGACAACATAGAGAAATATAAAAGTGATGAAATAGAAGATACACCAGATGGATTTCAAGACAGCCTTCTTGAATGGTGTAGTCATATATGTGTGCAGAACTTGGTAGGATAGACAACTTTCTATCCAGTTTGGTCTTTACCAAGAGTAAAGCGGGTTCCAACCTTTACTACAAGGTTGAGGAAGGCAATCCAGTGATACTACTATGTGGATGACCTGTTTGTATCAGGTGAGGATAGATTGATTGCCGACACACAGCGGAAGCTTGTTGCCGAGTTCGAGTTGAGGAACTTGGGGATGATGCACTATTTGTTTTTGGCATGGAGGTGTGGCAGAGTGCAGATGGAATCTTCCTTGGACAAGGGAAGTTTGCAGTAGAGATCCTGAAGAGGTTCGGGATGATGGACTGCAAGGCTATGGCCACACCTATGGCATCGAACCTGAAGCTTCTATGTGATGCTTCATCTGATCCGGTTGATGTCACGATGTATCGTCAGATGATTGGGTCCTCTATGTACCCGACGAACACGAGACCGAATATTTGCTTTGCTGTGAACACATTGAGCCAGCTCCTGATGGATCCAAGGAGTGTTCACCTGGTTGCTGTAAAGCATGTTCTGAGGTACCTGAAGGGTACAGTGGATTTTGGGCTCAAGTATGAAGCAAATCAAAAGTTTAACCTGTAGGGTTATGTTGATTCAGATTGGGCTGGCAGTGCTGCAGATATGAAGAGCACATCTGGGTGTTGCTTCAGTATGGGATCAGGTGTGATCTCTTGGTTCAGCAGGAAGTAGTCTTGCGTAGCACTGAGTACAGCTGAGGCAGAGTATGTTGCAGCCTATTCAGCTAGTTGTGAGGAAGTATGGATATGGAAGCTACTGTCCGAGTTATTTGATCTCTCGTTGGATGCTACTGGTATCTTCTGTGATAACCAGAGTTGTGTGAAGCTGTCCGAGAACCCAGTGTTTCATGATAGGTCGAAACACATAGAGGTCAAAAATCACTATATCAGGGATATGGTGCAGAGAGGAGCTGTGAAGCTCCTGTATGTTGTGATGGACGAGCAGATTGTAGATGTGCTGACGAAGCCACTAGCCAGGGTGAAGTTCGAGTAGTTCAGAGAGAGGCTTGGCGTTCTTCAGATCGAGGAAACTTCGAGGAAGAAGTGATGGACACATCTGCTGAAGCCATTCCAAGCATGTTGGAAGGAGGATCCTTCACATGGCTGTGGATGTAAGTGCTGGATGATGAGCATCAGGATGATGTTCTGGTTTCTGCTGGATATGATTAGTTGGATCATTTTTATGTATGAATGTATGCATCATGTTGGATGCTGGATATGATCAGTTGGATCATTTATATGTATGTACGCATCATGTTGGATGCTGGATATGATCAGTTGGATCATTTATATATATGTATGCATCATGTTGGATGCTGGATATGATCGGTTGATCATGTGTATGTATTTTGTATATGCATCATGTTGGATGCTTGGACCATGTATCTGTATATGTTTCAGGTGGATACATTGTATGATCAGGAAGATCATGTATATTGATATGTATCAGATATGATCAGGTAGATCATGTATGTTGATGAATACATTGTGTGGATCATGTATCTATGTATCAGGTGGATACATTGTGTATGATGATATGTATCAGGTAGATACTTGGTATGCATCAGATGGATGCATTGTATGATCAGGATGATCGTGGATGACGAGCTTCTCCAGATGACATGCAGCAGGATGTTGCAGTGATGATGATCAGGATGATCATGTGTACATCAGGATGATGTATAATGAGTATCAGATGATACTGTGTGGCCGTGGATCAGGTTGTGCAGGTAAGCATGTAATTTGTGCCCCGGGAGATTTGCAGATGGTCTTGCGAGGTTTTTCCTATGGCATGTAATTCGGTGCCCTGGGACATCTGTCAAATGATCTTTCGAGGTTTTGCTTTGGGAGGACATATAATTTGTGCCCTGGGAGATCTGCAAATAGTCTTTCGAGGTTTTGCCTATGGCATGTAATTCGGTGCCCTGGGATATCTGGCAGATGCTCTTTCGAGGTTTTGTCCTATGGCATGTAATTTGATCCGGGGAGATCTGGACAGGATGAAAAAGGCCTCAGATGCTTCAACCAGGTTTTGCCATGACCACATGTAATTTGCTCCTGGGAGATCTGGACAGGATGAAAAAGGCCTCAGATGCTTCAGCCAGGTTTTGTGGTGGACCACATGTAATGTGCTCCTGGGAGATTCGACAGGTAGAGCTCTGTGCTTGTAACAACTTGGGATGCTTCAGCCAGGTTTTGTGGTGAGATCACATGTAATGTGCTCCTGGGAGATCCGACAGGTAGAGCTGTGTGCTCGTAATAGCCTGGGATGCTTCGGCCAGGTTTTGTGATGGGTCACATGTAATGTGCTTTTGGGAGATCCTACAGGTAGAGCTGTGTGCTCGTAATAGACTGGGATGCTGCAGCCAGGTTTTGTGACGCATGTAATAAGTCCTGAGGTTTCCACAGTATGGCCAGTGATGATGAAGACCTGCAAGTGGTGGGCTTGCATCCAGTATGAAAAAGGACTGGCTCTGTAGAACTTCCTATGACGAGTAGATTCAGAGATTGATTGAGATAGCAGCAGCAGTGATGATGATGATGTCTTGATGACGATTATCCAGTGACGATGATCCAGAGAAGAAGACTTGTACTAGAAGACCTGTGCTGAGAAATACCTTCCTAGTTAAGAGGGAGTGTTGATGTATATGTAACTTTGGAATGTATTTCATATATGTATGTTGTATGTACTCCTATAGAGATGGTATTATTCCTCTATATGGAAGTGTCATCATTTATATTGTAAATGTCGTAACTTATACTTGATGGGTTATTAGACCACCTTGTTGGGGTCGGCCCTGTATAATTCATGTGGGTCAAAGGGTTATTAGACCACCCTATTGGGGGTCGGCCATGTGGGTCGAAGGGTTATTAGACCACCCTATTGGGGGTCGGCTCAGTCAGCATTATGTTATGTGGTTAAGTTTGAGCCTACATGATTTATGTAAAAGGCAAGTCAAGTCAAGTATAAATAGAGTGCGGGAGGCACTCTATTTGATCACTCACTTCTCACTCATGCACTCAAGGAGGAGTGGCGCACTTATGGAGGAGGAGGATCTACTGCTAGGATATGTCTATCTCTTATGGTTGGGTTGTATCGTTGCTCTATCTATCTCTGAGGAAGTTATTGGGGTTTTTTCACCTTTATGGTTTTCCCCAAGTAAATCTTTGTGTCTCTTGTGTGCTTGCATTATTGTCTCCATGATTGATATGCTGTAGATATGTTGTACATGTTGTTCTCTCAGTTAAGATCCTAGATCAGATTGAAGCAAATTCTGAAAATTTAATATTCCTATTGTGTTAATGTAGGCGGTTCCAGTCTTTTAGTAAAGGCATTGAACCGCAAACATGGATATTAGCTTAACTGGTAAGCCTCGGATTAATCTCCAAGGGTTTCACCGACAGATACAAGAGAAATGGTTATTGTTAGGTGTTTTAGTCTCTATCAAGGTTTAAATTGTAGATACAGTCTTGTAAAAGATTTGTAATCGTCGTTAAGCTTGTAAGGAAAACGAATTTAGGAGCTTTTCTCCATGAGCTGTACCTCATGTTTCTTTACTGTTTTCGGCCATTGTTTATAGTGTTTCGTCGAGGCTCAGAAATTGGATTATAATACTGTGAATTTATGCTATTTTTTTTTACTAAAATTTATGGATATTTCTAAAAAGGCTTAAAGGATTCAATCGTTTTCTAAACAACTTTCTATGCTTGTCTTAGTATGTGATACTGTAACAACTTAAGGCATAACTCAATAATGAAAATATGATAATAGGTAAAAAGCCCTAAACCTGGGTTTTTAACCCTACAGTATTTGACTGCGTGATCTTGCCTTCGGTCTAGGGCTTGGTTTGGACTTCCAGTGATTTTTTAAACTGTTGTGCTACATGCATTGTCGAGTTGGGGAAACGAATGTCCAAGAATGGATATAATGTTATTGCGGAAAACCTTGTATTTCAACCTGGTTTTGTTTACGAAAAGATATGAAATATTATATGTTTATATAACATAATTCTTCGGTTACAAATAGTGTATTTACAATGCAAATAGTATGAATACCTGAGCTTAGTGGAGAGGAAGATTTGATTTAAAAGTTGAAATCGTATTTCTAGGTTTGCAATTATACATACGTTACTGAAAATGGAAGAATAGACATATTCCTTTGAAGAAAATTTTGGGGCATGAATTACTAAATGTTTGGTTGTATTAACATTACCTATTTGATTTCTGCGTGGATTTATATGATGTTACTGCTAGAATAAAATCCAGTCTATAATAGTCCTTTGTCTATGAATACAATCCAGTCTATAATAGTCCTTTGTCTATGATGCATAGAAATAATCCGAATAACTAGTTTAGAAAATATATACATATATAAAGTGTATGTTTTATAGGAAAAGAGTTCGATCAATAAGGGTCTGCTTACTTTTAAAAAGGATTTCTCTTACCTATTGGTTAGACAGAAGCTTCCTTTGATACTTCCATTATTTATGACCAAAAAAAGGTTTAATGATAAACAGAACAATAGAGAAGTATTTGGAAAAAATGTAACCTCTGTTTGTATTTCAATAGATATAATTTTAAAAATAAGCGATGATGTAGAACTGGAATGAGGTAACTCTATTGTTAAAATAATCATTTAAATGTATCCTATGTATGTGATCAATCTATTTAACTCTAAACGACCCTTTCTGTACTAGAGTATGGCACTGTCAAAGTGTGTGGAAAAATACATAATGGTGATTTTATAATCGATCATTCTATCTTTTCTAACTACATCAATCACACTGCATTTTAATTCATCAATACTATTTATAGAGATAAAATAATCATTAACTTAAACAAATCTCTTAGACAGAATGAGAAGAATAGATAGCCACTGCATTCCTATTTAATTTAATAACATAACAGAAGTAGATAGGATAACACAATATGAACCTGGAACTATAGAAGAAGAAACACATAGCCAAAGCAGCTCGTTCCACCCAACCAACTCCTGAAGAAAACTAAGCTACTTGCCTTAGCACCCTCGAGCTTGTTCACTGAACAACTAGGGCGAAGATGCTGTGTGGAATACTGGAATAAATTCCCTTGCAACTCAGCAGTAATACTTAGCAGTAGTATTTCCTGCTTTTAGCAATATCGAACTCAGCAATGTGGTTGCACTAGTTCAGAATGCAGTCTTAATTCACTCAATCACTTCTAACTTTCCCCTCATCAAATCTATTGTGCTTAGAAATTATCACAAGGTAAGAATGAACAGCCTCCTGCCGAATTTGATGGATAGTTAAATAGCATGCCTAGGTCTTTTGGTCAGTTTATTTCAGTAAATGAGCCACCTGCTTAGTTCCACTTTCTTGGGGAACATGACCACAAAAGTAGGGAAGTTGCCTCCTGCAACAGTTAGAAGTGAGTTGAGGATGCTACCAAGTGTCAATTTGCTCTCCACCACAATCCATTCCCCCTAGTGGGTCAGTGAACACTCATTTAACAGTCTCATTTGGATATTTGTCTCTACTTCTATTTATTAATAATAAAATATTCAAAATAATTAATTACAATCATCCATGACCCCACTTGGCCAATTGTCATAAAACTTTACAATAAAAATAAAACATAATGTTTTCTCAATAACATAAAATGTCTAGAACTTGGGGTATGTGACAAACACCCCCTCTTAAGTTCAACATCGTCATCGATGTTTCTTTATTCATCATTCTCTTGTTCTTCCTGGAACAACATTGGATATGCCACCCGCATATTAGTTTCCATGTCCCAAGTAGCTTCGTCTGGACTAAGGTGCTTCCACTGCACCTTAACCTGTCCAATGGTACGATTACAAAGCAAAATTCCCCTCTTGTCGAGGAGACAGTCCGGTTCCACTAGAAAATCTCCTTCTGGTTTGACCTGTACATCATTCCAATTAATAACATGAGTAGTATCATGCACATACTTTTTCAAAAGAGAGATGTGAAAAACATTATGTACTTTAATATTTGGTGGCAATGCCAACAGATAAGCAAGTGGTCCTACCCTGGACAAGATTTCAAAAGGTCTACAATACCTTGGTGCCAACTTAGCAGAGCTTCCCTATCTTAGGGAACTTTTCTTAGGTTTTACCTTGAGGAACACATGTTCACCAACCTGAAACTCTTTCCGAGTCCTTTTTAAATCTGCCTAACTTTTCTATCTATCTTGTGCAATTTTCAAATTGCCTTGAACCTGTTTCACGGTTAGTTCCAATTCTCTTAACAAATCAGGTCCTAACATTAACCTGTCAACTGGATTGCTCCAAGAGATAGGAGTATTGCATTTTCTTCCATATAAAATTTCAAAGGGACTAAGCTTTGTCGAAGCTTGGTAATGGTTATTGTTAGCAAATTCAGCAAGATGTAAATAATCCTCCCATTTACCTGGCTGATCTCTAACATACATTCTCAGCATGTCCTCAAGAATTTGATTAACTCTTTCAGTCTGCCCATCTGTCTGTGGGTGAAATGATGTACTAAAATTCAAAGTAGTACCTAAACCTTTAAATAAAGATTTCCAGAAATTCCCTGTAAACTTTGAGTCTCTGCCATAAATTATAACTTTTAGAATACCATGTAAACGAAAAATCTACTTCATAAAAATTTCTGTAATATTAGGAGCTTTGTGTGTTGTCTTAACTGGTATGAAGTGTGTTGCCTTACTAAGATTTTCCACTACTACCATAATGGAATCATTCTGTTTCTGATTATTAGGCATCCCAGTAATAAAATCAATACTAATTATCTCCCACTTCCACTTTGGAATAGGTAGTGGCTGCAACAATCCCGCTGGATTCTGGTGTTCAACTTTTACTTGCTGACACTCAATACATCTAGCAATATACTCAGCTACTTCACTTTTCATACAAGGCCAGAAATAATCTTTTCGTAGCATAGTTATCATCTTTTGGTAACGAGGGTGTACAGAATATGGACTTTTATGCAACTCATTTAAAATCAACAACTTAACTTCAGCGACATTAGGCACATAAATTCTGTTTTTATACAGCAGTAACCCTCTTTCATCAATTCTATATTCTTTTATACAATTTTTGGCATTATCTTCAACAATCTTAGTAAGTAAATTTTGATATTTTACATCCATTCCAACTTTTTCCTTAATTTGATTTTCTAGATAAGATTTATAAGCACCGATTGCTGAAATAAAACTGACTTTTGCATTTCTGCTTAATGCATCAGCAACCTTATTTTCCTTCCTTTAATGTGTTGAATCTAGAAATCGTACTCACTAAGGAAAGCTAGCCACCTAGCTTGCCTTGCATTTAGATTTGGTTGATCCAACAGGTATTTTAACCCTTTATTGTCAATCCTTAGGATGAATTTCCTTCCAATTAAATGATGTCGCCACATTTTTAATGCATGTATTACAACAGCTAACTCAAGGTCGTATGTTGCATAATTTTTCTCATGAATTTTTAACTTTCTAGATTCATATGCAATAGCGTGACCTTCTTGAGTTAAGACCCCACCAAGTCCGTCATTGCACGCATCCGTGCATACAATGAAATCCTTGTTAGGATCAACAATTTTTAAGATAGGTGTTGTTGTTAATAACTCTTTTAGTTTCTTAAAGCTTTCTTCACATTTTTGATCCCATACAAACTTCTTACCCTTCTTTTGCAAAGACGTTATAGGATTTGCTATCCTAGAAAATCCTTCAATAAACTTACGATAGTAACTTGTGATTCCCATAAAAGAGCGTACACCTATCACATCTTTCGGGGGAGGCCATTCACTAATTGCTTTTATCTTGTCTGAGTCTACTGCAATTCCATCCTTGGATATTACATGCCCTAAGTATTGTATTTTATCTTTATAAAAATAACACTTGCTGAACTTAGCATACAGTTGGTGTTCCCTCAACACTTGTAAAATTATTTTTAAGTGTTCGTCATGTTCCTCTTTTGTCTTAGAGTAAATTAAAATATCATCAATGAAAACCACAACAAATTTATCCAAGTACATATGTAATACGTTGTTCATTAAACACATGAAGACTGCTGGAGTGTTGGTCAGCCTAAAAGGCATAACCACGAATTCGTAATGTCCATAACGAGTTGGGAACGCAGTATTAAAGATGTCCTCATCTTTAATTCTGACGTGGTGGTACCCCGACCTTAAATCAATTTTAGAGAATACCGTTGCACCGCGCAGTTGATCAAACAAATCGTCAATGCGGGCAGAGGATACTTGTTCTTTATGGTCATTTTATTAAGCTGGCGGTAATCTATACATAATTGCATAGTTTTGTCCTGCTTTTTAACAAAAATTACGAGTCCTCCCCATGGAGACACACTGGGTCTTATATAATTTTTATCAATCAATTCTTTAAGTTGTGACTTAAGTTCATTAATCTCCAGAATATTCATTCTGTCAGGATTCTTTGAGTTTGGTACCGCTCCTGGTACTAACTCAATGGTGAAATCAAGTTCCCTTTTCGGAGGTAGTCCTAGAATTTCTTCCGGGAATACATCAGAAAATTCCTTAAAAATGGGTATGTCTTTCAGCTTTAACTTATCTTCATTAGTGGACTGTTCATTATTAATTACGTTTACGTCAAACAACTTACACCCCTTTCGAACAACCTTCTTAACTTGTAATGCAGAAATTTGCCTAACATAAATTTTTCTAGGAATCCCTTTTATAGTGACGGTTTCAAAAGCATCATTTAAACAAGTAAAAGTCTTTTCAAAGCAATTCAATACAACTCTATGCTTCTCTAACCAGTCCATTCCAATCAGAATGTCATAAGAACCTAGAGGTAATACATTCAATTTAACACAAGTCCTAGACTGATTCATCAAAATTTCATATTCTTTCACAAAATCAGTTACCTTTCTTTTTGTGCTAGTAGCTAGTTGAACCAACCAAGATTTATCAAATTTATCCACTTTTAGATTGCAACATTTCACTAAATCAGGGGAAATATAACTAAGACTTTCCCCTGGATCAATCAAAATAGAAACAAGTTTATCTTTTAACATACCTTCCACTTTGACCATGGAAGTTTGATGATCTGCCTGCCTGTTCTCCAAAGCTGCATTTATCCTAGGCATCTCCCTTGCTAAATCACCAACAGTAGCCTCCTATTTTATAGTATGTATGTTGTTGACAACCTTCTTCCGAAGTGGACAGTTCGATGCATAGTGAGGTCCCTAATATTCCCAGCACTTAATAGGTTCTTTCTGTTCATTACTTTTAACAAAGTTTTTAGGTGGATCATTGTTCTTTACAGCTATAAATTTTGACTATTTATTAACTGTTGTATTATTTCCTGAAAAATTCCTGTTAGAATAATTACGGGAATTATTATTACTGAAATTACGATTAAAAGAAAACTGCTTCTTCCTCTGCTCAAAGTTGTTAGGCCTTTTTTCCTTCCAGCTTGGTATGCCTTCTCTTCTTTTATTCTGTTCAAAACAGATATTCACTTTTCTCATGGCCTCTTCAAGAGTGCGAGGACTATCATATTCAATTATGTCCTTGATGTGAGAGGGCAGTCAGCTCAGAAACCTTTGAACCTTGGGTTTCTCTTCAACAAAATAAGGCATATACCTTAATAAATTCAGAAACTTGTTGCACAACTCTCTCATATCCATGGAACCAAGCTTTAACTCATAAAATTCCTTATCTCGTTCCTCATAATATTGTTCTGACAAAAATTTCCTTGTAAAGTATTTCTTGAAATTACTCCAATTAACACTTTTCTCCTTTAAACCTTTAACTCTTTTCAGATCTTGCCACCATATGTCTGCTTTTCCAGTTAAATTATAAATTGCCATTTTAGTTTTTAGGTGACTTGAGTAATTACAAATCTGGAAATACTTGTTCATTCCGGACAGCCATGCTTCAGCTGTCTCACTCTTCTCTGTTTCTCCATTGAAGGTTGGAGGTTTGATATTTTTGAACTCACCAGAAATTTCTTCATAGGGCTTGTACTTCTTTTTCTTAGTGTAGCAGTCACTGTCACTGCTGTCACTAGAGTACTTATGCTTTTCCCCGTGTGCCCTTTCATTAGATTCAGAAGATGAACTACTGTCATAATTAGTTAATTTTATCTTTTTACCCTTACGGGGATAGGACATTGTTTCAAACTCAACAATATTTGTTGTTTCATTATCTTGATAATTTTTATGAAATCTACTTAGTAGGATATGATTCAGCTCCTCTTGAGCTTTCAGAATTCATTCATTTTCTTCTTTAACTGTACTTATCTCCAATTTTAAATATTTTATAGTCCTTAATAACTCGGATAAATTATCATTCAATTCAACAAATATACCTTCAGAATTAATGTATCCTTGTTTATTATCATTATGTTCATTATTAAGGGACCTGTCCTCAACCGACCCTGTTTGTCCTTCCATACCTACAGACTTAAATTATAAAATGCTGAAACTGGAAACAAAATAAAATAAATCAGTAAATTTGTAATTGTGTTATAGAATTTCATTTGTGCGGATGAGCCACTTCAGGCCTAGTATTTGAACTTGTGCGCTGATACCACATGTAAAACCCCAAAAAATTCAATAAAATTTAAAATTTTTGTATTAGCATTTATTGCTATGATTACGATGTGGAAGTAATAATTGTAACAACATCATGCTAAATTCTAAGGTATTGATTTAATGATAACAACTTTCCTAATCTGTTGTTAGGTTGCTTAACATCCTAACACATAATTTCAGTAGTTAAACACTCAGTCTCGAATTAATGAAATACTCATTTAGCATTGAAAATATAAAGTGTCGTAAAGTTACATTAGTGTGATTTTCTATGTTATGTATTTTATCATAACACATCGTCATTATTTCCAAGTTATATGTTTTTCTTCTAGCACTAAAATGATCATTTCAATGTACTGAAGGGGTCCTTGCCTCGTCGTGAGGTTTACTTAGCTATTGCTAGCTAACGCTCCTAAATATCAAGTGCAGAGAATAGGTAATTGTCCAAGAATTCCACTAGCAGTTTTACTTATATGTTTTTCAGTTACACTACAATGCAATACTAGTCTTGATACGTGTGTGCATAGTGTTAACTTCTCTTGAAACTTTCCAGGTATGATAATTTGATATCCTTCATGTTTTTATTACACGAATATTCAGGTCTAAAGTTAATAGTTTGAGGATTAAATAGACAGATATTTCCCTAATATTAAGGGACCTTTGCATGGTTCGACTTCATGTTCCTCACCATTTACTAAATGATAAACTTGTCATACATGTGCAAATTCAAAGGTCAATTTTCATTATCTACATCTAGCAAAGAAGTTGCCAAAGGAATCGTCTATGATAGTAGAAATGCAATTATTTACTCTTCCTTAACAACTAGAGGAAAACATTGTCCTGTATTTTAATTGTTGTTATCATATATATAACTCCTATATTTAAGGACATATATTTACTACGTGACTTTCATAATACATTGGAAAAGCAATTGTACCAAGCTATGGAATGGAAATATTATGTATCGTCCACTATAGTAATAATACTTACCAATATTACCTAACTCTGGGATGGATAAAATACCTAACTCAAACATTAGGATGTTTACGTGGATTATCATGCAGGTGCAAAAGTTATGTTAACGACCATAAGACCTTTACTATAATGTAACTCACTTAGCAAAAATTGATGATGGTTGGACTATTAACTCTCCACATGTGCATTGGTAGGCACTGGTTTTCAAGATGGTGCAGTTAACGCTCTCATAAATGACTTAATAGTGGATTACCTGGTGGCTATACTTGTGGCTGGTTTCACCCGCCCGCATAGGGGTTGTGTGTTGATACAATGCTTGGTCACCAGAACAACGTTGAGCTAAACATCGACGTGGTAAGGAATTTTGCAAAGTTGGAACTCTTAGCTGGCCACTATCTCGATAGTCGTGACTAAGTTTTTAATGCAGATTTAATTGCATTAGGTGAACGTATACTCCAGTGTCTCGGTGGCTGCATCTCGATCGTTGATCTTGTAACTTCTCGGGTTTGGAAAAACTCTACCACACCATATCATCAATTTTGGTGCTTGTAACATTCATTTGAGCTAGGTTAGTGGGGAGGGAGGCCGACAACCCTTCCGGGTCCCCAGGGTTTGTAACTTGCAACTTGCTCTGCTCACCAGGTCCTTCATGGTGTCCTGGCCGACTGTAACAATATTTACCTGGATAAAAAGTGTTTGGAGTGTGGTATTTCGGTTGTGAGGTACTCGGTCTTGATACCGCGACCTATTTGAGGTAGTTTTCTTTTTTATTGGAGAATGTTGTGAACTTTAAAGTGTTGGACTTGTTTTGAGTTACTCTGCGTTGAGAAAACGAGTGCATTGGACCGACTCTACTCGACAAGAATAATGCTTCGTTGTCTATTGCTGTCTGGAGAAGGACCAAAAGAATACTCTTCAAGGTGATGTACCGGACTCTTTTGCTTCGTTGATATTTATACTTGGTAGAAAGCAATTTTCATAATGTTTTTCACAAGAAGTTTTAACCCTTCCTACTTTGTTAATGTAGGCGGTTCCAGTCTTTTGGTAAAGGCATTCAACCATGAACATGGATATTAGCTTAACCGGTAAGCCTCGAATTAATCTCCAAGGGTTTCACCGACAGATACAAGAGAAATGGTTATTGTTAGGTGTTTTAGTCTCTCTCAAGGTTTAAATTGTAGATACAGTCTTGTAAAAGATTTGTAACCGTTGTTAAGCTTGTAAGGAAAAAGAATTTAGGAGCTTCGCTCCATGATTTGTAGCTCATGTTTCTTTACTATTTTCGGCCAACGTTTACAGTGTTTCGCCGAGGCTCAAAAATTGGATTATAATACTATGAATTTATGCTATTGGTTTTGACTAAAAGTTCTAGATATTTCTAAAAAGGCTTAAAGGATTCAATCATTTTCTAAACAACTTTCTATGCTTGTCTTAGTATGTGATACTGTAACAGCTTAAGGCATAACTCAATAATGAAAATACGATAATAGGTAAAAAGCTGTAAACTTGGGTTTTTAACCCTACAGTATTTGATTGCGTGATCTTGCCTTCGGTCTAGGGTTTGGTTTGGACTTCCAGTGATTTTCTAAATTTTTGTGCTACATGCATCGTCGAGTTGGGGAAACGAATGTCCAAGAATGGATATAATGTTATTGCAGCAAACCTTGTATTTCAACCTGGTTTTGTTTACGAAAAGATATGAAATATTATATGTTTATATAATGTATTGCTTCGGTTACAACTAGTGTATTTGCAATGCAAATAGTATGAATACCTGAGCTTAGTGGAGAGGAAGATTTGATTTAAAAGTTGAAATCGTATTTCTAGGTTTGCAATTATCCATACATTACTGAAAATGGAAGAATAGACATATTCCTTTGAAGAAAATATTGGGGCATGAATTACTAAATGTGTGGTTGTATTAACATTGCCTATTTGATTTCTGCATGGATTTATATGATGTTACTACTAGAATAAAATCCAGTCTATAATAGTCCTTTGTCTATGATGGATAGAAATAATCCGAAAAACTAGTTTAGAAAATATATACATATATAAAGTGTCTATTTTATACGAAAAGAGTTCGATCAACAAGGGTCTACTTACCTTTAAAAATGATTTCTCTTACCTATTGGTTAGACAGAAGCTTCCTTTGATACTTCCATTATTTATGACCAAAAAAAGGTTTAATGATAAACAACAAAATAGAGAAGTATTTGGAAAAAATGTAACCTCTGTTTGTATTTCAACAGATATAATTTTAAAAATAAGTGATGATGTAGAACTGAAATGAGGTAACTCTATTGTTAAAATAATCATTTAAATTTATCCTATGCATGTGATCAATCTATTTAACTTTAAACGACCCTTTCTATACTAGAGTACGACACTGCCAAAGTGTGTGGAAAAATACAGAAAGGTGATTTTATAATCGATCATTCTATCTTTTCTAACTACAGCAATCACACTGCATTTTAATTCATCAATGCTATTTACAGAGATAAAATAATCATTAACTTAAACAAATCTCTTAGACGGAATGAGAAGAATAGATAGCCACTGCATTCCTATTTAATTTAATAACATAGCAGAAGTAGAAAAGATAACACAATATGAACCTGGAATTGTAGAAGAAGAAACAAACAGCTAAAAGAGCCCGTTCCACCCAACCAACTCCTGAAGATAGCCAAGCTACTTGCCTTAGGACCCCCGAGCCTGTTCACTGAATCACTAGGGCGAAGATGCTGTGTGGAATACTGGAATGAATTCCCTTGCAACTCAGCAGTAATACTTAGTAGTAGTATTTCCTGCCTTTAGCAATATTGAACTCAGCAATGTGGCTGCACTAGTTCAGAATGTAGTCTTAACTCACTCAATCACTTCTAACTTTCCCCTCATCAAATCTCTTGTGCTCAGAAATTATCACAAGGTAAGAATGAACAGCCTCCTACTGAATTTGATGGATAGTTAAATAGCATGCCTAGGTCTTTTGGTCAGTTTATTTCAGTAAATGAGCCACCTGCTCAGTTCCACTTTCTTGGGGAACATGACCACAAAAGTAGGGAAGTTGCCTCCTGCAATAGTTAGAAGTGAGTTGAGGATGCTGCCAAGTGTCAATTTGCTCTATCCATTCCCCCTAGTGGGTCAGTGAACACTCACTCCTTTGGATATTTGTCTCTACTTCTATTTATTAATAATAAAATATTCAGAATAATTAATTACAGTCATCCATGACCCCACTTGGCCAATTGTCATAAAAATTTACAATAAAAATAAAACATAATGTTTTCTCAATAACATAAAATGTCTAGAACTTGGGGTATGTGACAATGTCCTTCAACTAGCTGTTTCCAAAAGATCTAGAGGTGTGATGAACTTGCATAACCTTAGGTTCCGACAAAAAGTGCATGATAAATAGGAAGCCTCTAATAGAGGATTTGTCCATAAAGAACTTCATATGGTATCATTTTACTAGCTCCATGATAAGTGGAATTGTAACATTATTCTGCAAGGGTTAGCCACTTTGCTTGTTGGTGTTGATTTTTTGAAGAGAAGCATTGTGAATAGGTTTCTAACACCTTGTTGACCACTTCTGTTTGATTGTTAGTTTGGGGATGATACACAATTCTCATCTTCAATTAAGTACCTTGAAGTTTTAACAACACCTGCTGAAATTTACTAGTGAATGTGGGATCTTGATCATCCGATACAATGGAATTGGGCATGCCACATAACAAAATCCATGAAGACATGGGAAACCGAGGAAGGTGTAAATTGATGTGGTAAAGCACAAAAATGACCATATTTAGAAAGGTGGTCGTCTACAATTTTTTTTGATATCCTTCTCCTTATTTGTAAAATTGAATTGCTAATGGTCAATATAGGAACATATCATGTAACTAAAAATACGAAGTGTGGTGTAAAGTGTGTCCTCATAAATCGTTGTGTCCTTCTCGCTACTACAACCAATGAATAAGAGAAGACCACAAAGTAATATAATCCTCAACATACTAATGAGTAGAAAGGAAAGATCTACATGTCTAACCTAATCATATGACATAAGAAAGATGACATAGATAGAGTTTAAACATAATTTTAGGTTTTAGTATAAATGTTTTATAAATTTGATATTTTCGGCCACTCAAAACAATGAGAAGGAAACTAACATTTTTTGTTTATATTCCATTGAGAATAATTTTGGAATAATAGTTAGATAACAATCATTAACATTGTAAAATGAGTTGTAGCAAGAATATTGGAAGGTACTAAATCCATTTTTACATTAAATTTAATGATTTTCCTAATCCAAAATTATAACTTTAATTAAAAATTATAATTAAAATCCAATGATAACAAAGCAAGAAAATCAAAATCCTAAAACATTTAATTTTTTTTATTATTAAAAGAGAAAAAATCCATCTCAATACAACATTTAATAAAAACACCAATTTATATAATTTTGTAACCAATTTATATAATTTTGTATAACTTTAATAAATTATAATAAATACCTATGTAAAATTTAAAAATACACTCACTTATGTTATAGTTTTGTGTTCAAGCGAACGTTAATTTTTGACAATCCAGCAAACACATCACACATGCAATAGTTTTTACTCTCCACATGTTTCTTAAAACTACAATAACTTATGTTATAGTTTTGTGTTCAAGCAAATGTTAATTTTGGGAAATCTAACTAACGCATAACACATGTAATAGTTTTTACTCTCCACGTGTTTATTGTATGGCTTTATATTCAATAATAATTATTATTAATTAATCATATGTCTTATAAGATTAGTAAATGGTATGTTTTATTATAGTTTTTACTCTCCACATGTTTCTTATAAGATTAGTAAATTGTAGGGCTTTATATTCAATAATATTCATTATTAATAAATTGTATGTCTTATATTCAATAGTATTCAAGTTCATTAAATTGTACGATTCTTTTTTTTCACATAAAAAATACTACATTGATCAAAATGAGCTTCGAATACATTTCACAAGTGCTTATAGCATGGTATAAAAATTGTAATTAAGTCATTACAATGTCCAAAATTTAAAAATAGCATCCAAAACTTTTAAAATTGTTAAAATGAAACTAAAAAAAACTATCTATATTTTCCCATCTAAATTCCTGTATATCTCCCCTTTGAGATACAATTTTGTATTTGTGTTCTTCATCATGTAATCCATCTTTTGAAAGGCCGTCAACCTCCACATTTTGTTCTCGATAGATATGGATAAACTCCACTCTCCTGAAGTTTGTCACCAGAGTGTCCATGCATGTACCCAAGTTCTGTAATAAGTGATTGTTAAAATATATGACCTTATTCATTCTGTTTATCCAAATTTCAGAATCTCTGTAAACTATTAATGAGTCAACCATCTGCTCTTTAGCCTGTTGCAATAACATTTTTAGAGCTACCCCTTCTGCCCAGTTATTGGTACCCACCCCTCCATTAGCGTGGAACCGGATCTCCACCACTGCACTTCTCAGCATACCTCCCATTCCACTAATATTTTCAGCACTCGCTCCATCAAAATAACCTACAGTATCACCTTCCTTATGTATCAACTCCTTGGGCATTCGTATCTTCTGTTTCCCCTCATTTCCCACGAAAAATTTATATGTCGTAAGGACCTGAGCAATAACCTGGAAACTTGGGATTTGGCAATCCTCGAAAATTGTCATGTTCCTAGCCCCCTAGACATTCCGTGCTACCAAATATGGTAAGCAACGAAGTATTTTCAGTTCCTGTTTATCGTGCCACTTCTTAAAGAACTCTGCATAAGAACCTCCTTCCCCTAATAAGGTCATTCCCAACTTATCTCCCACCTCATTCCATATCTATTGTATATACAGACATAACAGGAAGAGATGATCCGCATCTTCATAAGCCGATTGACATAAACAACAACGGCCAGGATTGACCACGTTCCTTCTTCTCAGCATCTCCCAAGTTAATACTCTGTCCTTCAAAATAAGCCATACCAGGATTTTATTCTTGTAAGGAGCTCGGTTTTTCCATATTTTCCTTCCCCACCACAGAGCATCGACATTCTGATTGATCCACATCGTCTTATATGCCTCCTTGACTGTGAAGGTGCCTCCAGCCACTGTCCCCCTCCATAATAGCTTATCTGCCACAAGTCCCAAGCAGTTGAAACCTCTCCTCAGATTCATCATCTAGGTTCCCCATAACTCCTTTCATCTCTCTGGCATCTCCATTTCCCCTACAGTCTTCCATTGTTGAATTCCATCGGATGATATTTCTGCTAGCACCGAATAACCCTCCTTTGCCAACCAATTTATTAACTCCATTAGAAGAGTATGTAAACCATTAATGCCATAATACTTGTCCAAACCAATTCTATCCAAGTGGCCATCGCCCACTACCCACACCAGATGGTCCCCTATAATAGGGAAGGCTGCAATTATGGTCTTCCAGAACAGGGAACATTAAATTGTACGACTTATTTACATGGAAATCAAGGAATATGTAATTGAATGTGAAAATGATATTCAATTATATTTACATGGAACTCAAGGAATATGTAATTCAATGTAAACATGAAAATAAAAGGATAATTTAATAAAAATAATATTTAAATATTAAATAATAAAAATAATATCAAGAAAGATAAAGAAAGTGAAAAAAAATACAAAACTTTTTGTTATTAGATATTTATAACAAGATTACGATTTAATTGTCAAAGGCACTTTGTTTTTTAATAGTTGATGGTTGTTTTATGTTTTATGGAAAAAGTTGAAATTTAAAGGATTAATGTCAATTAAGATTTTTACTGTATGTGTGAATATTGAGTGTGTATGTAGAAAATTAAGGTGGGTGTATATAAGTATAGTGTGTATTTAATTGGATTTAGTTTGATTGATTGTGGAGTGGAGTGTTATCCTTTTTACTTAAGTTAAATCTATTATAAATATTCATGTCTAAATATTGGAACATAGATTTAGTTAAAAGAAGTCAATGCAAATAAATATTTATGATAATAGGTGGATCACCGAGTTAAAATATATTTAGTTCACTAAATTAAACACTTAATTGATATTATTTAAATTTGTATTTTCTTCAAAAATTTGTAAATATTGGAATTGTTTTTACAATATAAATAATCTCTCCATTAAAATATTCTTACTATTAATTAATTAATATAAATTTATTTTTAGAAGATGGCAAAACCTATCATAATTTAGTTGTCAAATTGACACTTAGAATAACCATCACTAGTTGCTATTCGCAAATGCGAGATGACTCAACCCCCATTTTTCCCACAGATTTTAGATTGAATCCAGTCAAAATTGTTGCACTTTGGGTTATTATGCACTTTTGACAATCAAAATTACTTTCCTAGGTTGATCATTGAAGCTAGACAAATATCATGTGATACCAAATATCCATCTAAATTTAGCTCCATACATGAGGCCAATATACTATATCCCATTGATAATGGATTATCTATATAAAGTAAAATAACTCATTAAGTAAGATGTGATGATTGGTAATTTGATACCATAAAACATTTTGGTAATTCCACATCTTCACATATTCCAAAAATGATATATATACTTAAATAAATTAAATTGTTATATTATAATCCAAAAACAAATTTATAAAATATTTTCCTATAATATTTCTCATTTAGTACTATGTTTTTCAAATTTTCAGCTCTCGGACAAAAGGTTATGGCAGTGACTGAAAATGTAAGGCTTTGGGATGAAGCTGCATTACTTGAACAGTGTTCTGAGAACACTGGAGCAGCACAGCTTCTCTTCGAAACAAAAGTCTTTCGGAACATACAATATATGGAATCACAGAGGGAGAGCGATGCACATGGTTTTAGGTTTTGGTATCCGCATTACTGCAATGAAAATAGAGGCAGAAGAAAACCAAGACAAGATTCTAGGAAGTACCAATGTATTCTATCGCATTCGTAGGTATGAGAGTACACAAATCAATGCCACTGCGAACACACAAAACATTTTTACAGACTTTTATAGCTATGAGCGTTTAGTGCAGGCATGTATCGATACAGAAAACGTTGCAGAGGGTAAGCGTTTGCATACCCATATGATTGAAGCTGGATTTAAGCCTGCAATTTTCCAAGGAAACCGCCTTGTTGACATTTATGCCAAACAGGGAAGAATTGAAGATGCACGCCAAGTGTTTGATGAAATGCCTGAACGTGACAACTTCACATGGAATACCATGATAGCTGGGTATGCCAAATGCGGAATGTTGGAGGATGCATGCAATCTATTTCACAAAATGCCTGAAAGAAATTCCATATCTTGGTCTTCATTGATAACAGGATATGCCCGCCATGGATATAGGAAGGAGGCCCTGGACTTGTTTCGGCAGATGCAACAGGAAAACATGATTCCAAGCCAGTATACTTTCGGTAGCATTCTCAAGGTTTGTGCTAGTTGTTTTGCTTTTGCAGAGGGAGAACAAGTCCATGGCTGTGTCATTAAAAATAAGTTTGATTCGAATTCCTTTGTTGCCAGTGCTCTTGTGCATATGTATGCCAAATGCAAAAGAATCGAGTCTGCACGGAAAGTGTTTGACAGAATGCGTGAACGGAATGCAGTATTGTGGACTGCCATGATTTCAGGGTATGTGCAGAATGGGGATGGAGAGGAGGCCCTCAAATTCTTTAGAGACATGCATCGGGCAGGTTTGAATTCTAATCAATTTACATATCCTATCGCTCTTTGCGCATGTACTGCCCTCCTTGCTCTGGAACCGGGCAGGCAAGTTCATAGTTGCGTTGTGAAAAGTGGGCTTGAGTTTAATAGTTTTGTGGGGAGTTCCCTTGTTGACATGTATGCAAAATGTGGAGGTTTAGAGGATGCGCGGCAGGTTCTGGAGACTATGCCAGAAATAGAAGAAGTGTCTTGCAATGCATTGATTGCAGGATATACTCAACATGGCTATGCAAAAGAAGCTCTCAAACTTTTTATTCAAATGCAACAAGCAGGCATGCAACTTGACCAATTCACTTTTCCTAGCATTCTTAATGCATGTGCCAGTATCCCAGCAGTTGAACATGGTAAGCAAATCCATACCTTCATAATAAAAACTGGGTTTGACTCTAATATTTATGTGGGAAATGCTCTTGTTGACATGTATGCTAAATGTGGGAGCTTGGACAGTGCTTATAAAATGCTTCACAGCATGCCCGAGCGAGATGTTGTCTCATGGACTGCAATATTTGGGGTATATGTTCAGAATGGAAATGGTGAAGAAGTACTGCAATTATTTCAGCAAATGCGATGGGCAGGTATAAAGCCAGATGAATTCAACTTTGCTAGTGTTTTAAGTTCATGTGCGAGCTTATCGGCCCTGGAACAGGGAAAACAAGTCCATTCGCTTCTAGTCAGATCTAAATCAGGGAAGTACGTATCTGTGCATAATTCTCTAGTTACTATGTATGCAAAATGTGGGAATGTAGATGATGCACGCCTTATGTTTGAAGAAATGCCTACCCGAGACCTTGTTTCATGGACTGCCATAATCGTAGGATATGCTCAGAGTGGCCGTGGCAAGGATGCTCTCCAACTCTATGAGCAAATGATACTAGCAGGCTTGAAGCCAGATTATGTCACCTTTGTTGGCGTACTATTTGCATGCAGCCATGCTGGTCTAGTGAAGGAAGGCCGCCATTACTTTCATTCTATGAGTCATGATTACTGCATCACGCCAAGAACACACCATTATGCCTGCATGATTGACCTTCTTGGCCGGGCTGGACACATGGACGAGGCAGAAGAGTTACTCAACAAGATGCCAGTTAAACCTGATGCTATTGTGTGGAAGGCACTGCTTGCTGCTTGCAGGAATCATGGCAACATGGAATTAGGAAAACGTGCAGCAGAAAACCTTTTTGAGTTGGAGTCACAAAACGCTGCATCTTATGTTCTATTGTCAAACATTTATGCTGCAGCAGGCAGGTGGGATGATGTAGCCAGAATTAGGAAAATGATGAAAGAGAGGGGAGTGACAAAAGAGCCAGGATGCAGCTGGATTCAGATTAATGACAAAGTGCACACATTTCTTGTAGAAGATAGACGGCATCCAAAAGCAGTGGAGATCTATGCAGAGCTAAAGAGACTGTCTAGGTTGATGAAAGAGGCAGGGTATGTGCCTGATACAAATTTTGTACTGCATGATGTGGAAGAGGAGCACAAGGCAAATGTTCTTAGCTATCACAGTGAGAAGTTAGCCCTTGCATTTGGGCTTATAACCACACCTATTGGGTTACCTATTCGAATTTTCAAAAACCTTCGCATATGTGGGGATTGCCACACAGCCATCAAAGTTATTTCTAAAATTGTTGCCCGAGAGATTGTGGTAAGAGATTCCAACCGCTTCCATCATTTCAGGAACGGTGTATGTTCTTGTGGAGATTATTGGTAATATCAATTGGAACAGGTTGACATCTGGGTATTTCTGTCGCCAACTTTCATGAGATTAACCACGTTAAAAACCCCAAATTTTTGTTCACACCCTTTAACGGTAAATCCTCTAGTTGGATACTGGATATGGTTTTTGGGGTTTCTATTAGTTTTTTGGTTTTGGTTTGTTACTCGATATGGTTTTTGGGGTTTCTATTAGATTTTTGGTTTTGGTTTGTAATAATATTTTTGCCGGGATATGCAAATACACAATAAATAAAATAAAATGGACTTGAAAGAATCCCATGATGCACAAAGCAATGAATTATTACAAGGCTGCATGGAATTAGAGATTATTCTGACTTTTAACATATTCAAACGAATTGCATCATCAAAGCAATAAACTTGAACTCATTATTTGAATGCTTCATTATACTTCATTACGGAATTAGGCAAATGCGAGCATATTACAAATGAAATCATTCACAAGACTAAGATAATATACTCACAATTCAACAATGGAAAACAGCATTGAACGAAAGAACATAGACATTCATCGCAGTTCGATAAATGCTTTTATTCTACATGCCGATTGGAAGCGATTGGAACTTAAAGTTTAGATTTCAATCTTTTCTCCTCTTAAAATTTCATTCCTATTATATTTTTACATATTATATATATTTGCATTGAAACTATTGAGGTGTTTTATAGCCCAATATAGGGAGATATTGTCACATAATGTAAGGTTATGTTACCAAAATTAAAAAAAGTAATTAAAAAAATCACATCGACCTATAAAATAAAAAATTAAAACCAACTATATAAATTGATGTGAGCTTATAAAATAAAATAATTAAAACCAGCATAGATCAGTTAATCCTGAATCAATCAAGCACCAAGATCAAATTTATGGAGATGTAATTTCTGTCTCAACGCGTAAAAATATGATAAAAAAAAATTACACCTCAAGAAATTGGATCCTTCTTAGTGCTTGATAGATCTGGTTTTAAGATGGATCTATGCTCGTTATACATAAACGATATACCACATTGTTATATTATGCCGTGGGCTTCAACTTAGAGGTCTTTGATGTCCTACAACTTTTTGGCATCCTCATTAGCTCTTTTTATCATAGTTTGAAAAATCGAAATGGGACTCGAAATCGGTCGAGGGTCAACTCCGAATTGGAATTGAAATCGGTAATGAATTGGTCGATTTGAATTTAATGAATCAATTTGCTAAAAATAAATAAAATATTTAAGTTTTTAAGAAAAACAACATTTTCAAGATTCTAATCCATGATTCCATTGTTAAATTAATGTAACTTCAAAGTATATTCTACTTGTACTTTATTATTGTAACTCTGTTGAGGATGTTTTACCTCCGTCGAGGATGTCATTATTACATTTGGTCATGTAAAGGTCATGGGGTTAAACCTCCATTGTAAGTCGGGTCATTAGCACCCAAGAGAATGTAATATAAGTGATAATTGAGTCTCCCTAGAGAAGTCGGCCCAGTTAGGATTATTGAGACCAACCTAGCTGAGTTAAAAGTTAAGTGGAAAGTAATGTATAAATAGAGAGTGAGTTCCTCCCATTTATTCATTCACTCACTTGTGCAATTCACATTAGTGGAGAGAGAGATACATCTGCGAAGGAGAAGGAGTGGCTTGAGTCAAGAGTTTGGTCTTTTTGTCTCTCTTATTTGTGACACATATTTTTGGGACATTGTACTTGATCATTTATATTGAGGAAGTTCTTGCTAGGTTTTCTTCCCCTAGAGGGTTTCTAGGGTATATTGTTTTGTGCTTTGTGATTGTGTATCTTTCAAAGATCCTTATTATGTTGCTATTGTGAATAATGTATTGAATGCTAATGAATTTGCAATCTAGTCTATGGTAGCATATAATTTTAACATGGTATCAGAAGTTGCCTGAAAAAAACAACTTTCACAAGGTAAAACTCTCTCTCTCTCTCTCTCTCCAGAAGTGAAAAATTAGGGCTTCTCACAGATTTGGAATTTTGGGGTGCAATTGGCATAGGGAGGTGTGCCTCTTCAAGATCGAAATTTTGGTACCAAGATCAAAATTTTTGAGTGGGTGAAACTCCTAGAAAGTCAAACCCTAGTTTGACTCTGGACCAGAAAAACCAGAAAAAGCCAGAAACTGCAGATCGAAATTTTGCAAGTCAATTTTCAAGGGTGAAATTTTGGAATCTTCTGAAACCAAGTGTACTAGCATACTTGCCTCAGTCAAGTGCATCTTTTGGTGAATTCGGTTTTTTTATTTTGAGAAATTTTGTTTTTTTGTTATTCTCTGCTCCCCAGGTTGAGATGGCACCAAGCATCAAGCTTGATGACAAGTTGGAAGGCATAGAGAACTTCCGTGCTTGGAAGTATAGGATTGGACTCATTCTAGAAGAGAATGATCTTACCAAGTTTATTAAAGAAGTTGTACCTGAACCCGAAGAAGTTGAAGCTAAGGAGAAGCATAAGAATGATATGATTAGGGCTATGAGGATTATAACAGACTCCATTAAAGATCACTTGATTCGTCAAGTGTCCTCCAAGAAGACTCCAAAGGAGATGTTTGATGCCCTAACAAAAATGTATGAAGGAATAAACATAAATCAGAAGAGTTTGAGAGCTCAACTCAAAAGTACAAAGATGAGCCAAGGAGAATCTATCCAGGAATATTTTACAAGGGTTTCCCAATTCAAGGAACAACTAAAAGCTATTGGAGACACCCTTGATGAAGATGAGTTGGTTATGATTGCTCTCAATGGTCTTACTAAACCTTGGGACTCGTTTATCCAGACTATGTGTGCAAGAAAGAAAAGTCTACTATTTGAAGTTGTATGGGAAGAATGTGTCTAGGAGGAAGCTAGAGTAGCAAATCGAGAAGCACTACTCAGGGATGATGATCAAGCTCTAGCTACCCATACAAAGAGAGGAAAATGAAAACCTCATTTCAAGAAAGAAAATCATGAGTCCACATGACTTTTGGCGCTTCATTTCCTAGGGTTAGGTTTTTGGATGTCTAGGGTTTTTGACATTCTTGTTTATTGTAAAAGGCCTTGAGAGCCTCATTGTAAACATCTTCTTGCGAAAATGAGTGCAACTGTCACATCTCTTCTCAGAGATAAGCAGCCACCATTCTAGCAAGCTTGTTTTTCGCTGCATTTTACAGTTTTAGCTTATTCCCTTATTGAATAGAAAACCGGTTTTACTGTATCTCTGTTATTTTGTGTTAAGCATCTGATAATAATCTGTATTCATTTCGTTCTTCTCATAAAATCCGGATCAGTGGTATCAGAGCGGTCTGCTCCTTGTCGTCTTAATGCATGTCCCCAACGAGGTCAGGGTACAAAGAATTAGGTCTTGAGCTTGTTTCTCTTGAGGACAAAAGCTCTAGCACACCTAAGCAACCTCTCATGGAAAGAGAAAAGAAAGATGACAGGACAAGAGATCCTATCAAAATGTCGCTTGCGGAAGCCCCCACGCAGCAGAGGAACGAGATGATGGATAGTTTTGCGCAAATCCTTCGATGACTACCAACAAGCGACACATCTTCCTCGAGCGAAGGCGCTGCCCCCTTCAAGGTACAAATCAACTTTGATATTCCTATATTTGAAGGACAGATAGACGTAGATGCTATAGATAAGTGGTTGAATCTACTAGAAGGGTATTTTTCTGTCCATAACTTTTCGAATAGAGAAAATATTACTTTTGCGCTCAAAGCCGTTCCCCATGTCAAAGATTGGTGGGAAACATTCTGCGAGCAAAAGGACACAGAAGAAGCCTCATTATTTTCAGTCATGGCCACTTGGGAATCCTTCAGGGATGCTATTAAGGAACAATACTACCCTATTGGAAGTTATGACGACTTGTACACCAAATGGACCACATTGCGACAAGAAAGAGACCAAGCAGTGCCCGAGTTCACAAATATCTTCCATACCTTGCGCATCAAGATGGGTATCAAAGATTCAGAGCGACATCTGGTGCTCAAGTATCGCGGTGGTCTGCATAGATACATCCAGACTGAAATGGAATTTCTGGACATCTCTTCCTTGGGCGCGGCCTACCGATATGCCATCAAAATCGAGTAGAAGCTCAAACAAAAGACGCGGCAATTTGGGCCTGGGAACCCCTCATAGCAAAAGACAGGAAAGGGCGGCACCAACCCACTGAATAAAGGACAAAGCAAAGATGGACAATATCAGGACAACCAGTCCAAGCCGCAAGCAAAGAAGGACACCGGAAAGACAAAGAAAGATATCGGGAAGTGGTGCGACTTCCATAAGAGCCCTTGGCATAACACTGCTGATTGCCGCTCAAAGCAGTTGCTGGTGGCCGAAGTGAAAGCATCTGAATCAGATGCGGGTTTTGACTTTGAGTCCGAACCAGAAAGGGGAAGATGGATCATTGACACGGAACCCAGTGCCACCATTGCTACCACCAAGCTCCAGCCTGATGAACCAGACGAGCCAGAAGAAGGAGAACGCCTCTTCCATTCACAGATGTGGGTAAAAGGAACCTTGCTGCACTTCATCGTTGATAGCGGTAGCCAGAAGAATCACATCTCAGCAGAGGTCGTCAAGCGCCTAACCCTACTGACAATGCTGCACCCACATCCCTACACAATTGGATGGCTCCGCAAAGGAAGCATTCTCCGTGTCAGCCAACAGTTACGACTATCATATGGCATCAAGCCCTTCAAGGATGAGGTATTGTGTGATGTTGCTCCTCTCGAAGTTTCAGATGTTCTTTTGGGCCAACCTTATTTATGGAAACGTCATGCTGTATATGAGTCTAGGCCTCGTAGTGTTATTATTTATTTGAAAAGGAAATTGTACAGGATACCTGAGGCAGTCCCTCCTAGTGCTATTTCCTTGATCTTTTCCAAGCAATGCAGGAAGGTCATCTCTCAGACCGGGAAATTTGTCTTCTTCGTGATTCGCTCTCAGAGTGAGAGAAATATCGCAGCCACATCCAGGGCCTCCGTGACCAATCTATCCACACAACATAAGCAAGTGGATAAGGTGGTGGAAGGATACTCATATATCTTCTCCTCTCCTACCGGGGTACCTCTGCACTGCCAAGTCAAGCATCCCATCGATCTGACCCCAGGCGCACCGCTACCCAATGGGCCAATCTATCACCGCTCTCTATTGGAAAACGAGGAGATCAAGAGGAAGATCCAAGAATTTCTCCACAATGGGCACATCCATCCCAGCTCATCACCTTGTGGGAGCCTAATCGTGCTGGTGCAAAAGAAAGATGGGACCTAGCGACTCTGCGTTGATTACCGGGCCCTGAATAAAATCACAGTCTACAATCAGTGCCCGATTCCCCGAATCGACGACCTCCTTGATCAGCTCACGGGGGCCAAATACTTCAGTAAGATTGATCTCAAGTTTGGATACCACCAGGTCCCAATAGAATAGACAGATGTATGGAAGACTGCCTTCAAGTCAAAAGAAGGTCTTTTTGAATGGCTGGTCATGCCTTTTGGTTTGACAAATGCTCCAACAACTTTTATGAGGATGATGGATGATATCCTACGACCTTTCACCAATACTTATGTAGTGGTGTATCTGGATGACATCCTCATCTACAACAAGACTTGGGAGGAACACTTGCAGCATATTCAGCAGGTTCTGCACACCCTACGGAAGCACAAACTATATGCAAACTTGGAAAAATGCTCCTTCGGCATGGACATGGTCCATTACTTAGGCTACATCATTGATTGACATGGTGTGCATGTGGATCCAGCCAAGATCCAGGTCATCCGTGACTAGCCAGCCCCAACCACACTCACTGAACTTTGGAGCTTCTTGGGCCTTGCCAATTTCTATCGTCGATTCGTGCTGGGATTCTCTCATATCACATGGGCCCTCAGCCAAGTGACCAGGGGTAGTGGTAAGGAAAAATTTGTGTGGGGCCTGTCCCAACAACAAGCCTTCGATGACTTGAAGAAGCATTTGTGCTCATCACCGGTACTCTCATTACCGGACCTGCAACATCCCTTTGAGATCGAGACAGATGCTTCAGATTATGCTATGGGCGCCGTTCTCACTCAACACGGCCACCCCATGGCATATCATAGTGAGACACTGTCAGATGCTATACGCAAGTACCCTACCTACAACAAAGAAATTTACTCCATTGTACAAGCCTTCCGCCAGTGGAGACATTACATTGTTGGGAATGAGACAATCATCCACACTGATCACAAGCCGCTATAGTTCATGCAGACCCAAGGAAAGTTGCAGAATGATCACCATCAGAAGTGGTCAACATATTTATAGCATTTCCACCTCAACATCAAATATAAAACAGGGAGTACCAACCGAGTTGTTGACTACCTCAGTTGACCTCCAGTCGCGGTGCTCACCACGGTGCTAAAATCTTGTGGCCACGAGACCGCTCGATGGCCCCACCTCTATGAGACAGACCCTGACTTCTCCACCACTTATCAAATGTTGGGCACCAACTCAGTGGTTGCTAATTTCCATCTTCAGGATGGGTTGTTGTGTCGTCTGGGCCATCTCTGCGTTCCATCAAGCGAGCGAGCGAAGCTGATTTGGGAAGCTCACTACAGTCGGGTGGCAGGACACTTTGGCATCGAAAAGACAGTGGCAGTGTTGCAGAAACATTTCTACTAGACGAAACTTCGACAGGATGTCGGCAAGTATATCAGGCCCTGCACCGCTTGCGCTATTACCAAACCGACCACTAAGAAACATGGCCTATACACCCCTCTGCCTACTCCTGACAGGCCGTGGGAATCCATCTCAATGGACTACATGTCGGGCCTCCCGTCCACCAAGAGGGGAACCGACTGTGTTTTCGTGGTTGTTGATCGCTTTTCCAAGATGGTGATTCTAGGTGCTTGCAAGAAGAACATCACAGCAGAAGCCACTGCCAAGCTCTTCTTTGAATGAGTATCGGTACATTTTGGGATCCCGCAGACCATTATCTCAGACCGTGACAGTCAGTTCCTCAGCTCATTCTGGTCGAGCCTCTGGTCACTACTGGATATCAAGCTCACCCAATCCACTGCCTTCCACCCCTAGACCGATGGCCAAACCGAGGTCGTCAACCGGATGGTCGTACATATCCTGCGCATGTACAATTCAACACACCCCCGCACATGGGATGAGAGTCTTCCCTATGTCCAACATAGCTACAACCAAGCCCTGCATAGCTCAACTGGCCATAGCCCCTTTTAGGTGGGGTTTGGATTCCAACCATTGGGCCCCATGGATGTTGCACTTCCCCTTGCGACCACCTCGGCCGACTCGTCCCTACAAGCTGACAAAGCCACCCGGTTCATTGAACGGATCCAGCATATCTTCCAATAGGTTCAGGATATTCTACAGAAGTCTAATGCCAAGTACAAGCAGTGCCATGATCAACATCGGGTTCCACATAAGTTTCAGGTGGGCGACAAAGTTTGGTTGCATTTGCAGAAAGAATGCCTTACAGGGCCCCATTGAAAGCTTCGCCCACTTCGTTATGGGCCATACACCATCACCAAGGCGGTGGGTGACAATGCTTTTGAGCTCAACATTCCCCCTTTCCTTGGTCTGCATCCAGTCTTCAACGTGGCTCTCCTTCGGCCATATTTCCCACCATTATTAGACACCTCAGAGATAGCAGAGAAGTTGACACCAACAAAGCTCAACCCTGATTTCCTACAACAAGAATCCAGTGATCATATTGCAGAAAAACAGATCAAGGGCACTCGACATCAAATGATCCAGCTTTATCGAGTTGTCAAAGCAGGGCAACTCCTGCACCAAGGCAAGTGGCTCACCCGAGGCCAAATTCAACAGAAATTTCCTCATCTGATGGGGGAACTCAATGCAATGGAGACCATTGCTTCCTAAGGAGGGAGGATTGATCCAGGTGGATATCGGTGGTCACCCACCTTTCCAACTGGCTCAAAACAGTTTTCTGGCAATTTTGGTATTGTACTATTTTTAGCAGTTTTTCGGGTCCTGAACTTCCGGGGCCATTTTGAGGCCCTAAACAACCATTTTTGGCAATTTGGGGAGCTAAATGGTTGCCTTTGACATGCATTTGGCCCCATTTGAAAGTTGTAAATCTTGGATAGACCTTTCCAATGGGATACCGAGCGCCCCAAATGGAGATCGTATGCAAAAGTTACGACCCCGGGAAGTTGATGTACTAACTTACCCAAACGGGGCCCACATGACTTTTGGCGCTTCATCTCCTAGGGTTAGGTTTTGGGATATGTAGGGTTTTTGACATTCTTGTTTATTGTAAAAGGCCTTGAGAGCCTCATTGTAACCATCTTCTTGCGAAAATGAGCGCAACCGTCACATCTCTTCTCAGAGATAAGCCACCACCATTCCAACAAGCTTGTTTTCCGCTGCATTTTACAGTTTTAGCTTATTCCCTTATTGAATAGAAAACCAGTTTTACTGTATCTCTGTTATTTTGTGTTAAGCATATGATAATAATCTGTATTCATTTCGTTATGCTCATAAAATCTGGATCAAAAAGCAAGAGGCCAAAGCCATTTTCCAGTTATGTGGCTTTGATGTGTGATCTTGTGGACAAAGAACCTACTTGCTTCGAAGAGGCCACTCAAAAGAAAGAATGGGTAGAAGCTATGATGGAAGAATACTAGTCAATAATGAATAATGATGTATGGAACATAGTTCCAAAACCAGAAGGTAAAAGTGTGGTATTTTCCAAATAGATATATAAGATAAAAATGTTGCAGATAGAAGTATTGAGGAATATAAAGCTAGGTTTGTGGCTCGAGGAATCTCTCAAAAGAAAGGAATTGATTATGAGGAAACATTTGCTCCTGTAGCAAGGTACACTTCTATCAGAACCATCATGGCACTGGAAACCACGATGAAGTGGATGTTACACCAGATAGATGTGAAAACAACTTTCTTGAATGGTGTTATTGAGGAGGAAGTGTACATAGAACAACCACAAGGTTTTAAGCTTGAAAACAAAGAGACGCGTGTCTGCAAATTGAATAAGGATATGTATGGGTTGAAGCAAGCTCCAAGATCTTGGTATGGAAGGATTGACAGTTTTCTGACGAGCTTGGGCTTTACCAAGAGTAAAGTTGATCCTAACCTTTACTTCAAGGTTATGGATGATGAACCAGTCATATTATTGCTATATGTGGATGACTTGTTCCTGGCAGGTAATGAGAAGAGAATATTAGAGTGCAAAGAAAAAATCACTGCATAATTCGAGATGAAAGACCTTGGGTTAATGCATTATTTTCTAGGTGTCAAGGTATGGCAAAGCCAAGATGGAATCTTCCTTAATCAAGGGATGTATGTAGTGGAAATATTGAAAAGATTTGATATGTTGGAGTGAAAAGTCATGACCACACCCATGGATACCAAATTGAAGTTATTATCTGATACTTCATCAGAATTAGTGGATGTCACTCTCTACAGGAAAATTATTGGGTCACTGATGTATTTGACGAATACGAGGCTAGATATATGCTTTGCCGTGAACACCTTCAATCAGTATCTGGTTGATCCCATATGGGTTCACATTGTAGTTGCAAATCATGTGATGGTGTAATGTACCAACTTAGGATTGTGATACAAAAAGTCTATACTTCTCAAATTTGACTGAAACAATGTTTGTGGAAGCTAGGTGGACTGAGGATGGACTAGATCAAAGGCTTGGGATGGATAGGAGGCTATCATATGGAATGATACCTCTACATAAAGTACTGATACCTTTTATGTTTCAAGAGAATCTAGGCTTCAATTTACTCCAATGCTCTTGGGCCCCTCTGCATATGCAGACTAGTATGGTAGGAAACTTGACTAGAGGATGGGGATGGATTTTTAACAAATCAGAGAGGCTAAATACCATTCATTTACAGTAATTTCATCATAAAATATCATTCCAGAAAGTTTCATATAGATCTGAGCAAGTCTCACACTATTACTAGTCAAATTTCCTTTCAGGACTGCTCAACTAATGTGATTTATGGGTTCCCAAACAGTGTTAAAAGGCCCATGAATTTCTGAAATAATACTTGGATCATGACATATGACATGTTACTCAACTCCATAAATAAGAATGAATTCATTTGGATTTATACTTATTCATTTATGAAATACACACTGGTAACTAGTCAAACTCTAGCTAAATCTAGAAGGGGTGGATGAATAGGAGAAGAAATCAGAGTTCTGTAATTTATATTGATTTGACTGATATCAAAATATTACATCCTCTATCATTACATCAGAAATGGGCCAATATGTCTCTCAGAACAATATTGAAATACCTCTCTTCTTCTACATAAGAAACTAGCAACAGAAACTCATAGAAAGCATGAAGATTTGAAATATGAACTTGATGATGATGCTTCTGAACTTCAGATTCGACTTGAAAAACTACAGGTCCTACAAATAAAATCAATGAAAATGGCTGAATGCCATCATCCTCTCACAGGAAGCTGGGGCACATCTCCCAACCTTGATCAGGGGCACATCTCCCAACTCTTTGAGGCAAAATTGCACTCATACAAATTCTCAAACTAAAAAAAGATGTGAAATGGCGCTGTAATATTCTTTTATAGATTGAGGTGACTTGTTGAGCAAGTAAGATGGAGTGGATAAGGTTGTTTTTCTTTGTGCTTTAGCTTTTGCCTTGCTTTCTGCTTTGCTTTGCTTTCTGTTTTTGCTTTATCCTGCTTTTGCTTTTCTATCATGTTTTTTCCTGCTTTTCTACCTTGTCCTGATTTTTTTGTTTTGTATTGCTTTTTCCTTGCTTTTTTACCTTACCTTGATTTTATGCTTTGTCCAGCTTTTTTGTTTTCCCTACTTTTCTGCTTTAGTCCTGCTTTTCTGCTTTTGCCTGCTTTTCTGGACTTTCCTGCTTTTATGAACATTCTTGCTTTTTTGAACTTTCTTGTTTTTCTAATTTTTCATGCTTTCTGCTTTCTGTTGCTTTTGCTGCTTTTCCGATTTGCTCAACTTTCTTTCATTTTATCTGATTTTTCTAGCTTTGGAATATTTCTCTTTGCTTCTTCCTCAAGCTAAATCCAAATCAACCTTATTCTCTCATGCACCCTAGTGGAGCATTATCCCCATTTATTCCACATAAAAATATTAAATGCATGAAAAATAAATATTCCAAGTGCATTGATAAACTTTGGATACAAATCAATTTAAACTCCTAATTAATTAAATGCCTCAACTTAACCCCTCATTAATTAATTAATTCAATATGTCACTAGGATCCATGGGGTTCGAGCTGCTTCATGGTGCTGACAAAATGTCAACATGACAGTCCTCCCCTCCCAAGATTGCTTATCCTCAAGCAAGAAACCAACTCCAAACATCTATGAAGCCAACTAGTGACCTCACTCCCCAAAATATGTTGTTGGCTATCTAGAATCAAAATCCTCAATTCCAAGAAAAATACCAAAGTCCATCAAGTTTTTGCTGCACCACTCTGATTATATTTGGATCTTCAAGATTGATCCCAAGGTCCCATTGTTTATGTTGCATTCCTCCAGACATCAATTCAAACTGAAATGACTCATCAATTCCTGGATTCCACTATCATTGCTGCATGTCTCCCAATAGCACTGTTGCTTGTGGAAAACTATCTGTTGACACCGTATTTGAAATACCCAAAGAAACCCTAAAAGGTTTGTCAAAAATACCCAAAAGAAATAAATTTACTAAGGATGGGTTGAATGAACGTTTATAATACAAAATCAACAAAGCAAAAAACCTACAAGTGAAATAGTCCGAAATAAATTATTGAAAAGGTTAAATCTTAGCGAAGTTTCAACGGCGGAGATGACGAAAGAAAAGATCAACGGTTATCATGGATTCCCGCACCACCCAAAAATTCGTTTGGAAACAATGGTGAGTAATTGCGGACATAATACCATTGGAGTTCGTGTCACATTCTTATTGTACCACATCAACATGATAGTGGTATCACAAACCACTACATCACCGTGCGGAACCACCAGAGGATAATACAGGGTAAACGTGGGCCATAGCACATGGTAGACGCAGAAGGCACAAGGGAATACGCCATATGTTGACATAAATCAGATGGACGATATACATGGGCATAAAATCTAAGGACAAGATTCATCCGCATCATGGGAAGTGCACACTCAATAGAGGAAAAAGTGGTTGCGGTAATTAAACCACTCTAACAGGTGTCAGAAAATGGTTGATCCGCACACAGTAAAAATCGGAGAGGAAAACCATTATTGGGATCGCGGATACCACCATGGGAAATAAAGAGGCACAAGATCTAATGGCTCAAATAAAAAAGCATGTGATCAACGGTTGGACATAAAGTACATTTGGAAAGCTGCCAGAAAGTTAAGAAAAAGGGCTTATATAAAACAAAAGGGTTTTCAAATAATGATATTTTGTCTATGTGTCGCTATTCCTGGAAGCTCTGAAGACTGGTGGAGATCAGCAGTTGCGACAGAAGGATAAAGATGTGTCTGTACAGGTAGGGTCTGGTGACTTGGCCCACATATTTTAACGGAAATTTGTTTGTAGAAACGATTTAAATGGAAACTGTGCATGATATAGATGTTTTTAAAGCCAAAGAAGCCCTAGAAGATAGAGATGGAGACATTTATGATACCCTAATCAGGTTACCAGTCGTTGAAGTCAAGCTTAAGTTGTCTAATTTATTAGAAGAAGGTATAGACATACACAGAGTCCACCAGTCATCCTTGTTATCCTTCTGCCCGGACCAAATCCTGTCTTTTCCAGAATTTGTGTCATGGTGTGCTGATAATTATTCCAGAGAAGAAAGAACTGTTTTAGACAGTCGAAATACCAGATTCGTCTGCAAAATAGAGCTTTCCGTCATAATTAAAGCCTTAGAAATAAATTTTTCCCAAACCCTCGAGTTTGAAATTTTTTTCGAAACTTCTGTTATTGAATGTTATCATCAAACCCTTCAAGATAATAGAGAAAATTTTTTGTCTACGTGTCTTAAACCAGAAACAAACATTTCAGATATCCCTTACCCTATAGATATCACTTTATTTGATGAAAATACCCACCTGGTTCTGACATTGTTGGCTTTAATCCTAGGGTTCGATACAGACATGTATGTAACTGAGTTTCAGTTAAGACTTTTGTATAAAATGAGTACAATTCAGTCAGGGATTGATGAAAATGAAAATCCTTGACTTAACTTTGAAGAATTCTTGACTGAAAAGATCCATGACCAGATGGTCAATTTCCCTACTCTCAGGCATTTCAGATTTCAGTCATTTTTTATGAAAATGATCATGGTGGCAAGTCATGAAGAATTACAATTCCCTGAAATCATTTTCACAAAGTTATTAGAAAATAATATGTTTAATTACATAAATTATATGCTCTCAGAGATTTACAGAATTATTTTTGGTGAAAGATTGCCTAAAGTGTTACCAGAAATGCAAGCATGTATGCAATTAAGTGCAGAATACGCTGTAGGAGATTAGTTCTTGTCAAAATACAGTACAGTGATCAGGTTATATGGTTTCAAACCTAAACCCTATGTTTTACCGGCATTTCTTACCTTAAGGGTTTTCGCTTTGGAGTTCCTTAGGTAGAAGTTAATTGTTGAATATAATAATTTCTTGCTTTTCAAACAAGCAACAGATATCAAGTATCCGTTCACACTTGGCCCATTCACAGTGAAGAACAAAAACACTGCTATTTATATAGAAAAATTATTGAAAGATATGGGATTTGAGACATACATGGATATTGAATATGATCCGTTAAACATAATATTAAAACGGAGAATGGATCATCACATCAAAGCGTTGAATCATCAGGTGATTGAGGGAATGTCTAATAGAGTAAATTGGCTAGATTATAAGGAAGAAATCATTCCAGATTCTCAAGATAAAGAAATGATATTGACAGATACAACAACAGAGGTAGAAAGCACAATGAATACTTCAATGGTAGGGTTTAAAAGGCTCATACAAGACGTAGTGAACATTGAAAGTGAAGAACTAGAAAAAGGGAAAAAATTAAAAATGGATGAGCAACAAGAGTTAATGGCAGTTTCAGAAGAAGAAGGGAGAACCGAAGTCAGAATACCAGAGATCATGGTAAAGGAATATAGTATTAAAGAATCCTCGGTAGAAGATGATGTAAATAAACCACACAATCTGATGGATGTATTTAATGAGCACAGTCAAAATAAACAAGAATCCTCTCGGCAAACTAGTCAGTTATTTCCAAAGGTTAGAAATATATCCAACACTGAAGTCAATTTATTTACTAGTAGAACTGTCAAAGAAAATTCTTTAAAATTTTTCAGTTGTTACTAAAGATAAGATCTCAGAGATGAAAGTTGATCTGACAAAAATCAATGCCCCAGATAAAATTTTATTACATAGACAAACAGGAGAGGTTATATACTCAGATTATTTGGGAGCAATCTTAAAGGCATACAAGTTGAAAATTTTAGTAGATAAATTAAATAACCAGTTGAGACAAGAAAAAGCAGAAAATAACTCTCGACAACAACAAATAAAAATATTATAAACAGATTTGATAAACAAAGAGGGAGATGCAGCAGAAAATTTACACAAAGAAAAGGATGATACAATTCAAATGTTAAGGCGAAAGCTGAAAATCCCAAACACTTTGCTTATCCAAGGAGCCGAACTAACAGTATTGGAAAAAGAAAAAGAAGAGTTGTCAAATGAAGTAAAATATATTATTGCAAAATTGTTGAAGCTCACCGAAGAAAAAGTTCATTGGAAAAAAGAGAAGATTTGTTTAGAAGAGCAATTGGGAGGAATAAAGAAAAGGTTAGCAGAATTAGGTCAGCAACAGGTACATGCAGGTACAGACGAAGATAAAACTGGATTGGACAATCTCTTACAAGCCATGTCCCAGGTAAGTCTGAAAGATGTCAAGATTAAAGAATTGAAAATTGGAGTACAAAAGCTAAAAGAAGAAAATGAAACAAAGGATAAGGAAATTAAAACTTTGCAAACAAGGAATCATGAATTATCTGATAATAATAAAGGTTTGGCAGCTCATGCAACAGGACAGGCTGCAATGCAAGGTTGCAAACATATGGTATGGGATCAAATTATAAAGGAAGTTGAAAAATTAAGACCTTATCTTGATTATATGAGAATCAAAGAAAAAGTGGCCAAAGACGCTTTTGAAAGTTGCAGAGGAGTCAGAGAGAATTTAAACAGAAAGCCAAAATAAATAGCACAAAGGGCAATAACTTTCTTAAATAGTTTAACTGAAGCAGATTTGACAACAATGAATATAATGAATAGAATTTCAGTCATTACATGGGCCAAAAGAATCTTGGGAAAATATTCACATGTTGAAAATATTGAAGTCAAAGCTGGAGATATACGAGAGGAAGTAATAAAGTTTAAGAAGCGATTTGAAAAATTAATAAACAAAGGATTCCCTACTTTTTGGGATGAAAAACATGAATTGATTCCTCCAAATGAATATAAGAGGTTATTGTTTGACATAAGAATGGATCACAAAAAGTTTCAACATTTGGATCATATGCTTACTGGAAATATTTTAATTGAGAAAATTGCGGAGGACTTTGAAATTTTAAATATGTTCTCAATCTGTGAGATTCTTCCTCTTGTTTCTTATGCAGGTCACCTTGAAATGCGAGTCTTGGTGAAGGAAATGACCAATTATGATGTACCCACGGCCGACCAATGGAACTATGTGGATAAATATGGAAGGACAAGATATTCTGTCCATTCATAGATACATTCAAAATTTTTCCCAAGTGGTAAAATTGATATTTTTATTTTAAAAATTTGCAATATTGTTTAAAGCTAGTTATCTTTCGAGTTAAGACATTTTCAGTTACTAGTTAAAAGAAGCAGTTATGTCAAGCTTCTTTTGAATTTTGTATAAAAGACAATGAGAATCATTTTTGAAAGGGTTGGAAACTCTTTGAGAGGCAATAAGTTTTGAAGTCAAATTTTGATAGAATAATAGAAAGTCGTACAGTGGAAATACCTATCTTTAGAGACCAGAGATTCATGTGTTGATCATTTTTACAGTCTGTCTTTTTTCCCTTATCTTTATATGTGCATGTCTACTTTCTTTGTTATATCTTCCATTATGTTTTTCTTCTATACTTAAATGAATGTTTGAAATAAATCAGGATTCATACTGGTTATGCCTCGTTTTTATCGCATTTAAATATCCATTATTTCTCCAAAGTTTACAATGGATTCATCCTAGTTAGATGCCTGTTGTTGATGGATTGTCATTATTTATTTCTATACCACCTACAAAATCAAATTGACTGTGAAATGGTTGCTATCTTGCCTCTGTGGAAATCTATTTGGTATAAATCTCTTGCTGGCACGTTAAATATTTGAAAGTTGAATCCATGCCCAATGTTTCTTGTTTCCTTTTCAACCAAGTAGATCATTTTAGAGAAATTTGAGCGTGTTTCTATATATTTTTATCCTTTACGTATATCTTGTGAGAGAGCCCTCTCTGGTGGAAAAAAATGGCTAAATTTTCTACCTAAAGTCCGGTTTGAAATAAGTTACCTTAGGTGTTATTCTTTTACAACCGGGATAAAATCTAAGTGTAACATTTTGGCACCATTGCCGGGGAACGAAAGTGAAATTTTCCCTGGGAGAAACGACAGAGAAAGGTCAAATTTCTTGGGCAAGAAAGTTTGAAGTTTTAAAAGTTGGTTGTAGATATTGCCCTGGCGACTTCACTTGTGAAAAATTTTCAAGGTTTTTTGAAGGTATTCAGAAATAGAGATTGTGGCTACAAGAAGAAATCCCGGTTCACACTTCTTTTCAGGCGTGGATAATCCAGAAAATCTACTCAAGACGGATAAAGGCAAAGGCAAGACAAAAGAAGGTATTCCTCAGTTTTCAAATATATTCCCTTCTTTTCAAAAAATCGATTTGAGGAAGAAAATATTGGTTCAAGTGAAAAAGTTTTGCTTAGAACTAAATCAGATTCTGATTTGAAAGAAACAAAAGGTTGATCCAAAAAGTTTGTGGGACTATTCTTTAAAATCTGTCTGGGAAAACTTGCAAAAATCTGAAAGGGCTCGTTCCAAAATATCCAAGGCCCAAAGAATACATGTGCAAAGTCATAAATTTACAAAACAACAGGTAGTGATTGTTCCACCTTATAATCCACCACCCGTGGCTGCCAGATTTGCCCCATTGGTTTTGCCCGCTGCTTTAAATGATTTGCCTCAAAATTATGGACAGAGAATCGTTACTTTTGGTAATGATGGTAATTACACAACACATTAACATGTTGATAACTTTAGTGATTTCATTGATTTAGAAGAAGTGGATCATGATGATGCAAAAATGAGGTTGTTTTCCCAAAGCTTGCGAGGTGAAGTCAAGAAATGGTTCAGAGATTTAGCTACAGGATCAATTGCTAATTATTATGCTTTCACAACTCTTTTTAGCAAAAGATGGGAAGACCAGAAGAATCCTTCACAGATATTGACACAGTATAACAATCCGAAAAAAGGAGGTTTTGAGTTGGTTCAAGAATTCTCTGCCAGATTTATGAAAGTTTATAACTCTATCCCTGCAGACATAAAACCTCCAGTAAGAGCAGCCAAGTTACATTATGCAGATGCTTTTGAAGGTGATTTTTCATGAACATTAAGAGAAATAAGATCTACCACTTTGGTAATAATGATGAAAGATGCAGTGGAAGTTGAAGCTAGTATGATGGCTTCTGGAAAGATGCGGCATAGAGGTATAGACCAAAAGAAAAGTAAAGAAGATAATCAAAATACAGCTTCTTCCTCTTCCACAAAAGTAAAATTTGAAGCAATGATGAAAAATATGGAGAAGTTGTTAGATAGGTTAGTGGTGGATAACAAAACTCCGAATAAAGAACAAACAAAACCTCAAATCAGAAACCCTAATTTTAGGAGACCCTTTGTCCCACCCATAAGGCCAAGAGATCAGAGGAATCCAAGGAATGCAGAAGAAGATCCAGTCAGACTTCCTTTTCCTGAAAATTATATCGTTGGGGAAGCTGAAGCTGAGATGGCTAAGAGTGACATTCACCATTGTGGTAGTTTTGATTCATAAGTCTATCTGACTAAACATGAACATGATATGTTCCTTGCAGAAGGAGAATGTTGTAATTTGGAGACAGAAACTGATCAATACCAAATTGGTTACCAAAGTGCTATAAATGATCTTCAAAGAATGATAAATTTGAGAAACAGAGACGTTATAATAGACAAAGGAAAAGAGTCAATGGGTAAATCAAAAGGATCTACAGATAAATCCTCCACCAGTTAGAATGAGCAACAAACGAGAAGAAAAGAAAACGAAGATGTGCCAAAAGGGATTTCAGATAACAAGAAAGATTTAGTGAAAGAAGTTGATAAAAATTTGGTTCCTTTCAATATACAAAGTGAAATGTCCAAAGTCAAGATTTCTGTACCTTTCAATGAGATATTAAAGAACAAAGAATACAAGGAACAAATTTTTAAGATGATGCAAGTAGAAAATCGAGCGGAAATAGATACTTTGGAATTGGATAATGATACTCCTAATATCTGTCTGGGTTCAAGAATGGAAGATAATAGTTTTGGGGAGATTTCTCCTTTCTATGTGGATTTGAACATTCGTGATAAAGTTGTGCATAATTGTATGTTGGACTCGGGAGCTTCTCATAACCTGATGCCGAAACTTGTAGTTGAATCTTTGGGGTTGGAAATCACAAGACCATATGATGACCTATTTTCTTTTGATTCAAGGAAAGTTAAATGTTTAGGGTTGATTAAAGATTTGACAGTCAATCTCAATAAAATACTAGTCAAAGGTATCCTCATGGATGTGGTGGTTGTTGATATTCCAGCAAAATTTGGTATGATGTTGTCTAGATCATGGGCTTCGAAGTTAAAAGGAACTTTGCAGATGGATATGTCTTTTGCTACTATTCCAGTGTTAGGGGTACACAGAAGATTATATGCTGAAAAAATGGTTGCTTATTTGGTAAGTGACTTAGAAGAACCTGAAAAGCATGCTATATATGTAGTAGACACAGATTTGGGGTCATGTATTCTGTACAATGATGTTGAATCCAAAGAAAAGATGGATTTAATCGAACCTAAAGAAAATGAAAAAGAAAGACTATTAAGAGAAAAAAATTAGAAAAGAAGGAACTTGGACAATGCACTTTAATGGAGCTAGGAGCAGAGAAGGAGTTGGTGCGGGAGTATGGATAATCACACCTGATCACGAATTCTTGATGTTTTCTTATCAATTGAATTTTGAATGTACAAACAATGTTGCAGAATATGAAGCTTTGATTCTGGGGTTGAATGTATTGAGAGATTTAAAAGCAAAAAGAATTGAAGTGTTTGGAGATTCTGAATTAGTAATAAATCAAGTAAAATCTATTTATCAAACCAAACATCCTAAAATGAGGACATACAGGAATGAAGTGTGGGATTTATTGGAAAAAATTTTCGATGAACATGATGTTGTTTCAATTCCCATAGTTAATAACAACGTAGCAGATTCTTTGGCCACTGCTGGAGCTGCGTTCAAAACCCCTATCTTTTCTAAAAAGAAATATGATATTGAGGTTATACACAGACCATCTATCCTAGACAATATCAAACACTGGCAGATTTTTGAAGATGATCAATAGATTAAACTCTTTTTAGAGATGACAGATGAATTCAATTACAGGTCTATTGATGCAGAAGATGCTGAAGCTGGACCAGATGAAAAAGATTCCCCTGAAGAAATAGAAAAGTTCAAGCAAAGAATTGGAGGTAAGTGTTCGGGTACACAGGGTACTACCAAAGGACCGAACACAAAGAGAAACCACTTCACACAAACAGATCATAGATCAACACACTGATGTTTTGACGTGGTTTAAAACCTCTTGAAGGAAACACTCCACGACCCCGGCCAAATAGCTTCTATGGGACAATTTATTATGCAAAGAAAGAAAGTTACAAATTAGATTCTCATAATTGATCAACTAAACAATGACCCTCCATGCTCTTTAAATAGAGATCATGGACCAATCGGGTGTTAAGCCATGGATCAAGGTTAGGTTTGATCTAAGAGAAGTTGAGCCGTCGGATCACTCTATGTCGGGAACATATCGTGATCCTCGGATTAAGTATTTACAAATGCATACTAATACATACTAAAGAAACACACTATTCCTAATGGATATATTACACAAGTTGATCTTAACTAACTCCTAAGTGTCTAAATATCCTAACAGTAAGGATATAATTCAACTGAAGAATAATGTTATCCCTAGAGGCTTGATTCCTTTAGAAAAATTGTTTGATAAAAATGACATGGTAAAAAATCCAAAAGTAGAACCTAAACCTGAGGATGTCAAAGATTACAATTTAGGTTCCGAAGAAGATCCCAAATTGGTGAAGCTTTCAAAGAAACTACCAAGAAAGGAAGAGAATAAAAGTGTGGAAGTGATGAAAATATTTTCAGATGTTTTCGCCTAGAGTTATGAAGACCTGAAAGAATATGATGTTTCTGTTATACAACATACAATTCCTATCAAACCTGATGAAAATCCTTTTAAACAGAAGTTGAGAAGAATAAATCCCAAGTTGCTTCCAATAATAGAAAAAGAAGTGAGAAAGCTATTTGATGCTAAGATAATCGTATCCTTGAGATTTTCTAAGTGGTTGGCTAACCTAGTACCAGTAAGGAAAAATAATGGCGAAATAAGGTTGTGCGTAGACTTTAGAAATTTGAACAAAGCCTCTTTGAAAGATAATTATCCACTCCCGAAAATGGATCATATTTTGCAGAAAGTTGTAGGAGATGAAAGAATTTCTATGTTAGATGGTTTCTCAGGTTACAATCAAATTAAAGTTCATCCAGAAGATCAGGAGAAAACTGCTTTTACTACTCCATGGGGAACGTTTATGTATGCCAAAATGCCATTTGGTTTGATGAGCACAGGGGCAAACTTTCAGAGAGCCATGGACATTGCATTTGCAGATGAAAGAGACAAATTTGTGGTAGTATACATGGATGATATCACTATATATTCAAAGAATGTTGCTGATCACTGGAAACATCTGGAAAGAGTTTTCTTGAAATGTAGAAGATTTGGGATCTCTTTAAATCCAAAGAAATCTCATTTTTGCATGGAAGAAGGAAGATTGTTGGGACAAATTATATCAAAAGAAGGCATCAAGATTGACCCAGAGAGAGTATCTTCCATACAGAAGATCAGAATCCCTAGAAGTAAGAAGGAAATTCAGTCATTTATTGGAAGGGTAAATTGGTTAAGAAGGTTCATTCCTAGTTTTGCTGAGATTTTGAGAAACATATCTGAAATGCTAAGAAAAGACAAGGAAATTAAATGGACTGAAGGAGAAAGACAATCTTTTGATGATATTAAAAGGGCATTGACTGAAGCACCAATGTTAATTAGTCCAGATTATTCAAAAGATTTCATTATGTTTACTTATGCATCAGAACACACAGTAGCTGGAGTATTGTTACAAAATAACTAAGAAGGTGTGGAACAACCAATTCCATATTTTAGTAAGATTCTGAGGGATGCATAATTAAAATATAACATTATGGAGAAACAAGCTTATGCTTTAGTGAAAGCATTGAAGGATTTCAGGATATACATATTGCATTCTCATATAATAGCACATGTTCCATCAGTAGCAGTGAAAGATATTCTTACCCAGCCAGATCCCGAAGGAAAAAGAGCAAAGTAGATAACAGTATTATTGGAATATGATCTCGACATTAAGCCTACAAAGATGATAAAAGGCCAAGGTCTAGCTAAAATGATGACGGAGACAAATTGGGATTCTCTAGGTATGATTTTTCTTTCCGAAATTTCAAAAGAAGCCATTCCAAATTTTCAAGTAATCAAAGATTTCTCTTTATCTCCCTGGTACACGGACATTGTGTATGTTCTGCAAAATCTTCAAGCACCTGCAAATATGGAAAAAACCAGAGCAAGATCGGTGAAGTTGAAAGCAGCCAAGTTCTGCATATTAGATGGGAATTTATTTTGGAAAGATCCAGGAGGTATTCTATTGAATTGTCTATTAGAGAATGAAGTGCAACATATTATGGGGGAATTTCATAAAGGCATGTGTGGAGGACATCATTCATGGAAGGCTATGGTGAACAAGATTCTTAGAGCTGGTTTTTATTGGCCCAACATGTATTCAGATGTATATAAAGAAGTGACCAAATGTCATGAGTGTCAAATTTTTGATGGGAAAAGAGAACTATTACCATTTCCTTTGAAACCTATTTCAGTTGAAGCACCTTTTCAACAGTGGGGGTTAGATTTCATTGGCGAAATTAACCCAAATTCCTCAGGGCAACATAAGTGGATTCTGACTATTACAGATTACTTCACGAAATGGACTGAGGCCATTCCGACAAGAAAATCCACAGAAAAAATGATAATAAACTCTTTAGAAGAAAACATCTTATCCAGGTTTGGTTGTCCTAAAAGGATAGTGACAGATAATGCTCTAGCGTTCAAATAAAAAAAGATGATAAATTTTTGTCACAAATATCACATACATTTAAATCATTCCACTGCTTATTATCCACAAGGAAATGGGTTGGCTGAATCTTCAAATAAAAGTCTAGTGAGGATCATAAAGAAGTTGGTAGAAGATAACAAGAGGGCTTGGCACACTAAATTAAAATATGCTTTGTGGGCAGATAGAATCAGTACAAAAAGAGCAATTGGCACTTCGCCTTTCCAGTTGGTATATGGCACTGAGGTAAGTTTTCCCGTTTCTTTGGGTTTGCCAGTTATGAAATTGTTACAAGTCGAAGAAGAACCAAATCATATGCAGAAGAGGATAAATCAAATGATAGAATTACATGAAGTTAGAGAAAATGCATACAATAAAACCCAAATGCATCAGGAGAAAATGAAAAAAACTTTTGACAAAATGGTTAAAGAAAAGAATTTTCAGATAAATGATTTAGTTTTGAAGTGGGACTCTAGAAATGAAGATCACCATGGGAAGTTTGAGCATTTGTGGAAAGGTCCATATATTGTTGCAGGATACCAAGGAGAAAATGCATTCACCCTTAAAAATTGCAATGGAGAATTCTTTCCTGGAGGACCAGTAAATGGTAGACAACTCAAACATTATCTCTCTTAAAAGGATAAGGGTGAAAGATAATTTTGTACAGTGTATATATTTGCCTTTACCATGAATTACCAAAAATAAAAAAATAAAAAAATGATGATATGAAGCTTGATTTGCAGAAAAGTTTGAATGCAGCCCAATGGATCAGGCACTTGGTCTACGATGTTATTTTTTACCTCACAGGGAGGATAGCATCCCCAGTTGGAGCCAATTGTTGACACCGTATTTGAAATACCCAAAGAAACCCTAAAAGGTTTGTCAAAAATACCCAAAAGAAGTAAATTTACTAAGGATGGGTTGAATGAAGGGTTATAATACAAAAACAACAAAGCAAAAGACCTACAAGTGAAATAGTCCGAAAGAAATGATTGAAAAGGTTAAATCTTAGCGAAGTTTCAACGGCGGAGATGACGAAAGAAAAGATCAACGGTTATTGTGGATTCCTGCACCACCCAAAAGTTCGTTTGCAAACAATGGTGAGTGGTTGTGGACATAATACCGCTGGAGTACGTGTCGCATTCTTATTGTCCCGCATCAACATGATAGTGGTATCACAAAACACTACAGCACCGTGTGGAACCACCAGAGGATAATACGGGGTAAACGTGGGCCATAGCACGTGGTAGACGCAGAAGGCACAAGGGAATACGCCATATGTTGACATAAATCGGATGGATGATATACATGGGCATAAAATCTAAGGACGAGATTCATCTGCATCATGGGAAGTGCACACTCAATAGAGGAAAGAGTGGTTGCGGTAATTAAACCACAGATAATGGTTGATCCGCACACAGTAAAAATCGGAGAGGAAAACCATTATTGGGATCGCGGATACCACCATGGGAAATAAAGAGGCACAAGATCTAACGGCTCAATCAAAAAGCATGTGATCAATGGTTGGAAATAATGTACATTCGGAAAGCTGCCAGAAAGTTAAGAAAAATGGCCTATATAAAACAAAAGGGTTTTCAAATAACGACATTTTGTCTATGTGTCGCTGTTCTTGGAAGCTCTGAAGACTGGTGGAGATCAGTAGTTGCGACAGAAGGATAAAGACGTGTCTGTACAGGTAGGGTCTGGTGACCTGGCCCACATATTTTAACGGAAACTTGTTTGTAGAAATGATTTAAATGGAAACTGTGCATGATATAGATGTTTTTAAAGCCAAAGAAGCCCTAGAAGATAGAGATGGGGACATTTATGATACCCTAATCAAGTTACCAGTCGCTGAAGTCAAGCTTAAGTTGTCTAAGTTATTGGAAGAAGGTATAGACATACACAGAGTCCACCAGTCATCCTTGTTAGCCTTCTGCCCGGACCAAATCCCGTCTTTTCCAGAATTTGTGTCGTGGTGTGCTGATAATTATTCTAGAGAAGAAAGAACTGTTTTAGACAGTCGAAAAACCAGAGTCATCTGCAAAATAGATCATTTGCAAAATAGAGCCTGCTATCATAATTAAAGCCCTAGAAATAAATTTTTCCCAAACCCTCGAGTCTAATTTTTTTTTCGAAACTTCTGTTATTGAATGTTATCATCAAACCCTTCAAGATAATAGAGAAAAGTTTTTGTCTACGTGTCTTAAACAAGAAAAAAATATTTCAGATATCCCTTACCCTATAGATATCACTTTATTTGATGAAAATACCCAGGCGGTTCTGACATTGTTGGCTTTAATCCTACGGTTCGATACAAACATGTATGTAACTGAGTTTCAGTTAAGCCTTTTGTATAAAATGAATACAATTCAGTCAGGGATTGATGAAAATCAAATTCCTCGACTTAACTTTGAAGAATTCTTGACTGAAAAGATCCATGACTAGATGGTCAATTTCCCTACTCTCAGGCATTTCAGATTTCAGTCATTTTTGATGAAAATGATCATGGTGGCCAGTCATGAAGAATTACAATTCCCTGAAATCATTTTCACAAAGTTATTAGAAAATAATATGTTTAATTACATAAATTATATGCTCTCAGAGATTTACAGAATGATTTTTGGTGAAAGATTGCCTAGAGTGTTACCAGAAATGCAAGCATGTATGCAATTAAGTGCAGAATACGCTGTAGGAGATTGGTTCTTGTCAAAAGATAGTACAGTGATCAGGTTATATGGTTTCAAACATAAACCCTATATTTTACTGGCATTTCTTACCTTAAGGGTTTCGCTTTGGAGTTCCTTAGGCAGAAGTTAATTGTTGAAGATAATAATTTCTTGCTTTTCAAACAAGCAACAGATATCAAGTATCCGTTCACACTTGGCCCATTCACAGTGAAGAACAAACACGCTGCTATTTATATAGAAAAATTATTGAAAGATATGGGATTTGAGACACACATGGCTATTGAATATGATCCGTTAAACATAATATCAAAACAGAGAACGGATCATCGCATCAAAGCATTGAATCATCAGGTGATTGAGGGAATGTATGATAGAGCAAATTGGCTGGATTATAAGGAAGAAATCATTCCAGATTCTCAAGATAAAGAAATGATATTGACAGATACAACAGTAGAGGCAGAAAGCACGATGAATACTGCAATGGTAGGGTTTAAAAGGCCCATACAAGACGTAGTGAACATTGAAAGTGAAGAAGCAGAAAAAGGAAAAAAATTAAAAATGGATGAGCAACAAGAGTTAATGACAGTTTCAGAAGAGGAAGGGAGAACCGAATTCAAAATACCAAAGGTCATGGTAAATGAATACAGTATTAAAGAATCCCCGGTAGAAGATGATGTAAATAAACCACACAATCTGATGGATGTATTTAATGAGCACAATGAAAATAAACAGGAATCCTCTCGGCAAACTAGTCAGTTATTTCCAAAGGTTAGAAATATATCCAACAATGAAGTCAATTTATTTACTAGCAGAAATGTCAAAGAAAATTCTTTAAAATTTTCAGTTGTTACTAAAGATAAGATCTCAAAGATGAAAGTTGATCTGACAAAAATCAATGCCCCAGATAAAATTTTATTACATAGACAAACAAGAGAGGTTATATACTTAGATTATTTGGGAGCGATCTTAAAGGCAGACAAGTTGAAAATTTTAGTAGATAAATTAAATAACCAGTTGAGACAAGAAAAAAAAGAAAATAAGTCTCGACAATATCAAATAAAAAGATTAAAAACAGATTTGATAAACAAAGAGGGAGATGTAGTAGCAAATTTACTCAAAGAAAAGGATGATACAATTCAAATGTTAAGGCGAAAGCTGAATATCCCAGACACTTTGCTTATCCAAGGAGCTGAACTAACAGTACTGGAAAAAGAAAAAGAAGAGATTTCAAATGAAGTAAAAGATATTACTGCAAAAATGTTGAAGCTCACTGAAGAAAAAGTTCATTGGAAAAAAGAGAAGATTTGTTTAGAAGAGCAATTGGGAGAAATAAAGAAAAGGTTAGCAGAATTAGGTCAGCAACTGGTACATGCAGGTATAGATGAAGATAAAACTGTATTGGACAGTCTCTTACAAGCCATGTCCCAGGTAAGTCTGAAAGATGTCGAGATTAAAGAATTGAAAATTGGAGTACAGAAGCTAAAAGAAGAAAATGAAACGAAGGATAAGGAAATTAAAACTTTGCAAACAAGGAATCAGGAATTATCTGATAATAATAAAGGTTTGGCAGCTCATGCAACAGGACAGGCTGCAATGCAAGGTTGAAAACATATGGTATGGGATCAAATTATAAAGGAAGTTGAAAAATTAAGACCTTATCTTGATTATATGAGAATCAAAGAAAAAGTGGCCAAAGACGCTTTTGAAAGTTGCAGAGGAGTCAGAGAGAATTTAAACAGAAAGCCAAAATAAATAGCACAAAGGGCAATAACTTTCTTAAATAGTTTAACTAAAGCAGATTTGATAGCAATGAATATAATGAATAGAATTTCAGTCATTACATGGGCCAGAAGAATCTTGGGAAAATATTCACATGTTGAAAATATTGAAGTCAAAGATGGAGATATACGAGAGGAAGTAATAAAGTTTAAGAAGCGATTTGAAAAATTAATAAACAAAGGATTCCCTACTTTTTGGGATGAAAAGCATGAATTGATTCCTCCAAATGAATATAAGAGGTTATTGTTTGACATAAGAATGGATCACAAAAGGTTTCAACATTTGGATCATATGCTTACTGGAAAGATTTTAATGGAGAAAATTGTGGAGGACTTTGAAATTTTAAATATGTTGATCTCAATCTGTGAGAATATTCCTCTTGTTTCTTATACAGGTCACCTTGAAATGCGAGTCCTGGTGAAGGGAATGACCAGTTATGATCTACCCACGGCCGACCAATGGAACTATGTGGATAAATATGGAAGGACAAGATATTCTATCCATTCATAGATACATTCATAATTTTTTCCAAGTGGAAAAAATTATATTTTTATTTTAAAAATTTGTAATATTGTTTAAAGACAGTTATATTTCGAATTAAGACAATTTCAGTTACTAGTTAAAAGAAGCAGTTATGTCAAGCTTCTTTCGAATTTTGTATAAAAGACAATGAGAATCATTTTTGAAAGAGTTGGAAACTCTTTGAGAGACAATAAGTTTTGAAGTCAAATTTTGATAGAATAATAGAAAGCCGTACAGTGGAAATACCTATCTTTAGAGATGAGAGATTCATGTGTTGATTATTTTTACAGTCTGCCTTTTTTCCCTTATCTTTATATGTGCATGTCTACTTTCTTTGTTATATCTTCCATTATGTTATTCTTCTATACTTAAATGAACGTTTGAAATAAATCGGGATTCATACTGGTTATGCCTTGTTTTTATCGCATTTAAGTATCCATTATTTCTCCAAAGTTGACAATGGATTCATCCTAGTTAGATGCCTGTTGTTGATGGATTGTCATTATTTCTTTCTATACCACCTGCAAAATCAAATTGACTGTGATATGGTTGCTATCTTTCCTCTGTGGAAATCTATTTGTTATAAATCTCTTGCTAGCACGTTAAATATTTGAAAGTTGACTCCATGCCCAATGTTTCTTGTTTCCTTTTCAACCAAGTAAATCATTTTTGAGAAATTTGAGCGTGTTTATATATAGACATTGTACTATTAGTAGACATGGGAAACAATGACCTCTAAATGGCGCCAACATTGAAATTTCCATAGACTGTTTTTGTATGCACTGAAATTGACATTCAAATATTGCTCACATGCATTCACGATATGGGAGGATTTCTGGACCTAGAGATGACTTAAAAACCCAATAATACTCTATATCTATGATCTCATCCTAGTTTCATTTGAAATTTCAAGAAAAAGGCGATAGACAACATTTCATCTTTAAATAATGGATTCATACTACTGTATATGAAGCAAAAAACTTAGATGAGAGAAAAAAACAAAGACAAGAAATAAATGATGAAGATTGTACAATTTGTCATGAAGTACTTGTTTATCGACATTATTTCCCTTGCACTAGATGAGGGAATGTGTGATCCAAACCAAATTTAAAAGAAACAACTAAAATACATTATACTATGAGTAGACATGGGAAACAATGACCTATGAATGGGGTCAACGTTGAAATTTGTACAAATTGTTTCTGTATGCACTGATATTTCACATGGTTAGATTGTTCGCATGTCTTCACTATATGGGAGGCTTTCCGAACTCAAATATGACTCACAGAACCAATAGTACTCTATATCTCTATTCTTGTCCTAGTTTCATTTGAAATTTTGAGAAGAAGGCGGTATACGACATTTCATCTTGAAATAATGGGTTCCTACTACTTTGTATGGATCCAAAAACTTAGATGAGATCAAAAAACAAAGACAAGATCAATACATAGATATGTCCATACATCCTATAATACCTACATAAAAAAGTATTATTATCATGATCAAGAAGCTACCACAAACCAAAATTTATTATGTTTAAGACCACTCCTAATGTGTGCTTCATTCATTTCTATAAGACCTATAGTTATCCTCCACTTCAACAACCTTAAGAAATAAGAGACAACATTTTAATTTTAAGGAATCTTTTGAGTTATTTTCCACCTTTTAGCTTGTTCATAGATTCAAAACCTTTCCACTTTCGTGAAGTACCTGATAGGTTGTGAAACAAAATTGTCTCTATGTGGTGTGTGTGTGTGTGTGTGAGAGAGAGAGAGAGAGAGATGTGTGTTTGTACATGTCTGTCTACATACATACATAGGCTATACTTGTAATACCTATACCTTTCCTCCACTTCAACAACCTTGAGAAATGAGATACAACATACTAATTTCAAAGAATCTTTTGAGTTAGTTGGGGCATTTTGGCTTGTCTATAGATTCAAACCAAAATCCCACAAGTTGGAACCCTCTCCAGTTTCATGAAGTACCTAATAGGTTGTTAAACAAAATTTTGTATTCATAGTGTTGTTATTAGTGACTGATTTGAGAGTGTTACTTATTTAGAATTACCTTAACTTGTTTCCATATACCATGCTACTCATTGACTATTTTCTAGATTCTCTTGTATATGGATTGACAATATGTCATGTATATACCAAAACTAAGATATTATTAAAGGGGCATTTTTTCGTAGTTAAACTTCACCAATTTATTCATATAAATCTATAATTTGATCACTCAATTAGAGGAAATTTGGGTAAAAAATGGGACTCCTGAGGAAAATAATAAGAAAATAGTAGAGAGAGAGTAAAAAAAACAATTTTTTTGGATCGTATTTTCAACTTATTTCCTTGTAGGTTTACTCAAATTTCAAGCGGGAGGACTCTCAGAGAAAACACATTTTTTAATGTATTTTCGATTTTTCATGGTGTGGATGTTGTTAAAAGTATGCAACATGGGTACTCGTTGGAGAGAAAACACATTTTTTAATGTATTTTCGATTTTTCATGGTGTGGATGTTGTTAAAAGTATGCAACATGGGTACTCATTGGATCCAAGGAGTCCTCCCTCTTGAAATTTGAGTAAACCCACAAGGGGATAAGTTGAAAATACGATCCAAAAAAGTAGTTTTTATTTTTTCCTGCCAATTTTTTTAGGTGCTCCTTAGAGCTAGTGTTTGAGTGGTTGTTGATGTTAATAATTTGAGTGGTTTTCGATGCTAACTTTTAGAGTATGAATAGATGATAATTTTTGTTTGTTGTTTCACTCACATCTAACCCTTAATGAGACCCTCCAACTTTTCAACTTTATATGACCACTAAGTCGTTGATCCTTCCATTTTGATTAATCTTCTCCATTAATACTTATTGTTTGAATTAACAAATGGATTTCACAATTCCATTGATCATGCACTATGAATTTTATACATGGAATTCCATGTACGTTTTAGGTGATTTCCAACAACAATTGTCATTGCAACAACCCAATCCAAATATAAAAATCCTATAGAAGACCTTGTATCCTTAGGTTATACAAATATCTAAATGGGGCTCCTTGATTTATTGTTTTGAAGTCTACTTCAAAATTCAATCTATTCTAATAAATGCTTAGAATATCCTTATAGTTTAGGTAAACACATAATAACAAGACCTCACATAGTGTAAGATGCATGATGGTCAATAACTTGTAGCTTCCAACCAACCTTTGATCAAAACTTTAGGTGATTTTAAAGTTGTTATATGCAAGTGGTTCCACCCATTAGTGTACAAGGATGCAATGTGGTACAATGACTACAAATTAGGTATAATCATGGAAATTCAACCCAATAGTTTTTTAAGTATTTTAATATATTATGCATCAAAATCGAGGTAAGTGATCTTAAATATATCATTCACGTCAAGTTCATTTCTAGTGTGATTCATTACACCTTGAGAACATTATAACTATACATACTCTATTCATTTGATCATGCCTTTCAAATTTCTTTCAAAATTATAGTTAAAATTAATCACCCCACCCAATATAAGTGTAGTTTCCCTTCAAGAAAAGTCCTTGGATTCACCTTGTTTTGACTCTAGGGTTTTGTTTATAACTGGTTCCAAACACCTCCAAATGATTTCGAATTGGGGAGGAAGGTCATGACGGGTAAGAGGAAATATTAACACACCTATCATACATAAAAACATCTTATATACCCATACATGGTCTAAAAATTGCATGGGAAGAAGTTTCAGAACAAGACTAGTTAATTTGAGAAGTGGAGATCCCCCCTAGGTCTTCCATTAGATGCTTTTCCAAACACTGTACGACCTTCACTAATTATTGGTATGAGACTGGGATATGTTATAGGATAGGACATTAGGAGCAATATATTTTCAGCATTATATTTGGTTTTATGGTCTAATTGGCATCCAAATGAACAACAACTTCTAGAGTCTAGTTTTTGAGGTGAAATTGGTGGGAAAGGAGTCTCGAATTTCTTCATAAACCATAGTAAAAATTCAGAGGTCTAAACATATAATTTGGGACATCAAGGTAACTTCATATTCAGCTCATAAAATTATAAATAACTCAGAAAAATCTGATATAAACAGGTACAATATAATTCCAAAATAACTATGCAAAGGTTATGGGGAAAATGGCTCGAATCTCCTCCTTGAATGTAAATATCACTTGAAATACATAATTTTTCGAGATGCGGCTCTAATTATATGATTATTATAGATATATATAGCATATAACATGTCCATGAAGTCGAAATAACAATCCTTCAATAACTATATGCAACAACAAGTACGCTATGGGGAAAATGGCTCGAATCTCCTTGAATGTAAATATCACTTGAAATACATAATGTTTTGAGCTTTGGATCTCATTATATGATTATTACATAGATATATTGTCATACCCCCATTTTGACCCTTATAATATTTTGGTTTATAATGTAAATATTGTATGCATATTCTGTATGATTTATAGCGTGGAGCTCAAGGCCAAGGCCCTGCTAGTGAATGCTCTACCTTGAAGAGGAAAGTATTGGATATTATGCTACCCATGTGATTTTGAACCATGGGAATTGTAAATATGCATTTTAATATGAATTCCCACAACTAGCTATGAAATGAAACAAGAGATGGGGGCATGGTTTTTACATGGAATTGGGAAGGAAATATTCAAACCCTTGAGCCAATCAAGTCAAGCCAAGTGTTAATAAGAGAACCCATGAACCCCCAACTACCCATGTTGAATTTTGTGCCCAATTAATCATTTCTCCCAAGATTGGTTGGGGTAGTTAATGCCTTGGGGAATCGAGAGGTATGGCTGTCCAAATTTGAGTATGGGTAAGCCACCCTTCCTAGAAATTCGTATTTGGCTTCTTGGGCAAGAAAAGAGCCACGAAATTGCTCCCCAAGCCATTCTTGACCCATCAGTTTTTCTCCCTCATGAGTTTGGAGATTCCTGGGTGTTTTCCTCCATGGTTTTGCTATGTTTTCCTCCATTTTTCTAGCTCGGAAGGGCGTTTTTGTTTTGGTTAACAGTGGGGAAGAGCGTAAATCGATTCAAGGGTTTTATAGAGGCCGTTTTGGACCACTGAATGCTTATACATCTGTGGGATAAATCGGTTTTCTTCCCTGGGGTTGATTCCCTCTTCCTACAATCCGTTTTTGGGTGTGCCACGATTTGGCGAAAACCCATGGACCCTAATTTGTAAATCCATTGTTGAAAATGTGTATCCATGCCCAGTTTTTGAGTTTGTTGCGTGTAAGAGAATGTTGGGGTTGAGATGGGTATCCATTGCTTTTCCTGTGCTGAGCTTGAGAGTCCCTTTTTCCTTGTAGATATCATGCCCAACTCGGGGGTGGTCTCTGGGTTCTTAAATAATACAGGCTAGGAAGAGACCTAAGGTTGGGTGGAACATTGCAGCGACATAGCTAGTTGCTTGGGTCAACATTACAGCAAGATGAGTATTTTATTTTATTGTGTTTTACTTCTGCATTGTTTTAATTAATGGATGGTCGTTCTTGATATGATGGATGCATATGAAAGGTGTGTGGATGATGTTTTATTCCACTGTGCCTATTTGATTTGATTTGCATCTCCGCACATATGCATTTTATTGTAATGCCATTTGTTTTATTCATGATGAAAGGGGCTAAGTTTTGTAAAAGCCCAGATCTTAGTGTCATGATCCCTTCCATGTGTTGGATTGATGGGAGGGGATGTGACATATATATCATATAACGTGTTCATGAAGTGGAAATAACAATCCTTCACTAACTATATGCAACAATAAGTGCGCCCTTGCACATTTACATGACATTGAAAAAAAGATAGTAGAATAAGAATAGAGAAGAATGAGAGAAGATGAACTCAAACAAATTTGGGGTATGAACATGCATCAAAACATATCCATGAATATATTTTGAGAGGTCTTAATGGCCTCTCCATCAACCAACTAGTATGGGAATCTTGCACCCTTGAAATTGGTTGTAAGGCAAGAAGGATAAGCATCCACCTTGCGAGGACAAGCTAAGCTCTCCAATTTTTTCCAAATGAGAAATGATCAAAAGCTGGTATCCTTATTTTTCTTGTCTTTTATTAACCTCAAAATGCCTCCTTATCTTGAATTCCATCCAAGAGACTCATCCCAACTCGAATTAGGGAGAGATTCCCATGAATGCCACGTGTCCAACATTTCCTAGCTCTCCTCTTCCATCAATTCGAATGAGGGAATCTTGGCTGCCATAGCTGCCCTTGTGCGCCCTCTTGGAGGCTATTTTTATCCCTGACATGTCATATATGTCATATTTAAGCAATAAGGTCTGAAATTTTTCATAAGTATCATAGAATATTCATCATTGTTGTCATAGGAGTTAGGGAATTTAGCTCCAAGTGTCACAATTCTTCTAAGATGCCTCTCCCTCTTCCATGGGAGTTTCTCTTCCACTCCAATTCGACCTTACATGATTCATGCCATGAACAATACCTATTCAACTCCCCCAATTATGTTAGCCTTCTTCTTGAACTCGAATTGGTGAGAGAATAATGCCAAGTGTAGTGGGGAATATTGCCACATGTGGGTCCCACAACCTCTTATGTGCCCTCATGGTCCAATGCCACCTTATTTTATTTTTATTATTAATTATTTGACCCATCTAGTGTGAATTTGTATGTCTAAGGTCATTTAAGGTCTTGTATCTCGCTTATTCCAACTTTTAATGCTTCCACCCCCAACCTAGGGAACTAATAATTTTACTCCATGATAGTTCATTTGGATGGGTATATTACAAACTTTGAATTGGGAATTTATCTTAATGTGACCCACCTTGTCCATTTGGATCTAATTTTACATTATTACTAACTTGGACATCATTCTTGGCAATTATTTGACCCTTAGCACCAATTTGACAAACTATCATGAGTATGGAAAAGTGGCTTAGGCCATTGTGAGCCAATGCAAAATTTGGGGACATGACAATAAGCTACCACAACCCTTGCAATTAAATGGATTCCACAACTACCTTTAGTTTTAATACATATGAATATAGTCCTGGTAATCAATGGGATTTGCATATACTACTCTAATCATTATCAATACCTATATTGTGATTATGGATGTTATGCCTTGTACGAAAAAAAAGGGTCAAGGATGTCATTGTGGAACTATAATAGGTAATCAAAGAAACCTATGCTAAAGAATATGTAGGAACATAACAAAAAATCAAACAAAAAAAAATGAAATTAAAATAAAATAAATTTAAAATAAAAAATAAAACAAAACCAATAAAAATTACAAACAATTGCAAACAAAAATTACAGTGCTACAATAGGGTCTCCATCATGGTGAGAACCTCATCCTGTTTCCCTTACTCGAATAGTGTTGCGGTCATTTCCATCATGGATGAAAATGGTTTACATTTATGCTTAGAACCTAGACCCGTTTCCTCTTCCAAACAATGTTGTGGTTGTTTCCATTGTGGAGGATAATTGTTTATAGTGTTTCCATCTTGTTGTGAACCCCGACTCGTTACCCCTGTCCGAACAATGTTTCGGTCATTTCCATTGTGGAGGATAATTGTTTACAATGTTTCCATTGTGGTGAGAACCCCATATGACTTCCATTGGTGAATAGTGTTGCGGCTGTTTCCATTGTGGAGGAGATCCTTGGCCCAATTTGTCCCTACTACATTGCTTGAGAGGCCCAAAAGGATCCTCGAGAACATGGTGAGTTTTCAATGTTACTATCTACAGTTTTCATCTGACGGGTAAAAATAATTATTCAAAACGTCTCGTTTTCAACATATTTGGGCATAATTCCTCCACAAAATTTAGGGCATAATTCCTTGTCGAATTTGTCTCTTAGGGCATATTTCCTTCTCAAATTCCTTGTATAAATGCATGAACCGGATCCCGTAGGCCTATTTATTGAGCATTAATCCCTACCATTATTTTCTTTAATTTTTCCCTTGATTCAAAACCATAAGCACCATTCACAGTTTCAATTGCAAATTGATTTTTCTTCATGCCTAGCCTATTCTCTTCATGCCTTCCCTATTCTCTTCACGCTTTCCCCGTTGAAACCCTTCCATTGAAGCATTGGAGATTATAAGAGACTGTGCCATTGACCAAATTTTTACAAGTCCAATAGATCACATTGGAGTTGGAGGCTTATCACTTCATGGATATGCCTTTTTGACATCATGGCCATCTTGGGAAGGCAACTACCCTCTTTGGAACATTTGTCTTTGCATTACTATTTGCACATGATCCCATCTCAGAAAAAGAGAAGCATAATAAATATCTCACGTATAAGTAATTTGTAGTTTCAAAGCTACGTAGAGAGTGGAATTTAATATCTCACCTTTTCATACATAGGAATAACATACGAAACTATGGATGGTGCCTTTTTTTAGAGCATGTGGAAGGCCACAACAACCTTCTTTCCTACTAACTTGTTATGGTGAACCAAAAGCTTGACAATCTGTGAGAGCACTATCGATATCATCTCCTCTAATATTATCTAGGAGAATTTAAGAACCAATTTAAACAAAATGAAAGGAAGAAAATCCAAACAACAAAAAGGATAATGAACCATCAAATATAACATGTACAAACTTCCAAGTAACTATAACAAACCAAGGGAAGCCTACATATTGTTTCCAAGAAATACTAGTTTCATATCTATTGCTAATTATGCATAAAATAATTGAGCACAAACATTAGAATAGTCTACATATTGTAACATCCATCCCTGCAAATCTCAATATATTTTTGGATGATGAAAATAGTCTACAACTAGTCATAACATACAATAATCTACAAACAATTAGCTAACAATGGCTTCTTTATTAGCATGTGAAGGGAGCCCTTATCTGTTCTTTTTTCTCACATGTGGTATATTTGGTGTGATTCCTTGAAGTCATGTTTCCAGTCTGCAAGGTGATCCATGTGTTAAACATTAAGAGCATTCCATATCTATAGATTTCTTTTAAAATTTTCTTACGGAGCTTTAGCACAAACAGAAAACACTAACATGAATAAATGCAACATAGAAAAATAACACCCACGAGAGACACATGGGTTACCTCAACACATGAGGTTCACTTAGTCTTAACACATAAGACTATTGCAATTGTCTTTTGACTCTTTCCTTGACACACCAGGATTTTCTCCAAGTATCACATCATCCTTGACACACAAGGCAATCTTGTAGAATGTCTCATGATGCTTCTAACTTTAACACCATGCATCTTTTCAATCCTTCTCATTACTTCCATTCTTGTAACTTTTGAGAAAGCATTGATGATTCTTTGTAGGTATCATGTAGATCCAACACACCAATGTAGAAGTCCTTGCACATTAGGGATAAGGAATCATACATTTTTAGTATATTTCCATAAAGTCACTTGTATCATATTTTGTGACCTTGTAATATTCCACTTGTTGTTTTAATTGCTCAATTTCCTTCTTGCATACTTCTATATCTTGTTCCATTTTAAGGACACTGAATTCATTTTCTTAGGATTTGGATACCATTTTTATAGCCATAGAAATTGGATCCATATCCTCTACATTTATTATTTTATTTTCTATGGTATTGACCAATACCTAGTCTAAGTTATTTTTATTCTCTCGTGGGCATGGTAGATGATTTACTTCTTTTTCTTATTAAACATGAATAGTTCTAATCAATCCAACACATTTCCTATTTCTCCCCCTCCCTCGCTCCACAAAATAATGGAAACTTGGGTTGCATTGGGTAGATTCAATTAATCCTCCAGATTCCCCATATCATATAGAAGGCATAGCTTCTATGATGGAGTTTGTTTGTTTCTATTGGATTGCTTGCTAATTAGTGGGTGAATTGGTATTTTCATCATCTTCCCCTTGAGTATCTAATTTAGGGTTCCCTAGGTATTTATCAATTTCCTTAGCTTGAGACACTTGGGATTTAGTATTGGCTATCTCAATTTCCCCTTTTGATGCACCACTATATGTTTTACGCACTGAGCTTTCACTCTAATAGCTTTACCTATATCCTTTGTTTTCTATGCTTAGGCCTCTTCACTTTTATCTATATTTTTCAAAGTTTCTTCATAGTTGAGAGTTATCCTCTTGACCTCTTCTTCGGGATATTTTTCATTGGAATGAAACCTTTAGATAACCATTTGAGCTAATCTATGATTGTTGACAACATTCTTTGGGTCTTGGATATTGAAGTGTTCATTCGTAAATTTGTATTCTTCAATTTTCTCTTCATTTCTTGCATAAAAAGTGTTCACCAAAACATATAATACTATGGTGGTCAAACTAGTCACTGTAGATATTTTTCTATGCCGTGAACATGAGTTCAATAAATTCAAAGAGGATAGTTTGATAAGAAACTTATTTGATCACCAACCATTCAAGTACATGCTTTGACAAAGTATGGGGTTCATTTTTGGTACCTTAGATTCTAATATATATTAATGAATCATCTAGGTACTAGTCTCTTATGTTATCCAAAACTTTGATCATATCTTTAGATAGCTTGGAACACTTTCTCTTGAATATCATATCATACAAAGAAGTGAATAATTTGTCATTGATATGCCCTTATTTCAATGAGTATTTGAGTTCTCATAGGTCCTAGAAATACACATGAATGGGACTACATGGGGCTACATGGGGTGTTCCAACCTTATCTCATTCCTAGGTATGGATTAGCATTGCAAATAACATCAAGCAAGTAGGAATCCATATAAAAATTAAGCTTCATGTCTATTGGAGTAGACATGAATCTTGCTATTTCCACTTGCCCAAATTGAGTGATAAATTAGCTTCCCAATTGAAAATTGTCCTTTTATCAAGAACGATATGCAATAATGAGACTAGTGCCTCTCGAAAATACGATATGAAATAATGAAACTAGTGCCTCTCGAAAATAGGAAGCATCCTTCTCCCCATATAGCCTGTTAACGAAGGCCACTACATTTTTTTACTATATTTTCAAAGTTGGTGGAAGGGTACCATTTAGTGTCCATGTACCTAGATTGTCTAACCTCCTCCCACCATCCTTTCATGATCTCCTTTCCATTCTAAATAGTATCCACACCTAAATTTAAAATTGTAATCCTAATGTAAGCATGGGGAATTATCCTTGCATTTCATAGATGGTTCAACCACATTGTGATAGTTTCACAAGTGTGTTTAGGCATTGGTTTTCCTAATATGAGGATCAAAGGGTTAACAAGAGCAAGTATTGAAGTAAACATGATGGCTAATTATATACACAAGAAAACATTTGTTTGGATTGCATATGTGTATTCCCATAATGGATTGCATATGTGTATTCCCATATGTGTATGCACATGATTATTAAGTTGCTCAAATGAGATATGCATATGAATTTGTAATTTGGTTAACATGATTTCTATTTGTAAGTGAATGCTATACTTACATGCGAGAAATATTAGCTAACTTTATATTTGATTCGATCAACTGAAGGTACAACCAAATAGGTACCTATAAGATATTTCTTCATCGAGTGAGGGAAGCTCAAGACAAACATAGGGAAATGCGACTGCATCTAGTAGATCTGATATGCGAAGAACGACCAGTGGGGAAAAGGTCAGAAGAAAATTCCATAGACGTATGTAACTTTTTCTTTACAAAGGAGGATCATGCTCCTACGATGATGAGAGCATACGAGTCATCGAGGTGCCACCCATGTATCAATATCAGGTGAAACAATGGGTACCTAAGGAACTGCCTCCGTTGGACACTGTCTTCAGTGTCAACAATAGGATGTATCACGTTGCATCATCCTCCTTGCATGACCTAGGGTTATTTTCCATGGATGGAATAACTGTAAAATACAATACAATAATTGATTAGATGGACTATTCCAGTTCGTGTTACGATTACAACGATTGGATGCTATTAGTCTGGTACATACGAAGTATGAGAGGACAAGCACTCGCAGAAAATTACATAGATCTAATAAAATACGATAAAAATAAGGGAGTGACTATCTATATTGATGGAAGGCCTAAAGCTTCCGACAATATCACATGGTTTATAAACAACATATGACCCAAGAGAACAAACAAGCAACCACATTCCATATATGAGGTAGGAAAAGGAAATTGGGTAGTTGTGTGTGCAATAAAAAAGATAGCTCCCGGGGAAGAGTTATTAGTGGATTACCATTTGAATCGAGTAGATACATCGACTAAGATTGTGTAAGTATTTATGCAACAACTATTTAAGAAACCTCTACTTATTTCATTATATTTTTCTATTTAAGCAACCTCAGAACATGCAAACAATTAACAAGTTTGATTTACATTTAACGTGAATTTTATTATTTGTTTTATAATTTTTATTTGTGTGGTGATCGATTTTTTTTTTTTATCTTTAGCATTTTTTTAAATATTTCATGGTTGTAATTATGTTATAATGTGGTAGGATGATTGTGTAAAAGGAATATCCTCAGAACAGGTAAACAACTAACAATTTTGGTTTCCATTTAACGTGAATTTTATTATTTGTTTATATAATTTTATTTGTGTGGCGATCAGTTTTTTTTATCTTTAACAATTTTTAAAATATTTCATGATTCTAATTATATTATAACATGGCAAGATGATCGTGGAAAAGGGCCAGCCATAGAACATGTAAATGAGTAACAATTTTGACTTACATTTAATGTGAGTTCTATTTTTTTTTTTCCAAGGAAAAAGTCAGTAATTTTATTTCATAAATGAACAAAATTACATTCAGCACATGTAAAAGGATCACTAAGATCCCTACATTGTCATATATCTCTGTCTTATATCAACATCATATGAGATGTCCCAAAATTCATATAGGTCTGTCCAAAAACAGCACACTAAACAGTGTAATTGCTGTTCTACAAAGTATCAATGTAACGACTGTCTACAGCCCACTTAAATCCAAAATTAAATATATATCAAAGAAATCCATCGCTGGTTGTCGCAGCTATGGTCTCGATCTCAAACTTTGGCAATCTTAGCCACAAATTAATCCAGGTATTCAGGAATACCATCACTAGTCAGCCTAAATAACAAGCTTTTTGATTATTCACTGGTAGCACAGATTCTGCAACAGAATATCCACGAGAAAACCATGAAATCCTGGGAAAACAGACACCTGTGCGTAGAGAGACCAGCAAAATAGTCAGAATAAAATTCTGCCATCGCGGTCTTACAGGCAACAGGAATCCCCTCGTATGTCTCCATTATCTGTGTTAACCGACCACATTTATCCAAATTTTTTTGTATATGCCTCTCTGATCCTCGCTGGTTCGTCTGCCTTTGTAATGCAGCTAACCCTGTCATGATATGTCAGTCCATACAGCTAGTATGTATTTAAAATCAGCCCGGTATTGTTCTAATCCTCCATACGGTTGTCCCCAAAGAACGGCCTGTGTGTATAGCTGTAGATACCTTCAGTGGAATGTATCTTGATCTTCCATGTGCCAAAAAGCATAGATTGGTTTGTCGATTCTTTAGATAGCAGGTCAGCCATCCCATTACGCTCCCTGTAGATATGTGAGAATGTAATACAGTTAAAAGCCTGTTTTAACCGTAATACCTCCTCCAAAATAGGTGAGAGAACCATTACATTACATTGTGTATTCTCCTTGGCCCATTCAATAACAATCAGAGAATCGCCAAAAATCTGGAGAGTTAAACAGCCCTGTTCAAGTGCGAAAAGCATCAGTAATTTTAGAGACATCAGTTCAGCGTAGTTGTTTGTGCCACTCCCCAAACCAGCCATTATATGAAAATAATGGGTCTCTGATTTGTGAAGAACTCCACCTCCGCCACATACCGATTGGTGGTTTATAGATGAGCCATCAAAATATGCCCACGGTATGGATTTATCAATTTTTTCCAAGGTCACAGGTCTGATGCGAGTCGCTTTTATAGATGGCTTGTAATGTAGCATAACAGCCACAGCTTGTGCCACGACCTGCTCCAAAGGGACCCGGCAATCCTGGAATATGATCTTATTACGAGTGATCCAAATGCCCCAGGCGAGTATACAGGGGACAGCCCGAAGTGTTGAATGTTTATGATCTGTCCACCATAGTTGGAAGGCATCATGAAAGTCCACTCCCCGCCAACTCACGTTGATTTCCAAATGTTTGCAGATGTCGGCCCACACAGCTTGTGTAAATCGACAGTGTACAAAAAGATGTGAGTTTGTCTCTTCCGCTTCCTTACATAGAGGACAGAACCCCGGACCCTGGATGAAACGCTTCTGTAGAATATCCCATGTTGGTGCCTTATTTTCCAAAATAGCCCAAGAGAGTAGTTTTGCTTTCCCCGGGCACTTTAGTGTCCACAGATGTTTCCACCACCACACCAAATCCCTGTTATGAATATTCACATTCAGCTGAATATAACCGTGTTTTGGGGTGTATCTACCAGATGGATGGTGTTCCTAGATGAGTTCATCAATCCGATTTGTTAGGCGAATATTTGTGTATCTTAAATTCCGAATATAATCCTCCCAAGCTCCAAGCATGTCATCTGGAATCTCAAGACGCTGTGCAGAGTTCCACCCCTGTTGCCATAGAGTGGATGCTTCCGTATGTTCAATATCAGCCAGATAGTGACAGCCTCTATCTGCCAGAAAATTTCGTAAGGCCACAGGTAAGACATGTCCACCTCTACAGCCCACCCAAGGATCCATTCCAATACGTGTGTATCTCCCACTACCAATTCTCCACACTAATCCAGACCCAATCAGATGAAAATTCTGCACCACTGCTTTCCAGACCAACGAGCAATTTGCCCGCGTCTTATTTCCCTGCCTAATCCATTCATTAAGAGTTAATGGAGCAATGTATTTATGGTATACCACTCTGGTCCAGAGGCTCTGTGTATGAATGATACACCATGCCACTTTAGCCCCCAAGGCTTTAGCAAAAAGGAAGATATTCTTTAGGCCCCAGCCTCCCAGTGCTTTGGGGATTGCAATCATATCCCATCTGGCCCACACCAAAGCCTGGTTATCACCATTTCCCTTCCAGAGAAAAGCAAAACACAACCGCCGGATCTGCTCCAGGACTCCTTTGGGAATCCAAGCGAGGGACATCCAATACACTGGAATCGCTTCCAAAACTGATTTAACCAGAACCAGCCTCCCTGCCCGCGATAGCCATCTGTGACTCCAACCACGAAGTCGCTGTTCTAGTTTAGCAATTAGCCAGTGCCAATCAGATTTCAAATATGCATTAGGTTTCAGGTGAAAGCCAAGGTACTTTAACCCAGCATCAAAATCAAGAGTCCTGTAGGGTAGTCTCATAGCCATTCTGTTTATCTCCCCCTCGGTTAATAGCGAGCATGTGATCGTTGATTTATCAGCGTTTACTAACATACCCGCTGCCTCTTGCATCAAATTTAGGCCTTCAGCTACCTTATCAATATCCTGTTTCGTGCCATCACAGAATATCAGTATGTCATCAACGAACAGAAGATGTGTGATATACATTACCTGGGATATGGATATGCCACGAAATGAACCATCAACTTTGGCTTTCAATATAAATCGACTGAGGCCTTCAGCGACAAGGAGAAATAGCAGCGGTGACAGTGGGCATCCCTGTCGAAGGCCCCGACCAGCATGAAAGAATGGACTCGCTGAACCATTTATCAGGACAGCAAAGCTCACTGTGGTGATGCAGGCCATAATCCATCGTATAAATTCATAACAGAAGCCCAGGTGTGTTAGAAGCAACCGGATATAAATCCAACTAACCCGATCAAATGCTTTGGATAGATCAATTTTGATCACAGCACCCTTCTGTTTCAAAACCTTCATAGTGTGTATGCCTTCCTGTGCGACTCCAATTGCCTCGTGGATTTGACGGCCTTCCAAGAAACCAAACTGTTCACTAGATATATTCTGAGACAGGATAATCTTGAGTCTCCTCGCCATCACCTTTGATATAATCTTATATATGCAGTTGCAGAGTGAGATAGGTCTGAATTCATCAAAGCTTTCAGGCTTGTCCGTTTTAGGTATGAGGGCTAAAAAGGTCGAGTTGAAGGGTCCATGTATAAATCCAGCCTTTCTAGATTCTTCCACCACATTCAAAAGATCTTCTCCGAGCAAATCATAGAAACCCAAGAAAAACTCAATAGGCCACCCATCAGGCCCCAGACTCTTATCTTTCTGAAAGGAGTGCATAACCAGCGAGAGCTCATCCGGCAAAACCTCCGCCATTAACATAGTGTTCTCCTCCTCTCCTACAAAACGAGGGAAGAGCTGAGTCATCCGAATAACCTCAGCGATAGTGGCCCCAGGTTGTGCAGTGAATAGATCTTCAAAGTGTCTAACCCCCATATCAGCCAAACCATCAAAGCTGGATACCTGTTCCCCATCAATAGAGGATAATTCCCAGATAGTATTTGTGTCTTTTCTCCCCTTTGCATAGGCTTGAAAAAACTTTGTGTTCTCATCCCCACATTGAAGCCAGAGCGCTCTGCTTTTCATTCTCCACATCTCTTCTCTCTCAGACAGAATCACATTTCTGCAGCATTCCCACTCCAACAGCTCACCTTTCTGCACATCATCCAGATATCCCATGCCCCTGCTATGTAGTAAGCGATCAATATTTAGCTCAGCATCCCTCAGTTTCAGATCATCTTTCCTGCGTTTTTCAGAGGCCCAGAGTGTAGTGTCCTCTTTTATTCGCTTGAGGTTTTGTTGAAAGTGTACTCCCGCATGTTCCAGGGACTCCCGTGGTCGATGAACCCACTGTGCCTGGACTAATTTAAGAAATTCCTCCTCCTTCAACCAGCTAGGATTGAATTTGAATGGACTGGGAGGTTTTTCTCGGCCACCTCTTAATTCCAGCAGGATTGGACAGTGATCTGAAACCCCCCCTGTCCCAACCCATTGTTTGACCACATCAACTCCCATGGCCAGCACGTCAGTCACCAGAAACCTATCCAGCCTCTTAGCCACCCGTTGATCGCCAGTTCTCTTATTCCTCCATGTGGGGGATAACCTGTTAGGTAGAATGTCAAGTAGGTCCTTCCTTGCAAAGGCTTGTATAAAGTAATTTGCTAGTGTATCCTGAACAGCCCGAGGCCCCCAAACTTCAGAAGTCCCCAGTGTAAGGTTGAGATCCCCGCCCAATATCACATCCCTTCCAGCAAAGATGTCCATACTAAGCAAAGAGTCCCAGAAACCTACCCTATTTAAATAGGGCCCATAGATATTGAGAACAGTGATCCTCCTCCCCATCAATGCATCCCAGACTTCCAATCCAATACCAGAGGGAATGCCCCAAGAGCATTCATACCTGCAGCTATTCATCTTCCAGCCTGTGGCCATCCCTCCAGACCGTCCATGAGCATCTACAGCTATAAATTTCCAGCCAGTTAGCAGTTGTTCCAAAGCCCGAACAACCTCCTCACTGCCTCCCAAAGTTTCTTGTAACATTATAACATCCGGTTGATTTAAATCCACCAACCTCCGAAGTGACGATTTTTTAATGGGACTCGCCAACCCACGACAGTTGAAAGATAATAATTTCATATGAAACCCCCTTCCTGGGTTTTCGCTGCTCTAAGTGCCCATTCGATAGTGGATTGTGTACCCATTACTAAATCAACTTTTGCCCTCTCTTGAGCAATAGACAAATGAGATTTGCGGCCCCGCCCTTTCCCCCCAGCACTAAAAGCCACTTCAGGAAGTCCCTTACCTCCCGAGCCATCAGCAGTGATCACCCTATTCCGGAGAGCATATCGGATACTGCGTCCAGAGCTTGGAGTGTGTTGTGTAGAAACGATGGACGGTGTGTAGACACTATCCGAAACACAAGGAGCTACAGTTCCAATAGCAGTTCTGACCGGATGAATTGTCCCAAGACAATCTTCCCCCAAACCAATAGTGTCATGAAGTAAAGATACAGCAGAGGATAAGAGAGGAGACAAACCCGAATTGTGTGATGTTGTGCCCCGACGGATAGTTATCAGCTCCTGTTGCTTGGAGGCAGCCCGCGTCAATGGAGTTGTGGTACCCAAATTTGCCCCTGCTGCAGCCAATACCATGTGCCCAAGTACATCCAAACCAGTATTTGCCATAACCGGATGTTCCATGTATTCCTGCTGCCCACATCGTGTGTCGGGTACCACCGGAGAGTGTTCTACCCGTTTGCCAACTGGAGGTTCGAAAGTATCATCTCCCATCGCCGATGTGCTCCCCACCTTCTCATTGCATCCAGTATCTGCTGCCACCACCTTTGGTCTGCTGCCCTTAAATGTTAATGGACAACAGGCAACCAAATGTCCATAAGTGTGACATCGGTGGCACCTAAACGGTACACCCATATAGTCCAGAATTTGTACAAAAGCCCCATCCTTCGTTTGTACATTGATCTCAGCCGTTAACCCCAGTCGAAGATCGATGTTGACCAAGATCTTTGCCACAGTATAAATACCTGTTTCAATATGGGAGTAATCCGCGCAAACAAAGTCTCCAAGGTAGTTCCCAATCGCTGCAAACCTTGTTTCATTCCAGAGGTGCATGGGAAACCCAGGAAGCTTCACCCAGATCGGTTCTTTGTCGATTTTCTCCTGTTTGGAATCGAAGAAAGGAGACCAACGTTTCAGTATGATAGGGACGCCCAACATTGACCAATGGCGACGTAAGACTGCATCAACCTCCCCCCTATTCGACAGTATGAAAGAGAACCAACCTTTCGTTAAGACCCGGACAATGGGTGCAGTAGTCACGATGTCTTTCCACTGCTCGGCTGCCCATTTCTGGAGGGTTCCTAGTCCCAGTCTCTTACCGCGGGCATGTCCAACTACAGCAATGTGTGTGAAATCCTCAGCCTCCTCAATCGATACATCCACGCCCAGCACCAGCTTATCCTTCCTCATCCGTTCCTTGACCTTTTTAGCAGTCTTTTTGTGTGATTCTGCCTTCATAGTAACCCCTGCTCGAGGAGCTAGCAGGGCTGCATCGACAGGTAGAGTATCACCACCACCAGTAGCTCCATGTCCACTGGAGGAGTAACCCATTCCTCCACTACCCTGTCCCCTGTCATCAGAATCACAGAAATCCTCAGGTCTAACCAAATTCCCATCAGATAGGGTGTCCAAACCACCACCCTGGTTCATCCTCCTTCTGCCATTCCTATTCAGTGTATCAATCCCCTCCACACATGATGCTATCGAACAGGTTGGGAAGTTTGTGAAAGGCCCCAATTGAGGTTGTAGTGTCCTCCCTAATAGATCTGCCAAATCTGGCCTGTCATTTGAGGTCCCAGGAATGAACCCTGCCCCCCTACCAGTCAGGAGTGATCCCATTGATGTCCTCGACCCAGAGGTCGCAGTATTGTTTGTTCCAAGGTCGAAAATCCCTCCGACACAATCTCCATCCGATGTGTAGTCCACCTCCTGCACATAATTGCTCGCCATAATGCCCCTGATCCGCAGGGCTGATAACCCCAGATCCCAATCCCCAATCCTCCTTACAAATAGCCCACTATCTACACCACCCAGTCCACCAAAAATCCAATCTACACCAAAACGCCACAAGCACTGCAAGGGCATCAGCTATTCCCGTCAATATTCCACCCAGCTCCAAGGTTCAGTCAAATCTGCATTGCCCCAAGACCAATGTATTCCAAAACTCCCTAAGCAACCGACGCAACCTTAGCAATGCTCATCTACCATAATCGTGGATTTGCCAATTTATCAATGGTCTGGGCGAATAAGAGGGAGATCATCTGCATATTCACTGCAGCATCCTCCTCCACAGTGGATAAAAGTAGTAAGCAGGTCATCCAGCGCCAATATCCTCCAAACTGTTCTGCAACGCCTTCACTGCACAATCTTGAAATTTAAATCGAGTCCCTTCCTCGAGAACAAAATCAAGATCCAAACACAGAAAAAACCCTTCAAGAAGAAGCCACTCGTTAGCACAACACCCACGCAGTGGAGAGCTGGTCACAATCAGAGGGCTCGTCTTTAAGATCAGCTAATATCCATGTCTACTCTCAGAGCAGTCTGCACAGCACTGTTCTTCTTGAACAATACTCCAAGAACCAATGAAATCTACTCCAGCGCACAGCAGTCCTCGACCGGTCCAAGAAATGCTCCTGGGGAAGCACAAGTTAACCCTGCACACCACTATACGGCCAAGCTGATTCTGGTACAAATCTTGGAGCGATTTTTGCTCATCCAAAGATTTACAGTTTAGAATCTTGATGAAAGGCTTGGGAGCCTTGAAGAGAAGCGTGATTCCTAGATGTTAATCTCCAGAGGGAAGCACTGAACCTCAGAAAACCTCTGCACACCACTACCCAGCCGAGCTCGGCTCTGGTTCAAATCTTGGAGCGAAAAAACTCAAAGCTACCTAATGTGAGTTCTATTATTTGTTTATATAATTTTATTTTTGTGGAAATAATTTATTTTATTTTTTTACATAACTGAAATAAAATTTATTTTGTTGAAATATGTAGTTGGCGGGCCATGATGATCATGATTCACTCCACCAAGCGGATTTGTACTCATCTCTCGACTTGATGGTATTAATAAATAAAAATATCAATAAAGTGAACAAGGAACTTGATTGCTTGTTAGACATTGTAGATCAAACTCTTGAAATCGAAGAAAGGATATTTCAAGTTATGACACAAGTTAAAACATATAAGGTAATAACCATAATTTAAAGTGATATTTTTATTTTTATGTCATAAGATCAATTATGATTTTTTTTTTAACTTTTACATTATCTAAATGAAGAAACATTTTATTCCTTATATAGAGATTTTTGCAACATGTTGCCCCAGCATGCATGGTATCGGTAGTAGTGGGACTACACAAATACCATTGATTTTGGACATAGGCCCTCGTATACCTACCAAACTATTCAGTTCTCCACCTTCCACACCCATGTAGTTGGGATCCATGACACACACCCCAAGGAAGCGACAAAAATAAGATTTGGAGGTGCTGCTAGAGATGAGGCTGATGATTTGGCCGATTATATGGTTTCATTTCCTGGAGCAAGATGTGTTACCCCCATGGGAACCCTTTCAACCAAATTTATGGTCAATGATGAAGGAATTCCATTGAAGCTAGTAAAACTCCCAGGTAATTTTTTATATTTTAACTATTTCATGTTGTCCATCTCAAACATAAATCATCTAGATTATTATTTTTAAGTTAATGATCATATCTTTTTGTGTGTAAGAAAAAATGATTTTTATAGGCACTTGGAGACCAAGGAATTGGTGATTTTTGGGTCCACCATATGCACGAGGTGGAACTCACATAATTCCAAACTCAAAAAAAACAATTTGGATTATCTTGAAGGCGTCTTTGGGGTAGACACATTAAATACAATTGTGGTCACCTCTGCAGTTGGAAAAAATTTAAAATATATGAGTGATAGATATAGGGTTCACTTGGAAAAGAAACCTAGGTACGAGTGTCCTCTCATGATTCCATAGAGGGAGTGGAATGCACTCATTTAGGACACAAAAGAGAAAAAATTTAGAAAAGAAGGAAAAACACCACTTGGCCCCGCAAGGTAAATTACATCTTGAATTAAATACCTTTAATTTTCCTTAGATCTAAATAGAATTGTGGTGCATAACATACTTGAAAATTTTGTTGATAGGTGGCTTAACTCTTCGAAGGAAACAAAAGCAAGGATTTCCAAAAATAGAAAACACAAGCTAGGATAGGGCGGCTACTTTAATTTACAATCATGAATTGTAATTACCCAAATACCTTAACAATATTATTTGCATTGCCTTCCAACTTTCAGGTAATTGCATCCAATACCATAAAAAATACATACTCTTATGCAATGCAAGGAGACGAGTTCGGAATTGAAACCGCATAGGAAAACCTCAATCTTAGTTATAGTTTTGACTATCAATCTATTGTTGAATGGTGGAGAATATTGGGGAAAATCCCAAGATCCAGTGTGCAAGATAAGGTAAAAAAAATCAATCCAAATTAACCTTTCATCACTTAACAAAAAACATTTGTGTTTTATATTGTCCATAAATTTAATGTGTTACATCTTTGTTTTAATCAGAGTAGCAACACTATGAACGAGCCCATAAGTACTGGAGAGAAATGCGCTAATAATGGAGTGCTTCCACAAGATGGTGCTCCCATGTAGCTCCACGATGGTGCTACGACTGAGGTCCACGATGGTAATATGGCTGGATATTAATCATATACTTAATAATTTCATAGTTATAGATTTTGTACTTCTAATTTTTTTACTTATACATCTAGGATTGTGTCCTTATAAAGTTTGTGGTTTCAATGGCAGAGAATGTTGTACTTGAGGGTCCTACAACTGAAGAGGAGCATAGGGCAGCAATTGCAATGATGCAGTGTGCTATGCATCAGAGGCCGCAAGCACAAACAACTTCTGAAGAGCACCCAACAAATGAAGACGACATTGATGAATATGAATTACTTAAGAACTATAGGAAGAGGGCTAGAAATAAATGATGATGTATAATATTATTATAAGATAGATAGATGTACTATACTTGGAACATATTTGGATGATAAACCTCATTTATAAAAATTATGTTTTTTTAGATATGCCTTTGAATGAGTTCTTGCATACTTTTTGTTGCATTTTCTTTGAATGAGTTATTGCATACTTTTTCGTACCCATGATAGTAAAATATGAAATAGAGATGGTTAGTACATAATTAAGTTTGAAGCAAAGGAAATCAAACAAATTTGTACTTATTTTATCTCAACTTTCTTTCTTAGCTTTACAATCACATTTTATTAATTTTGTATCTTTTTAATGCATATTTTATAGTAGAATATAGAATGGGTAATGGGGAATTAAGAGTGATGTCAGGGGGGGGGGGAGGGGCCAAACGAGATTCTACCTTCACATGGTTGGACCTGTTCAGTATAGAATAATTTATTAGAGACGTTTAATCTTGCCGCAAACCTCTGTTGGCACGGGGCTAAGGCGCACAAGTTTTGGTACATTCAGCGATGAAAGGGTCAGCGATAAGGGTAAAAGACCAATCGCGGAGCACAATAAGGCGGATAATGAGGAGTAGTTAGTAATTTATTAATTAGTTAATGAGTTACTCTGTGAAGTGGACCAAGTGTAATGGCCAAGTGATCCTATAAATAGGAGTAGCATTGTAATCCTAAAGGAATCTTAGCATCGGATCGCATTTTATCATCATTTTGTATTGATCTATCTTAGAGCATTTGGTCTGTGATTTGCAACTTTTGTCTTGTTTTCTGGATTTGACTCTATATTGGTTCCGTGGATGGATTCTATAATGTAAGACATGATGACAAGTAATGAGAAGGATTGTGTTGTCAATATCTTTGTCTCTTTTGTCGTAGTATAATTGAATATGTGTTATCGTAATGTTTGATATCGTAACATGGTTTAATATGTTTTATGAATGAATATGCGATATGTTGTGTATCTCATATTAGTTAGATATGCTTCGATAGTTTGTTATCTTGTAGATCTGATTAACATGTCGATTATGCGATGATTATGTTTTGATGCGAATGATGATTATGTCGATCACTGGGTTAAATTGTAATTGAATGTGAATGATGCATGTCCTTTGTGATCTACAGAAACGTTGTTCCTACATCCCCCGTAGGGATCTTGGGTGAGACCTCACTCACTCTGTGGGTGTTGCTAGAAAGGACAAAAAATTTCTGGGACGATATCTATGGGAGTTTTTGTCGAGGTTTGTTGACAACAGTGCAAAGTGAACCCCCATCGACATATCTATGTCAAAAACCTCACTTGATCTAATAGAGCAACAACAAAGTCAATGTTGACTTTGTTGCTGCTCCAAATTGAGGGAGGTTTGCTCCAATATTAGATGGCTCCAATAAATTATTCTCAAAAGAATTATTCTATAAATTCGATATGGGACTTTGATCAGAGGTTCAAAACTATTATGGACAAAGTTATTTTTGGGATGAGTGATGTGCAACATAAAGAATGGTTTATTACAGCCTTGGTACCCCATATTAGAATGCCATTGATGCAACAAAATATCGTCTCCTAGGCGGAGGCTTTGGAAATTCTGATGAAGCTAGAAGCTTCGCTGATTGGAAAAACAGGGATTGGCATGAGCCAAATCCAGTCACAGATGGTGAACTTGACTACCCAACTGCAATATATCAATAAGGGGAAGGAATTTTGTGAAGAATTATGGTGCATTCGATGCAAGTCTGAAGGACATCACAAAGATCAGTGCCATGAATTCCGCAAATATTTATAGTCTGGTGCACCAAATCCACTCAGTCAAGGAGGAATTCCATGGTGCTGAATTTGTCAAACAATAAGACATAGCTCAGAGGAGTGTGTGTACTTACAGAAGGTTGTGTCGAAGCCAGCTAATATGTTTTGTAACTTCTGTCGATTGGTCGATCATGAGGAGAAAGATCACAGGGCATATGATTTTCTCCAAGAAAGAACCGTCGATACCTACTTTATGAAGGGAGATGAGTAGCAATAGGCTGCGAGATCTCAACCATAGCCACAGTATAATCAACCGTAGCCTCACTATAATAAACCATAACCACAGTGTTATCGGTCAAATTAGCACTTCTCCATCTGTCATCACATCGCCTTGTCGATCACACAAAAGGACACTATGGATGGAAGATCTTAGTTGACCTTGGATGACTTGGATCTGAATCCTTACTTCTTCAACTCATTTTTTTTACACCTTCACCATAAAGCCGTGACTCCTATAATTGACACCTTGCGAGTCACTCGCAGGTCTCTATACTGACAACCCGTAGGTATTGTTGAATATTGTAACTTCAAAGAATATTATAATTATACTTTATTATTCCGGAGATGTTTCATCCCTCCGAGGTAACCCTATTATGTATCCGGAGATGTTTATTCCTCCGAGGGTTTGTATTAACTAGGGTTATTAGACCCACCATGTGGGGGTCGGCCCTGTGGTTATATTTTTGGGGTTATTAGTCTTCTCCAGGAGAGGTCGGCCCCATAAGGTCTTTTAGTCAGTTGGGAGTCAGTATAAATAAGTGAGGTGAACTCCTCATTAGATCATTCACTCACTTGTGGAAGAGTGCGCACTTGTCTGGGAGATCTGCTAAGGAGACAAAGAAGGAGGGAGCACATCTTGTATTTTGGTTGATCATCTTATTGAGGAAAGCTTTGCTGGGTTTTCTACCCCATGAGGGTTTCCCAGGGTATATTCTGTGTCTATCTTGTGATTGTGTTTCTTTCAGTGATCTTGCTAGTCTATTTGGTTAAAACTTAACATGGTATCAGAGCTAGACTGAATAGGACATCTTTCACAAGGTAAGAATACCTCTCTCTCTCTCTCCGGTGAAGTTAGGGTTTCATCCCAAAGTTGGTATTATTGAATTTTGGTTGCATGTATGGATATCCCTTTTCAATACCTTTCTTTTGAGCCCTAGATCGAACTTTTTGGTTGGGTAGAACTCCGGGAAAGTCAAACCCTAATTCTACCAAAAGTGCGATAAGTCAGATTTTGGTTTCAGAAAAAAGTTTGCATTTTTTATTTCTGATTACATGGATGGATAGCCCTTCTCAAGACCATTCTTTTGAGCCCTAGATCGAACTTTTTGGTTGAGTAGAACTCCGGGAAAGTCAAACCCTAATTCTACCAAAAGTGCGATAAAATTCTGTTCCAGATTCCGGAAAAGTGAAAAATAACTTTTCAAGTAAGTCTGCTCTGTCTCTTGGACTCCCCCAAGAGAAGATGGCTCCAAACACTAAGCTTGAAGACAATCTAGAAGGTATAGAAAATTTCCGGGCTTGGAAATACAGAATTGGTCTCATCCTTGAAGAGAATGATCTTGCTCATTATATCAAGGAAGAAGTTGCAGAACCAGAAGGAGATGAAGCCAAAGAAAAACACAGGAAGGATCTAATTAGGGCAAAGAGAATCATAACTGATTCTATTAAAGACCACTTGATTCCCCAAGTGGCCTCCAAGAAGACTCCAAAGGAAATGTATGATGCCCTAGGAAGAATGTATGAAGGAAAGAACATCAATAGGAAGATGAACCTAAGGTCTCAGTTGAAGAGTACCAAGATGCACAAAGGAGAATCTATTCAAGACTATTTCTCAAGGGTCTCTCTAATCAAGGAGCAATTAGATGCTATTGGTGACACTCTTGATGAAGATGAACTTGTGATGACTGCCCTAAATGGTCTCACTAGATCTTGGGAATCCTTCATACAAACCATGTGTGCCAGAAAAGAAAGCATGAAGTTTGATGTAGTATGGGAAGATTGTGTTCAAGAAGAGGCTAGGGTTGCCAACAGAGAAGCTCTTCTCAAAGAGGATGACCAAGCTTTGGCCACCCACACCAAAAGAGGAAAGAGAGGCCACTTCAAGAAAGTAAACTACAAAAGGTCTCAACCCTCTCATAGACTCGAAAGGAAAGGAGGAGACATCTCCATAGTCCAATGTTTCAATTGTCTTAAGCTAGGACACTATGCTAGAGACTGTACCCTACCAGAGAAGAAGAAGAAAAGGTTTGTTCACAAAAGACATCATGCTCATATGGCAGAATATGACAGTGAAGAAGAAGAAGAAGAAGAAGAAGAAGAAGTGGAGGAAAGGCCTCAAAAGAAAAGATCTAAAGTAAAGAAAGAAGATCTAGAAGAATATGTACTATTTTCTGCTCTCTCTGGATCTGTGTCTCCTGGTGAAGGCACTTGGCTCATTGACAGTGGTGCTTCAAAGCACATGACAGGTCATAAGGAAACTCTCTCTAGGATTGAAGAAAAGTCTTCACCCCAAAAAGTATCTTTAGGAGATGATTATCAATATCCCATCAAGGGAATTGGTGAAGCAAGCTACAAGCTTGATTCGGGAACACCATTAAAGATGAAAGAAATTTTATATGTCCCAAGTTTAAAGAAGAATCTACTCTCTATCTCAGCACTAGACAAGAAAGGTTTTAGAGTAGCCTTCATAGATGGACAAGTACTCATGTGGTCCAAAGGAAAATCAATCAAAGATGCAATTGTCATTGGTGAAGAAGAAGGAGGACTTTATAAACTCAAGGGTCATCCAGAATCTGCCCTTGCTCATGAAGTTTCTAGTCCCAGTGAGCTATGGCATAGAAGACTAGCTCACATCAACTATAAAGCTTTACCCTATGTAAGTAAGATGGTTATAGGTTTTCCAGACTTGAAGGATGATCATGATGGCTCATGTAAAGGATGTAAGAAAGGGAAGAATATCAAGAATCCCTTTCCAAAAAGTGAAACAAAGACTAAGAACTCTCTAGAACTAATACACTCAGATGTATGTGGACCTATGCCTACCACATCTCTAAGTGGGTTTGAATACTATCTCTCATTCATTGATGACTATTCAAGAAAAAATTGGATGTACTTCCTAAAGGGTAAGAATGAAGTCTTTGGAAAATTCAAAGAGTTCAAGGCTCTAATAGAAAACCTCTCAGACAAGAAAATCAAGATTCTCAGAACAGATAATGGCGGAGAATATACTTCAAAGGAATTTGAAGATTTTTGTAAAGAAGCTGGAATTAAGAGGGAACTAACCACTCCCTACAATCCCCAACAAAATGGGGTAGGTGAGAGGAAAAATAGAACTATCATGGAGGCTGTAAAGACTATGATACATGATCAAGACCTTCCAATGTATCTATGGGCTGAAGCAGCCAAGACAGCAGTATATGTACAAAATAGACTATCTCATAGTGCTCTTGATTTCAAAACTCCAGAAGAAGTCTTTACAGGAAAGAAGCCTGAGGTAAGTTATCTTAAAATATTTGGGTGTCCTGTGTACATCCACATTCCAAAAGAAAAGAGATCCAAGTTGGATCCCTCAGGAAAGAAGGGAATGTTTGTTGGTTATTGTGAAACTTCCAAAGCCTTCAGAATTTACATACCAGGTTTCCATCATATAGAAATAAGTAGAGATGTAACCTTTGATGAGGAAGCAGCTCTCAAGAAATCCAGAAAGTGTCAACTTGAAGAAATTTATGAAGAAGATTCATCTCCCAGAATCTCAGAGGCTGTTCACATCCCTGAATAGGACACACCAGAGGATCATGACATGCTGGAACCACAAGAACCCCCTGTTGCAGAATTATCTAGGAAAAGAAGACCAGCATGGGCTAGAGATATTATTCAAGGAGCTGAAAGATATGGTGCTCCTGAAGGCTCCACTAGAGAAAGGAAGAAACCAAAGCTAGTGTCCAACTATATGGCCTTGATGTGTGATCTTGTGGATCAACTACCTACTAGCTATGAAGAGGTAGCTCAGAAGAAAGAATGGGTAGAAGCAATGACAGAAGAATATCAGTCAATAATGAAAAATGATGTTTGGGATATAGTTCCCAAACCAAAAGATAAAAGTGTGGTTTCTTCCAAATGGATCTTCAAAATAAAACATGTTGCGGATGGAAGCATTGAAAAATACAAAGCAAGATTTGTAGCTAGAGGATTCTCTCAGAAGGAGGGAATTGACTATGAAGAAACATTTGCACCAGTTGCTAGGTACACTTCAATTAGAACTATCATGGCTCTTGCATCCATGATGAAGTGGAATTTACACCAAATGGATGTTAAGATAGCTTTTCTGAATGGTGTAATTGAAGAAGAAGTATACATAGAACAACCACAAGGGTTTGAGGTTAATGACAGAAGGACTCATGTATGCAAACTGAAAAAAGGCATTATATGGGTTAAAACAAGCTCCCAGGGCTTGGTACGGAAGGATTGACCCAAACCTTTATCTCAAAGTGATGGATGATGAACCAGTTATACTATTGTTATATGTAGATGATCTATTTCTAACTGGAAATGAGAAACAAATTATTGAAAGCAAGAAGAAGCTTTCTTCAGAATTCGAGATGAAAGATCTCGGTTTAATGCACTACTTCTTAGGCTTAGAGGTTTGGCAAGAACCAAGAGGAATCTTTCTAAATCAAGTTAAATATGCTGTGGAGATCCTGAAAATATTTGACATGTTGGAGTGCAAACCCATGGCCACTCCCATGGACTCCAACCTAAAGATTTTAGTCAATGACTCATCATATTTAGTGGAACTAACTCTATATAGAAAAATTATTGGGTCACTAATGTATTTGACAAATACTAGGCCGGATATATGCTTTGCTGTAAATACCCTAAGTCAGTATCTAGTAGAACCTAGAAAGGTTCATCTAATAGCTGCAAAGCATGTAATGAGGTACTTAAAAGGTACATTAGATTTTGGCCTACTCTATCACGAAAGTCATGAACTCAAGTTGCATGGTTACTCAGACTCTGATTGGGCAGGCAGTGTCTCAGATAGAAAAAGTACTTCAGGTGGATGTTATAGCCTTGGATCTGCCATGATCTCTTGGTTCAGCAAGAAACAATCTAGTGTGGCCCTCAGCTATGCTGAGGCAGAATATATAGCTGCTTTCTCTGCCAGCTGTGAAGCAATATGGCTTCGGAAACTGCTATCTGGAGTGTTTGACTTAGAAATGGATCCCACTATGATTATGTGTGATAATCAAAGCTGCATCAAGATGACAGAAAATCCTGTGTTCCATGATAAGTCAAAACACATAGAGATCCGATACTTCTATATTCGAGATATGGTGCAGAGAGGAGCTATAAAGCTTGAGTATGTGAGCACTGAAGATCAAATTGCTGATATCCTGACCAAACCACTGTCTCGTGTGGAATTTGAATACTTTCGAGATAAGCTTGGTGTAGTTCAAAAGGACCCTCCTAGAAAGGGGGAGTAGCATGATCCCTGATGAAAAGCAAGTCTCATCATTAATGAGACTTCATCTAGTCACTTAGAAATAGTTAGATTTAGGACTACTATATTTAGAATACTTAGTTTTACTTATACATGCTTTTGATGATAGATGTATTAGTGAGAATACATGCTAGATGTATACATGCTTTTGATGATAGATGTATTAGTGAGAATACATGCTTTTGATGATAGATGTATACATGCCTTTGATGTTAGATGTATTAGTGAGAATACATGCTTTTGTTGATAGATGTATACATGCCTTTGATGTTAGATGTATTAGTGAGAATACATGCTTTTGATGATGGATGTATACATGCTTTTGATGCTAGATGTATTAGTGAGAATACATGCTTTTGATGATGGATGTATACATGATTTTGATGTTGGATACATGCTTTTGATGTATGATGTATACATATTGTTGATGATGATACATGTATTGATTAATGTACTTGTATGGATGCGGATACTTGTACTTGTATTGATGAGAATACATGTGGGGATTGTATCATCCTTGAACACTTGTTCTAAAATGAGCCGTAGACAGAGGTCTCCGAGAATGAAGTCCTTAATGGATAGTTGAGGGGATTGGATCATCCATGGACTTTCAGTCCTAAAGAGAGCCGTAGACGTGAGGTCTCCGAGAATGAAGTCCTTAGTGGACAGTTGAGGGGATTGGATCATCCCTGGACTTTCAGTCCTAAAGAGAGCTGTAGACGTGAGGTCTCCGAGAATGAAGTCCTTAGTGGACAGTTGAGGGGATTGGATCATCCCTAGACTTTCAGTCCTAAAAGAGAGCCGTAGACTGGGTCTCCGATAATGAAGTCCTGAATGAACAGGCAGGGGATTGCATCGTCCCCGGACTGAGGTCCCAGAATAGAGCCTTAGACTGGGTCTCTTATAATGAAGTCCTGAATGAACAGGCAGGGGATTGCATCGTCCCCGGACTGAGGTCCCAGAATAGAGCCGTAGACTGGGTCTCCGATAATGAAGTCCTGAATGAACAGGCAGGGGATTGCATCATCCCCAGACTGAGTTCCTAGAATAGAGCCGTAGACTGGGTCTCCGATAATGAAGTCCTGAATGAACAGGCAGGGGATTGCATCATCCCCGGACTGAGGTCCCAGAATAGAGCCGTAGACTGGGTCTCCGATAATGAATTCCTGAATGAACAGGCAGGGGATTGCATCGTCCTCGGAATGAGATCCCAGAATAGAGCCGTAGACTGGGTCTCCGATAATGAAGTCCTGAATGAACAGGTAGGGGATTGCATCATCCCCGGACTGAGATCCCAGAATAGAGCCGTAGACTGGGTCTCCAAAAATGAAGTCCTGAATGAACAGGAAGGGGATTGCATCGTCCCCAGACTGAGGTCCCAGAATTGATCTGTAGACTGATGTCTCCGAGAACTGAAGATTGGATTGTATCATCCATGGACCTATGTCCTAAAGGGAGCAGGATTGATCATCCTAGGAACATGATCGTATGATGACGATGCTGATGATCGTATGATGATGATGCGATGACGATCTTGATGATCGTGTGATGACGATGCTGATGATCGTGTGATGACGATGCTGATGATCGTGCGATGACGATGCTGATGATCGTGCGATGATGATGCTGATGATCATGTGATGACGATGCTGATGAGCGTGTGATGACGATGCTGATGATTGTGTGATGACGATGCTGATGATCGTGTGATGACGATGCTGATGATCGTGTGATGATGATGCTGATGATCGTATGATGACGATGTTGATGATCGTGTGACGACGATACTGATGATCGTGTGATGACGATGCTGATGATCGTGTGATGACGATGTTGCTGATAATGTGATGACGATGTTGCTGATCGTGTGATGACGATGCCGATGACCGTGATGTCGATGTTGATGTTGATATTGATATACCAATAACTGTTTGAGTTACTGATGAAGACAAATTGAAGAAATCTTCCGATGATTTATAGATGTATCATGTATAGTGACTCCTTGCTCCTGTAGATGCTGTTATAATATCCTTCTCTTTAAGGGGGAGTGTTGAATATTGTAACTTCAAAGAATATTATAATTATACTTTATTATTCCGGAGATGTTTCATCCCTCCGAGGTAACCCTATTATGTATCCGGAGATGTTTATTCCTCCGAGGGTTTGTATTAACTAGGGTTATTAGACCCACCATGTGGGGGTCGGCCCTGTGGTTATATTTTTGGGGTTATTAGTCTTCTCCAGGAGAGGTCAGCCCCATAAGGTCTTTTAGTCAGTTGGGAGTCAGTATAAATAAGTGAGGTGAACTCCTCATTAGATCATTCACTCACTTGTGGAAGAGTGCGCACTTGTCTGGGAGATCTGCTAAGGAGACAAAGAAGGAGGGAGCACATCTTGTATTTTGGTTGATCATCTTATTGAGGAAAGCTTTGTTGGGTTTTCTACCCCATGAGGGTTTCCCAGGGTATATTCTGTGTCTATCTTGTGATTGTGTTTCTTTCAGTGATCTTGCTAGTCTATTTGGTTAAAACTTAACAGGTATGAATTAAAAAGTTTCACTCGCGAGTTGTTGAGCCCACATACTGTGAGTCACTCACTAATCTCTATATGCTAGGGTTGTGGGTGTCTTAAGGAAGTTCGAAAAATATATTAAAAAGCACGAATTGGGATTAGTTGAGTCAGGTTTTTAACTACCTCAACTTCCCAATTCAACTTCCTTTTGAAACCAACATTCCTTGCCTTGCTATCAATGCAAGAGGAGGCCATGCGAAATGGATCCAATTGGAGAGAGTTATTTTTATGCTAAATAAATTCTAATTCAAGAGAGAGGAACGTGATCCTAGGGACTGGTTGCAAAGGTGCTTGATGCAGAATCATGTATAACATTTGTATTTACTGCATTATTTGACAATAAAAGATTGAGATACTCTTCCCTTCCCAATAAAGTGTTAATCATTGTTGTATTTCAATTATAATTTGATGTTACTTGCATTCATTAATATCAATATTTATTTATAGTCGAATTGGATTGAGGAATGTCTGTGTGTTTTATAGGTTTGTTGTTGTGAAGATCAGGAGAAAAGCTTGGACCAACCTCCATAAACAAGGTGTCTTTTCTCTAAACCTTGATCTAATTTATTTCTAGTAATGAATGCAGAACCTTATGTATCTATCTGTAAACCCCTTGTATGTTGGTACTCTCTATCCCCTACTATAAGGTAAATTCCCTAACAACAGAACTAATGACTCCAGTGGGGACACCCTTTTTGTTTTTCTTCTTTGGGGACCTTTGTTTTCTTCAGTTTCATCTCTTTTCCAGTCTTTTTGAGGTTTTAGGGTTTCTTTTTAGATCCCTCTATATTGACTCAGTCCTGTCTGGTTTGCAAAGTTTCTTTTTTTCTTTTATCAGAACCTACCTGCGTGTTTACTGTATATACAGGTGTGCACTTTCTGTTGTACCCGTGAGTTGCATACTTTGCCACCCACGCACATTCACTTGCACCCATGAGCTGTTTGCTTATACAACCGCACGATTGCTTTAATAGGTTTTAACTCTTGTTTTAGGGTTTAATCCTGGGTTGGTGATCTGGTTTTTGATGCCGCTTTGCTCCTTGGCACTTGCTAGACATTCTTGTGTCTCTTCTGACTCTGATTCAGTGGCCTTTTCTTTCCATTATTTCTTTTAATACTTTTTGAATACCACCCGTGACTTGCCATCATATACAATCGTGCACATTTTCCCCTAGTTGCGAGTTTCCTGTATAGGTACTCACTAGTACACCGTGAGTTGTTGCATAGAAGAGTCGTGAGTATTTCCTGAGTTTTTACTTTTCAATTAGGGTTTCAATTCAGTAGGGTTTCTCTATGGTTTTGAAAGTCCTTGTCAGTTTGGATGCCTCTGGGACATTGTCCTGGGTGCTCTAAATCTGTTTTTGAACCTCTTTTATAACTTCTCTTTGAGTCTTTTTGTTGGTGAAGTTGACCTACCTTGCTAGCCCATTTTTTTGTTTCACGGATACTTGTTCTTTTTGTTCTCTGATGTTCAAGAGTAGTTTGGTTTCTGCATAAAGATCCTTCTATTTTTACATCTTACACATCATTTTTTCTTTTCGGCATCTTGTTCCAAAAGTTTAGTTACTTTTAAGAAGCAACTTATTGGGTCTAGTCGTCGTCGATCTTGCTCTAGGTCTGTTTGTTTTAAGCTTTTAGGTCATCTTACTTTACTTGCACATGTTTGATAGGTCTTGTTAGTTCGTTATTTTCTCATTTGCAATTTATTTCATACCTAGAGAAAAATATCAAATTTGAAAAACAAAAGCAACTTTTTTACAAGATTTGTCATTTTATTTTTCGAAGTAGGGTAGTTGTATTACTATTAAATTTGAAAATAAAACAAAAAAAATAAGACAAGAACTTTTTGATGCTTAGATCTGCTTATATTTTGCGTTTTGAAAGAACAAACGAAAATAAAATTTTTGAAGTTACATTTTATGATATGCACTTTAATTACAATCATAACCATTGCACACACTACTCTACACCTTGAGTAAGTGACAACCCATAAAGAACTTAATTTAAAATTTATTAGCAATATTTCTTTTTTAGGGTTACACGACACTAACTAGCTTAGGCTAGGATTTCAGAATAGGTCACACTTAAAATTTCCGAAATCGCTTAAATTCTCAAATCGTAGTGAAGACAATCTTTTAGTAAATCCATTCTTGTGGTTGTGTTTTAGGGAGCTCCACTTAAATTGGAGTTAAGTATGAGGTCATGTGAGACTGGAATTGTTGGGGATACCCCCCACTTTCATTTCGAGCATACACTAGGGCCGATTCGCGTATGGGGGTCCATTAGTGCCTTGTGCATTCTTGGATTTCGGGGTTAGCTACCCTTCCCATGCGTTTTGGCTGGACCTGCAACTGTTCGCCCAAACATTTTCTGCATTTGTGGTATCCTTAGAATCTGACTTTAGGGTTCTACAGAGGTATAGTGGAAGGCTATTTCCACTGCACCTAGGACAAACACAAAAAGTAACCCTCTACAGCAATCCAGGGAGGGCGGTTTGGTGATTCAAACTCTTGCACCCACAGGATCTATATTGGACGCCGTGTAACTGACCTTCGATATTATACTAGTTTGTTCTGGGCCCTCATCATCCCAGACTGACTTTTGAGAGTATTATCTTCGTTTTCCTAGTCTTGATTACTGTAGGACATTTTTAGTGGTATGTTGTTTGCTCCTTAGTTGTTAGTGGCCATTAGGTTTCTACACTTAGTTCATTTTTTATAATTGTGGAGGACCAACCTCTTCATATGTCACGAAGGTTGCAAAACCTCCCCCCACACACAATGGAACCTCCACCACCACCTTGACTCTAGAGGACTGATTCCCGTGGTTCATATGAACTTATGGGCACAACAAAACCACCCAGAGAACCACACTCCTTAACTGAGTTTCAACAGTATCATAAAACTGTTGAGGTTGAAGACATAACCACTCAATATTTTAACACACCTTTCAACCCTCTTTTGACAGGTCCTGACGACCCCTTACTTGAAAGTGCAGTTTCTCTAGGTCAAACGGAGTTTGGTTCATATTGGTTTCAACCTATTTTTTTCATGGATAACTTAGGAGATGTGTCGGGAGTCCCTCATACTCCCACAACAGCCATTATGACTGGAGGTTTCTCTCCTTCTTATGCACACACCTTGACACTGAGCTTTGAGCAGTTAAATTTTGCCCTGAGAACTTCTTACAGCCTCACCGTTGGACCCTCGAACTTGTCTAGATCTCAAGCTACGACAACCTTTTTTGGTCCCACTGTTGGCTCATCCAGTGTTCCATTTTATGGAATACCTTCAGTACCGTTTACATCATTTCCTTTTTTACAACAGTCTCAAGGTAATCTGCAGTCTTCTCCATTTGGTCATGGTTTTCCTTGGTTCGGTGGACACATAGCTCCTTCTGCACCATTTCTGGGATCGATGTCTGTTTCGTCTGTTACATCTATACCTAGGTTTAACCCCTTCACAGGTTCTAATGTGCAATCATCAAATGTACAAACATCCAATATACCTGTAGGGAGTACTCCCTTTTCACTGTTTGGTGGAGGGGGTGGTAAATTTGTTAACCCACATTACGGAGGGGCTAACACCCAACCACAATGGAAGAAAACCCAAGGAAGTAACCCTTTAGAATTTGGCTGGAGCAGCTTTAACAATGCTTTTACTTCACAACGGATGGTTGGGGGCAACCCCAACTAATAATATTGGAACCAAGTCTCGGGAGGTTCCCCCTACCAGGTTCATGTTACTCAAATGCCATCGTTTTGACCTCGTTTACCCTTTTTGTCAACTTTAAATTTGATAGATATTTCAAAACTAACTAATGATCAGGTGCGCCATAACCCGTCATGGCCACTAGTTCCAACCAATTTTCCTTCCAACATCCCAAAGTTTGAAAGAAATACTGGAGAAGATCCTGGTGATCACGTCATTAATTTTCATCTCTGGTGTTCTTCCAACTCCTTGAATGACAATTCCATTAGGTTGAGGCTCTTTCGAATGAACTTGACTAGTGTCACGGCTAAGTGATACATCGAACTACCTGTTGTAGCTTTTGACACCTTTTGGGGTTTGGCAATAGTCTTTTTGAACCACTTTAAACTTCTTGTCCGATATGATGCCGACACATACCTTCTGTCGACTTTCAGGAAGAATAAGGCCACTCACTTATTTGATCACATTAAGGAGTGGCCAAGGAAAAAGAGGCTCATCAATGCTGAAATTCCCCTAGATTTTCTATTAGAGTGGTACTTAAAATCACTCCTTCCTTACATTTCTAAGGATGTAGTAACTTCTGGGGTGTCTTATGAGGAGGAATCCATCACAAGGACCCAACAACTTGATTTGGTATATGATCAATATGGGATCCTGTATGAGATTATCCCTGACGCACCGAGATCTAATATTGATCTGGGTAAACCCAAGCCTAGACCGCATGCCGATGGCATCATCGTCTCATTAGACACAACAACATTCGAAGCTTTGACCAAGCAAATTCATGCTTTATCTATAAAGAATTCTACTGTAGATGAAACTTTTGTTGCAGCCTCCCCTTCTACAACTGAATATGTACAACAAGTGTAGACTAATGAAAAGGGTCCTTGGCAACCCAACAACAAAAAAAGGGAAAGAAAGGGGAGGGGAACCATCAAAATCCCAAAAATAACGATAATGTCGAGGAGGGAGAAAAGGATAAAAATAATTTTAAGTTTCCCTGTAAGCTTTGCAAAGATGATCACCTTACCCACCAATTCCCTCTTATGGAAGAAACCCAGAAGTTCCTCAGTGAGAACAAACCAACTATCCTGAAAGACCCATTCCCTCATGGATAAGGATCAACTTCTGGAAACTCTAGTGCCGGGGGCACTCCTCATGTCTCGTCACCTGATTAGTCATTTATAAACATGGTTAACTCATATATGCTTTTGCAAACCCGAGCTAGGAATTATAACTCGGACTCGCAACAGAAGTATAAGGAAGTTCCTAAATCATCTACTCCTCTCCATATTGAGAGACTTGTAGATAATTTCAATGCCGAAGATCCCTAAGGGTGTCTTCAAACGGGCTATGCACAACCCCAATGCATGAGCTACCCCCAACTACTATGTGGTAGAGGATTTGGCTCAAACACCTTGTGCAATGTCCACACTAGAAATCTTGTAGAGCTGTCCTTTATAGCGGAATGCACTTCTAGCAGTAATCGAGAGCATGGACTCATCTAGTATGCTCGCTCGGTTTCATATGTCTAGTATTAAACCCCAGTTATTGTATCACGTAGCCGTCCAGATTGAAGTAGTACATGGCCCCAAAACCATTGGACGAACCATGGTAGATGAGGGTGCATCTACATGTGGAATTTCAATTTCCTGCTGGAAAGCCTTGGGCTCGCCTGAGTTAGCTCCTTCTAACACACTACTTACTGCTTTTGATGGAAGATATTTCCATCCACATGGAGTCTTACCATTGTTTGATGTCAAACTTGACGGTAAAGTAGTGTCTATGGAGGTTGAAGTATTGGACGCTCCTCTTGACTACAATTTGTTGTTAGGAAGGAGCTAGACGTATGTGATGCAAGCTGTCCCATTGGCCATTTTTCAAGTAATAATGTTCCCCTATGAAGGCAAGATCATTTCAATTGATCAACTTTAATTTACTCAGAAGAACAACAATGCTTCATCGGATTCAACAATCCATTTGATTGATCAAACTCACCCACCCAACGAGATATTGGGAGTAGGAATGTATTCATCACTGATGGGAACGTTTGACCTACCTGATCCCACAAACTACATTGGTTATGCAAGTACTTCTGACATTTGTTCTCTTGAAATATTCACCGTCAGTTGAAGAACTGATCCTTGGATTGTTACCACTCAGCAAGAACCCACTATGCCCCTATATGTTGCAGAAATAACTTACCAAGCAACATAAAATGTTACAGCAGATTATATCTCGACTCCGTCTGTCTCCATAGAGTCAGATATGGACTATGCACCTGCATGGTCAGTCAAATCTACCCACTCTTTTTATTGTCTGGGCACTGTTTTTCCTTCTGATGAGGCTATTTTGGAAGCCATGGTAGGCCTGGATCATCTATGGGAATATATGCATCACAGGTCCTATTTCCTTCCCGATCTAGACAGGACAAAGAGAGATGATTTTTCAGTGAGACCTGGTGGTGATGTCGATTTTTCCATCATTTCTTCTATACAAAATATTTATGTTGAAGGTAATATGTCAAACATATTGAGAACTATTTCAATCGATATCTCCATCAAACTTGATGTTGTGGAAAATCTTTTTATTTGAGTAAATTGTTCTCCTAATGAGATCACTTTGTACACCAACCTGTTCAAGGAATTCCGCGACGTGTTTTCCTAGTCTTTCGAGGATATGCTAGGCATCGAACCCACCATAGTAGAGCATGTCATCACAACTTATCTAAATTCTAAACTTGTGAGACAAAATCTTTGTCCGATAAATCCTAGGAAAGTAGCTGCCATCAAGGCAGAAGTTGAGAAACTGCTTAAGGCTGGTTTCATCTATCCGATAGATATGACAGAATGGGTATCCAACCTAGTTCTAGTTGATAAGAAGCAAGGAAACATTCGGGTCTGTACAAACTTCAGGGACTTGAAAAAATCTTGTCCAAAGGACAATTACCCCACACCCTTCATAGATCAAATTATTGGGCCATGAAATATTCACTTTCATGGATGGTTTCTCGGGATATAACCAAATCCATATAAAAACTGAGGACCAGCATAAAACAACTTTCATTTGTACTTTGGGGACCTTTGCTTATCGAAAGATGTCATTTTTCCTAAAGAATGCTGGAGATACGTTTCAACGGGCCATGAACTTCGCTTTCCACGATCTCAAACATGTATTGGAACAGTAGCTGGATGATCTCCCAACATGATCTCGTAAGAGACAAGATCATCCTGATCATTTGAGACTCATGTTTGAACAATGTAGATACTATAAGATTCGATTCAATCTTAATAAGTGTGTATTTTGTGTCGAGTACAAATGCCTACTAGGTTTTATTGTATCCAGTCGTGGCATCATGGTTGATCCAATCAAATTTGAGGATATTGTAAATTTTCCTCCTCGAACCCTACGACAAATTCAAAGTCTGCAGGGTATGTCTAACTTCTTACGATGTTTCATCATGAACTATGCAAAAATCACGAAAGGATTCATGAGGATGCTTAATCAAGACATCCATTTTTTATGGGACAAGGCTGCTCAGATGTCATTTGAGGCCTTGAAAAAGGCATTGTTATCATTGCCCTTGCTAAGTACACCAGATTATACCAAATATTTTATTTTATATCTGGCCACATCAGTTTCCACGATTGGCATAGTACTCATCCAGGAGGATGACAAGCTCAAGGAGCATGTCATGTATTATCTTTCATGCACATTAGTAACTCCCAAACTGAAGTATTCTTACGTCGAGAAGTTAGCACTAGCTACTGTCAACCCGGTCCAGAGACCATGTCACTAGATTTTGCTTCGAATCACCATAGTTATCGTAGAAGTCAATCCCTTACAATACGTGTTAACCCGCATTATCGGGGGGAAGTTTAATAAGTGGATTGTCATCTTGCACGAATTTGACCTAGTCTTCCAATCGGCTAAGTCAAAGAAATCATTGGTGTTCACTGAACTTATTTCAGAGTTCCCGAGTGATGTAGTTAGTCATGAGGAAGAGTCATCATTCCCGAATGAACATATCTTTCTCATTGCCACATCAGACCCATGGTATGGGGACATCCTAGTATATCTCTATACTTTTAGGTGTCCACCTGAAACGACAGAAACTGAAACACCATGCATGAAACTATATCATCATTTCTGATACACTATACAGACGTGGGATAGATTCCATTTTATGTTGTTGTTTGACTTTAGAGGAAGCTGAAATAGTATTGAATGATGCTCAGAGTGGAGCCTGTGGGGGTCATCTTTCTTGGTTGGAAACAACTTAGAAGATATTGTGTGCTAGTTACTTTTGGCCCACAATCTTTAAAGACTGTGTGGAAGTTGTGAAACACTGTCAACCATGTCATTTTTTCACCAAAAATATTCGATCACACCCAACTCCTCTCCACCCTGTGATTACAATAGGCCCTTTCACCAAGTGAGGGATTGATTTCATGACATGTAATCCAGCTTTTGCTGGAGGACATCATCACATCAGTGTTTCCATCAACTACTTCACAAAGTGGGCCGAGGAAATTCCTATTATCAAAGAAGACGGAGATACGGATGCTTATTTCGTATTCAACTAGATCATTGCTAGATTTGGTATCCCTAAAGAGATTGTGATAGACCACGGTCGACACTTTTAGAACAACATGATGACTGATCTATACATGATGCTAGGTTTTCGGTAGGAACATTCTTCCTCATTCTATCCATAGGCGAATGGTCAAGTCGAAGCGATTAACAAAACTTTGAAGAGTATTCTTTAGAGGACCGTCAATGTAAGTAGGCCAAACTGACACATCATGTTGTACCCTTCTCTTTGGGCATACCGGTCTAATATTAATACTGCAACAGGATTCTCACCTTTTCAACTTCTTCATGGGGTGGAAGCAATCATTTTGGTTGAGTGTGAGATCACTTCATTAAAGTTGGCTATCTAACTGCTCCCAGATACTTCAGCTTTAGAAGAGCATTTTATACATTTAGAACATTTAAATGAACAACATCGAGATGCGCTCACAACAAATGAAGCTCATAAGAGCCACGTTAAATGCCAATTCAAAAAGTCTATTAAACTGAGGGTATTCTCAGAAGGAGACCTTGTCCTGCTTTACGACTAGGATAATGATCGCTTGGGGGAAGGCAAGTTCAAGTCTATGTGGCTCGGACTACACATAGTCTCTAAAATCTTGAAGAAATGCACCTATGAGCTAACTGATTACGAGGTACTAAGTTGCCTGAGTCTAGAAATGGGCTCTACTTGAAAAAGTATTATGCCTAGGCCTCTATGCTTTTTCATGTATTATAGTTGTACATTTTTGTAGAGTTAGTATTTTCTTGTGGTTTTTGTCATGTCTTATGTGTCTTCTAGATTGTGTTTTTAGATGTCTACTGAATACTTTATAGGATTTGCTGATGGTGCCAGTCGCCACACCCTTTAGTTGTTGCAGTGGCTTGGGTTATTTACTCACTGACTGTCCAACTTGTGTCTTCGGGAGGGGCTTGCTTATGTCCTGCAATGAACAATGTAGTTCAGTACATCGCAGTCATTGAGTTACTATGAGATTCCCTCCATCACAACATTTCACGTATGGAGGTATGAATCGAATCGCAGTTAGTTGTGCTTCAGTTAATGGGTGACTATAGAGTTAGAGATCCTATTTTTCTTTGTCATTTTTTGCGAGTTAAGTTGCTTGAAAGACAATTTGAGTATATTACATATCAACACATTTCGAGGAATTTAAATGCTTCAGTTGATTCATATGCAAATTATGTTTTATATTGGAATCTATATCACACACCATCATAATAAACATATCACACATAAATACAAGAAACACATGTATATAAAGTCAGTAATGTATATATATCCATATCAAAAAATATATGAGTTTTGGGTCAATAGTCCGTCATAGTGTCATATCAATATACAAAATGGGCTCAAAAGGCCTAAAAAGTATACATGTATGGCCTTATCCCTATGGAGAAGGTGGGGCCTCCGCCATCTCTTCCACAACCTCTCTGTAACAGATGATGAGTTTGGCTACTTTCCCAAGTAATTGAATCCATGTCGGGGGCACACCCACGACATCCTCCTGCATAGCGAGCAGAATCCGCTCAATCTTGTAGGTAGGAATATCATGAGTCAATCTACTCATCTTTCCCTCTATGCTCACTAGCATGGCATCGGATGCCCCAGGCTCGATCGGATGTATGAAAGTACGAGGATGTCCCTCAGGTTCCATTGGTCCCACATCTGTATTAAAACACACTAATCAATACTCGAAACTCATCATAAAAAGTACATACATAAAAAATAAAAACAACCATTAAAAATAAAAAATTATGCGTTGAAATGGAAGTAGAGGGAGATTATACTTACTTGCCAGCGACACAAATCGAATCGGTAGCTCGGTGTGATCGAAATGAGTGGTTGAAGCAAGAGGATGTTTTCACCTTTTTGGTTCAACAAATGATTTGTGAGTTTTGTTTTTAGTTTCGGAACTATTTATAAAAATCAGTTTTGAGTTTTACCCACTTTTTAAAGTTCTCTATAGTTTCAATTCTGTTTTAAAAACTTTATTTAATTAACTAATGTACATTCCAAATCTTGGTGATTAGGTAAAGAACATGCAATGATCCTCACTATTTTTTGCTGCCATGGTCTACACAAGGTTTGTCTTTCTTTATGACACGACAGTTAGGTATAATGCTTCCTATAATTTCATGTCATTTTGAAATTTTATTAGATCATGTTATATATCTGTCACTAATCCGGTTTTCCCTATGCTATCGGCAGTATTTTGTCACTTGACAAGATCACGGAACTTAGTTTCTTTTATGCTTATAGAGTATTTTTAAGCCCTTCTTAGAATTTTTAAAAACAAACAAGATCGCTGAGTATGCTTGTGATTTTCAAACTCATTAAAGGAAGTGAATAGAAATCCACTTAGGTATAAGTTTACCCCTTTTTTGGACCTTCGTGGATTATTTACGAAAAAGGTATACTCTAGTCATACGTGGCTAAAGAGTTCTTCTCTCAACGTTTTATACTTTTTTGGGTGAGTAGACTAACTTTACAAAAAAGGACATCTTGGAGTCTTCTTTAGGGTTTTCAGACTCTCAAAACATGAAAATACCGAGCAAGCATCTACTAACTCAGGCTCTATGTGAAATCCACGAGTAAGTGTATGGAGTTATTGTTTAAGTTTTTTAGACTCCTTAAAATTGAAAACAATGGCGTGTAAGAAAAGATCTTGGATCGATATTAAAATCCATAGATCAGTATATCGAGTATTAGTCTATCTCTTCTTCAAACTTTTTAAAACATAAATAAGGTCTTGAGTCTCCCTCCCATGGACTCGTTAAATTACACATGGTTGGACCTTTATCAAATAGTCTTCTCCCTCTTTCTTTGATCTTGCTTAAAAAATGAAGAAGGACTATTGAGTTTGCTTTCTTGGACTCATTCAAACCAACAAGAAGGATATTCTTTAATCAAAAGAGAAAAGGGATAGGAAGGGTGTCCAATATATTTTCAGTTTCAAAGGAAGCAAGTCAGCCATATCCTTGAACAAGGCACCTTTTGAGTCTATCAAACAGTTGGGTTGCAGTTTTGACTTTAGGATGAACATGATCTCAGAGTTTTTACTCCTTTGATTGGTTACTCTTCCAATCATATGGAGAATATGTTAAATGTCTCCTACATTGTAGAATTATATCATGTTCCCATTGAGTCAAAGATGCCTAAGTCACTCCTATGTCGTGCTCACTATTCAAGGATACTACCTATGTCGACCATTATACAATTACCTTGACCTCATGTGTTGGCCATTCCCTAGTGTCAATTTGTTTCATCTTATATTCAACCCTACTCCAGATCAACTCAATCTTTTGAGTGCTCCTCGTGTTGGATGATGGAGGATTCCTTAAGGCCTCCCTTCCAACGGACTTCTTCCCATTGAGTTCAAGTCATTTTTCTCTGGGAATGAAGTTTAGAGTTTCAGATAGTACCTTGGGTATTGCAGTCATCAGTGGAAATTTCCCTTGCTGTTGAATAGTGGGAATACATCAATGTATCCTATTCGATGGATTATTCAAGTGTTTGACTTTAAAACCCTTTATTCACACTTGTTAGAATGTACTAGGTACCTTGGGAACCATTTCATTATTAGTGGGAACCCTCGCGTTTGTTAACTATATACATCAATGATCGGTTATGAAACGGTATCCCCCATGTTCGACTTCAACTCATTTATTCACATGGTTAGGATTCGTACCTTGAGGTGTTTTGGATGAAGACCTTGGGCCTATGATAGCATTACTACATTTTGTTATTGCCCAAGTTCTGGAAGACTGAGCCACACTCATTTTTGGCTCGTGATGACACATAGATCCAGCTTGTTGTTATGGCTATGATCTCCTATTTTGATAGGATCCAAACTTGTATTTCAGTGGCCATGCTATATACATCTTTCATTTATGTATTGGAGATTATCTTCTATCATCATGAACTCTCCTGATGTCAAGATTGTAATTATGAGCTGACCTAGTTTTCTGTTTTTAGGAGCTTTTGTGACTACGTCCTGTGGTTTCCAACTCATTCATCGTTTGACTTTGGATTGTAATGTATTTCATACATTGTTTCCCTATGGCCACACACAATAGGGGGAGTCTGTTATCAGTCAAATTAGCACTTCTCCTTCCGTGATCACATCTCCTTGTCGATCACACAAAAGGACACTATGTATGGAAGAGCTTACTTGACCTTGGATGACTTGGAGTTGAATCCTTACTTCTTCAGCTCAAAATTTATTTGTTTGACACCTTCACCATAAAGCTGTGACTCTTATAATTGACACCTTGCGAGTCACTCGTGAGTCTTTATACGAACAACCCGCGGGTATGAATTAAAAAGCTTCACTCGTGAGTTGTTGATCCCACATGCTGCAAGTCACTCGCTAGTCTCTATATGTTAGGGTCGCAGGTGTCTTAAGGAAATTTGAAAAATATATTAAAAAGCACGAACTGGGATTAGTTGAGTTGGGTTTTTAACTACCTCAACTTCCCAATTCAACTTCCTTTTGAAACCAAACTTCCTTTCCTTTCTATAAATGCAAGAGGAGGCCATGAGAAGGGATCCAATTAGAGAGAGTTATTGTTATGTTGAATAAATTCCAAGTCAAGAGAGAGCAATAGGAGGCTAGGGCCTGGTTACGAAGGTGGTTGATGTAGGATCAGGTATAACATTTGTACTTACTGCATTATTTGACAATAAAAGATTGAGATACTCTTCCCTTCCCAATAAAGTGTTAATATTTGTTGTATTTCAATTATAATTTGATGTTACTTGCATTCATTAATATCAATATTTATTTATAGTAGAATTGGATTGAGGAAGGTCTGTATGTTTTGCAGGTTTGTTGCTGTGAAGATCGGGAGAGAATATTGGACCAACCGCGATAAACAAGGTGCCTTTTCTCTAAACCTTGATCTCATTTATTTCCAGTAATGTATGCAGAACCTTATGTATCTATCTGTCAACCCCTTGTATGTTGGTAGTATTTATCCCCTACTATAAGGTAAATTCCCTAATAACACACAGTATCAACTGCAGTACAATGAGTTGCAATATAATCAACCATAACCGCATTACAATCATCCATTGTATAATCCCTCAACATATAATCAACATCAGTTCAATCAACAACGAGGAGGATTCAGGGGGGGATTCATAGGTGGTTGGAACGAAGGATTTGTTCTTGGAGGATCTTTTGGTTGAGGTTGAGGACCGATTACCTTTTATAATTGTGTACATATCGGACACTATCAGAGGGATTGTCAGAATCCAATGCCTTAGTGTACTTATTGTAGCGTTGTGGATGACACTATCGAATACTATCCACAACTAATCGCAAAATGGCAGACTGAGAACACGCCACAACCGCAACCGAAGATAAACCCAAATAAGAACCAGAATCCTAATCCAAATGTGCAGAAGATATCAGTTGAAAAAAGAAGTCAACCAGTAAACATCGCAATAGTAACTAGAGGAGGAGCCGTGAAAAGACAAGATAGGCCACTACCAAATGTCTGGCCTACGACTCGGAAGCAGGTATGATTTGAGGTTGAATCAGAAAAATAAGTCTTCTGAAAGCGCGAGATGAAATGATCAAGAATAATGTCCAGAAAGAACCTGTCTATGAGATGCCGCCAATTTTTGACACGACAAATTCATAGAGGTCCCCAGGGAAGGTCAGCACACTGAAGATTTTTCTAGAAAGTTGTCTAACATTAGTGAAGGATCAATATGCACTAGCAGAGATAGCTAGATTCTTGTATCGAAATGAACAAGGGCTGCGGGATTGTACAGTCAACCGGTTGCAAAAAAATAAAATGGGTTGCAAAAAAATAAAATGGGAAGATAAATTAGGATGAATTCCTAGATTGGCGTATATGAAATAGATTCCATCGTTTTGGATTTAGGATCAGATGTGACTATCCTAACCAAGTAGACATGGGAAATGATGGGGAAGCCATAGTTGGTATGGTCCCCCATGCAACTTCGATTGGAAATTCATAGCAAAGTTACACCAATTGGTTGATTGTCTCATCTACCTGTCGAATTAGAAGGACCGAAGACATATGCATAATTCGATGTTATAGAGATAGTCGACAATACTAGCCCACATCCTACATTTTTGGGGATAGACTAGGAAATGGAGAACTTGGCAGTTATTAACTTCAAGAAAAGGACAATGTCTTTTGAGAACAACGACATGCGGGTCATTGCTCCACTAGATCCACATGAAGGGCATGGATATATCGAACCAATGAGAGATGAGTTTGTGGAAGGATGGGGCAATGTCTATAATGTTTCAGAATATTACATCAATCCCACCATCGATGGAGAATTGAGGTGGCGAATTATCATTTTAGCGTCATCAGACTCCAATTAGGCTCTAGAAAACTGGCAGAATTAGTTGCACGAAGTATCATTCAGGAAGTGTGCATGAATCACTATGTTGCTGAGATGGGTAGCGACAGAAGTATGTGATCTATCGACATATGGAGGATTACCTAAATTAGCAATCTTTATCAATGAATTCAAACACATAGTATTAGAACCACAACGTTTGCTGGTGTTAGAAGAAGCATTGAAGGCTACTCCAGCAAGGTGGTGGTATACGCACAAGTCATCGATATCGAACTGGAAACTGTGTCGATGATTGATGGAAGTCAGATTTGGGGAGAACGAATGCTATAAAGGAAAGAAATATGATGGAAGAAGTGATCCAAGGGCTAATCCCGGAGAGTGTCAAATCTCATTGAAAATGTGGCCAAAGCAAGGATGGATTATTCCTCATTGCGTTCAAAGGCTTCATTCACAAGTTTCTAGTGGTATATATGGATGAATGGACTGCGTATGTGTTGGTTAAAGACCACGTTGCGAGCCTCAGAATGATGCTGGAAATATGTTGACAGCATCAAATTTTGCTGAATCTAAAGAAGTGTATCTTTTGCACACCATTTGGTATCCTATTGGGACATATTGTATGCAAGGAAGGCATGTTGGTCGACCCAACCAAGATTGTGATCATTGTCGACTTACCAACACCAATAACAGTAAAATAACTGAGGGCGATGTTGGGCCATGGAGGATACTAAAGGAAGTTTATAAGGGGACATGCAACGATTACTACACCCATGGAGAAGTTATTAAATAAGGATGCAAAGTTTGAATGGAACGACGAATTCCAGAAGAGCCTTGACATACTAAAGTAAAGGATGGTCGCAACACCAATATTAGCCTTCCCAAACTGGACAAAAGAATTCCATGTCCATGTAGATGCGTCATTAGTAGCACTGGGGGTGATATTGGCCCAACATGGAGAAGGATCAATTGACCATCCAATTGCATTTGTGAGTTGGAAGTTTTCAACTGCAGAGAAGAATTATACAACGACAAAAAGAGAAGGCCTAGCGATGGTTTATGCATTGCAAAAATTCTGACACTACTTGTCAGGAGGACATTTCAAAATGTTTATTAACCACTCAACAATGAAGTACCTTGTTAATAAGCCTGTGTTGGGGGGGAATATCTATCGATGGCTACTGCTATTTCAGGAATTTGATTTCGAAATATAATTATGAATCCTGAACGATTGAATGCAGGACTCGATCATTTGTAGAGGATTGAATCAGGTGAAGAACCAAGGAGCATCGATGAAGACTTTCTTGATGCATAGTTATTTAGAATTGGAATGGTTAATGACCATTATGAACAAGTTGTTCAGTTATTGGCTATGAGAACAACACCTAAGGAGTTCACCACTAGTCAGAAGAAACAGTTAGTCGTGAGGGCCGTTGATTTCCAACTAATCGTAGGACATTTATACAACGTGGGCCTAGATGAAGTTCTTCGTTGATGTGTCTTTCTGCATGAACAAGAAAGACTGTTGAAAGAAGCTCATAGTGGAATCCCAAGAGGTCATTATGGAGGGAACGCAACTATTAGGAAGATACTCAGAGCTAGATTATGGTTTCCAACAATGCATGGTGATGGAGCATATTATGCTAAGATATGTGACATATTCCAAAGAACGGGGAAACCGTCGCAAAGGGATGAGATACCACTAGTGCCCCAGTTGGCATTGCAACCCTTTGATAAATGGGAAGTAGACTTTGTGGGACCCATTATCCCACCAAGAAAAAGGACAGGTGCGAGGTACATTATTACTGCGACCGACTACTTAACAAGATGGGTTGAAGTAACACCAGTGAACAATTGTACATCTACGATAGCAAAAACATTTCTCTTCAATAATGTGGTCACCAGATTTGGGTGTCCAAAGATATTGATGAGTGATCAAGGAATGCACTTCGTCAATCAAACTATTAGAGCAATAATGAAATAATTTCAGATCCAGCATAGAAGAAGTACACCACATCACCCACAGGCGAATGGAAAAGTTGAAGTGCTAAACAAAATATTGAAGAACGTGCTCACAAAGGTATGCAATACAAATTACGATGATTGGGACTTGAAGGTTCCTGTGATATTATAGGCCTAGAGGACAACATGCAAACTATTGAGAAACCAGACCCATTTCAAATTGGTATATGGGCAAGAAGCGGTGATTCCTATGGAGTACATCATCCCCAGTATGCACATAGCAGCAACGACAGGAATGAGAAATGACGGGGCCATTGACGAAATATTGGCACAACTACTACAGCTTGAAGAAGATTGCTTCACTGCAGGATTTCATCAACAGGTAGAAAAATATCGACAAAAATCATGGCATGATCGCCATGTGAAGGAATATCACTTTCAACGCGGAGATATGGTTCTCTTATATGACAGTAATTTTAAGAAACACCCAAGTAAGCTCCAGATGCATTGGCTTGGTCCACACATCATAAATTTCATTACTGAAGGCTATAAAATCTAGATGGAACGCTGTTGACTAATTTAGTGAATGGAAGACGGATAAATCCCTATCGGGATAGCTCGGTGCAGATCCAATGAGAACGAATGCACGTGAAAAAAGAGAGAGAGAGAGAATGACAAAAAGAAAAAGAAAATTGAAATAGGTACATTGTGAAGATCAGGAGTCCTTAGACATCACGACGAAAAAGATTAAGTTCATTTGTCAATAGAGAATCGACAAAAGTGGAGTTCTTGCATTTGTCGACATAACTGTGACAGAGTTGGAATTCATATGTCGGTCGATGGACCGATAACAAAGTTTGAAACAATGACGATATTTGGGGCCTGTCAACGTCCGACGGAGATCGAACGGAGGATTTGGTAAATTGACAGAGGATTTGGTAAATCGACGGAGGATTTGGTAAATCGATGAAGGATTTGGAAATCATTGTCCAAAATTGACTCGATGGACTGGGAGCAGGAAATCAAAGCTATAAACGCATGCACAGATGCACAGTTCGGCCCATTGTGCATTGTGAGAATTGTGAAAGAATTTTCAGAGCGAATATCAGCAGAATTGAATTCAGAGAGCTACGGTGGTGCATGTAATCTCAAGCATGAGCAGACAAAAAAAACCCAAGGCAAGGGAGACTATTGTCCAAGAACAATCGGAGATTGCATCCCCACCAACGTAGATATTCTAGAATAAGAGAAGTGTCTTCCTACCAGTGAGTGCAGAAAGAAGAACCAAGACTACTCACAACTTGACACAGGTTACATCCGTAGGAGGAGAGGCGTGAACATCTGGCGCCACAGAGGCATAAATGGCAACAACAAGGGGAAGGCAACATGGTTCGACAATAGTGGACATTCTAGGGTATGTGCCATAGCGAATGGAGAGGGATCCATTGATATGACTGGGAAAGAATGCCAAGTATACCATCATTGATCCAACAACACTGGAGGGTTTCCACACTATGGGAGATGTATTGCAGTGGCTGCAAAGACTAAAATACAACGATAATGATATCTTGGTGTATCCTGAGTGCGCTCAGTGCACATTCATTGAGAGAACACATGAATATGGAGGTCCAATCACTAGGGAGCCAATGCAATGGGCATTGGGATTGGAGTGATCAGGGCTCCTATCAATATTTCACATGCCTCATTCGGACGATCGACGAAAGTGAATGCATGCATAAAGCAACTGTTGGTATGATTTCACGGAGGATACTTGTGGAAAAACATGAAAATTTGAATCACCATGGATCTTATTTCGCAGATCACTGGATTACCCAAGGCCAAGGTAGATCCATCGCAGTACTTCCAAGGGAAGGACAATGAAAAAAATTTAGATGCGAAGATGAAGGCCAAGTATAGGGTGGAGAAAAACACCCGAGGATATTTGATCGACACAATCAATGATCGAGCTATTAGGTCCGTGGTGAATTTGTTGGCAATTAAGATTGTCAGGACTAATCGCCCCAATCAATGTACATCAGGGGTCATTGCATCGACGGAGCAATGCGCAGCTGGAGTTCAAATGAACTGGTCGCTATTTCTACTTAATGAGTTGATGGAGGATGCGGTAGCAACACAAGAGAAGGGAAATCCCTTCACACACTGGTGTCTTTTATTGTTGATTGTGCTAGTTGCATGGATGGAGCCACCGTAATACCAGGGTATAGAGATAGAGATAGTCCAAGTGTGCTGAGGAGCACGATACCAGAATTTATGGGAATTAAATGACAAGGAAAGACAAAAAGGTAATAATATTCAGTTCTATATTTATTTAGAAGAGCTGCGAACAAAAGCAGTGAAGATTCTGTGACTGACGGAGAATGCAGGAACAAAGTACAGAAGGATCTTAAGGCTGGCTGTGGGGCCTCAAGCGATATTCATCCAAGCACGTGAAGACCCACAAAAACAATGGTTAATGACACAATACAAGTTGAGTGAAGGATAAATGGACACCATTGTAGAGGAATGGTTGGAGGAATGGAAGGTTCCAGTTAATGAGGATCAACTCTCGGAGCCACGGGATGGGAAATCGACAAATGTACCACAAACTCAAGAAGAAAAAAAGGATTCAAATGATGAGGGTGAAGGTGTGGACGACCAATCACAAACCATAATACATGATGGTGAATCATCAACCACTCCGACAAATTTAGAGCTAGAGGCCCAACAACAAGAAGCCAAAACAAATAATAGAATGGAGCGAGGTGAGGGGAGTACCACTGTCGCTCTCCTCGATGAAAAAATGAACATACTACTTTAGAAAAGGACGACATACTTTCATAAAATGTCACAATTATTACAAATGCTAAGCACGACAATCATGGAAACAAAGATACAACCATGACAAGCAGATCTAAGTGCGTCAGAAGTAAGGAGGATCGATGTGGATATCGGCACTCAGTGGCGGATTGTACAATGGTTACCTAGTGCGATCACGATAGGAGATGAAGACTTGGATGTCGCGTTGCGAGGAAAAGACTTGTTCAACATAGACTTAAACATGCTACCTATGTTTATGCTGCATCGCACTCACACCAGGGTGAGTGAAGAGATAAATTACTGCGAAGCATCAACGCATGATCAAATGGTCACCTATAAGCCACATGTGTGAAGCATTAAAGTAAAGGTTGAAAAAATCTGCAAAGAAAGATAGGTGGTAATGAGTGAAAGGGCACAAGCGGTGGAGGACAAAAGGAGATTGGAACATGAAATTTCCATGGTATGTTAAGATGCACCAGAGATAGGAAAATACATTCTTACGGAAGCGAAGGCATTGAGGTTGGGTGTAGTCATCGCATATCTTTAGAAAGATAATGAGGAACTGTAGACAGGGGAGGTGCAAAGCACACCACTAGATAAATTTGAAGAAGGGAAGAATTCCATTGAGGAGGCTGTGACATAAATCACAAAATTAGAGAAAGCGTCACAAAGCATCATGGGAAAAGTGTCGTAGTTTTGGGGAAGTCTCGTGCAAGATGAGCAATTGCACCAGCTCAATGTGAAACTTTGCGAGGCAGAGGAACAACTGGAGGAACTGAGGAGATTTCTTAAGGTGATGACCCTACTAGAACAGATGAGGAAGGAGACATAATTGAAAGAGTGACAACATAGTGTCAATGAGGCACGAACAAGGAAACAAAGGAGAACTGCATAGTTGGATGAGCTATAGATGAAAGCATAGCAACTGGTGGTTGAAGCAATGACAGGAACGACAAAGGTAAAGGAAAATGTAGAAAAAGTGGAGCATGAAGGGAGGTGAGCACCCAATGGAGCAAGAAGTAGAAGACTATACAATTCTCAAAGCCACGACCAAGGAAGCTGTTGGTCAGATCAAGACAACTTACGATGAGTTCAAAATGTAGGTGAATGCACCAACAACATCCGACTGAGGTGGCTCGGGGGAGAGCCACAAGTTTGTGTTGGGGGCCTATTTGCACGGGGCTAAGGCACACAAGTATTGGTACATTTAGAGATGAAAGGGTCAGCGACAAGGGTAAAATACCAGTTGTGGAGCGTAATAAGGTAGATAATGCAGAGTAGTTTATAATTAATTAATTAGTTAATGAGTCAGTATGCAAAGTGGACCAAGTGTAACGACCAAGTGAGCCTATAAATAGGAGTAGCATTGTAAGCCTAAGGGAATATTAGCATCAAATCACATCTTATCATCATTTTTTTATTGATCTATCTTAGAGAATCCGATCTACGATTATCACCTTTTGTCTTATTTTTTGGATTCAACTCTGTATTGGTTTTGCGGATGGATTATGCAATGTAAGACAAGATGATGAGTAATGAGAAGAATTGTGTTGTCTATATCTTTGTCTCTTTTGTCATAGTATAGTTGAATAGGTTTTATTGCAATGTTTTATATCACAACATGGTTTAATATGTTTTATGAATGAATATGCGATATGTTATGTATCTCAAATTAGTTAGATATGCTTCAATAGTTTGCTATCTTGTAGATATGATTAACATGTTGATTATGCGATGATTATGTTCTGATGCGAATGATGATTATGTTGATCTACGAATTAAATTGTGATTGAATGTGAATGATGCATGTCCTATGCGATCTATGGAAACGTGGTTCCTGCAGCCCCCTTAGGTATCTCAGGTGAGACCTCACTCACTCTGCGGGTGTTGTTAGAAAGGATAAAACCTTTCTGGGCTGATATCTATGGGAGTTTGTGTCGAGGTTTGTTGAAAACAGTGTGAAGTGAACCCCTGTCGACATATCTATTTCAAAAACCTCCCTTGATCTAACAGAGCAACAAAAAAGTCAATGTTGACTTTGTTGCTGCTCCAGATCGAGGGAGGTTTGTTCCAATATTAGACGGCTCCAATAAATTATTCTCAAAACCAAGATGAGCTTATTCAACAGTATTATTTAGTTATTTATATATCGAGTTTGTAGTTTGTTCTCATCAAGTAAATCTATGTTTGAATCTAGGATGATGAGGAGCTAGTCCCAAAAGAAGGATTAGAAGGTGCTTGGAAGCATTGTAAAGGTATGTTTTGACATTCTCATAAAAAAGCGTCTTAGACTAGTAAATAATGGTACAAATATGACTTGTATTTATTTTGTATATATTTATGGAGGTTTAATTATTTGGAACTACAGGTACTAGACAAACATAATAATGGATGAGCTGTGATCAGGGGAGGTATGTAATCCAAATAATTTTAATGACTATTTAATTTGAAGATGTCTTTTCTTAGATCAGTTTAGAGTGACTATTTAATTGCTTGTGGTTTTCTCATTATTTGACTACATTTTGTTGTTGTTGTGAATTTCATTATACCAAGAATATATGGTTCTACTAGTGCTATTGTACAAACAACGTGAGTATTTTTCAACTCGAGAATATCACTTTCAGATGCACAAATGTCATTATTTGAAATATAAATGCCAACGGCTATTAAGCACGTTTCCCCTTATGTAACATCAGATAACAATCTGTTTTCTCGCATCAGATCCTAAAATGAGGAGATGTGTACAACAATATTTGATTGGGAGCTGTAGTAAAAGGGTAGTATGAATATCTTCCAAAGGAAGTACAACAATAATACAATAAGAATATCTTCCGAAGTTACATTCTTGAACATAGTTATATCTTCTTTAGTTTCGTCACAAAATGAATATGATATTTTCTATCATTATTTCCACCATAAATGAGAAAAAATAATTATTGGCTTCTCCTTATCCATATCAGAATTATTGGAACCCCGATAAATTATCTCTTCTATCTGTTTCACACCTAAAGAATAACTATTTCCCCCTATTGCAACATATTGAATAATCCTACCCACTATATCGTCCTTCATCTCTTGCATTTCTAGATTAAGAATTTTTGTATTTTCAAATAGAACCGTAGATAAAAAATCATTACTAGTAGTTGTATGCCAAGTAGCAATGAATCGAATGATAGCCTCACACACGCAAACCAACCTACAATTGTGTTGAGATGTAAATTGGACATGGTTGGTTTTATATCATGATTGGACATTGAACTAGATTTTTCAATAACAAAAACCACATGATGTGGTGTGTTTTTGGAATGGTCATAGAAAAATACATGACCATCTACACTTATGTGGCCAATGGAGGACGCCATTGAGGTAGTTCTTTTTACTGGAATATGCCATAATTTCTCAGTGTAGTAAGACCTTGAGGAACTACCATCAATTTCAATATGCTCCTCAGACCTACAAAGATGATTACATAGAGAAAATACTTTTCGATCATCTTCAGTACAAGGATCTTCAAACTACATTTTCTTCCAACATGTCTCATGGGTAAGTTCATCTTTTGGCTCATCCTCATCAAAGCCATATTTTATTGCCTTGCACTGAAAGCCATCATAGATACGACTTGTGCAATTATCATACATAGGACAGTGAATCAAATGAATGTGGCCCCGACCTTGTGCCTTGCAATGCATGGTACACCTCTATGCCACACCAAATTCCCCCCAAGTGTATTTCCTACCCTTGATATCAAGTTCTTCATGTTCTGATGCAAAAAATAGATTCCTCATGTTCCCATGTACTATATGATGTAAACCAGAATGATTGATGGGTATTTGACAAAAATATCCACAAGCTTGACATCTTACCTTACAATAATGCGCAACATATGGATTTGTAGTGTGGATATGTGAACCCTCATGGTATCTTTCAAAAGGTGGAATATCAATACAATAATCCTTTTGTTGACCATTTTGTTTAGATACATGTTCATAATCAAGGAAACCTCATTTACTCGTAAATGAGCATGTTTGTCGCACATGTTTAGTGAATATATCAAATATTCCATCTGTTTCACATTTCTTACGACAATAATGCCCATTACCACAGATATGTTCATCACATTTGAATTCATGAAAGCGATCTTCGTAACCACAACTTCTAGGGAACCCCTCCATAATGCTTTTTTAGGACAATATCTCTCATGACAAGCATGCTTTTCATGATCCCCAAGATCAATTTGTATCACAAAGGATTTATGCATATTGGAAAAGAACACTTTATCTTACACATAAGTTGAGGTGGATTACACTTATGAAGACCTTCATGTCCAACCTTCAAGCAACACGATTTGCTGCAATTGGATGATTTTCCAACTAAAGAATATATATCCATACATGTATGATGTTTCCTTTTACAATCATGACTCCCATCACGATCTTCCGAATTCTAGCATTCCTTCACTTCAATTCCTTGGTGTGATTCAAGAGAGAAAAATGTGCACTTCTCATCACAAACATGGCTACCCATAAAATAATGATCAGAGGAGTGGCCTTTTTCTAGAACACATTGCCAAAAACATATAGAACATTTGCAACCACATACAAAGAGTCCTTGTTTCACTTCTGCAAGTATTAAAACTTCCTCCAGTTACAATTTTTGTACATCATTATTCCTTGAAAATTTTGCAGTATTGCAGCAAATCCACTTTTCCACGCGATCACTCCATCTATCATCTAATGCCACTAATAAGTCCTGAAATTTAGAGTGCCAAAAATCACCATTTTTACGTCTTCTTTCAAAGACACTTTCTAGAATTGATTTAAGATGACACAAAATTCTATCTATGAGCTCCAGGCCAGTATCCTGCAAATTGAAGACAATATCCCCAAGTTCTATTGGAGCCTCTCCTACTTCTTCTTGAGAATCAAAATTCATAAGCACCTTGTTGGCACCTGGCATAGAAATGCACCCTACTTTAACAATAGAAATCAAGTTCCTATAAAGGATATCTATATTCATAGCAATGTGTTTCAAATCTATAGGTGTCTAATCCTTTTCTTCTATCTGAGCATTAACAAGATCCATATCCCTCGAGAAGGCATGAAAACTCTCGTAACTATGTCCCGACTCTTCTTCTATAGTCAAAGCAATATCATATAGGTTTTCTTGATGATATTCTCGTCGTGTGAAAGGAGGCATTGCAGCAGGTTCAACCATTCCTCCATACAGTTTTGTTATAAATTTTTCATGATATTTGCTTGTATGGGTCTCCAAGGTGAGCACTCAACCATAAATAATGAGTACATATCCAAGGTGAGTGTTTTGGCCCCATTAACATGCAATGAAAGTTCCTAACTAAAACAAATCCACTCATCAACCTTCACTACTCATCAACTACCTCATCAATGGATGTACAAGAGGATAGAGTCCATGAACCAAGGAGCACATAAATCCCAAAAGGAATATGTCAATGATATATGTTCATGCCACAAGGTTAATTCAATTTCAAAGAACAAGAGTGAACTAAGGGAAACAAATCATAGATCATCCATAAGTATGAATTACTCTTAAAGAGAAAGAGTGCTATATCAAAAAGAGAAACCATGCCATCAAACAAGTGCTAGAAGGGAGGATGCTCCATGGAATATCGTCAAACTGTACAAATGAGCCAAGCACTTCACCAAAACTGTCTACCATATGCCTTAAAGAACACTAATTTTACTGGATTGCCTTGTTGTAAACACATTTTTGGAGTTTCCATGTTGCAGGTTGCACACATGTGACTAAGAGGCACACCCCAAACTGCATCAAACCCTATGTTTTCATCTTTACTATGACGGTTGCTTGTCCTTTATACTGTTTCCCTTTAATTCTTTCCCAAAATCTACTACAAAAAATTATTTAAGTGTAACCATTGGGCTGTTAAGATCTACTAGGAAAACTTTGCAGCTAGATTTAGCACTCTTCCTACCCATACTTACTGTTGAAAACTGCTAGCTGCTACGTGTTTATCTTTTAGCATGTATGGTGCCATTTTTATTATCTTTGACCATCATTTCCAATGATGAATTTATATTTCTCAGTCACATTTTGAAATCATTATGGGACCTCTTTGGCACTTTTCTACATGTTTTCACCCCCAGTCAAATTGTCAAACTAAGGTAGTTAATAATACCTTGGTTCATGTTCTTTGCATCTATCATCAATAGAAAAAGTAGTGGGATTAATATCTCCATGTATAGCAGTACAATTATACAACTACAATAGGGCCACCCATATCTCTATTGGGCACTCCCGTTTAGAGTTTTGTTTTGTGTTTTATACTTTGGGCCCTTGTGAGATTCTTGTTGCTCTTCCAAAGGGAGCAGTTAAAGTTACTTGTGTTTTGCAGGCTATGATCTACAACAGGGTTCAAGAAATCCTCCAATAGAACTCCATTTTGATGAATTGTATAAATAAACAGATCGGAGAACCATTTGGGTTCTCCAGCTCTTAAGTTACTTTCAATTGAATTGTTGAAGAAATCATAAGCTCAATTTGGCATCTTAAATTCCTTTAGAGTAGTTCTGCAAAGCCACAACATAGTATCCCTTAGGTTACTTTCGGTCAAGTTACCTTTAGAGTTTCATACTAGTCAGTTGCTAGTTAGTGTTGTGGGAGAGTCACAATGAATCAAGGTATGCAATCTCATAGTTTGATAAATAGTGATTCATATACACTCCCATGTTTTTTTCTATAAATAGGTTATAATAGATTCAATCATTAAAAGAAACACCAAAATATTATCCAATATCCTAATATACCTAGTAATTAAAAGATCTAATGTTTTGAAAGTTTATGCTCTAAGTTTATAAAGTAAAGCATGATCTATCTAATATTAGTCTCCTCAATCCCAATAAATATTAGAAATTGTCACTTTTTTGGTAGTGCTGCTAGGGAAACACCAATTTTCAATCTTTTGTTTATTTTAGGTTTGTAAATTATTTTTGAAGCCATGGGATTGGAACCTAAAATTTGATATTGTTTCTTCAGTTGCATGGTGCTTTTTACTCTCTTTAATAAGCATGTATGAAGTGAAGGAGGGATATGTTTAGGAGGTTTATTCCAAACATTTCTTCTACTACAAAGTTGGTTGAGGCTAGTGCACACGGAGGGTATGTTTTAACAATGCAATTTTTTGTAGGAATTTTTTCTAAGGTAACAAATAGGGTGGCGATAACTCTTGTAAAGAACGAACCAAAGGTTAAAATTGAATAAGTTGAACCCTTTATATCCATTCGGGGATTTGATTCTTTATTCAATGAACATGATGTTAAATCATAAGAAATTAAATCATCTATATCTATCTAGATATTTGCTTTATTATTTGGGATGGGGAATGAATGTGGAAACAAAGAGGTAAGGGTGGAAGATCAATTTTCTATTTGATAATATGATGAAGAAGATGCCAATATGAATAATATTAATCCAAGGGTTCTTACACACTTCTATAGGATTCCCATAGAAGACCCAAACACTTTCCTATTTGAGTTTAAAGTATTGTGTTGAACCTATGAATACAAAACTAATGCTCATAAGTTGTTCTTACTTCCTTAGACATTAAAATATTCAACACTACATTGCTTATGTGTTTGGAATAATAAGTATCCATACTTGGTACCAAATGAAGGAATAATTTTCAAAGAAATTCCACAATTATAGTAAATCAAGAGGAACATATTTGAAATGACTCAGTGTGTTGATGAATGACTAGAAAACTATGCTAAGAATTTTCAATTTGCTTATAAATATACCACTAGTTGTTATTAAATTCCAAACTCATTGAAATCGGTGTTTTTGAGAGGGGTGCATGAGGAATGGGTGGGGTATTTAAATATCAAGAATCATTCAAAGGGATCAATGGTGAAGATAAAGGGACCATGAGTACTTATATCATCACCATCAAAGACCATGGAAGGGGTTTCTAATGCAGAGAGTTGGATTTTTTTTTGGAGGATATGATGAAAAAAAAACTTAAATTCATTGTCCATGCATCTTGATACCTTTTACCCTAAGAAGAAACAAGAATACATGTAAAAATGCCTAGGAACTTTCTATCCAAATGCACTAAAAACATGCTAGACATAAGTTGCATTGAATGTTGTGACAATTTGCAACATATGTGTTGAGAATTGTGATACCAATAATTATCCTCAACTACTAGGACCAAAGGAAATATCATGGTGTAGACTAGAATGTTGAACATGTTTGTTTCATTAATGAAAGAACTTTTGGAGAATCACAACCTCATTTTCTAGATATCAATTACAATCCTTAGTATTTTAGTTCAATTAATTTGAATAGTCAGTTTCTTGCTTCTAATTAGTATCCTCCAACATTTCCTAGCACTCAACAAGCTTGGTAGGCACCTTCGTACACCTAATCACTTTGGCCTTATCTTATTCTATATGGAAAACAAACTCATCAGTTCTAGAATTCCCAATGACCAACCCAAGAATAGTCTATTAGTCAACCATAAAATTGGCCATCACAGCAACACCAATAGTCACTTTTACCTCCTTATCCACAACAAAATAATCTTCCACCTATGATGAAACGTCAATTATCTACTTAGATCACTTCCAATCCAAATAATAAGTCAACTCAAACTACTTACAATAATGAGGTGACACTATGTTTGACATATTTATTATCTTCTCTTGAATGTCAAGCCACATACCATTGGTCCAAAAAAAAAATCAAATTGAAATCCACCCATGGTCATTGAACCAAATGTGGAAGAGCCCACAAAACAATCATCTCTTATTCAAAATCCACCAGAATGAAAAGACATTTCACAATCTAAGACATAATATCAACAATTCCAAATATGTAAATTCATTCATTCTACTTTAATGTTAATAACCATTCATTAAAAATGAAATTCCAAGTATGAGTGTGTAATGACTCTAAGGTCATAAAATGCACGAATTTGGTTGAAAAGTCATAAGAAAAGGATTTGAATGTTCAAATTTGGGGAGGATGATGAAAAAATAGATGACAAATATAATGAAATTACTAGGGTCACCATGAATATTGAAATGTAGTATAAGTGAGTAACTTGTGCAATGAATATTTATGGTTTTTTTGTTTTTTTGTAGTTAGTTGTGGTTCTGATAACTATCATAATTATTATAGTTAAATCCAATTTTGTTCATTCTATATGTCAATTTTTGTTTTAGATAAATTCAAAATGGATCATAATTTTTTACTTTGTTATGGTGGTAGATATGGCAATGTATACCACAATATCCAGTCACGGGTAATGAAGACTCTTCTTCATGCATTTCTAGATCCTAAGAAAGCATTGATCAAACAATATGGTGTTGTTCAAGGCCTAGCATATTTGGGCGTGGTATTTCAATGCCCCCTTGTTGAGCAATATTTATATTTCCTTTTATTTTCTCCACAGTTTGTAGAATGCATTTTGAAACACTATGAATTAAAATATGACTTTCTTTGGCACGCTAACATGGTTTGAAAGAATTAGTTTGCGTTATGTCCAAAGTACTTTTTGAAGCTATTTATTTTCATAACAATGCTAGTCTCTAAATTATATAGTGTATAGTTTTTCATGTTTCTTCCAGGAAGTGCTTAAATATTGAAAAATGTCAGGTGTGCTTACTTATATTTCCATATTTGGAGCTTTACCTAAAACTCTTAGAACCAAAAATGTTCCTCAAGAGTTAAAAAAATGCAATGAAGCATTGTGAAACTTGGCGAGTATATGGTGCTTTACTGGTATGAGTCCACCCCAATGCCCATTGCTAATTAATAAAAAGAATTTAGTTTAATAAATCTATTACTTCATTGGTTGGTTACTGTGCCAATCAGTAAAAACATTTCCCTTAAAAGAAATTTTGAATGACAAACTGTACCAGATTAAGAAATATTGGTATTTTGGACTGTGATCAAACTAGGGACGTGGCTCTATTTTTTTTTTTTTTAAATTCCATCGTCGGACTTGCGACGCCTATCATGACAGATACAACTATTAGAGATATGACCAAAACGTTAGAAAAATGAAGGATTGCGTCATTGTTGCGACTTCATGCATGTCATAATAGTGACGCGCGCTTATCACGATTGCGATGATAGTGAGTGGAATCCTGGATAGCCAACCTTATGGTTAAGTGGATTTCTGATGACATGGATGTTGCATACACAATGGCTCGTCATCACAATGGAGACAATATTTAGTTGCACTAACGATGAACGTGAGTGGAATCCTGGCTAGACAGCCTTATGGTTAAGTGGATTTTCAATGGCATGGATATCGCAGTAACGACGATTGGTCGTTGCCATAGCGAAGATAGTGTGTAGAATTTCGAGGAAGTTGAGGTCGTCGTTGCGACATAAGCTTGCTCGCATGAGAGACGTGTCAAAACATTGTAGGATACGGCGCTGGTATTGCGATGACTGGTTATGCACTTGAATAACCAAATATTGTATGACACATGTCTGCAAGAAACGTCGGCATTTTGACGATGAATCGGTCGTCGGAATTGTGACATCATGTGAAACAACATTTGGAGGAACCATTGTTTGTCGTTATCCTGAAAATATGAAGTCAGAATGGAAACGAATCCACCATTTTGGTCCAAATGGCATAGTGGTAATTCCATGCAAAGGCTGCTTGGTATTTGGTAAGGATATGGATCAATTTTTCCTCTTGGTTTGGGAGTAAGTGGTTGTTTTCTTTCACTGCTTTGTTAGAAGAAATACCTATTGTTTTGGTGGACATATTTGTTTCTTCCATAAGGAAAAGACTATGCCACATTGGCTCCCCTAATCCTATGATTTCCAACTCCCCAAATGTACAATGTTCTCCAAAATAAATAAGATTGTCGTAAAGATTATGTATCAAATTGGACATGACTATATCCTCTTGTGGGGCCTTAGTTCTAGGGAAGTATTTATGGTTAAAAAATGAAGAATAGGATGATTAGAATCACTTTTCTTAGATTTCCAAAGAGGCTCCCTGGTACCTAGATGAGGTTTGGAAGGAGGATATAGTTTTAGTGTCTTCGTTTCTAGCCCATTTGTAATGGTCATATCCCCTTGCCGACAACCGATATGCGTGTTAGTTGATGCAATCCAATACCTCTTGAGTATGAGAGAGTATCCACTCAGTTTAGCTTTAGTGTGGATGGCAATGAAATCAACATGATACTGCCATGAATCTATGGTAACCATGATTTGTCTAATATGTTATCTGGACAAACTATGGAGGTGTTTGCAAGTTGTAGAATTGTAGTGGTGTGCCTTAAGATATTTTAAATATTGATTTTTACCATGGTGTCCTGAGTCATTATGTTTATTGCTTCTCCTAAGTCAATGAGTGTATTTGGAATCAGACTTCCTCGTATGTCTACATCCACTATTGGGATTCCTGGGTCTGCATACTTTGGGTTAATAATCCTCCATAGTATTAAGTATGCCAGCTGTCCTACCACATTAATGGTGGCATGATCCTTCCTCTATCTGATTGGCCTCTTTATGCATGTTTCCTTAATGTATTGATTATATATAGGGATTTCTTTAATGGCTTGTAGGAGTGGTGTCTTGACACAATTTTTTCAGTTCTTCTAAAAGAGGGTTTCTAGGTTTTTGGATTTCCTTAGGTTGCAACCTCTAAGGGAATGGTGGAATAAGATATGGTGTATACCCTATGTCCCCTTCTTCCTATATAAGCTTCTCCTTAGTGGAATGAACTATTGTGGGAAAAATATGTGTATATGTTTGTTCTGCTTGTCTATCTATTTGGCATGTTACTACTTTTACAGAAAATAGATTTCGCTGATTCACTTCTATGGTGTCCAAGGAGTATGATGGGTAGTTAGTGACCGAACTGGCATATGCAGGTCGAACTTGTCTGTTGTTAGTATTTGGAGTTGGTTTATTTCTCAGAGGTGGCCTTGGTGCTGATGAGATAAAATTTAGAGGTTGTTGTTGATTGTTCATTAGTGGAGTCATAAGGGAAGATCGTTATTGATTGTACCTCCACCCCTTGGCAAAATGTTTTTGACCATGTGCAGGAGGTACTGGCTGAATGTTTTTCCATTGGTCTGTCCCATTAGGTTCCCACTCATGTGTGGAATAAGGCTCCTATCCATGGAATATTAAGGTCCATAAGCTGGATGAAATGGTTGTTGACTATAAGGATGTTGATAGAGTGGTTTTCCATATGTATGGTAAGGCTTTTTTCCTTGAAAATTTTGGTATGTGGTTGAATATAAGTTTGCTAGTATGGTTTATATAGTCTTGGTATCCTAGGGTTTATGTAGCAGAGAGGTTCTGTTGGTGGCTCATAAAGGTTGGATTTAAGAGACCCTAGGTAGGTACAATCATTTGTGGGGTGTTTATTAGAGAATATTCCACAACATTCAACTTTTTTGGAACTGACTTGCATTAGGTTTAGTGGACATTCATTCTTTTTATGTTTCTTCCTATAGTTTGGGCAGAAAACATCCAAGGCTCTATCGCATTCTTCTTTTTTTAATTTTTTCTTGCATGGTATCCATATGTAATGCCATCAAATGTAAGATATATGATTTCATGTCATCTAATAAGTTTCATAAGTCTGATTTGGTTAGGGTGGAACTTGAGGCTTTTTATGATTGGAAAGAAAATTTTCTCCCTCCTGGCCTCTTCCCGATAAACATAGAATGATTTCTAAAGATTTGTTTGATCTCATCATAGTCCTATTGATAGATATCACCACCAATAAAAAGGTTTAAGGTATCCATGAGTTCCTCCCTAGATCCTATAAGGAGTACAAGTTTGAGGGATTCTTTATCACAGGTACAATTATGAGCTCTCTTATGGCTAAGTTGAAACCGTTCCTCATAGTCTTCTAATGATTCACTATCTCCTTGTTGCATTCTAAAGATCTCATCCCTAGTTTCCCTAGATTTACAATAGTCCCTGTATTTTTCTATCAAGGTATCCTTCATTTGATCCCAAGAGGTCATGCTATTGACTTCTAATATCATGAACCACTAAGACTAGCTAGATTTGTTTTTAAGATCTTAAAATTCTAACTACATGTAATTCACCATCAAAGTCATGAAGAGAGCTTACATGTTGATATATGAGTCCACACCCCCAATAATGTTTCCAGAGGGAAAAAGAGGGCTATAGTTCAGGACTGGCTTGAGAGTGGGGGATTGGTTCTTGTATGAGAAATACACAATCATAAGAGTGTATGGTTTTGAGGAAGAACCTTATAAGCTCCCAGTATTCCTTATACCCAGAGTGTTGGACATGGAGTATGCAAGGCATAGGTTCATATTAGATGAGATGCATTTTATACATTTCAGATAGTATAGGACATTCCTCTTACCCAAACAAGTAGGACCCTTCCAAATAAGAGGTATAAATGCACTTCAATACATGGAAGGTTTCCTCATCCAGCTTAATTTTCAGAAGAAAAAAAAAAGAAAAGAGAAAGGGGTATATGACCCTCACTAGGTCATATCCAAGAAAAGAGTAGCCAATAAGAATTCTCCCTATGAATGTGTGCCTAAACCATAGTGGGAGAAGATTGAAAACAAATAGACTTGGAAGGAGGTCTTGGAAATTATGAAAGGATTGGAATGAGAAGGTACCACAAAACAATTAGCAGTACAAACAAAAGGAGCAGATGAACTCTAGACAGATATAGAGGTAGATGATCCTGAGTAAGGTCCCCAAGCAAAGAAAGCTATAATAGAGGTTGAGGAGGTAGATCAAGCAATAGTAGAGGAAGGTGAAGATATCTCTAGAGAGTTGGTAGAATTTATGACACAACCATAAAATAGCATAAGAGGGACACCAATTAAATATACTCATTACCCCTCTTTAGAGTTTAAAATACCTCAAGGTTTGCAAGCATCCCCTTCAACAAGTCATGTGCTAGTAAAAACAAATCTTTAGGCAAGTTATAGAGAGATTGGATAAAGGAGTATGGAATTCATTAATGATACCAGAAAACATGTACCGGTAGCAAAAAGAAGACTCCTCACTATGGTAGACCATCAAGAAGACACTTTTATATTTTCTGTCATAGATCCCAAAGTGCCAAGGACTTCAAATCTCAGTGGATGGAGGGAATAAGAGCATACAATAGATTTACAGAATTTTGGGAAGATTGAAAAGATATATTTTTACAAACAAGCCAGTGATATGATCGGCACTGAGGTGATAAAGTCAGCCAAAGAAGATAGGAAGTTGAGGGAAGCCTTAGAAAAGGTTGAGAAACTCTGGGAAGTAGAAAAGTGGACTACTAGGGAAAATTAGGTCACTATAAATGAGCTTGAAGACAAAACCATAGCCTTAGGGGATAATCCAACATATGTAACTCAGGTTGAATCATTGATACAAAATAAAGATAACAATATAGCTCATCTAAAAAAGCTATTAAAAATTCCCACCATCCAGCCAATTCAAACTCCTAAACTAAGGCAAGTTCAAACAGAAAATGAGCAACTTTATTCCAGTATGCTACATTATAAAAATCAAGATGAAGAAAAGGAAAAATGGATAACTGTACTTTAGATGCATATATCATCATTAAAATTTCAAAAGGAAACCTTGTCCACTGAGCATACTTCCCAAGTAGCAACTCCTAAGACACAAGAGGAGAATCAACCCGCAACAGAGGTACGACAAGATGAAAAGGAGTTAGAAAGGAAAATAGAAGATCAAATTGTGATTTATCTAATGGAAGAAGAAGATACTCCAGTTCAGTAGCCATCCCAATAGCCAATTCACGAGCCAGATGAAAGAGATAACAAGATGAAGAATTGGAAGCTAGGATGAGCCAAAAATAAGAAAGAATTGTAGAACTTGAGGGTGAAGTCAATAAGAAGAAAGATGATATTGAAGATTTAGAGATTGAAGAGAATGAACTCAAAAGTCAAATTACTAAAATGAATGTAGATATTGAAGGGGAATGCTTACTTAGGTGAACAAGTCAATTTTTGTGGGATAACATATCTCAGTTGTTCACGAAGAAATGGGATCACTACAAGGTAGTGCAATATGAGTTAGAGTTGGTGGTATCCGATCAAGAAGAGACAAGAAGAGTTGAAAAGGAATTTGGAGAAAATCCCAAGGAAGCAGAGAAAATAATTGCATATCTGGAAAACATATTAGAGAGTCAATTGGAGGGGCTGCAAATCACAAACAGAACCCAGCTCATAAAGATAGCTAGGAAAATGAGAATGAAGCAAGTTTTACTAAAGAGAAATTAGGGCCATATAAAATCATTGACAGATTATATAGTAACATTTAAATGCTTGTTCAATGATCTTACAAAAATAGGATTTCCACATCCCTAGGATGGGAATGGTGGAATGTATCCCAAAGAAGAGTATAAATCCAAGCTAAAGAAAAAAAAGGATGAGGTGGTCCAAGTTGATCCTTTGGAAGGAGTGATTAGAGGAGATAAAGTAGTTGAAAGATTAAAACCTCTTTTTGAAATTTGGATTAAATTGAAGAATTTATTGAAATGATTAGAGTCGATATCTTATGAGTAGAACATAGAGTTTGAGATAGCATTGGAGGCCATAAAAGTACACCATATACCAATGGGTAAAGAGTAGCATGCTATATCAAAATATCACAAAGTAGTGTTGCCACCTAAAGGGAAAACTACATAGAAAACATTAGCACAAGTTCCAGGGAAGTTTGCAGGTCAACCCACTCTTTTGGCTTTCATGCCACCAAGAGGGAATTTTAAGATTCAGATGATGCATCATATGAAGGGACAAGAAGGAATACCCATAGTAAACCAACCAACAATTCGATCAGTTGGGAAGCGAGGTGTGCAACCAAATGTCTACATGACAGGGAAAGCCTCTCAAGCTAAAGGCAGAAAGAAAAGCTAGAGTACGAAAAGTTAAAAGAGTAAAAGGATGTTAAAGTGTAAAGTTAAAAGAAAGTGACAGGTCTAAATGTGGTTATAAAGCAGTTGAGGAAAATAGAGTTCAGTTACAAATTGAACACTATAAAAGACAGATCAAACTTATTAGTAGAGGTTGGCAATTTTTAGAGGTCCTTTAGGGATTGTTGAGTCAATGAACTCTTTTGCATGTAATATAATTTTATGAGATAAAGATTGTTGAGTATTGCATAGATGTTTTTCCTCTATAAGTTATCATTATTCATGTTTTGCCACAACTATTCCAGTCTATGTAACTTTTTCATGAGATGATAATAAAGCTTTGAGCAATAGATTCAACCCTACTTGTGTTGTTAATAAGATGCCTCTGTCCAACGTAATAAACGTGGCTCTTATCCTGCATATGCTTCTTTATCTCCACTTGTTTTATTTTTCAATTGTTTCTTAAATTACTTAACCAGGATGTAAATCCAAGTCACGGATCTGCCTATGTGTTTTTCTTGTTATATTAATTTGTTCTTTTTATTGATTTTAGCGTTGTGGCACTGAGATGAATAACCAACGCTGTAGCATGGTCAAACCTTCCAGTAGTTGGTTGGGTACTACTCAAGGGATTCAATCCCGAGCCTGAGTCTTAGTAGAATTTAAATGTTTTAAAATTGTAGTGTCGTGTGCCCTAGTTACGATATTTAGTTGGTTTAAACTATGATGTTTATCGTGGAATATATTATGTTTGTAAACATTCACGTGGACTATGCCAGTACTCGATTTTCGCTTTACTCATTAATTATGGTTTGGAAAAAGATACTATGTATAAAGATGAATTAATTAATTATCTTTAAAAGCTAGGATCTAGGTAAAGAGAAAACGATCTCTTGGAAGAGATTTCTCTGCTATAAAATATTTTTAGGACAGACCTTGTTTTGGTTCAGGATTATATCCCTCCGAATCTTTGAGGGTTTGGAAGTTCAGAACAAAATCTTATTCTTAAAAAAAAATTGAAGATAATTTTAATACGGTAGTTTGAAAAGTCTAAGATCTAACACAAGCTAGCGTTTCTACCTTATAGTGAGGAGATGGACACTACCAACTGGGCAGGGTTTGACAGGTAAACACATTGATTATGTTGCATCTAGTTACTGCAAAAGAAAGAGATCAGGATTGAGAGAAATACCTCTTTTCGACGGCTGGTCCTAGATTTCGCTTGGTCTCTCGCTTGATCTCCTACTTGTTCTTCTGCATGACGAACCTTCAACAAAATAGATACCTTCCTTAGCATGTCTTGACCATATAACATATGATGAAATTATAGAGCAATTTAACATCAACTATAATCAATAATTAAACAAAATAGACATACAATCCAATAGATATTTGATTTGGGACAAGAAGGGTGTTTCGACCTTTTTATTGTCAAAGAAACATGAAATCAGTACAATATACCTGACGTGTAGAGATGTTTCTGCAATCGGATCCTGGGCTCCTGCTCTTCACTCTAACTTGGGAATTCCTCCAGCATAACAGTACTCCAAGTATTCTTTCTAGGTCATTATGACTACTAAGTCTAACCCCTCTCATGGATCCTCCTTGTATTTATGGGACAAGGTAGGCAGTTTAGATTGAGAGGTGGTTGGATTTGGAGGTTGGGGAAGTTGCAGAACTAACTTCAACTAATCCCAAATTGTAATCTTAATATATTTTTTGATTTCATCTTAGGATGTACGTGGGTTTCATACAACAATAGTAGCGTACAGTAAGCAACTTCTGTGCTTTACAACATGCGTTCACAACATTTTGGGAGATGTATGCAGGTTGTCCTTTAGCAAAGTAGGGCATTTTTCCAAGGTGTACGCAGGTTTGATATACAAAGAGTAGCGTACATGTCAAGAAATACACTGGTTTTCTATACAAAGAGTAGCGTACATGTCATGAAATGAAGAGAAACTGTAATATTCTCAGGTGAAGATTGTACTTCTAGCAGCAAGTCATCTAGGTCAATCAATCTCTTCAATCCTAATTGTCCTTTTGTGTGATCAATAGGGCAGTGTGATCGTGGACGGAGAAGTACAGATTTGACCTATAACAGATGCCCCCTAATGTGTGAGGTCAGAGGGAAACGATGGTCTAAATACATTATAATTTCAAGTCAGAGGAGGAGCAAAAAACCATAGAACCAAGTCACAAAAAACACCTGAAACAACAATCAAGGTCAGCGAGCAATTAGAATATTGACATCATATAGATGTGTATCATGATACAACATGATCTCCGATACATAACTAGGAGATGTATATATAGCATGGCCACTGAAATACAAGCGTGGATCCATGTCAAAATGAGAGATCATAGCCATAATAACAAATTGGATCTATGTCTCATGAAGAGCCAAAATGAGTGAGGCTCAATCTTGCGCAGCTTGGGTGATAACATAAATATGGTGATGCTATCAGATTCCCAAGGTCTCCATCCAAACAACCCAAGGTACAAACCCTATCCATGTGAATAAATGAGTTGAAATTAAAACATGGGGGGTATCGTTTGATTATCGTTCATTGATGTATACCATTAACAAACGCGAGGGCTTCCATCGATAACGATAATGGGGCCCAAGTACTTAGTACGATCCAACAAGTGTGAATAAGAGGACTTGAATTCTAACACTTGAGGAACCTGTCGAATAAGAGACATTGATGTATTCCCATTATTCAACAGCGAGGGAAACTGCCACTGATGACTGCAATCCCCAAGGTACTAACCAAAACTCTAAACTTCATTCCCAGAGCATAATGAGCTGAAGTAGATGGGAAGAAGTCCACTAGAAGGGAGGCATTAATGCATCCTCCATCATCTAACATGAGGAACACTCACAGGTATGAGCTGATGTGGAGTAGGACGAGTAACAAGATGAAACAAACTGACACCAGGATGACCGACACATGAATTCAAGGTAAACTGCATAATGGCCGACATAGGCTGTATCCTTGAATAGTGAGCACGACATAAAGTGACTTAGGAAGTTTTCAACATGAAGGGGAATGATATAAGTATGAGATGTAGGAGACATAACAGACCCTCCATATGATTGGAAGAATAACCAATCGAGGGAGTACCAACTCGGATATCAGGTTCACCCTAAGGCCAAAAACTAAAACCCAACTGACAGGAAAAGACTCAAGTAGGTGCTGTGTTCAAGGATATGACTGACTTAACTTCCTTTGAAACTAAAAAAGATGTTATATACCCTTCTTATCCCTTATTCATTTTGGTAAAAGAATGGCCTTCTTGTTGTTTTAATGAGTCCAAGAAAGATAGAAAACTCAATAAGTCCAACCATGTAAAAATTTTAATGAGCCCATGGGAGGAAGACTCGGGACCTTCTTCATTTTTTACAGAGTTCAAAGAAGAGATAGAAGAATGCTCTATAATACTGATTTCTGGATTTTAATATCGAGCTGAGATCTATTCTTGCTCGCCGATGTTTTCAATTTTAAGGAGTCTGAAAAACTTAAACAATAACTCCATACACCTACTCGTGGATTTTAATATCGAGCCTGAGTAGGTTAATGCTCGCCGGTGTTTTCTTGTTTATAGAGTTTGAAAAACTTAAACAATCCTCTATATACCCTCTCATGGATTTCACATCAAACCCGAGTACGTGAATGCTCGCTTAGTGTTTTCATGTTTCGATAGCCTGAAAAACCCTAAAGAGAGGCTCCAAAAGTCCTTTTTCGTACAGTTAGTCCCCTCCCCTGAAAAAAGTATAAAACAATGAGAGGAGAACTCTTCGTAAGTATTCCGCAAAGGTCCGGAAAAGGGTTAAACTTATACCTAAGTGGATATCACTTCAAATCCTTTAACGAGTTTGAAATGACAACTATACTCGGCAATCTTGTCATATTTAAAGAGTCAAACAAGAGCGTGAAAGGACTCTATAAAAATATTTTTCGTAAAGTTTTAACGAGCCCAAAAAAGTAAACTCGTGACCTCCTTACTGTTTTTAATGAGCTCGAAGGGAAGGTGGAAGAAATGCTCGTAACCTCCTTACTGTTTTTAACTAGCTTGAAGTGAAGGTGAAATAATGCTCGTAACATCCTTACTGTTTTTAACGAGCTCGAAGTGAAGGTGAAAGAATGCTCGTAAACTCCTTACTGTTTTTAACGAGCTCGAAGGAAAGGTGGAAGAATGCTCGATGGTGGATCAATGTCCAAATGAATGGAAGACTGCATTATAGACTCTAGGAAAACTTTATCAGATGGAAGTATATCATCCCAAATAGAATGCATGTCTAAACATTCAGATGGAGTCATCACTTGGTCAATTGTTGGGACCCAGTCCCGAGAAGGTAAGCATGAATTCAGAGGCTTCTTCTCAATAGCAATTGGACTCAAAGAACAATATGCCACAATATTTGATTGTGACATGGTAGTGCCTACTGGCGAGGGATACACTTGGTCTATAGTTGGGTAATAAGAGGGATAAGAAAATGTAAGTTGATCGATAATGACAATGTTTTCGTTGTGAGGAAAATGCATCACATGAAAGAGCGTAGACACCACAACCTGCATAGCATATATGTAATCACGCCCGAGGATCATATCAAAATCCATAGGGTCCTTTAAAACCATAAAATCAACTAAGACTATTTTTCCACTCAAAGTAACGAGTACTTGAGGGAGGAATCCCAATGGTTCACTAGGTCTTTTATCGAAAGTCAATGACCAATTAACAGCTGGAACAAGGTTAGGAAAACCTAAATATCTCCAAGCGTAAGGGGATAATATACTAATAGAGGATCCTTCATCTACAATACATCGATGAACTGCGTAGTTGCCGATATCAACCTTTATCTGAAAAAGTGTAGCAGAAGGAAGGCAAGGCCCAGTTAGACTATTCCAATCAAAGGAAATGATCCTAGATCTTGGTGGGGGTTCACCCGGCATACATGAAGTGCCCCCATTTTCAGAAACATCCGAGCTGGTAATGCAAAAGACTTCAGGGACATGTGCATCAGTCTCCGAAGGACTGATGGGATCGGTCGAATATTGCATCAATTCGATCACTTCACTCTCCGAATAAAGAGTGGGGTTGAGCAAAGATTGCATTGGTTCAACCACTTCATCAACCAAAGATCAGGCTATTGGGAATCTATAGACAATTCAGGAGCAGAGGATCCTTCAGACATGGACCACACTCTCCGCACCTCTAGAATAGCAGGGCACAGGTGAGTAAGGTGATCTCCATTACAAAGTTTACAAGGGAACTTTGGATTCCATCCTATAAGATTAGAATCCTTTACAACAACAGTACTCTTAACATGACTAGCATTGGTTGACATCTTGCCCCCAGCATGACTTGCAGTGGTTGGTTGCTCAGAAGCAAAAGACTTTTTAACTAAAGGCCACACTCTTTGCACTTCTGGAAGTACATGGCAGAAATAGGTCAGGTGATCTCCCTTGCAAAACTTACAAGGGAACTTAAGCTTCTGTTTATTAGGTTTGTCGACAATGTCAACTTTCTCAGCATGAATTGCAGTGGCTAATTCAGTGTCTCCAGTATGACTCGCAGGAATTGGTGATTTGTCATTAATATGACCAGTAGTGATCAATGACGTGTCTTCAACATGAGCTCTAGTGGTTGAAGACATGCTTTCAATATGATTTGTAGTGAGTGAAAGTGTGCTCCCAACATGACCTTCAGAGGCTAGGTAGGTGCCCCCAGCATGATTTCCAGAGGTTGGGTGGGTGCCCCCAGCATGAATTCCAGAGGCTGGGTGGGTGGGTTCAGTATGATTTACAGTGACTGAGCGAGTTCTCCCAACATGACCACCAGAGGTTGGGTAGGTGCCCCCAACATGAATTTTAGAGGCTGGGTGGTGAGGTTTAGCATGATTTCCAGTGACTGAAAGAGTTCCCCCAACATGACCTCCATAGGTTGGGTGGGTGCCCCCAGCATGACTTCTAGAGGCTGGGTGGCTGCCCCCTTGCTTTGGCATTTTCTTCTTATTCTTCCTCCGTCTATTCCTTTTAGACTACTGATTACTAGTATTGCTACTTTCACCACATGAGGTAGAAGGAGGAGGAGAAGATGTTACTGGCGAAGGATAGGTTTTGATGCTCTTGATGTGAGGTGCTTACTTGAGAAGCATTAGGAGCATGCAAGGCGTTCGGAGTGGAAAACAACCAAACCAATAGCCCTATAGTGAATCCCAGAAGATTCAAGGTAGCCATTAAGGGAGTACCAATGTTCCCAATGAATGGAAAAGCATAAGGAGCCCCTTCAACAGGGGTCCCTTGATTGGTGCTCATCGGGATGCTTTTCATAGTTTCTGACTCAACGGGCCAAAAATATCTAAGGCCAAAAAACAAGCGGCACAAAGAACACACCACTAAAAATGTCCTAAGGTAATCCAAACCAGGAAAACAGATGCCTTCCTGAGGGAAGTCTCGGATGATTAGGGCCCATAACTAACCAATGAAGGATGAAGAATGGTTACTCGGGGTCCAGATACAGGTCCTCTAGGTGCAAGCATTTGAATCACCAAACCGCCTTCCCAAATTTCTGTAGAGGGTTTCCTCCCACATCTGTCCTAGGAACAACAAAAATAGCCTTCTGTCGTCACCTGTGTAGAGTCCTAGATGGTCAAGATACTAAGGCTACCATAAGTATGAAAATTATTGGGGGGGACAGTCGTTAGTCTAGCCGTAATGCATGGGCTGGGTAACAAAGCCTGAAATCCAAAAGGATCCCCGTACGCAAGACAGCTCTGGTTTATGCTCAAAAAGAAAGTGAGGTGTTATCCTCAGCAATTCTAGTCTCACACGAACTCGTGGTTAGCTCTAGTTTCAGTAGAGTTTCCCAAGAGATTTTGATACAGATAGATTTACCTAAAAGATAGTCGTACTACGATTGTTGAGTAATGAAGCCAGTTTCGAGTAGTTTAAGGTGATTTAAGCTCGAAACTCTAGCCTAAGCTAGTTGATGTCGTGTATACCTAAAAAAGAAAAATGTTTCTAATTAATTTTATTAGGATTTATTTTTAAATGGCTATTCTTACTCAAAGGTTGTAGTGAAGTGTGTGGCTGAAATGGAAAGTACATAAAAGTAAAGAGAAAGATTTCTACCTCCCCAATGGAGTCGCTAGTCTGTTGTTCAAGATTTCTACCTTATAGTGAGGAGATGGACACTACCAACTGGGCGGGGTTTGACAGGTAAACACATTGATTATGTTGCATCTAGTTAATGGAAAAGAAAGAGATCGGGATTGAGAGAAATACCTCTTTTCGACAGTTGGTCCTAGCTTTCACTTGGTCTCTCGCTTTATCTCCTACTTTTTCTTCTGCTTGACGAACCTGCAACACAAAAGATACCTTCCTCGGCATATCTTGACCATATAACATATGATGAAATTATAGAGCAATTTAACATCAACTATAATCAAGAATTAAACCAAATAGACATACATTCCAATAGATATCTGATTTGGGACAAGAAGGGTGTTTCGACCTTTTTATTGTCAAAGAAACATGAAATCAGTGCAATATACCTGACATGTAGAGATGTTTCTACAACTGGATCCTGGGCTCCTGCTCTTCACTCTAACTTGGGAAATCCTCCAGCATAATAGTACTCCAAGTATTCTTTCTAGGTCATTATGACTACTAAGTCTAACCCCTCTCATGGATCCTCCTTGTATTTATGGGACAAGGTAGGCAGTTTAGATCAAGAGGTGGTTGGATTGGGAGGTTGGGGAAGTTGCAGAACCAACTTCAACTAGTCCCAATTCGTAATCTTAATATATTTTTTTATTTCATCTTAAGATGTATGCGGGTTTCATACAACAATAGTAGCATATAGTAAGCAACTTCTGTGCTTTACAACATGCGTTTACAACATTTTGGGAGATGTACGCGGGTTGTCTTTGAGCAAAGTAGGGTATTTTTCCAAGGTGTACATGGGTTTTCTATACAAAGAGTAGCGTACATGTCAAGAAATATGATGGTTTTCTATACAAAGAGTAACATACATGTCATGAAATCAAGAGAAACTGTAAGATTCTCAGCTAAAGAGTGTACTTCTAGCAGAAATTCATCCAGGTCAATCAAGCTCTTCAATCCTAAGTGTCCTTTTGTGATATCAATAGGGCAGTGTGATCATGGACAGAGAAATGCAGATTTGACCTATAACACCCATATCTATCAAGCACTGAGAGGGATCAAATTTCTTGCGGTGTATTTCTTTTTTTAAATTTAAACTCAAGAAATTTGATCTTTCTTGATTGATAGATCCGGGTTTAAGTTTTAAGTTTTTATTTTATAAATGAACATCTTTTTTTTAATTACTTTTCTTAATATTTTATTTTATGAACCAACATGGATTTTTTTTAAATACTTTCCATAATTTAATTTTTTATTTTATGAGAGGACATGAATTTTTTTAATTATTTTGTTAGTTACATCACGATGTAATGTTACATGTAACGCTACACATACACATTACAACATCTCCCCCATATTGGGCTGTAGAGCACCTCATTTCACTCGGTGCAATAATATCAACCAAGTACATCGAGGCTTATGCCCAATACATAACAATAATCTGTATCCATCAGGTTCCATGCCCAAATATGTATATCTATAACAAAAGTAAATCATGTGCATCGGGGCTTGCGCCCATCATAGATATATAACATAAGTAAAACATGTGCATTGGGGCTTATGCCCAGTATATCTATCATCATAATAAATCATGTGCATCGGGGCTTACACCCAATATATAGAACAATCATAATCAACAAAATTCGGGATATTACATACGGGCCATTAACAAACCAACTAACCATGAAATCATAGCAGATTTAATTTATATGAATGGCCCAGAATAATATGTAAATGCATGTATGGGTGTAATAATAAAATGCATGAAACATTCATTGAGGGCCAGTAAGATTCATGGAAACCGTGCTTATAACTAGAGTTGAGCACATTCACACACACACATGATGCATAAATTCATAACCATGATAGAAAATATAGAAGCAAATTGTAAAACATACTAACAGAGATAAGACACTTATATTTCCACCAAATTCAGGTCAAGAAAATATTTGTGTGATTGATTTTCCACCCAACCATAGGCATCTAAGGTAGATTCCACCCACACGCTATGCTATGAAACCAAAAGATCAAAGGAACCATTCCATATATAGTGCACTCCACCCAACCCATATTCTCTTAATCTTGAAAAATATGCTCACTACATAACACTCCAAAAAACTCATCTAGTGATCAATCAAACATTGCATTCTCATCCACTACTCCACACAATAGAAGGGAGAGTCGGGGACCCTTCTTTTCTTTGTTCAATAGTGTCTCATGGATCCTTTTCCCATCTATTTCTCATGAATAAAGGCAATGAGAAACCATTCTACTAATTCTCTTCCAAGCATAACCTATCACAGTAAAGGTTCGGCTCTCAAGAAGATGATGAGAACCGATTTTTGGGAAAGGAAAGTCTCTTGTAAATAGTGCAACCTCTATGCTCTTTTGTATCCATCCAGTGCTCATCCCAACCCTTCAAATCTTGTCTTCACAAGACAAATTTCAGGGTAGGATCATATTTGTTTCATCAACGAAACAAGAAGAATGCAACATGCATAACTTGGGTAGTGGTTGCAACTTCGAGACTAGATGGTCATGAGAATGATAAAATTCAAAATAAAAATAAAGGAGTGGAACAAATTCCCATGAGGATGGAGGACCCTTATGTTTTCCGCAGTTTAATTGTACTCATCCCTATTCAACTTGCTCACCGACATCTACACATACGCATTTATATTGGTTTTATCTATTTCAAGGCGTGGTCGACGGGCTTCAGTAAACAAAAATGTTGCAAAAGGGCATAAAAACCTAGGTAGGAACTAGACAATAGACGATTTCTTTCCCATGTTCCACCATTTCACCTTCCCCTATTGTGGAATCAACTTCATTTGTGCTCTCTATGGCGATCTTGGATTGTTGTATTATATTTCAACATAAATATTTACATGTCTTTGAATGTACCATGGAAAGTCTATCACATTGACGATGGAAAGAATATGGTGTTCCAATGAAGATGGGTAACACTTTTTGGCATGACGTGGGCATAGATTGCCTAAAATGCGAGCTTGATTGAGGTTTATTTAATCCCTTGATCGAGCTTTCAGAAGTTTGATTCAGGGTTTAAATAAGCCCATGATTGAGGTTTTTCCAATAACTCAATCGAGGGTTTGAATAACCCTCGACTGAGCTATTGGGAAAATCTTGGGTTATGAAATAGCCCAATCGAGCTATTTTCTACATTAGTTTGAAATTAAACAATAACATAATGCATATGATGGAAATATAATTCTCATATAGTTCAATAGCTCAATCAAGCTATTAAAATAGCTCGATTTAGGTTTAGCTCGATCAAGCTATAAATTAGTTCGATTTAGGTTTAGCTCGATGAAGTTACTATTTCATAAATCACTTTGAAATGTAATGCATAATTAGAATAAAATATTTATTAAAAATATATCAATTTATAATTATAAATTACAATTAAAATATTAAAAAGAAAAAGAAAAATGTAATACAAATAAAGAAGTTTCAAGACGTAGAAACAAATTAATAAAGAAAATTCAATACCATGGGTTTCCAAAACCATAGGTGGCCATGATTTTTGAAGCCCACATACTGCACAGCCAGTGGGTGCACCTATTCTACCATACACTAGTTGTAATAACATCCAGCTGGTATGTTCAGTGGGAAAGAAGAAGGCAGACTAGGACCTGAGAGAAGATGTCTATTGAATTCACTGCCACATTCTAATTCAACAGTACAAATCCTAACCTCACCAAACTTATCCATTGAATGAATGATTTCAACTTTGGAAAAATACCACAAAAGGATGCGGCGCAAAATCCAGTCTGCACATACCACAAGGACTTGGAACGGCTGAACAAACCGATAGATTGCTGGAAATTTGACAGTGAAGAGATAGATGAAGAAGGGCATCCACACAACTTACAGATTAGGGAGACTATATGAGAGCGTGTAGTGTAGGATGAGCTTTCCACGAATACTACACCAAAATTTAGAGAGCCCCTCATGACAAAGAAATACAATATTGGTGTCGAGGAGGTACCCAAGATGCCCATTATAGGTTACTATTGGGATAAGGAGATAGTCACCAAGATCGTCGACCTACTGAAGGAATATGAAGATCTATTTCTATGCAATTTTTCAAAAATGAAAGGGATCGTAGGTACTCTAGGGGATTTGAGTATTCAACTGGAGGAGGGGGAAAACTAGTGAAGAAAAGACCTTATAAATTTAACCTCCTGTATAAGGAACTAGACCGCATGTTGAATGCAGGAATTATTTTTCTAGTTGAAGAATCATAGTGCATAAGCCCCATGGTGGTCTAGGACAAGAAAACATGAGATATTCATATCTATGTGGATCTAAGGAACCCGAATGAAATGTGTATCCATGACATGTTCCCTACACCATTTACAGATGACGTACTAGATATTGTAGGAGGACGGGAAGCCTACTCTTTAATTGATGGATTCTATGGATACCATCAGGTCCACATAGAAAAGGACGATTGCAAGAAGACTACTTTTGTGATGGAGTGGGGCTCATTTTCCTATAATGTAATTCCCTTTGGGTTGAAGAATGCACCAGCTATTTTTTCAATAATAGTGGTGGTTTCCTTCAAGGAATTTGTGCGTAAGTTCTTGGAGGTATATATGTATGACTGGGCAACGTTTAGTCTATTGAAAGATCATTTGCACGTATTAAGACTCATGTTAGATCATTGCATGAAAATGAAAATATCTCTGAACATGAAGAAATGTATTTTTTGCACCCCATTTGGGATCCTCTTGGGACATGTTGTGTTCAAGGAAGGTCTACTGGTTGATCCAACAAAGATTGCGGTCATTGTGAATTTTTGGCTCCAACATTAGCAAAATAGTTGCACATGACTCTGAGACATACTGGCTATTACATGAAATTCATCAAGAACTATGCCAGTATTACAGCACCGCTAAAGGAGCTATTGGAGAAAGAGAGTCAATTACGTCTGGATGCAGGAGCGCCAACAGTAACAAGAAATCCTTAAGGAGAAATTGGTTACTGCACTAATTTTAATTTTTCCAGAATGGACGCACATTTTCTACATGCATGTGGAGGCATCATTGGTAGCACTGGGCACAGTACTAACCCAGCCAAGAAATGGAAACATTGATCACCGTGTTTCCTTTTCCAGTATAAATTTATCTCCACCTGAGAAGAACTATACCACTACTGAGCGTGGCTTGGTGATTTGGTATCTATGAGTAAATCAAAGCATGAGGAATTTTAAGAAATTGAACATGAATCCATAGCAATAGATTTGGAATCTATGAGTGAAGAAGAGCATGGAGAAGTTCAAGAAATTGAACTTGAATCTATAGTAGGAGATTTGTTATCTATGAGGGAAAAGAGCATGAATAATTTCAAGAAATTAAACATCAATTTATAGAAGAACATTTGGCATATATGAGTGAATAAGAGGATGAGGAAGACCAAGAAAATGAACATGAACTTGTAGTAGCATATTTTTCATTTGTGAGTGAAGTAGAGCACGAGGAAGTTCAAGAAAATGACCATGAATTTGTAGCAGCATATTTGGCATCTATGATTGAATCAGAGCATGAGGAAGTTCAATAAATTGAACATGAATCCCACTGTGAAGGAACACAAGTAAATGATAGTAATAAATATGAAGATGAAACTGCCAATGTAGTTGTATATGATGAAAAATAAGATCTAGAAAAGAATATTGTTGATGAAGATTATAAAGTGAATGGACTCTTTGAAACATACGTTAAATTACTTGAAGTTAAATTTGATGATGATCTGTCATGTTCCCAAATTTTTCTATGGTCCAAGACATAATTTTGGCCTAAGTCACCTAGGATTAAAATTATTAAATTGGTGGTTAAGGGTGGAAATTTTCCTAAGTATGATTCCCAATATAGTAACTGAAGAATAATTGGACTAAGGTGAGCCACATGAAGTATAATATTTCCAATTTGAGTTTCCTAAGATAATTATTAATAATTTGGGAACAATTGGCCAATAATATTTTACACAAGTTAAATTTATTAATATTGGCCTAAAATATAAAAATAATATTTATTTATGATTAATTAGGCTCACTAGGGCACACAAGAGGATAAGGGTGGATTTGTGAGTTGTCATCCACAATGGAAACTAGAAGAAAATCAAAGAAAAATCATAAATCTACTTAAAAGATGGAAGGTAGCCTAAATTAAGCAGGAAAATCATAAAAGCAGAAAGCGTGCAGAAAGGAAGGAAAGTCCTTAAAGGAAGAAAGAAGAATAAAAGAAAGAAAAAGCACTAAAAAAGAAGAGAAAATCCAGTGAAAAGCAGAAAAAGTAGAGAAAAATCATAAACTAGAAAAAAATTAGGCTAAAAGCAAGAAAGGTTGCACAAAGCAAGTAATTTCCAAATTGACTAAGGAAGGCACTTGGATCAGATAGGGGACCACATAACACGACTTTAATGACTTTCCTAAGAAGTTGTAGAGTCTATAAAAAATAGAGAGAGAGCACCATTCACATCTTTTGATAGTTTAACTTTTGCATTGAGAAAGCTCTAAGCTTCTCTAGGCTTTGGAGATGTTCCCTTAGCCAACTGTGGGAGATGTGCCCCATAGTAATTGTTCCATTATTATTATTATTATTAGATAATATAAAACCATTAGATCCTGAGTTGCAAGTCTGAACTATCATAAATCCTGAAGAATTTGAGCCTCCAGAGTTGGTGCAAAGATTGGTGCAATATCGTTGAAGATTTGTGTTGGTATTCATTCAGAGAAGTGATTAACCAGAGTAATTGTGTGCCTGTGATATATATCAGTTGTATTTCGTGCCTCCCATGAGATTTATGTAATTTTTAAACCTATGTAGAGAAGCAAAGCATAATATTCCTTTAAGTAAAACAAAGATTACATCACAACATTCACACATAGTACACAAAGATTTACCCTGGAAACCCTTAACCAGGAAAACCAATAAACCTTGGAACCACACCTCCTATTTTTCTCATTATCTCATTATGAATCACTCACAATACAATATAGGTATTTTGCAACATCCAATACCCTAATATGTTAACTCGGATTAGTAAATAGACCCCAATCCCTTAACCGGGATTAAATCACATATTTTTAGAAAAATCCCCAAAATAAGGTGTCGAAGGGATCGTTAGGCGCACCACTGAAAAGCACACTCTCCCCTTCACATACATGCAGAGAATATAACACATACCCATCATTCTCCCACTTGCTGTTTTCTCTGCATAACAATGATTCAAGTACTCCTAAAGTCACTGGTTTAGGGCATCAATGCCCATAGATTCTCTACAACAAGAGAACTTCTATGTACTGACAGACTTTGTTAATAAGTCTGCAACATTCTTCAAGGTGTCAACCTTCTCCAGCAACACCTTTTGGTCTTCAACCATATCTCTCACAAAGTGATATTGCACATCAATATGCTTTGTCTTAGCATGATAAGCAGGGTTCTTTGCCGAGAAGATTGCACTCTGGCTGTCACAATCTAACCTTATAGCTTTTTGTACAAACCCAACGCCTGAACATAATCTTTGCAGCCATACAACTGTTGGAATATTATCACCATCATTTTTTCCTACATGCAATTCTACATGCATCCAGTCATCTGCATGTAATTGCATGCATCCAGTCATCAATTTGGTGGTCTCCCAGCACCTAGTCCTTATTTTGCAGCCCCTAGGAGCCAGTTTCTACTGATTTTTATCCCTGCCTACAAGTCATGCGCCCTTGTTTTCATCACTGCAACACAAGTGCGCCTTATCCCACCTATTTAGGAGTTACTTCAGTTAGTTGGTTGGTTGATGACTCAGTTCCTTGATTCAGGGTATGATTGATCAGTTAACTGACTGAAGCACGCAGATAGGAACCTACTGAGACTAGTTTGAGCTCTACTGACTACTGACAGCTCCTCATGCACCCACATTGGAGTCTCCTTCCCTACATCAGTTCCCATGCACTCAGTTAGACTTAGTTAGACTCATTTGACTGACTATTTGACTTCTATGACCACTTCCACTGGTTTGGGTGATGTCTCCATTGCTATCCAATCCAACCATTGAGGATGATTCGAATGAACTTAGAGGTATTCAAATTATTTTAATTGTATTCAGTTATTATTCACATTACAGAGTGACAACTTACAACTGATGTATGATACAACAGTGTTTCTCCATTTTTTGTGTAATGAGTGATTATTGATTCAACATTTCTTCTTCTTCTTTTTGCATTTCTTGAGTGAATTCTAATGAGTTATGCTACTTCTGAGTGATCCTAATCCTAAAATATCACATGGTATCAGAGCTAAAAGCAACTATTTGAATTGCAGCAGTTGCAGCAATTCCTTGAGCAGTTATCTTTCATTAAGCACCAGAAGCCTCTGAGTTTCCACAACAAATCCTGGTTCTATTGACTTGAATTCAATGGAGCAATCCAGTGAGGTATATCCAGGTGTGAAGGACTTAGTCACATGTGCTCAGTGTCCTAAGGCACTGTTCAATTCGAATTGTAGCAGATCTTCCTTTCATAATTCTCATTTGTTTTGCAGGAATCTCCCTCTCTCAGCTTCGAATTATTCAGTATAATGGACCTCAAGTTGAACTCATTCAACTACTTCGAATGTAAGGCTAAAATGGAAATCTTCTTGAATTCTAAGAGTCTTTCCAGAGTGGTGAATGGCTCTGCAGTTGATCCTATTAGTGCAGTAGAGAAATCCAAGTACTTATACAAGCTTGATGAAATAGTAGGACTGTTGTTACTCAGCATTTCTGAAGATTTGCACTTTCATGTTATCGATTTGAAGACTCCAAAGGAGGTTTGGGATAATCTCGAATCCATCCTTGTCTAGAAAGATGATTTGAAGGGGCATAAACTAGAAAATGGGCTCATCTCCATGATCCCAAGCAGTTTTGAAACTATCATTGAGTTTCTCAACAAATTCAAGAACTTGATTTCATAGTTGAAGAGGTGTAAGATTGAGAAGAAAGAGAAACAATTGATCCTTTCCATCCTATCGAATCTAGGCCCTGATTATTCAATGTTTTTTTTTTATCTTCCAGTCAGCAAGATTGTCCATTCCAAAATAGAAATTCCCTTCACTTGAAGACTTCATCCAATCTCTAACTCTTGAGGAGGAGAAGCTAGTGCACATGGGAGTGATAAAAACCAAATTGGATTCAACTCTTGCAGCTACTGAGTCAAGGAGAGCGAATGGAAAAGGAAAACAAAAAAAATATGATAGAAAGGCAAATGATACAAAGCAGAAGGAGGCTCCCATACAGTTAGATGGAGCCTTGAATCCTAAGAAGGACAAGCACACTCAAAAGGGAAACTCCAAGTGCACATACTGTAATCGAGGAGATCACCCTGACAGCTCATGTATGAAGAAGACCATATATATTATGGAATCACTTCTTGAAAAGAATAATCTCCCAGTACCTGCATGTGCTAGGAAGAAAGAGAGTGAACCATATGAATCTGAGAACAAAGAGAGATTCCATGCCCTCATGGCAGGTGCATCAACTCAATCTTCTTTCATTCTAGAGCATCTAGGCATATGTCTTCCTCCAAGAATCTCTTTACTAGATTCGAAGCTAATGTTGGACCATCCATTATGTTGGAGAATTGTTCTAAGGTCTCCTCTGAGGGGATTGGAAGAATCAAATTATATCATGGATAATTCTCGGATGTACTCTATGTCCCCACTTTGACTACTAATCTACTTTCAGTGTATCAGATGACCCATATCGGAGAGCCCAAGAGGGTGATATTCTCTCCAAATGAGGTCGATGTTCAAGACATGGTATTAGGTTCTACCATTACAAAAGGAGTTGCAAATCATTAGTCAAAACTGTATGCGTTCTCTCACTTCTTACCTCTCTCAAAGCAATCTGCTCTTCACACTCCTGCAAATGAAGAGAGTATATTGTGGCATGAAAGGTTTGGGCATCTTAACTATCAATACTTACAAGACATGCATACTAAAGAGATGGTTGAAGGGATTCCCAAGATCAATTTTTCCCAAGGCACCTGCAAAGGTTTCTTGAATGGCAAATATCCAGAAAAGACAGTTGAGAAAAATAAGATTCAGAAGGTAGAGCGAATTCTAGATCCAGATCCACAAGAACCTGAAGATCTAGCAACTAAGGTTCAAACCCCAAATGCAAAGTGGGCCACCACCACTGCTCCATCCACCATTGATCTTGTTGGAGATCCATCATCTTCAAGAAAAACTGGATCTAATCTACTCTCTCACATAGATCCATTTCCAGCTGAGAGATGATTTCTTATGATTGGATCAGATCCAAAGACATTCTTTGAAGCCTATCAAGATCCAAGATGGATAGAAGCTATGGATGAAGAGTATGAGTCTCTTCAAATAAATGAAACTTGGGATCTTGTTTCTCTCCCACCCGGGAGTAAGCTTGTTCAATGCAAGTGGGTTTACAGAACCAATATGGACTTTGATGGAGTCACTAGAAAATACAAGGCTCGACTGGTTACAAAGGGTTACTCCCAAGTCCATGGGATTGACTACTCAGAGACATTCGCTCTTATTTCTAAGATGGATTCCATCTGTCTTTTTCTTGCTCTTGCTGCATCCAGCACTAGGAGGTGCATCACATGGATGTCAAGAGTGCTTTCCTTCATGGAGATCTACATGAAGAAACCTGAGGAGTATGTTGAAGACTCTTCACTTGTATGCAGATTGAAGTAGTCCTTGTATGGACTCAAGTAAGCTCCCTAAGCTTGGTATGCAAAGATGGACTCCTTCCTTCTGTCACAAAACTTCTTGAGATGCAAATATGATTCAAATTTCTACATGAGACATGAAGGTGACTCTCTACTTCTGATTGTTCTATATGTTGATGATCTATTGATTATTAGGAGAAATAGTTCATGCATCAGATCTATAAAATCAGCCTTTAATAACTCTTTCTCCATGTCAAATCTTGGATTATTGAGACAGTTTGTTGGTCTTGAAGTCACTCAGAGTGATTCAGGAATCAAGGTTTCACAATCCAAGTATGTTTCAGATATGCTTTACAGGTTCCACATGAGTGAATGCAAGGCAACAACATTTCCTTTTCTTTCAGGGATCATCCTTGAGGATGGTTCTTCCACACCTCTAATGGATAGTACACTATATCGAACATCCAAACTCACGAATACCTCCTTGTCCTCCATATGTCTGTCCTTAATTTTCTCAATAAAGAATGAAGAGTCTTTAATAAAGGAGCTTGTGTTGCCTACTAAGGGTTTTAGTTTGGTAGCTAGGAATTTAGCTAATCTGTAAGTTGGGGAGCCTATGGTATCCACTATGGGTCGGAGGGGAGCGTCAGCTTTGTGAATATTGGGTAGGCCATATATCCTTGGAACTAATGGCTCAGAAATTATAAGTTTTTTCTTGAGTTCATTGTCCAGAGATGATGTTTTAATGGCCTCGGTTACCTCTTTAGTAATGCGATTGAGAGGATTACGGTCAAGTTTCTTATAACAACCACTAGAATGCAAATGAGTTCTCATCTTATCCACACAGTTGAATATAAAATTAAAACTTAACTTTAATATATAATTACATTGAATAAAAATAACAAATCTTTAAAACAAAAAACATGAGAACTTACCATTAATTTAACAAACCCTAAAACATGAGAACTTACCAATAATTAATTTTAAACTTAACTAAATTGTTTTCCAAACCCTAGTGTCGGCTCCATTAAACATTTTTTACTATTCTATATTTCAAGGAATGATGAAGGAGATAATCAACTCGGCATCGCTTATGTCTTGATGATGAGCCAAGGATGGCTCAAAACGTAGACAATATAAATTCACCTACCGTAGACTCTCCACAAGATGCCAGCTATAATTCTCACTACGGATTCTCAACCATTTCAATTTCCTATGCAGTTAGTGTTGTTTCCAGATACATGCAGGAGCCTCATGAGCTTCACTAGAAGGCAGCAAAGAGGATATTGCATTACTTGCAAGGGACAAATACCTATGGTATTCACTATGCAGTTGGGTCTCCCATGAACCTTGTTGGCTACACTAAATCAAATTGGGATGGAGACAGCTCAAATCGAAATTCAACATCTGTTTTTGTTTTCATGATTGGATCTAGACCTATCTGTTGGTCGAGCAAAAAATAGATTGCTTTAGCTCTTTCTTCAGTAGAGGTAGAGTATAGAGGTGCATTCAATTCAGCCACACAGTGCATCTGGTTGTGGGGAATCTTGTCAGAGTTTGGGATTCGATTCATTAATCTACCAGTCATCTATTGTGACAATCAAAGTGCTATCAAGATTTCCACAGATCTGGTTATGAGACAGAGAACCAAACACATTGAGATACACATGCATTACATCAGAGGATTAGTGCATGATCAAATCATCTCATTGCTCTACCTTCCAATGGAAGAGCAGATTACAGACATATTCACTTAGAAATTCTTAGTGAAGAAGTACACTTACCTTAGATCTCTTATTGGGGTGACTGATATACCTGATTGATCATCCTATCACAGTCTATCTTGAGGGAGGGATTTCTTCCCACTGGGTTTTCCCTCTTTATCACTTTATTTATTTAGATTGATTATACGGGGTGACCTTTGGTCTTAGTTACCAGGGCACTACCATTTCAGTTACTACCTCATGTTTAGCTTGTAGGGGGTGTTGGAATATTCTCAACATCATTTTTTCCTGCATGCAATTATGCATGCATCCAGTCATCTGCATGCAATTGCATGCATCCAATCATTAGTTTGGTGGTCTCCCAGCACCTAGTCCTTATTTTGTAGCCCCCATGAACCTGTTTCTGCTCAGTTTTAGACCTCATATCCAGTCATGCGCCCTTGTTTTCATCACTGCAACACAAGGGAACCTTATCCCACCTATTTAGGAGTTACTTCAATTAGTTGGTTGGTTGATGAATCAGTTCCTTGATTCAGGGGATGATTGATCAGTTAACTGACTGAAGCTGTCAAGTCCCCTCCCATTAGACTGAGCCAGGGAGAGAACATGGCACTAAAACTGGGCATCTAGCCCCATGATTATTAAGTAAAAACTCATTGATAACAAAAGACACATATATATGCATATTGTAGAAACACAGCGGAATTAAAATCATCTACATATCTAACATACATTCAACATTATCATGACAACCATTAAATAAAGACATTACAGAATTTATAAAAGAATGTACTTATCTTGAAACGAAGTAGTCCCGAGCAACTGGCTATGCAACTGCAACGTTCCACCCAACCATAGGCCAGTTGTGCTCATCAATCTTTCAACACAACGGCCACCCCCGAGATGGGCATGATTTATACAAGGAAAAAGGGAACAACAAACTCACACATAGCCAAAGTACACCAAAATCATCCAAGCCAATCCATAGTTGGATTTATCAGGCTGCTAAGGCAATGGACAGGAAGAATTGCTAAGCTAGTGGGCTCAATCACAGAGGTATGGATGCCCTCTACAAGATCGATCTAGCTTGGTCCCCTCAATCCCTACACACCTGGCACAAGGAAGTATTCCCTTCACTACTACATAGTCCCTCGGTCCATACCTCCCATTCTAGTGCTCTTCTAGGTGTGCATAGAATATTATCCAACCCTTTTGATCTTCTTGAGAGGTTACCCTCCTCACTAGGTTTATCAAGCCAATTCTGGTCCACTTCCACTCCAAATTTCTTGCTCACAGGTTCAAACCAAAACAGGGATGCACATAATAGCAAAATCACAAGTGTTGGGCATGAAGGGAAATGTTTTTACAGTGGGATGCCCAAAATGGGGTTTCCATTAGCTTCATAAAAATGTGGGCAACCAAAAATGAATTGGTAGATGGGGAATTCAGCCATGAGAGAGAAAATCGATTTCAGAAAACGTTTGTGGGTACTCAAGGGACAAAAACGGCCTCCATAAACCCCCAAATCGTGACTCCCTTCCTCCCAACCGCTGTGTAATACAAAAATGAGTTCCTAGCCATGGAAAATGCAGGAAAATGATGGAAAGTGTGAAGGAGAAAGCCCCAGCTAGCTCAGACTGTGTGAGAGAGCAAAGGGCATGGGTGAAGAATGGATTTGGGCAAAATTTTGTGGGTGTTTTCTTGCCCAGGAATTTTGTGGGTGTTTTCTTGCCCAGGAAGCAAAAATACGATTTTCCATATTGATGGCTTCCCCATGCACGAAATTGGTTTCCATACCTCTCCATTCCCAAGGCATTAACTACCTCAACCAACTCTTGGAAGAATTAGCTGATTGGGTGCATAAGACAAAATGGGTAGTTGAGGGTTTATGGATTTTCTCATTGACACATGGATTGACTCTATTGGCTCAAGGGTTTGAATATTTTCCCTCCCTATTCCTTGTGAAATCATGCCCCCATCTCTTTGTTGCATTGCATAGCTAGTTGTGGGTATTTCATTAAAATTCATATTTACATGATGTCTTAATTTACATTGTGCTTATCTAGCACAAGAACCATAGGAATCTATTTTTAGTTGTCGATACATAAAATGATAAATCGATGGCGGGGCCTTGGCCTTGAGATCCTCACCATGATTTAATAAAGATATTTACATCATTTACAATTTTAATGCAATAGGGTTAAAATCGGGATATTGCAGAAGCACTTAGATAGGAACCTACTGAGACTAGTTTGAGCTCTACTAACTACTGACAGCTCCTCATGCTTCCACATTGGAGTCTCCTTCCCTACATCAGTTCCCATGCACTTAGTTAGACTCATTTGACTGACTATTTGACTTCTGTGACCACTGCCACTGGTTTGGGTGATGTCTCCAATGCTATCCAAGCCAAAAATTGAGGATGATTCGAATGACCTTAGAGGTATTTGAATTCTTTTGATTGTATTCAGTTATTATTCACATTACCAAGTGCTAGCTTACATGTGATGTATTATACAACAATTTTTCTCCATTTTCTGTGTAATGAGTGATTATTGATTCATCATTTCTTCTTCTTCTTTCTGCATTTCTTGAGTGAATTCTAGTGAGGTCTGCTACTGCTGAGTGATCCTAATCCTAAAATATCACAACAATTTCTTTACTTGCATGAGTGGCTGCCATATATTCAGCTCCAGTAGTTGAGAGAGAAACTATAGCCTGTCTCTTGCTCATCCAATTGATTTCTCCTCCAAATAGGTTAAACACATACCCACATGTAGATCTTCTATGATCAAGATATCTAGCCCAGTCTGCATCAACAAATCCATGTACATTTATTAATCTGTCTGGTTCGGGTCTTCCTTGGTAGCATATTGCATAATATGTAGTGTCACACAAATATCTAAAGACCCTCTTTACAGCTGTCTAGTGCTCCTTCCCTAGTTTTGAAATATATCTGGTCAATACTCCCACTGCATGGGCAATGTTCGATATGGTACAGACCATTTCATACATCAAACTGCCAACCGCACTAGCATATGGAACTCGTGCCATATCTTCTTCATCTTCATGTGTCTTGGGACACTGATCTGCAAATAACTTTACACCTACAGGTATAGGGACCTTGACTGGCTACTTTCTTGCATTTTAAATCTCTGCAGCATTGTCTCAACATATTTTCTTTGATTTAAGCAGATCTTCCTATTTGCACGATCTATTTTAATCTCCATTCCTAGTATGAATTTTGCAGCACCGAGATCCTTCATGTCAAATTTGGAGGATAGCCGAGACTTCACCTCCTTTATGAAAATCTTTGTTGTTTCCAATCAACAACATGCCATCAACAGACAGTACTATGTTAATGAAGTGATCACCAACTTGTTTGGAGTATACACAGTGATCAACCTTGCTTCTCACAAACCCCAATACAAGTATGTATTTGTCAAACTTTTCGTACCACATCCTTGGAGATTTCTTTAAGCCATAAAGGGACTTATTTATTTTACATACCAGCTCTTTCTTTCCATTTACTGTGGACCCTTCTCGTTGTTTCATGTAGATTTATTCTTCTAGATCCCCGTGTAAGAATGTTGTCTTCACATCCATCTGCTCTACTTCAAGATCAAAAGAAACAGTAATAGAAAGAAGAAATCTAATGGAATTTAATTTTGCAACTGGAGAAAATATTTCACAAAAATCAATTCCCTCTACCTGAGAATATCCATTTTCTACTAGGCGGTCTTTGTACTTCTTCACTTTACCTTCTGCATTTATCTTCTTTTTAAATAGCCATTTGCTGCCAATGGATTTTCTTCCAGCAGGTAACCGAACTAGATCCCATGCTTCATTTTTGTCCAAGGATTCCATTTCTTCAAGCATGGCCTTCTTACATAGATCGCTATCCTCTGAATCAATAGCTTCCTTCACATTTCTAGGATCATCATCAGTAATAGAGAGAAAAACTAGACCGAAAATTAGGAGGGGAATACCTTTCTGGTCGCCTTCTTTCTCGAGATGATCTCCTCAAAACTGGGGTATGAGGTTGTTCTTCTTCTGTTGAGTCAGATTCTTCATCTTCTAACTCAAACTCCATCTTCTCTGGTTGCTTTTCCATTGGATTCACTTCCTATCTGGGTATTTCTTTGAACTCTCTAAACACAACATCACGACTGTAGACATTCTTATTAGTTACAGGATTCCAAAGCTTATAACCTTTCATACCATCTTTATAACCAATAAAGATACATTTTTCATCTTTAATGTCCAACTTACTCCTTTTCTCCTTTGGAACATGTACATAAGCATCACAGCCAAAAAAATTTAAATGTTTAATTGAGGGTTTCTTACCAGTCCATACCTATTGTGGAGTTTTTTCAACCAAAGCTGATGTAGGTGAGAGATTTACCAAGTTACATGCTATCTCCACTGCCTCTTCCCATAATTATTTTCCTATCCCAACACTACTTAGCATACTTCTTTCCTTTTCGATTAGCGTCCTATTCATCCTTTCAACTACTCCATTCTATTGAGTTGTGTATGGAGTAGTCATATGCCTTGCTATACCTCACTTCTTACATAATTCCTCGAATTCATTCCCACAGAACTCTCCACCATTATATTTCCTCAACACCTTTATTTTCTTTTCTGTTTGATTCTTGACAAGAGCCTTAAATTCTTTAAATTTAGAAAACACTTCAGATTTATTTCGAAGGAAATAAATCCATGTTTTCCTTGAGAAGTCATCTATGAATGAAACATAATACATAAATCTACCTAGCAATGGAACAGACACAAGCCCAAACACATCACTGTGTATTAACTCTAAAATTCAATTTTCTCTTGTAGCACCATATGCAAATCTTACTCGATTTTGTTTTCCATATATGCAATGTTCACAGAAATCAAAATCTAGAGTGCAATCAATCATACCTTCAACCATACTTTTACCTTGTAATACACGAAGGCCCTTTTCTCCGATATGCCCCAATATTTGATGCCATAGCATTGTATTTCCTCCTGATGCAGTTCGGGTTCTATGTTCTGTGTCTCCCCGTTAGGAACAACAAAACTGTTACATTCACCAATGATGGTTCTTCACAATATTTTGTACAGAGTTCCATACCGAATTCCCCTCATCAATACCATTGATCCTCGAACCATTTTGCAACCACCATCTCCACACACAATCTTTACACTTGCAATGTCCATATTTCTAACAGATATCAAGTTTCTCGCTAGATTTTGAATGTGTAGTACTCCAGGAAGAGTTATAATACTTCCATCCTTAATTTTCAACTTAACTCTACCACGCCCAATGATACTGGCTGGTGATTCATCTCCCAAGAACACATATCCTCCATTTTACTCTTCATATTCACATAACCACTCCCTATGAAGGGTCATATGACATGATGCACCTGAGTCAATCAACCATCTCCCAAGAACACATCCCCTCCTTCTGAGGAAGTCTTTGCCTCTATCGTAGAGGTATCCTCTGGTCCCTTTCCTTTATCAATATTCTTAGACCTGCAATCCTTTTTATAGTGCCTAGCTTTACCCCATTTCCAACACTTCCTTATAAATTTTTCTAGGGATTTAGATCTACCCTTAGATTTGGATCTCCCCCTAGTTCCCTTATTTTTGTTTCTCTCCTGGGGGCAGCCTCTCACAGACAAGGAATCCATACTATGAGTATCCATGGATTTTCTCCTCATCTCTTGTGATAACAGGGATGATACTATTTCATCAAATTTTAAAGTTGCTTGATTATCACTCCCTATTGCTACAGTTAGGTTGTCCCAGGAATATGGAAAAAAACACAATAATGTAATACATTTATCTTCTTCAGCCATTGTAATGCCAGCAGAGGTTATTTGACTTACCAGATTATTGTATAGATTTAGATGCTTTGTCACTTTGTCATTATCATCCATTCTGAGGTGATACAGTTTCTTTTGTAGAAACAACTTGTTTGCAATGGATTTTGATTAATACAAACTCCCTCATTTCGTCCAAATATTTACCGAAGTATCTTCTCTAGATATGTTCAATAACACAGAGACTGATAAGCAAAATTGAATTGTAATCCTCTCCCTTCTATCTAATTTATCCCAATCTTCTTTCGATGTTCTAGTGGGTTGTGTACCCGGATCGACAGCAATCCACTGATCCCGATCTACAAGAAGATCCTCCATATTGAGCTTCCATAGATCAAAGTTCTAGCCAATAAACTTCCCGATCTCAATTATTGAACTGCTTTCCATTCTCTTTCAATGTAGAAATCAAGGCTGCAAAGCTCCTATTGAACTCGAGTTTATCACACACCCAAGATCTATCAACCGGGTCGAACCCTCAGCAATAGAGGCGTCCCCTTGAAACCAAAAATCGAGCTCTGACACCACATGTAAGTTGTAAACCTATGTAGAGAAGAAAATCATACCAATTCTTTTAAGTAAAACAAAGGTTACATCACAACATTCACACATAGTACATAGAGATTTACCCTGGAAACCCTGAACCAGGAAAACCAACAAACCTTGGAGCCACACCCCTTATTTTTCTCATTATCTCATTATGAATCACTCACAATACAATATAGGTATTTCACAGCATCCAATACCCTAATATGTTAACCCATATTAGTAAATAGACCCCAATCCCTTAACCAAAATTAAATCACATATTTTTAGAAAGATCCCAAAAATAACCAAACACATCTGCAGGATCGTCAAGCGCACCACTGATAGGCGCACTCTCCCCTTCACATACATGCAGAGAATATAACACATACCCAACACTATATGATTTTAATTCTCATCCTATGGCCATGATCTAGTGCATCCCACACTTCTTTCATGCTCCCATTGAAGAATCATGCTCCATTGTTGTAAGGTCTCAAAGATTAAGGGCTATCTGTGAAGTATGAGCTATGCTACTTCTATTTTCTGCTAAATAAACTATGTTAATGGTTGTTGCTACAAAATTATTCATGTCCATTTCATACTATACATCTAAGAAAGAATTCGAGAGCTTTAATGGCTGCTTGTGTTTAGATTTTTCAAGACTAGCTCTTTAGGCATGAATTTATGACTAGTTTTGCAGTTTCTTTAATAAAAAGGTCTCTAAAATTCTATTTTCAGTTCTTCTAGTCATTACAGGTCCTTAAGAAATTGATGAATCCAACTCAATCCTAAAACTAAGAATTTGTGACCCTTTCTGCCTGTTTAGAGGAGCTTGAAAGAAAACTAGTTGAGTAGTCCCTAGTAGTACTCTTCTCTTTTGACCTCCAAACATTTCCAAACCTTCCCAAAAATCCTCTAAATTTTGCAAAAAAATATATTATAGGGTAAGACCTATTACCCACCTTCCTTTTTCATTCAAGTGTCTGTGGAGGAATATAGTATGCACATGTTGGTGTACCCATGAATCCTTGGAGTAGACTTCAACGACAACTGTTGTTGAAACATAAATGGTCCCAGTATCTTGTGCATATGATTCTGAATATATCCATGTAATTTTGGCCTAGGATAATGCACCCTTGTGATCAGACCTTGCAGATCCAAAATAGACCAATTATCAAGATTTGGGTGGGTTTAACTCTGGCCAAAGACTAGTTTCTTCCATACTAGTTTTAATAACTAGTTTCAGTCTTTGCAATTTTCTGTTTTAAATTTTGTATTAGAGTTAATATCCTTGAAATAATATCGTAGGATATTACATGATCAATTATTTTATGATGAATTCTTATAAATGATAGCAGAGAAGCAACTCATTGATGAGTTTTTGTTTGGAAGGGTAATCCTAAAACCAAGTGGATGATTTTTGGATTTCCATGGAAAGACATAAAGAACATGCACATAAAGATGAATTTACAACAGTAGTAAATGATTGGTTTGAAAATCCCAAAGAATATAAAGATGATATCCTACATTCTAAAGCTGAAGCTGAACCATAATTGAGTAAAGATGAGGAATCTCCCCAAGAAAAGAAAAATGAAAAGAACCAACATGGTTCTAATTATGATATTTTTTTGTATACTAGACCAATTTTTTTATTAAGTAGGATTGCGAGACAGTATATTTATACCTACAAAATATGAAGAATAAGCATAATAAGTAATGCACTCGGTTGAAGAGGTGGAGGAAGAAACCTACAACAAATCTCTTGTAGGTTTTGAAGGTAGCATTGAAGATGTTGTAGATCACTAATTTTACAACCAGATTTATGGAATTGAAAAAGAGCAGTGTCGTTTTACACATCCTAGATGTAAGAAGAATAAATGGCTAAAGCCAAGAAGTAACAAGAATATATATCCACATTCTAAAGTATAGAGCATGAAAAAGAGGAAAAACATTGAAAGCTTCAAAGATTGGAGCAGAAAGAAGAAAAATAAATTGTATCAACACATAGCAGCAAAGAAGGTGAAGATGAAGATGTTTTGTATGCTTAGTTGAGACATTGACCAACAGGCATTTACTTTAATTTTTTTATTAAATACCTTAGAGGGAGTATGTTCTAGTAGCAGTATGATCATGTGTTTAATGGTTGTAATTAAGGGGGAGTGCTAGAGAATAGTAATTACTGTCGTCATGCAAGCAGTCAGTAGAGTCTTAGTTAGTCATAGTTACATGTAGTCACATGCAATATGAGTCAGTTTAGCCTAAGTTTAGAATGTCTAGGTTTTGTATGTCATAAGCGTTTAAATAAACACCTTCAGGTAAATTGTAATGTATTAATCATGATTGTGTTTATTGTGAATAAAGAGAGAAACAAATTGATTTACACCCCTTGTAGTGGTAATGCCTTTGTTCCATAAAATTCGTCAAAAAAAATCATTAGCTAGATATTTATTTTTAATAATATTATGAAAATAGTTTTTTCACCTAAAAACTCCACCTTGTTGATAACTCCATCAAAAGCAAACTCCACTACTAAAAGAAAACAAATGTTACACACATGGTTGAAAGTATAATGGCATTATGTTGCAACTTTAGGAATTCCGAGGGAGTGGATTCAAGACTAGATTCTATTCATTTTGGCTTTGCAAAGCAAATGTTAGAATCTATGATTGTAGGGGATGAATTGGCCTAGTCTTATAACACCACATGAGGAAATAATATCACCACATGAGGAAACTGAATGGAAAAAAATGGATACCAAGCATTGGTGGAGGATTAGATCACAAATGAGGAATGGTGGTGGAATCTCCATTGGAAAGTTCGCGGTCCTCCAAAATGAATAATCCACAAGTGTAGCTGGAAAGGTATTGAAGAGAATATAAATAATTTATTCATCATTTGTAAATTTACAATTGGGGTTTGGAGGGATATTCCGAGCTGCCTCAATATTCAGGCTTTACGGTCTCGGCCTAACATCGCTAATTTCTTAAAAGAGTGGTTCTTAGATCATGCCTTAGAAATATATTATGCATTTCCACTTGGTATTCCCTAGAGTATATGGATTGAAGAAAATGAAGGAATATTTAGATCCAAGCAATCACATTCAAAACTTATAGCAATCAAAGCTATTAATTCATTTTCTCTATAGGCAAACCTGTAAGGAAAAGAACCACAAGAGATCATCTAAGGGAAAGAAGGCCACAAGAGATCATATTTGATCATGGAATTCCATGGGCATTCTTTGATGGTGCATGCTAGGATAACATTTGTGGGATTGGATTTGTTCTTTATGTCAATGACCAATTTATCCACAATGATGGGGGACTCTAACAGTTATCAAATTGATGAACCATGTGGCTCATGTGTAGAATATCAACCTAATCGTTTTCACTCAGCAAAATATCAACACATTTTAAGAGAGAACAAAGTTGATGCAAACTCCTTGTCAAAACAGGGTCTGGCCTTACCCAAAAGATCTTTCCAGTTAATTTTTCATTCATGGGACGAGGAGGAAAGAACTAAAGGGGTCTTAGAATAAATGTTGGTTAGATAGCCTAGGTGGTTACTTCATCTATCTATGGTTTTTTTTGGTTTGTTGGTTGGTTAATGTATTAGGATGTTTAATGGTTATAGAACTACTGTAGACATTTAGAAGATATCTTCCTGGAAATCCTTAAATAATTGGTGTCTGTTGTATAGAAATAATTATTGTTGTGAAGGGCATTTTTGGCATTGGTGTTTCTTTTTAATGCATTATGAGCACATTTGGATTGTACTATTTTTTGTTTAATAATCTTGTCTTTTCATTCACTATACATTTGAAAGCATTTTCCCTTTGCCTCCTTCATTTAAAGGATGACAGTTTATGTAATTTTTTTCCCTTTTCAAGGACTTAGTCACATGTGCTCAGTGTCCTAAGGCACTGTTCAATTCGAATTGCAGCAGATCTTCTTTTCATAATTCTCATTTGTTTTGCAGGAATCTCCCTCTCTCAACTTCGAATTCTTCAGTATAATGGACCTCAAGTTGAGCTCATTCAACTACTTCGAATGTAAGTGTAAAATGGAAATCTTCTTGAAGTCTAAGAGTCTTTCCAGAGTCGTGAATGGCTCTGCAGTTGAGCCTGTTGGTGCAGTAGAGAAATCCAAGTACTTATAGACCCCAATCACTTATGGTTTCCCACTCAAATATATGATAATATTATTTATCTTTTCTTATAAAATCATGTAACACCTCACTCTTGGTGGATATGGTAATAGTCAGACAGTTAAGTAAATTGTAAAAATAAAAAGGAATACATGTATTGTAATTTAATTTAGGTGTATGGGTGACAAGTGTGTCATTGTTAAAACAATTAAGAAATTTGATAAAATATGAAATTCAAAAAATAACAAGGGGAGGTGAGTCCATGAAGTTGGTGGACCTTTTTCATAAAAGAATGATGTGTTGCACTATTAGATAGTTGGCCTCTACATGCTATAAAAAATCCAATCCATAATCATTACACTAAGATGTTGAAAATCTATAGTAACATTTGACGTACAAATTTTGAGGTATGCTCACTTAGATAATTTTTAAAATATTTAAAATTACTAATTTTATTTTGGAAAAATAGTGTTGCACTACATGTTTGCCAATTTTTGGATATTGATTCCACCATTTAGGAACTCAAAGGTTGCACTAAAATGGCCATAAAACTTATCATTTGCTTAAAAAATAAAATGTTAATGTTAGAGAAAATCAAGCTAGTTGTGAACATTTACAATAGAAGCAAGATTCATTGTGTAGGTATGTCAAAATAACCATGTAATATGAATGATGCCTATTTTTTAGTTTTATTGCATTTAACATGTAAAATGAGACCATCATTAGCTTGCACTCAAGCATTAGGGGATTGTTTATTGTTGGTTATTCTTGACATCTTAATTGTTTATTTGTGCTATTTTTCTATTATTTGTGAGTGCACTTGTGGACAAAGAGTCTAGGAGGAGGATATTCTTGTACAAAGGTTGATATAGGAAAGAGTAAGGTATTGCCTAGTCTAGCATAGGGTTAATTGTTGAGGGGATAAGAAAACCATCTTTTGTCAAGGTTTTATTGGGTGGAGATTCCCCCACCCAAATGTTGTTACATATGGATGATCATTGAAGATAAGTCCTATATGAAAAATTAGTTAAGTTTGTCATGAGATTTATTTGAATATTGAAGACACTTGATATATTAGTTCTTAAAAAAAAAGTACTCAATCATGTTGAAATTCTTCCAATAAAGAAGGGTGCTTACAATTGGTATCAAAGCTTGTCCAAATAATTGAGGGCCTTAAGGGCCACAACCACCTAAGATATATGACCTATTAAACAAATAAAATGATACAATGGGCATTGGGATTTGAGCCTAGATCTCCTATTGTAGAGAAAATGTCTTTCAAACACCCATATTTCCAGTAAATGGAGACAATAGATATGCATGGAAGAGTTATGAGTATTACTCTACTGAAGTAGATAAATTGGTTGCTAAGCCAAACCCTTGACAAAACCATTATAGATTCCAAAAGATGCAAAACAGAATTGTTTTTTTTGTAGATGTCAATTGGTATTCTTCTTCAATCTACACAAAATAAAAGAGATTAATAAGTATTTTCATACAAAAAAAAAAATTTGAAATCACAAAAATTATTTCAAAACACCAATAAATGTTTCTCGAGTGATTCATTCACATATAACTATCAAGACATCATAAGGTTGCCTAGCAAACCCCATATTTATCTCTATCCAACTAATCATCATGTTATCTCTATAAACACTCCATTATATGAAGGTGTAAACCAAAGCATACCTTATAGAAAAATATGATATGAGAGGCAATCACCAAAACTATATTCATCTCAATATATTGAAATTTTACCATATCTCTCAATGGAAATGAAAAGAGCATGGTTTAAAATGTCATATAATGCAAATGCAATGAAAAAATGTTATTTGTAATTTGTAATAAAGAAAGTTAAACTTTAATACTCAACATTTTGGAAACTAAAAATCAAAACCATAATATATCCTTTTTCAACCATGACAACAAAGGGAGTTAGTAATCGTAACCCTATATTTACAAAAAGAGATTTGAAATCACAAAAATTATTTCAAAACACCAATAAATGTTTCTCTAATGATTCATTCACATATAGCTATTAAGACATCACAAGGTTGCCTAACAAACCCCATATTTATCTCTATCCAACCAATCATCATGTTATCCCTATAAACACTCCATTATATGAAAGTGTAAACCAAAGCATACCTTATAGAAAAATATGATATAAGAGGCAATCACCAAAACTATATTGATCCCAATATATTGAAGTTTTACCATATCTCTCAATGGAAATGAAAAGAGCATGGTTTAAAATGTCATATAATTTCCATAACCAAAAGATTCGAAATAGCCTATAACCCCAGAATAAATGCTATAAAATACAGACACCAAAAACTAAACTGCAAACTAAAATTAAGAATCCAATCCCAAACGACCACACAGCAGCCTTTATAAAACCACCCAATCATCATCCATATCATCATGATCTTTCTTGATTGAATCTGATGTGTGACTGACACGCTGCCATGCTCCTTGCTCAATATCTTCAATGTCTTCACAGACAAAACCACCGTCTTCTACATTTTCACATTTGTCTTCACCTTCTGTGGAGTTGTTCGTGGTAGTTACGCAGGAGTTGGTGTTCAGACTTTCTCCTATTTTGATCAGTTCGGTACCAACAATCTGTGCATAAATTGTTTAATGAGAAATTTCAAATATGTAGACGCAGGTAAAATTTTCGTAGAAATGGGGAAGGAGCGAAAGCGAAAAGAAAGAGAAATTGCAATGAATTTTTCAACAAACAAAATTTCAAGCTTACCGGATTTTGAATGGTAGTGGCATTCTCACCCATCGTCGTAGATTGAGCGAGCAATTCATGGAGTATCTCAACTCCAGATGCTGACTCAGGGGCGTCGGGACTCATGGCACGAACCGAAACAAGCTGAGAATTAGTGTGGGATGGAGAATGCTGGATCATATTGCTGCCAGAAGAAACACGGTTGTGAATAACCCCTGAATCTGAATTTTGCTCGACATTATTCGGCAGACCATCGATCGGGGTCGTGATGACGTTCTTCGATTTAGGGTTCGAGGCTACCAATTGGTTTAGTAGTGTACTAACTGAACCTCAGGGTAACGGCCGGCGGCGCAGGGTAGTGTAACGACCACAGCGTCTACGAGTGTAATGGGATGGAGGATGCTGGATAAGATTGTTTCCTGGAAAAAGCTGGTTATGATTAATCCCTGAATCTGAATTTGGCTCGAGATTATTGGACGGACCACTCACATAACCACCTTCCTCTCCATTTTCACATTTGTCTTCACTGACATAACCACCGTCCTCTCCATTTTCACATTTGTCTTCACCTTCTGTGGAGTTGTTCGTGGTAGTTACACAGGAGTTGGTGTTCAGACTTTCTCCTATTTTGATCAGTTCGGTACCAACAATCTGTGCATAAATTGTTTAATGAGAAATTTCAAATATGTAGACGCAGGTAAAATTTTCGTAGAAATGGGAAAGGAGCGAAAGCGAAAAGAAAGAGAAATTGCAATGAATTTTTCAACAAACAAAATTTCAAGCTTACCGGATTTTCAATGGTAGTGGCATTCTCACCCATCGTCGTAGATTGAGCGAGCAATTCATGGAGTATCTCAACTCCAGATGCTGACTCAGGGGCGTCGGGACTCATGGCACGAACCGAAACAAGCTGAGAATTAGTGTGGGATGGAGAATGCTGGATCATATTGCTGCCAGAAGAAACACGGTTGTGAATAACCCGTGAATCTGAATTTTGCTCGACATTATTCGGCAGACCATCGATCGGGGTCGTGATGACGTTCTTCGATTTAGGGTTCGAGGCTACCAATTGGTTTAGTAGTGTACTAACTGAACCGCAGGGTAACGGCCGGCGGCGCAGGGTAGTGTAACGACCACAGCGTCTACGAGTGTAATGGGATGGAGGATGCTGGATAAGATTGTTTCCTGGAAAAAGCTGGTTATGATTAATCCCTGAATCTGAATTTGGCTCGAGATTATTGGACGGACCACTCACATAACCACCTTCCTCTCCATTTTCACATTTGTCTTCACTGACATAACCACCGTCCTCTCCATTTTCACATTTGTCTTTACCTTCTGTGGAGTTGTTCGTCGTAGTTACACTGGAGTTGGTGTTCACAATTTCTTCTATTTTGACCAGTTCGGTGCCAACAATCTGTGCATAACTATTTAATGAGAAATTTCAAATATGTAGAGGCAGTTCGGTACCAACAATCTGTGCATAACTATTTTTTTTTCTTTTTTTAAAGGTAAAATGGGAAGGAGCAAAAGCGAAATTGCAACAAATATTTTAACAAACAAAATTTCGAGCTTACCGGATTTTGAATGGTAGTGGCATTCTGACCCATCGTCGTACATTCAGCGAGCAATTCGCCAGAAATCTCAACTCCAGATGCTGACTCAAGGGGGTCGGAATTCATGGCACGAACCGAAACGAGCCCAGAATTAGTGTGGGATGGAGAATGCTGGATCAGATTGCTGCAAGAAGAAACACGGTTATGAATAACCCCTGAATCTGAATTTTGCTCGACATTATTCGGCAAACCATCGATGGGGGTCGTGATGACGTTCTTCGATTTAGGGTTGGACGCTACCCATTTTGTTAGTAGTGTACTAACTGAACCGCAGGGTAACGGCCGGCGGCGCAGGGTAGTGTAACGACCACGGAGTCTACGAGTGTAATGGGGTAAAGGATTCTGGATCAGATTGTTGCCTGAGGAAAGCTGGTTATGATTAATCCCTGAATCTGAATTTGGCTCGAAATTACTGGACGGACCATCGACTGGGATCGGTATGGGATTATAACGACCGCAGGGTCTAGTAGTGTGTAATGGCCGGCCGCGCCGGGTAGTGTAACGACCACAGGGTCTACGAGGGTAATGGGGTGGAGGATGCTGGATCAGATTGTTGCCTGAGGAAAGGTGGTTACGATTAATCCCTGAATCTGAATTTGGCTCGAAATTACTGGATGGACCATCGACGGGGATCGGTATGGGATTATAACGACCGCAGGGTCTAGTAGTGTGTAATGGCCGGCCGCGCCGGGTAGTGTAACGGCCACAGGGTCTTCGAGTGTAATGGGGTGGAGGATGCTGGATCAGATTGTTGCCTGAGGAAAGCTGGTTATGATTAATCCCTGAATCTGAATTTGGCTCGAAATTACTGGACGGACCATCGACGGGGATCGGTATGGGATTATAACGACCGCAGGGTCTAGTAGTGTATAATGGCCGGCCGCGCCGGGTAGTGTAACGACCACAGGGTCTACGAGTGTAATGGGGTGGAGGATGCTGGATCAGATTGTTGCCTGAGGAGAGCTGGTTATGATTAATCCCTGAATCTGAATTTGGCTCCAGATTATAACCACCGCAGGGTCTAGTAGTAGAACGGAGCCGACTGCTTTTCATATTTGTAACTGCGATTGCGACAGAAGGCCGAAACAGAGATAGAGATGAAATGGTAATTAACAGAAAAGAAACGTAATCCGAGGTCGAAAATGCTGTGAAGTAAGCCAGAAACTAATAAAATTCGAAGCGGCTTTATGACTTGAAGGCAAAAAAAAACATTAAGTCACAGAAAAAACGAAACGGTGTGAAAGGACTTCAGATATTGAGATAAGAAACTCGAACAAAGACAAAGACGGTGTAAAGGCCTCCACCATTACAATCTTATAAATAGATCAATGATACTACGTCCCTATCCCTATTTGTAGATATTTATTTATAGATATTTTAGGAAGACGGACAAGATTAATAGAATTAATTAGAAAAAAATTAAAATAATAACAATAGTTATATTTGTCCATAATAAATGGATTGGTGGAGGTACTTTAAGACTGCAGGGCTTGAACATGATGGTAGAGAGGGGTTCATTTTTCTTTACTTTTCTAATTTTTATTATAATAAAAGAGAAAGCGGTAAAATATCTAGAAAATTAGAAAACTTGAAACTTAATTTGAAGTAATTAATAATGTAAGATGAGTCAAAAGAAAGGTAAAGCAAGAAAGTGTTTAGAATAATTTACTAATTAAAATATATTTGATGATATGTTTGAGAGTTTTCATATTACTCAATGCTATAATATAATAATATATTTTTAAGGTCACACTTAATGATATCAATTTGGTGTATGAGACTTGTTTGTTTTTGGGACAAGGGATCTCCTCTCCAAAATCTATATAGATGTACATACCCTATCCCCTCTAAATTTGATCTTATGACTTGTTAGGAGGATACACGTTTTCTTAATAGGTAGACCCACTCGAATAGAGTAATCTTAGGTAAATAATAATAATAAAATTAAAATTGTAAAACAAAATTAAAATGACCCTTGAGAGAAAGATGAGGCTCACTTTAATATATTTTAATTAAAATATATTTAATAAAATATAAGATAATATAATGGTAATGTTACTAAGTAATAATAATAAAATTAAAATCATAAAACAAAATAAAAATGACAAATGAGAGAAATATGTCAATTGAGTTTAGATTGGGTGGTTGAGAGGAATGTTGTTGTACTCCCCTCGAGGTTCAAATCTCACTATGTGACATGTTATGAGGTGAAAACAAAGAGTTTAAAGAAACTAATTTAGAGTTTATTTGTTTGAGGTTTGCCTCAGCCTATGAATGGAGGGTTTCCATAGATGTTTCTAGGTATTTCATAAGCATGATAGGGTGGTCTTCAAATTAGATGGTAATACGGTCTCAATGATTGAAGATGAGGTCACAAACTTGGACCTAATGAACTACAATGAGGACATTTTTGAAATGGGGGATATCTTTCCCACGAACGACTAGTTAAAGATTCAATTGGGGTAAACTACTAATTTGGGGGGGTGAAGGACGGGGATCAGGTACCTTTGCATGCTCATACTATGAAAATGACAAATGGTGGTTACTCAGGAGGTCTGGAGTTGGATTGTAGTATTGATGCCTTACATATGTCAGGTTAGTGAGGGAAAGGAGAGATTTTCTCCTCAATTAAATGAATTGAGTACACCAAACATTGAATCCCTAAACGATCTTTTCATAAGCATATGGATGGTTCTTGTGTTATTTTTAGAAGAAGGGAGAGGAGGCAACCCAGAAGCCACTGTAAGTGAGAACAAAGGAGGGAAACCCAACTCCTAAAGGGTCTTGACATATCTATATAAAGAAAAATGCAATAAAAATGAGTATGACTGTAGGTATGGATGTTGTACTGCATGAATTTCAGGAGTTAATGGAGTTGTATTTAGTAAGCATGTTCATGGTTAAATTGTGAAAAGTAAGTTCTCTCATTTGGTGGTTAGATTTGAATTGGAAACCACTTTTGGGTCATGTGCCAATTTTTTACATCTTGGCACATGGTTGGTGTTGCTTTATATTTAAAAACTCTTATGATGTGGATGAAATAAAAGAAAAAGAACGGTGTTAGGTCCCTCTAAACCATATATCCAAAAATGGGAGCCTATTTTCAAGCCTCTTAGGAAACCCATGCTCTTGGATAATATTTGGGTTCTAATTTTAGATATGTAGTGGATTTTATGGAAGAAATAGGTGTTAGAATCCATCGGGAACTCTCTAGGATGTTTTATCAAAATAAACGATAGTTGGAAAGTCTGGGAGGGTTGTTAAATGGGAAAGGTTTTGGTCAAAATAGACTTAATAGATGGTTTGGCAGCAAATGTAAAAATTGTGTGGGGAAGGTGTACTTTTCTCCAATGCTAGATTACTAAAAAATCCCCTTTCAATGTTTTCTTTGCTGTGAAGTGGGTCATCTAAAAGCACATTGTAGTTTGGAGGGAAACGAATCATCATCTCATAGAAATATATGGTTCAAAAAGTAGGGGTTTGCTTGCAAGTCTTAGCATAAGGGAGACGAGGAGATGAATCGTTTTCATTGAAGGAAAAAGTTTTGGAGGAGGAGGTTGAATCTTAGGAAAAAATATTTATAAAGAAGTGTCTCGTGTGAATTTGGACTTCTTGGAAGCATAAGAAGGTTTTCTGAAAGAAGGCATTATTCTAAAAGAGGCGCAAAGTTATCTTTGAATTTCTTCCCAAGAAAAGAAATTAGCCATTTCGTGAGGATAGTAAGTTTTTCCTTAATCCTTTCTATGTTTTTTTAAACTCTTCCAATTTCCATTAATATCAAGCGTGGTCAACGAATTTTCAGAAGCGTGTGCTGAAAATAATTATTTCCATGATAGTATGGGGTAACTTCCATTGATATCAACGGTGGTCAACGATTTATTCAGACCATGAAGGAGGTGGGGGAGGATAATGTCAACGAATTGTCTTCTTTGTTGGAGGATGGGAGGTCACGATTGTCAAATTCTGAAAGAATAAAAAACAAGGTAAATTAGTTTGTTTAAACTATTCACTTCAATCTAAACGGAATAATTTTATGTTGGATGAAGGAATAAAAGGAGTCAAAGGTGTAAGAGGAGGAATTGTGATAAATCATGATGTTCCTAATGCAGTTGGAAGGAAATCAAACATCTCTCTAGCACAATCCTAGGAAAGAAAGGACATTTGCGAAGGTAGATAGTCAACTATTCTAAGGGCCCTTAGAGTAGGGAAATCTTTGTCAAAATTTTAACAATGATATTGTTATATTTTAATGTCAAAGGGGTTGGAGCGACTGAAGAGTGTTTTTTCACACATTACCATGCCAAAAGGAACCTATTAAGGGTTGTGCAAAACTTAGTGGAGTTTTGAAAGGAAAAATAAAAAGAAAAAAGAAAAAAAACTAAAACTGAATCATAGCACAAACTATCATGCAATATATTAAAGCAAATCTAGGCTAACATTGTAAGCACATTATTTGATAGAAGCATCTAAAGAATCAAAGAATTGTGTGTTTGAATTACAAAGAGTAGAGTTACCTTGATGAATATAGTGGAAGGGGCCCCTGCAACTATCCAAGGGAGGGTCTGTTTGTCTCCTAGTAGTCCCACAATCCTTCAGCCATATGTCACAACACCGCTCTTCAGCAAGGTAAAGCAAGAGCAGAAAAGGTTGACTTCAATCTTGAGAAAATTCATCATAATGACGACTTGAGAAAATGAGTGGAGAATTGTATTTGATGAGAGACCTCGAGGGTTAATTTGTAGGGACAATTTATATGGATTTTGGGATAAGGATCAAGTCAGTTGTTTCTGTCTTAAATCCTCTCCATGATTTTTTCTAAGTCAATGTTCATGCCCAGGTTTCCTCTTTTTGCTGAGAGAAAAGGAGGAAACAACAAAAAATTCATGTCAGGGCGGTATCTCTTAGTTTTTGAGATTTTGTGCGACTTGGGTTGCTTAGTTTGAAGACTGCATCAAATGGAACTCGCCTTCCCATGGAACTATGGGGGGGCTTACTTGAAAATACAATAATCAACATTGATCAACTGCATATAATCTCAAATATAAGGTCAAGGAAAGCATTCCCATGCTTGTATAAATGTTTCAAAATAGAAAGTGGATCTAAGTCTAAAGGGGACTTGATAAATACATTGATACATGATGTGTACATCATAAGTGTCCAGGAGGGACTCAATATGGGAATGTAATCATGGTACAACCATGGATAACCTAAAGGGAATATATCAAAACAATGACATCCCTATGGGATGATGAATCCCAATAAATAATGCTCTGCTAGAACTAGAGGGATACAACATATGTAGTGACTGAAACAACTAAGAGTCTAAATATAACAAGTCTAAGGAACTACATCTTGAACTAGATACAACAAGAAGCATTTAACTGGAGGGATTCCAAATCAGTATTGCCAACGTAGCCCAAATATATCTGGAAACATATGGCTAAATGGATTCCACATAATCTCACCACAAGACAAGAGTCAAGGATATTTGGGGTCTTCAACCAAATAATGAGAGAACCATAAACCTGTATGAATCTCACGAGTGCAATGATTGAGTTGACGTTGAGCAAGTGACAAAAGACCATACTAAGGGGCATTAAGGTCCCCCCTTAGTCTAAGGGACTCATCAATGATTTCTATGATGCCAATGTATAGGGTACCTTTGGGTCTATCCTCTAGAATAGATGTGGCGATGTATATAGAGGGAGACCTGCAACTAATAAGACAATGGTGTTTCCTTGGTGGAAGCGCGAGGGATATGACCAAGAAATGAATAGCACTAGACATGTAACTGAGATACTATTTGGGGATATGAGGGTAGTGGTAAATGGACTCAAACATCCTTTTCTCAAAGTATGAACACATGGTTGACCTGTTAGCATGTGTGGAACTCTTGATGATATTAGGGGAGGGACACAATTGGGATACCGGGGAACTGTAATAGAAGGGACTCATTAATGGACAAGGGGGTGTATTGATGGTTAACTTAGAGGTAGTATGATTTGAGTATGAATCCAAGGGTGACCCATTACATAATACTTGAACAGAGGAAGAGGGGTGCTACTATAAAAAGAGACTATACATGATTTGTAAGAGTGTTTAGGAGCACTAGTTGTTTAATTGTTTCTCTAGTGTGTGAGTGCCAAAGAGAGGTTGTGAAAAATAATTCACATGAATCATAGCTTCCCAAATGTGTGAACATTTGGAAAAAGAGTTTGATTAGAAGCACCTTTGTATGATGGTGGATGAGGCAAATGGATACCTTAGTGAGATTAGATGAAATAGCAAGGAGATGAGAGTTGAGTGAAATGATCATATTATTCAAGTGATTGGGTAATAGGAGATGAAACTTCGATGGTGGGGTAGGACATTGATGGTAATATCCTTGTAAGATAATGAATGGAGACAAAATAATGTGACGCTTGGGGTATGGATGGAGCGATGGGCTCATGAGTGTGCAAATATGAAACATTAGAATTCCTTAATGGACATAAGTATGGGATTCCATGGGGTATGCCAATGAGTGACAATGATGGAGTAATATGCGACTTTGTTCAAAATCAAAGACTAGACAAACTCCCAATCCAATAGGAAATTGACAACATGGGTGGAAAATAGCAAGGGGTACTAAAAGGAAACCCATGTAATGGTAGGTTCTATTACCAAGTAATGGAAAATGCATATGTGGGTGGGCACAACCACTTACTTGATCAAAGGGGTCCTACAGGTTTAAAAAGGGGATTAAGAGGTTGATCCATATGATATTCTATAGAGGGGAGTACCTATATGCCAGTTTGAAATTGTATACCTGTAAGGACTGGTTTCCACCTGAAATTAATGAATCTCATCATGACCTAGACTTCTACACATGGAAATGATACCCAATCATAAAAGTGCACTTGGAAATCAAATTGAGTATACAAGTACCATATAATGTACAAAAATGTCTACTTTACATGAGGGCATTCAAATCAAGGTGGGTGAAAAGGTGTCCCATAAAATACATGTAGATCATGGAACACAAATATCATGAGAAAGAAGAGCGTAGAATCATGATTCCAACGGTGGGAACGATGCATCAAACAAACATCAAATGAGGTCGTAATGCTCAAAGGAAAATTGGGGCTCATAAGGACGTAAATAGGTCGGGTCCCAACACTCCAAGTGTCATTTTCACTATTCATTGTTGGAGTTATGCGGAGAGCCCAGATCTTTTAGGCGTTGATTTCTCCTTATCCAACCGTTGGTTTCATATTTTGTTAGGTTCAGTTTAGTGTTCTTGACCCTCTTATCATTTGTCTATTTTTTTTATAATTGAGATTCTGAGGGACCTTGACAAACTCCTCAAGGGTTTTAAGCCCAGGTCACAAATTTCATGGAGTTTTGAGTGATTCAGGCTGCTTAGTTTCATTGGACAGATGCAAATAGGGTTTCACCTATGTAGAGAAAAGGTGTGACCTTTATCTCTCTTTTATACCAAACAGGTTCGACCTCGGTTGCTTAGTTGTCGCATAAAGGTGTGACCCGAGACAAAAATGAAGTATTTTAATCTTTGGCTGATCTCTAAAGATGGTTTGAAATGCGGGATGCCGAGGCAAAGTGGACAGAAAGGGATGTCACCAACACCCAATAAGATATTCGCAGAAAGCAGTTTGTTAGTGATAGTCTATCCCATCATGGGTTACTTAAATTTCTTGAGAACCCTTTGATGTGGAGTGCGCCAATGTTGCTCAACGATATTTTTGAGTATTGTAATTGGGAGATCGGGGCCTTTATCATTTAGGGTGAGTGAGCAGAGCTCACCCTTCAGGATGTTTATTTCATGACCAACCTCCCCTAGCTAGAAGTGATTGGTGAGACACAAACCATACATCCATGTGACATCGAAATGAGAGATATACCAAATCACCATTGCACATAGTTAGCATAGAGCTCCATGGTAAATCTATATTCCTGGTTGATATTGAGATCTTGGATACATGAGCTATTACAACAAGGGTAGTGAGAGACATGGGATTGAGTGGGACCCATAAGGTATTAGTAGGTTAAATGCTCCAAGTGGAGAAGGTACTCGTGGGGACCTAATTGAAGTGGGGACATATGTTCTTGACCTCTATTCAGTAGTAGTTGAAACAAGTTAGATGAAATGGAGGAGATTTTGGCTTCACCTCATTACTCTATTCCTTCTTCCTTGAGAAGATGCATACACTACGACCCCACTTTGCAGTGAGATACAACGAGGCAATGGAGCCCAATATGAGAAGATGGAATGAGATAATGACCAGGGAGGGTGTATGCTTTATTGGTAGGGGTTTTAGTCAGGAATTCTTTGCGTAGTAAAGAAAAATTTCAATGGTAGTTGAGGAATAACTATATGCATAGATGGACTACTGAGGAGATGCAAATCTACCTCATCCCACTGGGTAGGATTAGGGAATTGATGATATGTATACATTATGATTATATTTTTGTTTAAAGCACTAGCTGTTGGGCTGGGCCCAAGTGGGTTGGAAAAATATATAAGTATGGAAAAGCACACGTAGCGCACTGCAGCAGGAAGAAAAGGAAATTTTGATAATTGCGCATTGCGCGCTGCGGTAGGAAGAGAAAGCAGTTTTGGTGAAAGCGCATTGCGCGTGGCGGCAGGCGACGAACAATTTTGAGGTCTTGCGCGTGTCGTGTGTTAATTTATGAGCATTAATTCAATATACTCTAGGATCTTTACTGAGAGAATAACATGTACAGCATATCAAGCATATGAATCATATCAAGCATGCCAATCATAACAAGATGCAATCATACGAGACAATAAACACACAGAGTTTCCGTGGGGAAAACCCTAAGGTGAAAAACCCCACAACTTCCTCAGAGATATATAGAGAAATAATACAACCAAAGTACAAAGAGATAGTCTTCTCCTAGTAGATGATCCTCCTCCTCACATGTGCGCCACTTTCCGACTAAAGGAAGAGTGAGTAAGTGAATGATCAAATAGAGATCTCCCAATCTCTATTTATACTTGTCCTGTCCTGCCCAATAAACCAATGGGGTCGACTTGTCTAGCTTAGCCTAATAACCCATGGTTAACTTAATCAGGGCTGACCCCACACATGGTGGTCTAATAACCCATCGGCAAGTTACAACACTTGCGACACTTGTCAATACAAATGACGACACTTCCGTATAGAGGAATAACACATATCTATAGGAGTACAATATACATAGATGAAATACATAGGTGAAATACATTTCGAAGTTACATATACATCAACACTCCCTCTTAACTAGGAAAGTATTTCTCGATATAGATCTGCAAGAACAAGTCTTCTTCTCTAGATCATCATCAGTGAATCATCGACATCGGCAATGCTGTTGCTATCTCAATCAATCTTTGAATCTACTCGTCATAGGAATTTCTACAGAGCCAGTCATTTTTCATACTGGATGTAGGCCCACCACCTGCAGGTCTTCATCATCACTGGCCATACTGTGGAATCCTCAGGACTTATTACGTGCGTCACAATGCCTCGAAAGAGTATCCGAGGACCATTTATGTGCCGAAGCACGACCGGCAAGATCTCCCAGGTCCACTTACATGTGATTGTCACAAAACCTTAAAAGAGTATCTTGCTAAGCAAGATCTCTAAAGAGCATCTGAGGCCTTTTTCATCTTGTCCAGATCTCCAGGACTTATTACATGTGACCCCTACCACAATGCCTTGAAAGAGCATCCCAGGACTTATTACGGGCACACAGCCCAACCTATCGGATCTCCCATGTCTACTTACATGTGGTCATGGCAATGCCTCGAAAGAGAATCCCAAGACTTATTACGAGCACACAGCCCAACCTATCGGATCTCCTAGGTCTACTTACATGCCATAGGACAATGCCTTGAAAGAGCATCCTGGGTTGTTACGAGCACACATCTCTACCTATTGGATCTCCTAGGTCTACTCATATGTGCTCCCAGAGCAATGCCTCGAAATAGCATCCCAGGCTGTTACGAGCACACAGCTCTACCTGTTGGATCTCCCAGGTCTACTTATATGCTCATCTGCACAACCTATCCACGACCACATACATCATCCTGATGTACATCATCACATGATCAACCTGATCGTCATCATTGCATCATCCTGATGCATGTCATCTGGACCAACATCCTGAAGCTCATCATCTATGATCATCCTGGTCATACAATGCATCCACCTGATGCATACACAGTATTTTTTAGGAACCCATGTCTTTACTTTGTTAGTATATTGTTGTTGTACGCATATGCTTTGTAAGTCGTCCCGTAGTATTTGTTGATCAATAGTTTGTGTTATTGTTGTTGGCGCATATGCTTTGTAAGTCGCCTGTAGTATTGTTGATCCATAGTTTGTAGTGGCCCATGGTTTTGACCCATAGTATTGGCGCCTAGACTTAGTATATAAGTGTGTGTTGAGGCCTATGAAGGCACTGTGAAGTTATTTGTATTGAGCTTGCTTAAAGGAGGTTGCCCCCTCAAAGTGGCCTGCGATCAATATAAAAGTGATTCTGAGTTCTGTCATTTCTGCTATTTCGCATATTCTTATTAATTAATTGTTGTAGGTGCATCACATTTGGTATCAAAGCACTTTCTTGGGCTCGTTGAGTGAAATTTTTGCCAAATTTTTTTTCGCATATGTTGCAAGTTCAGATTTGGGAATAATCCCTATCCGCTTAACTGTGGGAAGTACTTGGGCATAAGCCCTAAAACGCATTGTGAGGAGTACCACAGGAACCCCAAAGTAGTTGGCCCATTGAGAGGACCTGCCAGCGAAAAGGGAAACGACCCCTACCTGATTAACTAGTTCCTACTCGTGAGGTAAACCAAGAGCTATTTTTTGTGGCAAAGCGGTTATCAGTTTTACCTGAGCCGTGGAGTGAGGGGTACTTCCACAATACGCAAGCCGTCAGAGAGAATTGGTGGCCGAGTGAAACCCCTGAATTATTAGGAAGTTGCACATACCTGGGGTCCATATCTATTTTCAGCTAAACTATTGTCGATCACTGCTGCGTCGTTTCAGATCCAGCTGTTCAGATCCATTTTGAAAGTCATTCCAGATCCAGCCGTTTTCAATCCATTTGGCGTCGTTTCAGATCCCTCTGTTTCCGCTCACTTCCGGGCCATTGCAGATCTTTCTGTTTCAGATCCCTTCCGACCTGTAGCCACTCCATTCTGGGAAAAAAAAAACCGTTTCCCTTGAAACTTCCCGGGAACCCCTGTAATCCCATTCTGCATATTTCATTCTTGAGGACCCTATCCCCAATTCCACTTCCCAAAGCCCAAAATCCCACATTTATCTATTTTTAGGGTTTGTCAGTATGATTTGCAGTGACTAAAAGTGTGCTCCCAGCATGACCTTCAGAGGCTAGGTAGGTGCCCCCAGCATGATTTCCAGAGGTTGGGTGGGTGCCCCCAGCATGAATTCCAGAGGCTGGGTGGGTGGGTTCAGTATGATTTACAGTGACTGAGCGAGTTCTCCCAACATGACCACCTGAGGTTGGGTAGGTGCCCCCAGCATGACTTTCAGAGGTTGGGTGGTGAGGTTCAGCATGATTTCCAGTGACTGAAAGAGGTCCCCCAACATGACCTCCATAGGTTGGGTGGGTGCCCCCAGCATGACTTCTAGAGGCTAGGTGGATGCCCCCTTGCTTTGGCATTTTCTTCCTATTCTTCCTCCGTCTATTCCTTTTAGACTATTGATTACTAGTATTGCTACTTTCACCACATGAGGTAGAAGGAGGAGGAGAAGATGTTACTGGTGAAGGATAGGTTTTGATGCTCTTGATGTGAGGTGCTTACTTGAGAAGCATCAGGAGCATGCAAGGCATTCAGAGTGGAAAACAACCAAACCGGTAGCCCTATAGTGAATTCCAGAAGATTCAAGGTAGCCATTAAGGGAGTGCCAATGTTCCCAATGAATGGAAAAGCATAAGGAGCCCCTTCAACAGGGGTCCCTTGATTGGTGCTCATCGGGATGCTTTTCATAGTTTCCGACTCAATGGGCCAAAAATATCTAAGGCCAAAAAACAAGCGGCACAAAGAACACACCACTAAAAATGTCCTAAGGTAATCCAAACCAGGAAAACAGATGCCTTCCTGAGGGAAGTCTGGGATGATTAGGGCCCATAACTAACCAATGAAGGATGAAGAACGGTTACTCGGGGTCCAGATACAGGTCCTCTAGGTGCAAGCATTTGAATCACCAAACCGCCTTCCCAAATTTTTGTAGAGGGTTTCCCCCCACATCTATCCTAGGTACAACAAAAATAGCCTTATGTCATCACCTGTGTAGAGTCCTAGATGGTCAAGATACTAAGGCTACCATAAGTACGAAAATTATTTTGGGGACACTCATTAGTCTAGCCGTAACGCATGGGCAGGGTAACAAAGCCCGAAATCCAAAAGGATCCACGTACGCGAGATAGCTCTGGTTTATGCTCGAAAAGAAAGTGAGGGGTTATCCTCAGCAATTCTAGTCTCACACAAACTCGTGGTTAGCTCTGGTTTCAATAGAGTTTCCCAAGAGATTTTGATACAGATGGATTTACCTAAAAGATAGTCATACTACGATTGTTGAGTAATGAATCCAGTTTCGAGTAGTTTAAGGTGATTTAAGCTCGAAACTCTAGCCTAAGCTAGTTGATGTCGTGTATACCTAAAAAAGAAAAATTTTGCTAATTAATTTTATTAGGATTTATTTTTAAATGGCTGTTCTTACTCAAAGGTTGTAGTGAAATGTGTGGCTGAAATGGAAAGTACATAAAAGTAAAGAAACTTTCACTAAACTTTCTCATTAATTGTTTTTCAAAACTAAAGATAATCAAACCTAAAACAAAATGTTTTTGTATTTTCTTTTAATATTTCGAAGCAAACTATGCACTTCAAAACTATGATAGACCTTACTACTAAGCTACTTAAAACAATTTTTTGCTTTTTCTGATAAATGTAAAAGAAAAAGAACTTGTAAAAGTGCTAGTAAGACCTAAATGTGAAGTGCGAGTAAGACTAACACCTAAATGGTTCAAAACAAACAAATCAAACGATCTGAGGAAGACATGACTTACCAAGTTTTTTGCAAAAGAAAAACTTGAGACTTGGAAACAAAGTGTAAAAGAGACAGGGAAAAGAAATGCTCTTAACGGAAAGGAAGATCTCATAGGCTGCTCCTAAGCATCAAAACCCTAAGAAAACACTAATCCAAGTAAAGGAGTAAGCAAGTGAACCAACAAGCGACCTTACCAAGCACACAGACTCGAAAGAAGACTAAATAGGAGGCTTTGACTCACTTGGACTAAACTGAAAAAACAATCAGGAAGCATCTAAACCAAGCAACCTTTCAGAAGCAACCCTAAGGACTCAAACTTGAAGGTCAAACCCTAATGGAAAGGATAAGACAAAGAGAAATTGTGCTAACATTGCTACAAACAACTAACGATAATAACGTAGGTTTGTATGAATGCAACCAGCAGCTAGGGCCAAAGCGTGCAGCTATGTCAAAAAGAGAACAGTGCACGAACTTCAAAAAAGGGCTAGAAGGTAGTAAAGACACTTACAAAGACTCAAGCAAGCAAAAAAAAGCTAACAAAGATTGGAGAGGCATACAAGACTCAACAGAGACATGGAAGGTTTCAGGGATGAGTGAGGGAAGTAAAGCAATAGGCTGGAAAAGAAACCAAAAACTTGGAAATCAAACCCTAACAACAAATTTGACACTACAGGAAAATACACTATTGTCCAGTGCATAAAGCAGCGTATAATAGGAAATATACACTACTGTGTTGTAGACAAATCTACATACATCAACTAAAATAGGCTACTGTGTAGTAGACAAAGTAGGGTACATGAGAAAAAAATGCTACTGTAAGTAGGGTAAACCAGCGTACATGCCTCAGAAGGGCACAAACAGGCTTTGCAAACAGTCAACTGAGAAGAATCAAGCAAAAAGGGCAAGTAACAAAGACTTACAAGGCCTCTCAGACAATCAAAAAGACTGAAAAGTAGGCTGGAAGAACACCTAACTATGGTCTCCTAGAGCAATGGAACACACGGTTACTCCCCAGCGGAGTCGCTAGTCTATTGTTCAATATTTCTACCTTATAGTGAGGAGATGGACACTACCAACTGGACGGGGTTTGATAGGTAAGCACATTGATTATGTTGCATCTAGTTAATGCAAAAGAAAGAGATCGAGATTGAGAGAAATACCTCTTTTCGACGGTTGGTCCTAGCTTTCGCTTGATCTCCTACTTTTTCTTCTGCTTGACCAACCTGCAACACAAAAGATACCTTCCTCGGCATATCTTGACCATATAACATATGATGAAATTATAGAGCAATTTAACATCAACTATAATCAAGAATTAAACCAAATAGACATACATTCCAATAGATATCTGATTTGGGACAGGAAGGGTGTTTCGACCTTTTTATTGTCAAAGAAACATGAAATCAGTACAATATACCTGACATGTAGAGATGTTTCTACAACCAGATCCTGTGCTCCTGCTCTTCACTCTAACTTGGGAATTCCTCCAGCATAACAGTACTCCAAGTATTCTTTCCAGGTCATTATGACTACTAAGTCTAACCCCTCTCATGGATCCTCCTTGTATTTATGGGACAAGGTAGGCAGTTTAGATCAAGAGGTGGTTGGATTGGGAGGTTGGGGAAGTTGCAGAACCAACTTCAACCAGTCCCAATTCGTAATCTTAATATATTTTTTTATTTCATCTTAATATGTATGCGGGTTTCATACAACAATAGTAGCGTATAGTAAGCAACTGCTGTGCTTTACAACATGCGTTTACAACATTTTGGGAGATGTACGCGGGTTGTCCTTGAGCAAAGTAGGATATTTTTCCAAGCTGTACGTGGGTTTTCTATACAAAGAGTAGCGTACATGTTAAGAAATATGCTGGTTTTGTATACAAAGAGTAGCATACATGTCATGAAATCAAGAGAAACTGTAAGATTCTCTGTTAAAGAGTGTACTTCTAGTATAAATTCATCCAGGTCAATCAAGCTCTTCAATCCTAAGTGTCCTTTTGTGTGATCAACAGGGCAGTGTGATCACGGATAGAGAAATGTAGATTTGACCTATAACACCCATATCTATCAAGCACTGAGAGGGATCCAATTTCTTGCGGTGTATTTCTTTTTTTAAATTTAAACTCAAGAAATTTGATCTTTCTTGATTGATAGATCCGGGTTTAAGTTTTAAGTTTTTATTTTATAAATGAACATCTATTTTTTAATTACTTTTCTTAATATTTTATTTTATGAACCAACATGGATTTTTTTAAATACTTTCCATAATTTAATTTTTTATTTTATGAGAGGACATGAATTTTTTTAATTATTTTGTTAGTTAAATCACGATGTAATGTTACACGTAATGCTACACATACACGTTATAGCATCTCCCCCATACTGGGCTGTAGAGCACCTCGTTTCACTCGGTGCAATAATATCAACCAAGTACATCGAGGCTTATGCCCAATACATAACAATAATCTGTATCCATCAGGTTCCATGCCCAAATATGTATATCTATAACAAAAGTAAATCATGTGCATCGGGGCTTGCGCCCATCATATATATATAACATAAGTAAAACATGTGCATTGGGGCTTATGCCCAGTATATCTATCATCATAATAAATCATGTGCATCGGGGCTTATGCCCAATATATAGAACAATCATAATCAACAAAATTCGGGATATTACATATGGGCCATTAACAAACCAACTAACCATGAAATCATAGCAGATTTAATTTATATGAATGGCCCAGAATAATATGTAAATGCATGTATGGGTGTAATAATAAAATGCATGAAACATTCATTGAGGGCCAATACGATTCGTGGAAACCGTGCTTATAACTAGAGTTGAGCACATTCACACACACACATGATGCATAAATTCATAACCATGATAGAAAATATAGAAGAAAATTGTAAAACGTACTAACAGAGATAAGACACTTATAGTTCAACCAAAGTTAGGTCAAGAAAATATTTGTGTGACTGATTTTCCACCCAACCATAGGCATCTAAGGTAGATTCCACCCACACACTATGCTATGAAACCAAAAGATCAAAGGAACCATTCCATATATAGCGCACTCCACCCAACCCATATTCTCTTAATCTTGAAAAATATGCTCACTACATAACACTCCAAAAAACTCATCTAGTGATCAATCAAACATTGCATTCTCATCCACTACCCCACACAATAGAAGGGAGAGTCGGGGACCCTTCTTTTCTTTGTTCAATAGTGTCTCATGGATCTTCTTCCCGTCTATTTCTCTTGAATAAAGGCAATGAGAAACCATTCTACTAATTCCCTTCCAAGCATAACCTGTCACAGTAAAGGTTGGGCTCTCAAGAAGATGATGAGAACCAATTTTTGGGAAAGGAAAGTCTCTTGTAAATAGTGCAACCTCTATGCTCTTTTGTATCTATCCAATGCTCATCCCAACCCTTCAAATCTTGTCTTCACAAGACAAATTTCAGGGTAGGATCATATTTGTTTCATCAACGAAACAAGAAGAATGCAACATGCATAACTTGGGTAATGGTTGCAACTTTGAGACTAGATGGTCATGAGAATGATAAAATTCAAAATAAAAATAAAGGAGTGGAACAAATTCCCATGAGGATGGAGGACCCTTATGTTTTCCGCATTTTAATTGTAATCATCCCTATTCAACTTGCTCACCAACATCTACACATACGCATTTATATTGGTTTTATCCATTTCAAGGGGTGGTCGACGGGCTTCAGTAAACAAAAATGTTGGAAAAGGGCATAAAACCCTAGGTAGGAACTAGACAATAGAGGATTTATTTCCCATGTTCCACCATTTCATCTTCCCCTATTGTGGAATCAACTTCATTTGTGCTCTCTATGGCGATCTTGGACTGTTGTATTATATTTCAACATAAATATTTACATGTCTTTGAATGTACCATGGGAAGTCTATCACATGGACCATGGAAAGAATATGGTGTTCCAATGAAGATGGGTAACACTTTTTGGCATGACGTGGGCATAGATAGCCTAAAATGCGAGCTTGATCGAGGTTTATTTAATCCCTTGATCGAGCTTTCAGAAGTTTGATTTAGGGTTTAAATAAGCCCATGATTGAGGTTTTTCCAATAACTCAATCGAGGGTTTGAATAACCCTCGACTGAGCTATTGGGAAAATCTTGGGTTATGAAATAGCCCAATCGAGCTATTTTCTACATTATTTTGAAATTAAACAATAACATAATGCATATGATGGAAATATAATTCTCGTATAGTTCAATAGCTCAATCAAGCTATTAAAATAGCTTGATTTAGGTTTAGCTCGATCAAGCTATAAATTAGTTCGATTTAGGTTTAGCTCGATGAAGTTACTAGTTCATAAATCACTTTGAAACGTAATGCATAATTAGAATATAATATTTATTAAAAATATATCAATTTATAATTATAAATAACAATTACAATATTAAAAAGAAAAAGAAAAATGTAATACAAATCAAGAAGTTTCAAGACGTAGAAACAAAATAGTAAAGAAAATTCAATACCATGGGTTTCCAAAACCATAGGTGGCCATGATTTTGGAAGCCCACATACTGCACAGCCAGTGGGTGCACCTATTCTACCATACACTAGTTGTAATAACATCCAGCTGGTATGTTCAGTGGGAAAGAATAAGGCAGACTAGGACCTGGGAGAAGGTGTCTATTGAATGCACTGCCACATTCTGATTCAGCACTACAAATACTAACCTCACCAAACTTATCCATTGAATGAATGATTTCAACTTTGGAAAAATACCACAAAAGGATGCGGCGCAAAATCCAGTCTGCACATACCACAAGGACTTGGAACGGCTGAACAAACCGATAGATTGCTGGAAATTTGACAGTGAAGAGATAGATGAAGAAGGGGATCCACACAACTTACAGATTAGGGAGACTATATGGGAGCGTGTAGTGTAGGATGAGCTTTCCATGAATACTACACCAAAATTTAGAGATCCCCTCAGGACAAAGAAATACAATATTGGTATCGAGGAGGTACCTAAGATGGCCATTATAGGTTACTATTGGGATAAGGAGACAGTCACCAAGATCGTCGACCTACTGAAGGAATATGAAGATCTATTTCTACGCAATTTTTCGAAAATGAAAGGGATCGTAGGTACTCTAGGGGATTTGAGTATTCAACTGGAGGAGGGAGAAAACTAGTGAAGAAAAGACCTTATAAATTGAACCTCCTGTATAAGGAAAATGTGTGCAAGGAACTAGACTGCATGTTGAATGCATGAATTATTTTTCCAATTGAAGAATCATAGTGCATAAGCCCCATGGTGGTCTAGGACAAGAAAACATGAGATATTCAGATCTATGTGGATCTAAGGAACCCAAATGAAATGTGTATCCATGACATGTTCCCTACACTATTTACAGATGATGTACTAGATATTGTAGGAGGACGGGAAGCCTACTCTTTAATTGATGGATTCTATGGATACCATTAGGTCCACATAGCAAAGGACAATTGCAAGAAGACTACTTTTGTGACGGAGTGGGGCTCATTTTCCTATAATGTAATTCCCTTTGGGTTGAAGAATGCACCAGCTATTTTTTCAATAATAGTGGTGGTTTCCTTCAAGGAATTTGTGTGTAAGTTCTTGGAGGTGTATATGTATGACTGGACAATGTTTAGTCTATTGAAAGATCATTTGCACGTATTAAGACTCATGTTAGATCATTGCATGAAAATGAAAATATCTCTGAACATGAAGAAATGTATTTTTTGCACCCCATTTGGGATCCTCTTGGGACATGTTGTGTGCAAGGAAGGTCTACTGGTTGATCCAACAAAGATTGCGGTCATTGTTAATTTTTTGGCTCCAACATTAGCCAAATAGTTGCACATGACTCTGAGACATACTGGCTATTACATGAAATTCATCAAGAGCTATGCCAGTATTACAACACTGCTAAAGGAGCTATTGGAGAAAGAGAGTCAATTATGTCTGGATGCAGGAGCGCCAATTAAGGAGAAATTGGTTACTGCACTGATTTTAATTTTTTCAGAATCGACGCACACTTTCTACATGCATGTGGAGGCATCATCGGTAGCACTGGGCACAATAATAACCCAGCCGAGAAATGGAAACATTGATCACCGTGTTTCCTTTTCTAGTATAAATTTATCTCCACCTGAGAAGAACTATACCACTACTGAGCGTGGCGGCTTGGTGATTTGGTATCTATGAGTAAATCAAAGCATGAGGAAGTTCAAGAAATTGAACATGAATCTGTAGCAATAGATTTGGAATCTGTGAGTGAAGAAGAGCATGGAGAAGTTCAAGAAATTGAACTTGAATCTATAGTAGGAGATTTGTTATCTATGAGGGAAAAGAGCATGAATAATTTCAAGAAATTAAACATCAATTTATAGAAGAACATTTGGCATATATGAGTGAATAAGAGGATGAGGAAGACCAAGAAAATGAACATGAACTTGTAGTAGCATATTTTTCATTTGTGAGTGAAGTAGAGCATGAGGAAGTTCAAGAAAATGACCATGAATTTGTAGCAGCATATTTGGCATCTATGATTGAATCAGAGCATGAGGAAGTTCAATATATTGAACATGAATCCCACCGTGAAGGAACACAAGTAAATGATAGTAATAAATATGAAGATGAAACTGCCAATGTAGTTGTATATGATGAAAAATAAGATCTAGAAAAGAATATTGTTGATGAAGATTATAAAGTGAATGGACTCTTTGAAACATACATTAAATTACTTGAAGTTAAATTTGATGATGATCTGTCATGTTCCCAAATTTTTCTATGGTCCAAGACATAATTTTGGCCTAAGTCACCTAGGATTAAAATTATTAAATTGGTGGTTAAGGGTGGAAATTTTCCTAAGTATGATTCCCAATATAGTAACTGAAGAATAATTGGACTAAGGTGAGCCACATGAAGTATAATATTTCCAATTTGAGTTTCCTAAGATAATTATTAATAATTTGGGAACAATTGGCCAATAATATTTTACAGAAGTTAATTTTATTAATATTGGCCTAAAATATAAAAATAATATTTATTTATGATTAATTAGGCTCATGAGGGCACACAAGAGGATAAGGGTGGATTTGTGAGTTGTCATCCACAATGGAAACTAGAAGAAAATCAAAGAAAAACCATAAATCTACTTAAAAGATGGAAGGTAGCCTAAATTAAGCAGGAAAATCATAAAAGCAGAAAGTGTGCAGAAAGGAAGGAAAGTCCATAATGGAAGAAAGAAGAATAAAAGAAAGAAAAAGCACTAAAAAAGAAGAGAAAATCCAGTGAAAAGCAGAAAAAGTAGAGGAAAATCATAAACTAGAAAAAAAATTAGGCTAAAAGCAAGAAAGGTTGCACAAAGCAAGTAATTTCCAAATTGATTAAGGAAGGCACTTGGATCAGCTAGGGGACCACATAACATGACTTTAATGACTTTCCTAAGAAGTTGTAGAGTCTATAAAAAATAGAGAGAGAGCCCCATTCACATCTTTTGATAGTTTAACTTTTGCATTGAGAAAGCTCTAAGCTTCTCTAGGCTTTGGAGATGTTCCCTTAGCCAACTGTGGGAGATGTGCCCCATAGTAATTGTCCCATTATTATTATTATTAGATAATATACAACCATTAGATCCTGAGTTGCAGGTCTGAACTATCATAAATCCTGAATAATTTGAGCCTCCAGAGTTGGTGCAAAGATTGGTGCAATATCGTTGAAGATTTGTGTTGGTATTCATTCAGAGAAGTGATCAACCGGAGTAATTGTGTGCCTGTGATATATATCAGTTGTATTTCGTACCTCCCATGAGATTTATGTAATTTTTAAACCTATGTAGAGAAGCAAAGCATAATATTCCTTTAAGTAAAACAAATATTACATCACAACATTCACACATAGTAACAAAGATTTACCCTGGAAACCCTTAACCGGGAAAACCAATAAACCTTGGAGCCACACCTCCTATTTTTCTCATTATCTCATTATGAATCACTCGCAATACAATATAGGTATTTTGCAACATCCAATACCCTAATCTGTTAACCCGGATTAGTAAATAGACCCCAATCCCTTAACCGGGATTAAATCACATATTTTTAGAAAAATCCCCAAAATAAGGTGTCGAAGGGATCGTCAGGCGCACCGCTGAAAAGCACACTCTCGCCTTCACATACATGCAGAGAATATAACACATACCCAACATTCTCCCACTTGTTGTTTTCTCTACATAACAATGATTCAAGTACTCCTAAAGTCACTGGTTTAGGGCATCAATGCCCATAGATTCTCTACAGCAAGAGAACTTCTATGTACTGACAGACTTTGTTAATAAGTCTGCAACATTCTTCAAGGTGTCAACCTTCTCTAGCAATACCTTTTGGTCTTCAACCATATCTCTCACAAAGTTATATTGCACATCAATATGCTTTGTCTTAGCATGATAAGCAGGGTTCTTTGCCGAGAAGATTGCACTCTGGCTGTCACAATCTAACCTTACTGCTTTCTGTACAAACCCAACACCTGAACATAATCTTTGCAGCCATACAACTGTTGGAGTTGTATGGAATATTATCACCATCATTTTTTCCTGCATGCATCCAGTCATCTGCATGCAATTGCATGCATCCAGTCATCAATTTGGTGGTCTTCCAGCACCTAGTCCTTATTTTGCAGCCCCTAGGAGCCTGTTTCTACTCATTTTTATCCCTTCCTACAAGTCATGCGCCCTTGTTTTCATCACTGCAACACAAGTGCACCTTATCCCACCTATTTAGGAGTTACTTCAGTTAGTTGGTTGGTTGATGAGTCAGTTCCTTGATTTAGGGTATGGTTGATCAGTTAATTGACTGAAACGCGTAGATAGGAACCTACTGAGACTAGTTTGAGATCTACTGACTACTGACAGCTCCTCATGCACCCACATTGGAGTCTCCTTCCCTACATCAGTTCCCATGCACTCAGTTAGACTCATTTGACTGACTATTTGACTTCTATGACCACTGCCACTGGTTTGGGTGATGTCTCCATTGCTATCCAATCCAACCATTGAGGATGATTCGAATGAACTTAGAGGTATTCAAATTATTTTAATTGTATTCAGTTATTATTCACATTACAGAGTGACAACTTACAACTGATGTATGATACAACAGTTTTTCTCCATTTTCTGTGTAATGAGTGATCATTGATTCAACATTTCTTCTTCTTCCTTTTGCATTTCTTGAGTGAATTCTAATGAGTTCTGCTACTTCTGAGTGATCCTAATCCTAAAATATCACATGGTAGCAGAGCTGAAAGCAACTATTTGAATTGCAGCAATTCCTTGAGCAGTTGTCTTTCATTAAGCACCAGAAGCCTCTGAGTTTCCACAACAAATCCTGGTGCTATTGAATTGAATTCAATAAAGCAATCCAGTGAGGTATATCCAAATGTGAAGGACTTAGTCACATGTGCTCAGTGTCCTAAGGCACTGTTCAATTCGAATTGCAGCAGATCTTCTTTTCATAATTCTCATTTGTTTTGCAAGAATCTCCCTCTCTCAGCTTCGAATTATTTAGTATAATGGACCTCAATTTGAACTCATTCAACTACTTCGAATGTAAGGATAAAATGGAAATCTTATTGAAGTCTAAGATTCTTTCCAGAGTGGTGAATGGATTTGCAGTTGAGCCTATTAGTGCAGTAGAGAAATCCAAGTATTATACAAGCTTGATGAAATAGTAGGACTGTTGCTACTCAGCATTTCTGAAGATTTGCACTTTCATGTTACCGATTTGAAGACTCCAAAAGAGGTTTGTGATAATCTCGAATCCATCCTTGTCCAGAAAGATGATTTGAAGGGGCATAAACTAGAAAATGGGCTCATCTCCATGATCCCAAGCAGTTTTGAAACTATCATTGAGTTTCTCAACAAATTCAAGAACTTGATTTCACAGTTGAAGAGGTATAAGATTGAGAAGGAAGAGAAACAATTGATCCTTTCCATCCTATCAAATCTAGGCCCTGATTATTCAGTGTTTTTTTTATCTTCAAGTCAGCAATATTTTCCATTCCAAAATGAAAATTCCCTTCACTTGAAGACTTCATCCAATCTCTAACTCTTGAGGAGGAGAAGCTAGTGCACATGGGAGTGATAAAAACCAAATTGGATTCAAGTGTTGCAGCTATTGAGTCAAGGAGAGCGAATGGAAAAGGAAAACAAAAAAAATATGATAGAAAGTCGAATGATACAAAGCAGAAGGAGGCTCCCATACAGTTAGATGGAGCCTCGAATCCTAAGAAGGACAAGCACACTCAGAAGGGAAAATCCAAGTGCACATACTGTAATTGAGGAGATCACCCTGACAGCTCATGTATGAAGAAGACCATATATATTATGGAATCACTTCTTGAAAAGAATAATCTCCCAGTACCTGCATGTGCTAGGAAGAAAGAGAGTGAACCATATGAATCTGAGAACAAAGAGAGAAGCCATGCCCTCATGGCAGGTGCATCAACTCAATCTTCTTTCATTCTAGATCATCTAGGCATATGTCTTCCTCCAAGAATCTCTTTACTGGATTCGAAGCTAATGTTGGACTATCCATTATGTTGGAGAATTATTCTGAGGTCTCCTCTGAGGGGATTGGAAGAATCAAATTATATCATGTATAATTCTCGGATGTACTCTATGTCCCCACTTTGACTACTAATCTACTTTCAGTGTATCAGATGATCCATACCAGAGAGCCCAAGAGGGTGATATTCTCTCCAAATGAGGTCAAGATTCAAGACATGGTATTAGGTTCTACCATTACAAAAGGAGTTGCAAATCATAAGTCAAAACTGTATGAGTTCTCTCACTTCTTACCTCTCTCAAAGCAATCTACTCTTCACACTACTGCAAATGAAGAGAGTATATTGTGGCATGAAAGGTTTGGGCATCTTAACTATGAATACTTACAAGACATGCATACTAAAGAGATGGTTGAAGGGCTTCCCAAGATCAATTTTTCCCAAGGCACCTGCAAAGGTTTGTTGAATGGAAAATATCCAGAAAAGAAAGTTGAGAAAAATAAGATTCATAAGGTAGAGAAAATGCTAGATCCAGATCCACAAGAACTTGAAGATCTAGCAACTAAGGTTCAAACTCCAAATGCAAAGTGGGCCACCACCACTGCTCCATCCACCATTGATCTTGTTGGAGATCCATCATCTTCAAGAAAAACCGGATCTAATCTACTCTCTCACATAGATCCATTTCCAGCTGAGAGATGCTTTCTTATGATTGGATCAGATCCAAAGACATTCTTTGAAGCCTATCAAGATCCAAGATGGATAGAAGCTATGGATGAAGAGTATGAGTCTCTTCAAATAAATGAAACTTGGGAGCTTGTTTCTCTCCCACCCGGGAGTAAGCTTGTTCAATGCAAGTGGGTTTATAGAACCAATATGGACTCTGATGGAGTCACTAGAAAATACAAGGCTCGACTGGTTACAAAGGGTTACTCCCAAGTCCATGGGATTGACTACTCAAAGACATTCGCTCTTGTTGCTAAGATGGATTCCATCTGTCTTGTTCTTGCTCTTGCTGCATCCAACACTAGGAGGTGCATCACATGGATGTCAAGAGTGCTTTCCTTCATGGAGATCTAGAGGAGGAGATCTACATGAAGCAACCTAAGGAGTATGTTGAAGACTCTTCACTTGTATGCAGATTGAGGTAGTCCTTGTATGGACTCAAGCAAGCTCCGTAATCTTGGTATGCAAAGATGGACTCCTTCCTTCTATCACAAAACTTCTTGAGATGCAAATATGATTCAAATTTCTACATGAGACATGAAGGTGACTCTCTACTTCTGACTGTTCTATATGTTGATGATCTATTGATTACTAGGATAAATACTTCATGCATCGGATCTATAAAATCAGCCTTTCATAACTTTTTCTCCATGTCAAATCTTGGATTATTGAGACAGTTTGTTGGTCTTGAAGTCACTCAGAGTGATTCAGGAATCAAGGTTGCACAATCCAAGTATGTTTCAGATATGCTTTACAGGTTCCACATGAGCGAATGCAAGGCAACAACATTTCCTTTTCTTTCAGGGATCATCCTTGAGGATGGTTCTTCCACACCTCTAATGGATAGTACACTATATCAAACATCCAAACTCACGAATACCTCCTTGTCCTCCATATGTCTGTCCTTAATTTTCTCAATAAAGAATGAAGAGTCTTTAATAAAGGAGCTTGTGTTGCCTACTAAGGGTTTTAGTTTGGTAGCTAGGAATTTAGCTAATCTGTAAGTTGGGGAGCCTATGGTATCCACTATGGGTCAGAGGGGAGCGTCAGCTTTGTGAATCTTGGGTAGGCTGTATATCCTTGGAACTAATGGCTCAGAAATAATAAGTTTTTTCTTGAGTTCATTTTCCAGAGATGATGTTTTAATGGCCTCGGTTACCTCTTTAGTAATGCGATTGAGAGGATTACGATCAAGTTTCTTATAACAACCACTAGAATGCAAATGAGTTCTCATCTTATCCACATAGTTGAATATAAAATTAAAACTTAACTTTAATATATAATTACATTGAATAAAAATAATAAATCTTTAAAACAAAAAACATGAGAACTTACGATTAATTTAACAAACCCTAAAACATGAGAACTTACCAATAATTAATTTCAAACTTAACTGAATTGTTTTCCAAACCCTAGTGTCGGCTCCATTAAACATCTTTTACTATTCTATATTTCAAGGAATGATGAGGGAGATAATCAACTTGGCATCGCTTATGTCCTAATGATGAGCCAAGGATGGCTCGAAACGTAGACAATATAAATTCACTTACCGCAGACTCTCCACAAGATGCCAGCTATAATTCTCACCGCGGATTCTCAACCATTTCAATTTCCTATGTAGTTAGTGTTGTTTCCAGATACATGCAGGAGCCTCATGAGCTTCAATGGAAGGAAGCAAAGAGGATATTGCATTACTTGCAAGGAACAAATACCTATGGTCTTCACTATGCAGTTCGGTCTCCCATGAACCTTGTTGGCTACATTAAATCAAATTGGGCTGTAGACAGCTCAAATAAAAATTCAACATCTGTTTTTGTTTTCATGATTGGATCTGGACCTATCTGTTGGTCGAGCAAAAAATAGATTGCTTTAGCTCTTTCTTCAGCAGAGGTAGAGTATAGAGGTGCATTCAATTCAGCCACACAGTGCATCTGGCTGTGGGGAATCTTGTCAGAGTTTGGGATTCGATTTAGTACTCTACCAGTCATCTATTGTGACAATCAAAGTGCTATCAGGATTTCCACAGATCTGGTTATGAGACAGAGAACCAAACACATTGAGATACACATGCATTACATCATAGGATTAGTGCATGATCAGATCATCTCATTGCTCTACCTTCCGATGGAAGAGCAGATTGCAGACATCTTCACTTAGACATTCTCGGTGAAGAAGTACACTTACCTTAGATCTCTTTTTGGGGTGACTGATATACCTGATTGATCATCCTATCATAGTCTCTCTTCAGGGAGGGATTTCTTCCCACTGGGTTTTCCCTCTTTCCTCACTTTATTTATTTAGATTGATTATATGGGGTGACCTTTGGTCTTAGTTACTAGGGCGCTACCATTTCAGTTACCACCTCATGTTTAGTTTGCGGGGGGTGTTGGAATATTCTCACCATCATTTTTTCCTGCTTGCAATTATGCATGCATCCAATCATCTGCATCCATCCAATCATCAGTTTGGTGGTCTCCCAACACCTAGTCCTTATTTTGCAGCCCCCAGGAGCCTGTTTCTGCTCAGTTTTAGACCTCATATCCAGTCATGCACCCTTGTTTTCATCACTGCAAAACAAGTGCGCCTTATCCCACCTATTTAGGAGTTACTTCAATTAGTTGGTTGGTTGATGAATCAGGTCCTTGATTCAGGGGATGATTGATCAGTTAACTGACTGAAGCTGTCAAGTCCCCTCCCATCTGACTGAGCCAGGGAGAGAACATGGCACTAAAATTGGGCATCTAGCCCCATGATTATTAAGTAAAAACTCATTGATAACAAAAGACACATATATATGCATATTGTAGAAACACAACAGAATTAAAATCATCTACATATCTAACATACATTCAACATTTTCATGACAGCCATTAAATAAAGACATTGCAGAATTTATAAAAGAATGTACTTATCTTGAAACGAAGTAGTCCCGAGCAACTGGCTATGCAACTGCAACATTCCACCCAACCATAGGCCAGTTGTGCTCATCAATATTTCAACACAACGGCCACCCCCGAGCTGGGCATGATTTCTACAAGTTAAAAGAGAACAACAAACTCACACATAGCCAAAGTACACCAAAATCATCCAAGCCAATCCATAGTTGGATTTATCAGGCTTCTAAGGCAATGGACAGGAAGAATTGCTAAGCTAGTGGGCTCAACCACAGAGATATGGATGCCCTCTACAAGATCGATCTAGCTTGGTCCCCTCAATACCTACACACCTGGCACAAGGAAGTATTCCCTTCACTACTGCACAGTCCCTCAGGCCATACCTCCCATTCTAGTGCTCTTCCAGGTGTGCATAGAATATTATCCAACTCTTTTGATCTTCTTGAGAGGTTACCCTCCTCACTAGGTTTATCAAGCCAATTCTGGTCCACTTCCACTCCAAATTTCTTGCTCACAGGTTCAAACCAAAACAGGGATGCACATAATAGCAAAATCACAAGTGTTGGGCATGAAGGGAAATTTTTTTACAGTGGGATGCCCAAAATGGGGTTTCCATTAGCTTCATAAAAACGTGGGCAACCAAAAATGAATTGGAAGATGGGGAATTCAGCCATTGGAGAGAAAATCGATTTCAGAAAACGTTTGTGGGTACTCAAGGGACAAAAACGGCCTCCATAAACCCCCAAATCGTGACTCCCTTCCTCCCAACCACTGTGTAATACAAAAACGAGTTCCTAGCAGGGATGATTTTAAGAACTTCCCCCAAATTTATATGGTAAAAAAATTGGCGAATCTCCCCGATATATAGGAAAATTTGAAAGCGATTTTATCAATAATATAATATGTATATATAATTTTTTGGCGAATCTTTCATTTTATTATATGATATTGTAAAATCTTGGCGAATCTTTCACTAAATTATAAGATATTGTAAAATCTTGGCGAATATTTTACTGAATTATAAAATATTGTAAAAAGTTGACGAATATTTCACTAAATTATAAAATATTGTAAAAATTTGGCGAATATTTCACTGAATTATAAAATATTGTAAAAATTTGGCGAATCTTTCATTGATCTATAAAACACATTGAATGACAGTCTGCTTGTTAATTATGAGTTCAAGGCTTCTTCAAATGTTGAGTTCAAATTGCTCTATTTCAAGTTTTGGTCTCAATACCAAATGGTGGTGGCCTTAATGAAGCCTTGATATCCAAGCAAAGCCGAGTAGATCTTGGAGACATTTATTCTAAATGTGGGTGTTTGGAGGATGCACATAAAGTGTTTGGCCAAGTGCCAAAGCGAAATACAGCCTCATTGAATGCAATGCTTTCAAGATGTGCTCAACATGGACATGGCAGGGAGGAACATTATCAGAGGGGTTCTTCGGGTGGAGATTGTCATTCATAGCTCTGATGACGTTAGCATTGCATCTTCTTCTTACTTACAATTTTTTCCTCTACTACTTGAGTTTCTAGAATCTATTTGTAGTCCTCCCTGCAATTATTATAGATTTCTTCTTTTTCTTCTTTAATAGTCTTGGGAGATGACTTTTTTGAATTGCTTAAATCAACAAAGGAATTGCACCCACAGACTATCCTTCAATAGATTGTGTGGCTACCCTAGACTGTTTTTGATACTTCAAGGCAAGTTTGTACATAGGTTTTAAACTAGGCATGTTCCTTAAGTATTTTTCTTGGCACATACTTTGAATAACATTATAGTGATTTTGTTGGCATCCTATAGTGTCGACTATTGGGGGCTATCTTATTGTTGTGTCATACTTTTGGACAATGTAACTTTTTTCCATCTAAATTCCTCAACACTAGTACCATATCTAAATGTTATACCATTTGTTGATACCATATCTAAATGTGTCTAGTAGTTGATTTTGATTGTAGATGTTGTATTTTTTGTTGATATTGGTGTGTAGATGTTATTATAACCCATGTTAGAGCTTTTATTACAAATTGTTTTTTTCTATTGATTAGAGTTTCCATGACATGTGGGGACTTGGACCTTGACAAACCGATAAACTAATAGAATCAGACATTATGCATCATTTTGGCCTTCACTAGCCAATTATGCCCATGGAGGCTAGGAAAATTTTGAGCCAATTGGACTAGAGGAATGTTGGTCTCGTGCCAATAGGTCTCCTATGATCAATGCATAGGAACCTAGTGCATAGACCATTTTTCTCTTCGCTTAGCTATGTAGAGCTCATTTATTTTTCTGAATAACGATAAGTATTTACAAAGAAAATATACAATCAGCATAAACAAATCGAAAAAGTGAAGACAATTAATTCATGCAAATAAAAGGTAATAAAAACTTATTTTCTCGAACCCTAAATCAATGGAAATCAACTAAATCTAATATTGATTCAAGCTACAACAAAGGGTTAAATCAAGCATCAAATGAGAACTAGAAGCATTCAAGGGTCTAACACAATAATTAACCAAAATACATGCAAACTCCACAAATCGACAAAATGTTTCAAATAAAAGCAATAAACAAACCATAAAAATTTGCACAAAATATTTGAGATAAACACCAACATGGTTTCATGTACTTGAATGAGCTCATTCTTGCTTAGCGAAAGTGTAGTCAAATTAGTTATTTATCCTTCAATGTCAGGACACTATCTATGTGAAGAGATAGCTCCTAGGCCTAGCTTTGTCAAATTCCAGTGTCATTTCCTATCACATAAAAAAAGAGACAATGTAAAAGATAAATATAAAAACATCAATCTTAAAATAAACTGCATCAAGGAAATGTATGTCATATCATCAATGTTATAACAAAAAAGTACAATGTAGAATCTATTTTTAATTAAAATGCTAGCTCAAATTTACATATAATGATCACCCGCAAGGGTCCATGGAACACCTATACCAAAATAAGACTCAAGAGTCTCTCATGTGTATTGGATCATATACAATCTTAGGTGAAATCCATTTCCCAATTCACATTCTGGGACTGGTCCTCATTTTCGGCACTCTGAACATGACCTTCTTCGAATGAGCCGTCATTATGATCCTCAACAACATTATGTTCCATATCAAATTCATTAGATAAATTTTCCATATTGTTTTCTCCCCTTCTTTCACAATTTGATCGCCAGAGAGCTACTGCTCTTTCATATGGAAAATTGTCAACCTCATACTTTGTTACATATAATCTTAAGCATGTATCCACATTTTTATCAAGCTTATTCCTCAACTTTGACTTCAAAAATGTTAATGCACTAAACATTCTCTCATCCTCCACTGATCCCAAAATCATGGTTTGACATAAATCTACTAATTTGAAATACTCTGACATATGTTGCAGTAGATATTCACTACCATTGAGTGTAGTCCACAATTTTGTAATTGCACCATATTCTAGAGCATTATCCAACTTAGAAAATTGCTCCCACATTGTATCAGCAAAGCATCGGGCTTGATCTTTCAATTTTTGTCCATCTAAAATACCTTGAATATGTTCTCCTTGTATCTCGGTCTCTCGACAAAAATGGCTTTGCAAAATCTTGATTTTAGCTATAAAGTCAACCTTTATAGTTTCTGAACATTGACGATGGTTCCAATATTGAGGGTATACCACAGACATGGCCTCCAACAATTCAACTCGAGGAAATCGTTCTCTTATCTCTGATGATAGTGATTTTGCAATTTCTATCAAGCTGCGCCTCACTGAAATCACAACATTGTCAAATTGTTCTCTTGACACAGGGCACTCTTTGGTGGTTCTTCCTATTTTGTCATTATAATAAAAAGGAACCATATACCCACGCACTGCCATACATAGAAACCCTTTTTCATCAAACTTCAATAAATTTTCATCATTTTCAATATTGATTATCTTAGCCCAATTTGTAAATGCTAGACCTGTAAAAGAATCTTGTCTCATATACAAATTATCTAATGCAAGGCATGCTAGTTTTCTAGCATTTGTGTATTCAGCAATATACATCGTGCGACTCTGAGACATCTTCACGAGGCTATTCATTTCATGAAGCAGAGGAAGAACTCCAGCCAATGTTAAATATGTCTCTATATCAGTTAATAGAAAGAGAAGAGTTTGAGCTTTTTCTACACTTAGGCGATGTTCATACATCACCCCTACCAAGGATGCATATTCATCGAATAGTCTTTGAGCTGGTCCCTTCAGTGAGATCCATCTTGTATCAACATCTTTTAATAGTTTGTTTCCATTTGTAACACCGTCAGCAAATTTTTTAAACTCTGAAAACCGTTTGGGACTCCGACAAAAGTATGCATGAACCTCACGTACAAGATATTCAACTTTTGAAACCAATGGAAAGTTGCTCACTATTTTAAATGCAAGATTCATTCTATGAGCCATACAATGAATACCAATCATATACGGTGAAGCTGAGAGTTGTAGTCTAGCACAAAGGTCGTTCCTTTGTCCCTGCATTACTGATGCCCCATCTGCTCCAACGCATACCAACTTTTTTGCGATCATTGAATGATCCATACCACCAGTTTCTTTCAAAGTATTAATAACAAGTTCATAAATGTTTTCTGCTGTAGAACTTTTGCTCATTTTATGAATTCCAAGTAGATAGGAATTCCTGATATGGTAATTGACCGTATAAATGCTCATGCAAATCCATGCAGTATTATCAACAGCTGTAACTTCATCCAAGGACAGTGACAAAAATGTTGCATTCACAATCTTCTCTTTCATATCATCCTTTTCTACTTGAGCTAGATATTTTCCCCATTCCCAACCACTCGTTAAAGACCAATGAGAAGATGGAAAATTTGGCACTTGAATAAAAGATAGATATTTCATCATTTTTGGATAATCTGTCATAGGACGACCATTGGATAGGATGTGAAATACAGTGCTTAATTGTATCGACTTCGATAACAAATTTTTTTTCCATCATCTTTCCGAATTGAGAAGTGATGGTTCCTCCACTTTCATCTAGTTTTTTCTTATTTATTAAGTATTTATTGTATTCCTCTTCACATTGGAGATGTCGGCTATCAGATTTCCATCTAGCAGTAGATTTCTTCTCATCATTTCCAGTTTTGTTATCATACACCTTCCCAACATGCTTCTCTATTGTGTCCAGCTTCATTTGCAATTTCACTACCTTGCCAAGTTTCCAACTACATGAAATGCATTTAACTTCTTGTGAGGTCTCATTCTTATTTGTTGGAGGTATCGGTTCAATAAATGGGAATCTTGATACCCAATCAGATTGGAATTGTCTCCCGAAGTCCCATCGGCCTTTTTTCCTCTTCAGTGAATGGTCTATGTCACCTTGCAAGGAAAAATCTTCAACATTTGAGCTACCAATTTCTGATGAAAATGCATTTGCCTCACTTTGATCACTAGAAGAATGTATTCTACCATCCATTGTATGTTTTGCAGAGGCATCCTCCAAAGTGTTGACATCTCTCTCACCGATACCTTGCTCAAGAGAGCTTGAACCATGAATATGATGTGGATGATTGGATTGATGTTTTTGAAAATATGACATTACATCCTTTTGTCTTAATGTTTTATTTTTCTCTCCATGATCCATGTTTGACATCTTGTTTCTTACTTAATGTTCCACAATTGATATTCCAAATCAATATAGAAACCAGAAGGAGGCCTGCATGAGAAAAATGATATAAAATTAGTACAACTGCTTAATTTGATTCTTAGACCATTTCTTCTCAGAAGGCTGAAGGAAAAGGTTGAAGAGTCCCTGCCTAGGAAAAAGGAGATAATTTTGTATGCAGATATGAAAGAACATCAGAAACATATCCAAGATCATTTAGTCAATAAAACACTTGAGGTTTATTTGCAAAATAAAGGAGAAAATGGTGACTTAACTTGCAATTTGATTCACATCTCCAAGCACGGTACTGTAGCATTTAAGCAATAGATTTTATTTGTGTAGAGTTAAGCAAATTGCTCTGTGGTCTGGAAAGCGGTGGTGTAGCATTTTCCTTTGGTCGGCTCTGGATTAGTGTGGAGGATAGGAAATGGGCGACTCACTCGTATTGGACTGGACCCTTGGGTTGGCTATAGGGGAGGTCATGTCATGCCTGTGGACTTGAGGAACTTCTTGGCAGCTAGAGGTTTCCATTTTCTGGATGATGTAGAGGATCCGGGATCATCTACTCTTTGGCATCAGGGGTGGATCTCTGCACAGCGTCTTGAGATTCCTGAAGATATGCAAGGAGTTTGGGAGGATTTTCTCCGGATCCTAAGACTTTCGTATATACGACTGACCAATAGGAATGATGAACTTATCTGGGATCACCATCCCTCTAGAATTTACACCCCAAGGAATGGATATATCCAGCTGAATGTGGAAGCACATAACAGGGAATTGGTGTGGTGGTGGAAATATCCGTGGAAGTTAAAGTGTCCGAGTAAAGCAAAATTACTCTTCTGGGCTATTCTGGAAAATAAGGCTCCAACCTGGGACATTCTGCAAAAACGCTTCCTCCAGGGACCGGGGTTCTGTCCACTTTGTAAAGATGTGGAAGAGACCATTAATCATCTATTTGTTTATTGTCGGTTTACTCAGGCAGTTTGGGATGATATATGCAAATATCTGGATTTAAATGTGAGATGGTGGGGAGCGAGTGTCCATGAAGCATTCCAATTGTGGTGGACTTTACAAAAATCCTCTCCCATCCGGGCTTCCCCTTGTATTTTCGCATGGGGCATATGGATTACCAGAAATAAGATCATATTTCAAGATTGCAGGATTCTGAAGGAGACTGTAGTGGCACAAGCTGTGGCTGTTATCCAACACTACAAGACACCTGTCAAAGAGATTAGAACTCGACCTGTGAGTGAGGAAATGATCGATAAAACCATGCCATGGGCATATTTTGATGGTGCTTCTCTTGACCATCGATCGAAGTGTGGTGGGGGTGGAGTCCTTTTCAAAACCGAGTCTCATTTCTTTCATATCGTGGCTAGTTTGGGGAGGGGATATAACAACTATGCTGAACTTATGTCTCTTAGGCTGCTGCTGTTATTTGCACTTGAACAAGGATGTCTATCTCTTCAGATATTTGGCGACTCCAGGATAGTTATTGACTGGGCAAAGGAGATTACTCATTGTCATGTGATGGTACTCATACCTATACTGGAGGAGGTAATACGGTTAAAATAGTCATTTAATCATATTACATTTACACTTGTCTACAGGGAGAGGAATGGGATGGCCGATCAGCTTTCCAAAGAAGCGACGCAGCAACATTTAGCACTTGGAACTTGGAGGATTACTATTCACTCTATTGGGGGCACCTACAGTTATTACCACAGACCATTTCATGAAGCTATAGAGGCACGGAATTGAGCAATAGCTCAGATTTTGATGACCAGGGATGGATGCCTATTTTAATTTCTGTAACAGTTTTTGTTTAGTTGTATGGATATATGCCGGTTGTAGATAGCAGTTATGTGATGGTCTGATACAATAGTCTATGTAATCGGATAAATGCGGGCTGTATGAACAGCCGGACTCATTGTTTTGAAGTAGTATGGAACTTTGGACTTGCTATTAATATGGGACAGTAAATATGTGTCAATGTAGGGATCACAGTGATCCTAATACATGTGCAGAATCTAATTTTGTTCATCTTTTTGAAATAAAATTACGACTTTTTCCAAGGAAAAAAAGGTCACAGCAACTATTAGGTCACAACAACTATTTGTGTAGAGTTAAGCCATACTCATGAAAGTTTTCATTTAAACAGAAAGATAACAATGTTCTCATTTTATGGTAGCCTTCATCCAATCCTGGGAACTTGGCACTTGGAGGATTACTATTCACTCTATTGGGGGCACCTACAGTTATTACCACAGACCATTTCATGAAGCTATAGAGGCACGGAATTGAGCAATAGCTCAGATTTTGATGACCAGGGATGGACGCCTATTTTAATTTCTGTAACAGTTTTTGTTTAGTTGTATGGATATATGCCGGCTGTAGATAGCAGCTATGTGATGGTCTGATACAGTAGTCTATCTGTAATCGGATAAATGCGGACTGTATGAACAGCCAGACTCATTGTTTTGAAGTAGTATGGAACTTTGGACTTGATATTAATATGGGACCGTAAATATGTGTCAATGTAGGGATCACAGTGATCCTAATACATGTGCAGAATCTAATTTTGTTCATCTTTTTGAAATAAAATTACGACTTTTTCCAAGGAAAAAAAGGTCACAGCAACTATTAGGTCACAACAACTATTTGTGTAGAGTTAAGCCATACTCATGAAAGTTTTCATTTAAACAGAAAGATAACAATGTTCTCATTTTATGGTAGCCTTCATCCAATCCTGGGAACTTATCAAAGTAAATATTCAAATCCCCTAGGAAAACATAGGGACTTTTTAATTTATTATGTCCTTGATAGTGGTATGATCCGTCTGTTTCCTAATCTGCTATATCTATGAAACTTAACTGGAATTGCTACATATCTTAAATCCAAGCTAAACATTGGACACTAATTTTCACACTTTGTCATTGATATTTCTCAAGGGTCTATTTATTTGCTTGGGAAAAAATTACTTGGAGATAACTTTTATAATTATTGTTCATATCAAAGCCTATTCCTAGTACCTCATCTCACTCTTCTACCAATTTTTTGAGTCCTCCAATTTTTTTACCCAATGCCACCACCCCAGATCCTACACTATCATTCATGTACAACAAATCCTTCCAGCATCAACTAGGTTTCCTATTTGTTCATAATTATCAAATTAAATCTAAAATCACCACCCTAATTATGGATAATGGTAGCCAAATAAATATATTTTCCCATGATATTTAGTCTCCTATCTGCAACTCCCCACTACAGACCATCAAACTCCATATCAGGTTTGGTTACAAAATATGCTCCTCATCTAAATGTCACTGAGCATTATGTTATCACCATTTCCATTGGGGCATTTCAATATACTTTGGAATGTGATGTGTCTCCTCTCAATTGTGTATATTTACTACTGGGTTCCCTTACCAAATTATTCGTCATTCCCTATATGATGCTCACCACAACACTTATAAATTTTTTAAAGATGGAAAGGCTTGTGATCTCACATCTTCTATAACCCATTCACCTTCCTTGTTGTCCAACAATGTTGATGTGTTCCATGTCAATCTTCACAAATTCATGTCACTATGTGTGGTTAAATGGGTTAAGATTGATAATGACTCCCATCCTTCCACACCCTATATGAATCCCTTGTTAGATGATTTTGTGTATGTATTTACACCTCCTGTTGGCCTTCCCCCCATTCATTTCATCTAGCACACTATTGATCTTGTCTCAGCATCTTCTCTTCCAATTGCTCCAATATACCATTTAGCCCCTCACGAATTTCTTGATATTAAGTGACATCTTCAATATGTCTTAAACTCTAGACATATAGAACCTAACTCCTCTCCTTATGGTTCCTCTACTTTCTTCATTTCTGTAAAGGAATCTGGTGCATGGCATCTTGTTACTTATTATCATGATCTCAATGAAGTGACTATAAAAAATTGATACCCATTTTCTCACATTAATGATTTGCTTATCCATCTCAAGGGTGCCCAATTCTCATACTCACAAGTAACATCTGTAAGGCTCGCTACAAGTATTATAGTATATAACTAGCATATATTATTATGTTAGTATTAGGTATGTGATTCAATTCTAGTCTATAAACATAGTTGGAATATAGCAGTAATCATCCCAACTAGGAGGTATCCAATGCCATGATATGGACTCTAGCATATGATATAAATGCATTTGAACCCCTCAACTAGATATTCATGCCCATGAAACTGGGTGAAATCCCAGACTGAGTGATATTCTCCGTGATTATAAATATAAAATAACAGACTAGAACCTGGTGGCCACTACAACTAGGGGGCAAACAGCACGCCAACTAAAAAGTCCTAAGTATACAAACCAGGCAAACAAAGATGCCTTCCGGAGAAGAGTCTGGGATGATGAGGGCCCAGAACAGATCAACGAAGGAAGAAAGACAGTTACCTGGGGTCCACAATACAATGACTAAGGGTGCAAGCGCTGGAATCACCCAACCGCCCTCCCAAAGACCTGCAAGGGATTTCCTCCCACGTCTGTCTTAGGTACAGCAGATATACCCTCTGCTGTCACCTGTGTATGAACCTAGAGTCAGATACTAAGGCTACCACAACACCGAAAACTCCTGGGGAACAGTCACCGGTCGAATCAGAAAGCGTGGGTAGGGTAGCTAAGCCCGAAACTCGAAAGAGTCCCCAATACGCAATCCAATCCTGGCGTATGCTCGAACAAAAAGTAGGAGGAGTATTCCCAACAATCTGATCTCGCAATGACCTACTGCATAGATCCCAGGCAAGTTTTGAGTGAAATGGGTTTACCTGTGATAGTCTCACTACGATTTTTGCGTAATGTGTGATCTTGAGTGGTTTAAGGTGATTTAAACTCAAGATCCTAACCAAAACTAATTGGTGTAGTGTACCCTAAAAAAGAAAAATGTTTCTATTTCATTTTATTAAAAAGTTTTTAGGGCTGTTATTACTCAAAAAGGGTAGTGCTTTTGTGTGGCGTGGTTGCAACAAGGAAACAAAAGTGCCATAAAATCAAAACTTTCTACAACAAAGCTCTTTTTCATTTTTTCATTTACTGGAAAGAATAAAAGAACAATCAACTAAATTATGATTCAATAAACTGACCACAAACAATGTTTAAATACAAGAATCAATCACTAAACAAAGTGCTGGAAAATATTGAAGTGTCTGGCCATATTCCCAAAATAATCCTTCTTAGACTCATTTTCCATTAAAAACATCTAAAATCCATAAAGCATTGCATCTCATGGCCATATTTCAACTATGAATAGTTTACCAAAGGACATTATAATGTTTTTAGTAACAATGATGGGTGTATGCATCTTGATAATGGTTAGGACAGTATAAAAAGATCCTTGGTCATTTAACAAATATTCTTTGGCTCAAGTGTGGTGAAATATGCATTGCAACACCACATAAGACCTTTCTATGGAATATTTGGCCTCTAATTGGGATATGGCTATGATTAATTCATTTTGGGGACCCGTGATGGGTCCAGGGGCATAGACCATGGTTGAAAAGGAAAAAAAGGTCCTTCACGGGAAGATTAACCTTCTAGGACTTACACATTGTGAGTCGAGCCCCAATCATGAAACATGTCCTCTCTATGGTGTCTTTGACTCCTAAGTGTCATTCCATGTGTCTATATGGTGTCCTTGACTCCCAAGTACATACCCTTATTGGATTTCAAGTGGTGTCATTTCTGCTAAAATGTAATAAATTATATTCTAACATTATATGTTGAGGTATAAGGCATGCTTGATGTCTATATGGTCTATAGTTATACTTAATGGGACTAATAATTTAACCCAATACTAGGTCATAAAATATTGCTTCTTTCTTCATAGCCTTTGGACTTAGTTGTGCCAAAATGTCCCTTAACCATATGGCCCTCATTTTGGTTCAAAATTATTCCCTTGAGAATGCCTTTTTGTTTGGATCATTCTCTGTATTTTCTGATGACTGGGAGATTTTATCTGACATTAAGCAAACTCCTCGCAGTTCAATCAATACTTGCTTGAGTCTGACATTAGCAGAATTTTCTCAGAATCTCATGATGAGAGAGTTGAGACTATCATGCTCAAATGTATGATCTTTTTAAACCACATAGTCCTGCAAGCCAATATGTAAGTTGTGTTTGGGTCTCACCCATAACAATTGAAGAATATTTTCGTGCTCATGTTTTATATGTTTTTATATGCTATGAGTTTTCAGCAACCAAACCACTGCCCACTGCCCAGCAACAGAAAAATGATGGCCCAGCACTAGCAAATGATCAGTGATTACTTTTGTGTTTGTTGACAGTTTATATAGTAGGGGGTTGGTGGGACACTAAAAAACCTGACTAGGGATTTTTCATTATGTAAAATTTTAGGGCTTTTTGACAATATATGTTGAAAAGGTTATGACAGCTACTGTAAAAGCAAATGTTCATGATGAAATTGGTAGATTACATGTGCCTAGAAATCAGAAATCAGATTCCTTGGACTTGCAATTCAATACTGATGTTGTTGATTCCTCAAATAAGAAAGATCATCAATATTCCAATGCATCTCGGTTGCCAGGGATGGTCCTTACCTGTGAAGACCTCGAACAGTCCATTATTGCTGAAGCCAGTGAAAGTGTTTCCAAATTGCAAATTCATTCTGATGAGAGTACAGATTCAGATGGGAATATATTGGCCAATGGGCAGAAGTTACAGAAGGACGACCAGGCATCTCAGCATCTCCTGTCGTTGTTGCAGAAAGGAGATCAGAAGTCATCTATGAATCAAGATCTCAGGGAAAAGTATGTTGCTCCTAAAGGTGGAGATCAACACGAGGATACTGGTAATGCTGAGAAAGTTGGATATCCAGAGAAAATTGGGGAAGCTCAGACACTGGAATTGCTATTTGGAAAAGCATTCATGAAGGAGTTGCGTTCTGCAGATGCCCCTGTTTCAGTAAAACCACCTGTTTCAGGAAAATCATTTTCCAACGATGTATCTCTAGGAGGTAATGGACTAGAACCATTGTTTACAGTGTCTCTGAATCCACAAAAGTCACTTCCAAATGCAGAATTTGAGACAGGTATTGACAAACTTGATGTCAGTTCATCATCTATGAAAATGAACATGAAGGATGGTAAAAGAGTAGTTTTACAATCACAACAGTTGTCATTAGATGGAAATGCATATGGACCTGATCAGGATCTGTGGCCCAACTCATCGAATCTAAACATTGAGATTCAGGGCAGCATTGGTAATTCCCAGTTTGAAAATGCAAAGGGAAATTTTGCTCTATTAGGGACGGTGGCTAAAGCTAAGTCAAATGCCATGGATGAAGGAGAATATTCTGGTAGTTTGATTTCTGATTTTGGAAGTAACTTGGAAAAGGAGGGCAATTCAAGTATTAGAGGTATTTTTGATTCTGGAAGCAAGAAACCTATGTTTGATGCGGGGAACATGGCCATTGGTCACTCATTCACTGGGCAGAGTGACTCCATTGGGAGGTCAACTTTTCTTAGAAGATCACAGAGCAATGGGAACTCTTCCCCATTGCCTGTTTTTGATGAGTTTCTTACTACACGTTTAAATGGATCACAAATGCCTGATAAATTTATTGGTTCAGATGTTCTGAGATCAATGCCAGAAATTGTTCAGAAATCTATGGCTTTCAAAGATGAAAAGAGTAGATATGAAGATCATAATACAAGCATGATTGATGCAGCCATTCAGCACTTTCGAGCTGCCGATGCACGTGCCTTTTCAACATATATTGTGATAAAGGGATTGATTTATTACATTTGTTGCTCTCAAAAATTAACTGTCACAACTGTATACTTTATGATGATGGCATGGACATGTTTTTATGCTATAATGCCTTGACTTCTACAACATGACTGGCCAAGAAGATGACAATGCAAAAAAGGCATAGGGAAATTTCAAGATCCTATGTTTGTTGAACACAGAATAGGTGGTCTGTTGGGCCTATTTGATATTCTTGGGATTTAAACTTACATTCCTCTGCCTGAAGAAGACAAAGAAGAAATTGCAATTGAATAGAAGAAGCATCAGTTTTCGGAATGAAAGACAAGAAACATTGACGCAAAGAGCAATGAGAATTCTACTGATGAACCCCATCCATCACCATTAATGAAATAAAAGGAGGAGATTTCTTCTTCACGTCACTTCTACACACACCCTAGGAATACCTTGAATTCCATCATCCGTATGGGATCAACCCTTCACCAAACCTATTGGAAAACAAGTCTACAAAAGGTGATAGGAGCATTAAAAGAAAACCGAACTCTAACCACAAGGGGTAGTGGGATTGAATTGCTAACCATATGATAGAGAACTACCAATGTTCCATGTACCATATTGCAACACCACCTCATTAAATCATACTACGACTTGTTGTTGCTTCATTCTGTTGATATATTCCAGATTATTATGGCCCAAAGATTCAACAAATGTGTTGTTTTGTGTGAGTGGAACCCCTAGTGGAACAAACTCTGATCTCAAGAGTGCAGGAGCCTAGTGGTGTCCTATGTTGTGGACTCTGAGGGAGGAGTGGTCTAGGCCTGACTAATAACATTTTGCAGGGAACTATCTTGTCCGCTAAATTGATAACATGATGTCTTTTTGGTGAGAAACCATGGAAATTGTTACTGAGACATAGAATTTGCCATGTGCAACAAAATATTAGGATCAAGGGGGCAATCCTAATCAGTGATGTGATTGTTGTGCCAAATTACTTCAAATGTGGCACTTCACCTGTGTTGCAAGGAATCTATGAAGCATGGAAAAGAGTTGTTGAATGTAACAATTGGATTCCTATAGAATCAGATGTGAAGTTGATTCAACACCCTACAGATCTCAGACACTAGGTGGTTACATTAACATATGTTGCAAAACTAAAAATACAGTAGATATTTACAAACCCAGTCAGCAATCAGTTCAATCATTTCCATACTTCACGATGATAGTAACAAGACCAAATATGAACATTTACAGTGGTTTTGATTAGTGTCAAATGCCCAAGGGAAAACTCGGAAGAGATGTATGCCATAATCTGCAAGTGCAAGTTTTCATAAGAAATAGATTGGGATATTTAGGGCATACTATTCTAAGAAATAATATGCTTAAGAGTCCTACCACAAACATTTATGGTACATATAAGCAAGAGTTGTGAAATAGAAGCCTACTCTGTTAAGTGCAACACTACAGTTTAATACTAGTAATATGGATCAAGTTTGTGCATCGTTTACTTGCAGTGAAAACAAGTACATGGAATAGAAAAAATAATATGGAATGGAAAGCCCAACTTTTAGATTTCTAATCTCACTAGGAGTAACTCCCATTCAACTAAATCTAAATTCTATACCTCCATGTAGTTTGATCAACTCAATCCACCACATGTTTTAAAGGCATTAGTTTCCGTGACTATGAGTATGTTTTGGCACTATTATATTCAGCAGTCCCATTGACATACATTTCTGTTCATTTGTTGGAAATTAATAAAATTATATTCATTTTATCCTAACTTTATTTAATGGATTCTTTCCCTCGTACAGAGCCACAAAATATTAAGGTTATTTAGGATAGGATTTAGGTAGAATACATAGAATTCTCAGAACCTGCAATAATTTCCCTACTGCAACAAAACATTATAGTAAGGAACATGAGCATATGGAAACCCAATGATAAATGTTCTTTGTGTTACCCCCCTATTTGCATGGGGTTTTCCAGTAGTGATTTCGATCACAAATCTTCAACTGGGTGTAACTTATGGAGGAGATTGAGGGGTACCAGTCTGAGGAAAGAAACCTACATGCATATGTGTGATGTTTGAGGGTTTTTACAATTCTGTTTACAACCCGTTTCATCATCTAAGTAATAGCTGGAAGGGTTTCATAATCATGGTGTTGATCTTTCTGAAATGGACATTCAAAATAAGGGCAGGGTTGTAAAAGGAAATTCCCTGTAGCAACAACTTTTTCAATCCTGTGAAGCAATCCTGGTGTTTTCTGTGGATGTTATTAAAAATTTTCCTGTAGGGATCATCCCTAAACATATTCTAAAGGATTCCTTCCTCTTCCATCAAAATCTTGCCTAAGAAGGATCCTAGAAGGAATACTATTCACATCAGTCAATGAAGATGAGCCTGATCCTGAAGGAGGCCATGCTGATTGTTATGTTCAAAAGTGATAAAGGGATTGAGTTATTACATTTGTTGCTCTCAAAAATTAACTGTGTCACAACTGTATACTTTATGATGATGGCATGGACATGTTTTTATGCTATAATGCCTTGACTTCTACAACATGACTGGCCAATAAGATGACAATGCAAAAAAGGCATAGGGAAATTTCAAGATCCTATGTTTGTTGAACCCAGAATAGGTGGTCTGTTGGGCCTATTTGATATTCTTGGGATTTAAACTTACATTCCTCTGCCTGAAGAAGACAAAGAAGAAATTGCAATTGAATAGAAGAAGCATCAGTTTTCGGAATGAAAGACAAGAAACATTGACGCAAAGAGCAGTGAGAATTCTACTGATGAACCCCATCCATCACCATTAATGAAATAAAAGGAGGAGATTTCTTCTTCACGTCACTTCTACACACACCCTAGGAATACCTTGAATTCCATCATCCGTATGGGATCAACCCTTCACCAAACCTATTGGAAAACAAGTCTACAAAAGGTGATAGGAGCATTAAAAGAAAACCGAACTCTAACCACAAGGGGTAGTGGGATTGAATTGCTAACCATATGATAGAGAACTACCAATGTTCCATGTACCATACTGCAACACCACCTCATTAAATCATACTACGACTTGTTTTTGCTTCATTCTGTTGATATATTCCAGATTATTATGGCCCAAAGATTCAACAAATGTGTTGTTTTGTGTGAGTGGAACCCCTAGTGGAACAAACTCTGATCTCAAGAGTGCAGGAGCCTAGTGGTGTCCTATGTTGCCCAGAAACTGCCAAAATCATTATCAAGCAGCTAATAGTTTAGTAAAAAACTGTGATCTTCCCAACTTTGACACATTGAAAAGAAATGAAAGAGGCAAAGCATAGAACTAAAGAAGTTGAGCAGTACCAGAGGGAAAGGAAAGCACAGATCAACAACCTTCAAAACGTTTACCAGCAGACCCTCATGAATTATGTATCCATGCCTACAAGGTATGCCCGAAAAGTAGAATTAAAACTCAATTCAGCTTCCATCGGCTATGAAAAACGAAGGGCGAGTTATAATAAAAGATTTCGAAGGGCGAGTTATAAACGAAGGGCGAGTTATAATAAAAGATTTCAGAGTCTGACAACATTAAGAATTTGGGGATTAAACTCACAGTGTAATCATGGATCGAAATGAAACACGCAGGGTCTAAGATGGCAACAAAAATTGAATTGCAGATATTTCACATTGTCACATACCTCTTAATGCTCGAAACCCTTCTGAGAATCTGAAATGCACAGCTAAAGCAGTTTGCAAACCTCCAGGAGTCCAGATACACGCTACAAACTGGTAATCTTTGAAACAAACAGTAATTGAGCCTCGTATGGGTGAAAATCAAGAATTTTACCTCGTATGGGCGATGCTAGGGGTTGTATTGGCACTCTAGCAGCCAAATCGCGGGCGAATCGGACTCCAAAACCGCAATTTCTTCAAATCGAGGGCGAACCATAGCTCCAAAAAAACCCATGCCAGAATCGAGGGCGAATAACAACTCCAGAAAACCGCCATGCCAGAAATCACAGGCGAATGAGTTTCCAAGAAACACCATCCCTAAAAATCGGGGGCGACTGGTGCATCCAAGGAAAAATCACGGAAAATAAACTGGCGAAAATCGATTTTTCCCTATTTCTTCCACAAAAATCGCGGGCGACTGGTTTCTCCTATAAATTCTTCCTAAATACGATTTTGGCTATATAGTTGTTTAATATTTACAAAATAATAAATAGTGGGCTATTAAAATTAATTCTCAAAAACCTCTTTTACTTAAAAATTCGCCCTAAAAAAAATTAGAAACCTTCTAAATTCGCCATTGGGCTAAATTTCGCCCCTAAAATCATCCCTGGTTCCTAGCCATGGAAAATGCAAGAAAATGATGGAAAATGTGAAGGAGAAAGCCCTAGCTAGCTCAGACTGCGTGAGAGAGCAAAGGCCATGGGTGAAGAATGGCTTTGGGCAAAATTTTGTGGGTGTTTTCTTTCCCAGGAAGCAAAAATATGATTTTCCAGATTGATGGCTTACCCATGCATGAAATTGGTTGCCATACCTCTCCATTCCCAAGGCATTAACTACCTCAACCAACTCTTGAAAGAATTAGCTGATTGGGTGCATAAGACAAAATGGGTAGTTGAGGGTTTATGGGTTTTCTCATTGACACATGGATTGAGTCTATTGGCTCAAGGGTTTGAATATTTTCCCTCCCTATTCCTTGTGAAATCATGTCCCCATCTCTTTGTTTCATTGCATAGCTAGTTGTGGGTATTTCATTAAAATTCATATTTACATGATGTCTTAATTTACATTGTGCTTTTCTAGCACAAGAACCATAGGAATCTATTTTTAGTTGTCGATACATAAAACGATAAATCGATGGCAGGGCCTTGGCCTTGAGCTCCTCACCATGATTTAATAAGGATATTTAAATCATTTACAATTTTAATGCAATAGGGTTAAAATCGGGATATTGCAGAAGCACTTAGATAGGAACCTACTGAGACTAGTTTGAGCTCTACTGACTACTGACAGCTCCTCATGCTTCCACATTGGAGTCTCCTTCCCTACATCAGTGCCCATGCACTAAGTTAGACTCATTTGACTGACTATTTGACTTCTGTGACCACTGCCACTGGTTTGGGTGATGTCTCCAATGCTATCCAAGCCAAAAATTGAGGATGATTCGAATGACCTTAGAGGTATTCGAATTCTTTTGATTGTATTCAATTATTATTCACATTACAGAGTGCTAGCTTACAGGTGATGTATGATACAACAATTTTTCTCCATTTTTTGTGTAATGAGTGATTATTGATTCATCATTTCTTCTTCTTCTTTCTGCATTTCTTGAGTGAATTCTAGTGAGGTCTGCTACTGCTGAGTGATCCTAATCCTAAAATATCACAACAACTTCTTTACTTGCATGAGTGGCTGCCATATATTCAGCTCCAGTATTTGAGAGAGAAACTATAGCCTGTCTCTTGCTCATCCAATTGATTTCTCCTCCAAATAGGTTAAACACATACCCACTTGTAGATCTTCTATGATCAAGATATCCAGCCCAGTTTGCATCAACAAATCCATGTACATTTATTAATCTGTCTGGTCCAGGTCTTCCTTGGTAGCATATTGCATAATATATAGTGCCACACAAATAGACCCTCTTTACAGCTATCCAGTGCTTCTTCCCTAGTTTTGAAATATATCTGCTCAATACTCCCACTGCATGGGCAATGTTTGATATGGTATAGACCATTTCATACATCAAACTGCCAACCGCACTAGCATATGGAACTCGTGCCATATATTCTTCATCTTCATGTGTCTTGGGACACTGATCTGCAGATAACTTTACACCTACAGGTATAGGGACCTTGACTGGCTACTTTCTTGCATTTTAAATCTCTGCAGTATTGTCTCAACATATTTTCTTTGATTTAAGCAGATCTTCCTGTTTGCACGATCTCTTTTAATCTCCATTCCTAGTATGAATTTTGCAGCACCGAGATCCTTCATGTCAAATTTGGAGGATAGCCGAGACTTCACCTCCTTTATGAAAAACTTTGTTGTTTCCAATCAACAATATGCCATCAACATACAGTACTATGTTAATGAAGTGATCACCAACTTGTTTTGAGTATACACAGTGATCAACCTTGCTTCTCACAAACCCCAATACAAGTATGTATTTGTCAAACTTTTGGTACCAAATCCTTGGAGATTTCTTTAAGCCATAAAGGGACTTATTTATTTTACATACGAGCTCTTTCTTTCCATTTACTGTGAACCCTTCTCGTTGTTTCATGTAGATTTATTATTCTAGATCCCCGTGTAAGAATGTTGTCTTCAAATCCATCTGCTCTACTTCAAGATCAAAAGCGACAGTAATAGAAAGAAGAAATATAATGGAATTTAATTTGCAACTGGAGAAAATATTTGACCAAAATCAATTCCCTCTACCTGAGAATATCCATTTTCTACTAGGCGGTCTTTGTACTTCTTCACTTTACCTTCTGCATTTATCTTCTTTTTAAATAGCCATTTGCTGCCAATGGATTTTCTTCCAGCAGGTAACCGAACTAGATCCCACGCTTCATTTTTGTCCAAGGATTCCATTTCTTCAAGCATGGCCTTCTTACATAGATCTCTATCCTCTGAATCAATAGATTCCTTCACATTTCTAGGATCATCATCAGTAATAGAGAAAGAAAAACTAGACCGAAAATTAGGAGGGGAATACCTTTCTGGTCACCTTCTTTCTCGAGATGATCTCCTCAAAACTGGGGTATGAGGTTCTTCTTCTTCTGATTAATATTCTTCTGTTGAGTCAGATTCTTCATCTTCTAACTCAAACTCTATCTTCTCTGGTTGCTTTTCCATTGGATTCACTTCCTATCTGGGAATTTCTTTGAACTCTCTAAACACAACATCACGACTGTAGACATTCTTCTTAGTTACAGGATTCCAAATCTTATAACCTTTCCTACCATATTTATAACCAATAAAGATACATTTTTCATCTTTAATGTCCAACTTACTCCTTTTCTCCTTTGGAACATGTACATAAGCATCACAGCCAAAAAAATTTAAATGTTTAATTGAGGGTTTCTTACCAGTCCATACCTATTGTGGAGTTTTTTCAACCAAATATGTAGGTGAGAGATTTACCAAGCTACATGCTATCTCCACTGCCTCTTCCCATAATTATTGTCCTATCCTGGCACTGCTTAGCATACTTCTTTCCTTTTCCATTAGCGTCCTATTCATCCTTTCAACTACTCCATTCTATTGAGTTGTGTATGGAGTATTCATATGCCTTGCTATACCTCACTTCTTACATAATTCCTCGAATTCATTCCCACAGAACTCTCCACCATTATCTTTCCTCAACACCTTTATTTTCTTTTCTGTTTGATTCTTGACAAGAGCCTTAAATTCTTTAAATTTAGAAAACACTTCAGATTTCTTTCGAAGGAAATAAATCCATGTTTTCCTTAAGAAGTCATCTATGAATGAAACATAATACATAAATCTACCTGGCAATGGAACAGACACAAGCCCAAACACATCAGTGTGTATTAACTCTAAAATTCAATTTTCTCTTGTAGCACCATATGTAAATCTTACTCGATTTTGTTTTCCATATATGCAATGTTCACAGAAATCAAAATCTAGAGTGCAATCAATCATACCTTCAACCATACTTTTACCTTGTAATACACGAAGGACCTTTTCTCCGATATGCCACAATATTTGATGCCATAGCATTGTCTTTCCTCCTGATGCAGTTTGGGTTCTATGTTCTGTGTCTCCCCGTTAGGAACAACAAAACTGTTACATTCACCAATGATGGTTCTTCCCAATATTTTGTACAGAGTTCCATACCGAATTCCCCTCATCAATACCATTGATCCTCGAACCATTTTGCAACCACCATCTCCACACACAATCTTTACACCTGCAATATCCATATTTCTAACAAATATCAAGTTTCTCGCTAGATTTTGAATGTGTAGTACTCCAGGAAGAGTTATAGTACTTCCATCCTTAAGTTTCAACTTAACTCTACCACGCCCAATGATACTGGCTGGTGATTCATCTCCCAAGAACACATATCCTCCATTGTACTCTTCATATTAACATAACCACTCCCTATGAAGGATCATATGACATGATGCACCTGAGTCAATCAACCATCTCCCAAGAACACATCCCCTCCTTCTGAGGAAGTATTTTCCTCTATGGTAGAGGTATCCTCTGGTCCCTTTCCTTTATCAATATTCTTAGACCTGCAATCCTTTTTATAGTGCCCAGCTTTACCCCATTTCCAACACTTCCTTATAAATTTTTCTGGGGATTTAGATCTACCCTTAGATTTGGATCTCCCCCTAGTTCCCTTATTTTTGTTTCTCTCTTGGGGGCGGCCTCTCACAGACAAGGAATCCATGCTATGAGTATCCATGGATTTTCTCCTCATCTCTTGTGATAGCAGGGATGATACTATTTCATCAAATTTTAAAGTTGCTTGATTATCACTCCCTATTGCTACACTTAGGTTGTCCCAGGAATATGGCAAAAAACACAATAATGCAATACATTTATCTTCTTCAGACATTGTAATTCCAGAAGAGGTTATTTTACTTACCAGAGTATTGTATAGATTTAGATGCTTTGTCACTTTGTCATTATCATCCATTCTGAGGTGATACAGTTTCTTTTGCAGAAACAACTTGTTCGCAATGGATTTTGATTGATACAAACTCCCTAGTTTCATCCAAATCTTTACCGCGGTATCTTCTCTAGATATGTTCAATAACACAGAGTTTGATAAGCACAATCGAATTGTACTCCTCTCCCTTCTATCTAATTTATCCCAATCTTCTTTCGATGTTCTAGTGGGTTGTGTACCCGGATCGACAGCAATCCACTGATCCCGATCTACAAGAAGATCCTCCATATTAAGCTTCCATAGATCAACGTTCTGGCCAATAAACTTCCCGATATCAATTATTGAATTTCTTTCCATTCTCTTTCAATGTAGAAACCAAGGCTGCAAAGCTCCCACTGAACTTGAGTTTATCACACACCCAAGATCTATCAATCGAGTCGAACCCTCAGCAATAGAGGCGTCCCCTTGAAACCAAAAATCGAGCTCTGACACCACATGTAAGTTTTAAACCTATGTAGAGAAGAAAATCATACCAATTCTTTTAAGTAAAACAAAGGTTACATCACAGCATTCACACATAATACACAGAGATTTACCCTGGAAACCCTGAACCAGGAAAACCAACAAACCTTGGAGCCACACCCCTTATTTTTCTCATTATCTCATTATGAATCACTCACAATACAATATAGGTATTTCATAGCATCCAATACCCTAATATGTTAACCCATATTAGTAAATAGACCCCAATCCCTTAACCAAAATTAAATCACATATTTTTAGAAAAATCCCAAAAATAACCAAAAACATCTGCAGGATCGTCAAGCGCACCGCTGACAGGTGCACTCTCCCCTTCAAATACATGCAGAGAATATAACACATACCCAACACTATATGATTTTAATTCTCATCTTATGGCCATGATCTAGTGCATCCCACACTTCTTTCATGCTCCCATTGAAGAATCATGCTCCATTGTTGTAAGGTCTCAAAGATTAAGGGCTATCTGTGAAGTATGAGCTATGCTACTTCTATTTTCTGCTAAATAAACTATGTTAATGGTTGTTTCTACAAAATTATTCATGTCCATTTTCATATTATACATCTAAAAAAGAATTCGAGAGCTTTAATGGCTGCTTGTGTTTAGATTTTTCAAGACTAGCTCTTTAGGCATGAATTTATGACTAGTTTTGCAATTTCTTTAATAAAAAGGTCTCTAAAATTCTATTTTCAGTTCTTCTAGTCATTACAGGTCCTTAAGAAATTGATGAATCCAACTCAATCCTAAAACTAAGAATTCGTGACCCTTTCTGCCTGTTTAGAAGAGCTTGAAAGAAAACTAGTTGAGTAGTCCCTAGTAGTACTCTTCTCTTTTGACCTCCAAACATTTCCAAACCTTCCCAAAAATCCTCTAAATTTTGAAAAAAAATATATTAGAGGCTAAGACCTGTTACCCACCTTCTTTTTGCATTCAAGTGTCCGTGGAGGAATATAGTATGCACATGTTGGTGTACCCATGAATCCTTGGAGTAGACTTCAACGGAAACTGTTGTTGAAACATAAATGGTCCCAGTACCTTGTGCATATGATTCTGAATATATCCATGTCCTTTTGGCTTAGGATAATGCACCCTTGTGATCAGACCTTGTAGATCCAAAATATACCAATTATCAGGATTTGGGTGGGTTTAACTCTGGCCAAAGACTAGTTTCTTCCATACTAGTTTTAATAACTAGTTTCAGTCTTTGCAATTTTCTATTTTAAATTTTGTATTAGAGTTAATATACTTGAAATAATATCTTAGGATATTACATGATCAATTATCTTATGATGAATTCTTATAAATGATAGCATAGAAGCAACTCATTGATGAGTTTTTGTTTGGAAGGGTAATCCTAAAACCAAGTGGATGATTTCTGGATTTCCATGGAAAGACATAAAGAACATGCACATAAAGATGAATTTACAACAGTAGTAAATGATTGGTTTGAAAATCCCAAAGAATCTAAAGATGGCATCCTACATTCTAAAGCGGAAGCTGAACCATAATTGAGTAAAGATGAGGAATCTCCCTAAGAAAAGAAAAATGAAAAGAACCAACATGGTTCTAATTATGATATTTTTTTGTATACTAGACCAATTTTTTTATTAAGTAGGATTGCGAGACAGTATATTTATACCTACAAAATATGAAGAATAAGCATAATAAGTAATGCACTCATTTGAAGAGGTGGAGGAAGAAACATACAACAAATCTCTTGCAGGTTTTAAAGGTAGCATTGAAGATGTTGTATATCGCTAATTTTACAACCATATTTATGGAATTGAAAAAGAGCGGTGTCGTTCTACACATCCTAGATGTAAGAAGAATAAATGGCTAAAGCCAAGAAGTAACAAGAATATATATCCGTATTTTAAAGTCTAGAGCATGAAAAAGAGGAAAAACATTGAAAGATTCAAAGATTGGAGTAGAAAGTACAAAAATAAATTGTATCAACACATAGCAGCAAAGAAGGTGAAGATGAAGATGTTTTGTATGCTTAGTTGAGAGATTGACCAATAGGCATTTACTTTAATTTTTTGATTAAATACCTTAGAGGAAGTATGTTCTAGTAGCAGTATGATCATATGTTTAATGGTTGTAATTAAGGGGGAGTGCTAGAGAATAGTTATTACTGTCGTCATGCAAGCAGTCAGTAGAGTCTTAGTTAGTCATAGTTACATGTAGTCACATGCAATATGAGTCCATTTAGTCTAAGTTTAGAATGTCTAGGTTTTGTATGTCATAAGCATTTAACTAAACACCTTCAGGTAAATTGTAATGCATTAAGCAAGATTGTGTTTATTATGAATAAAGAGAGAAACAAATTGATTTACACCCCTTGTAGTGGTAATGCCTTTGTTCCATAAAATTCGTAAAAAAAAATCATTAGCTAGATATTTATTTTTAATAATATTATGAAAATAGTTTTTTCACCTAAAAACTCCACCTTGTTGATAACTCCATCAAAAGCAAACTCCACTACTAAAAGAAAACAAATGTTACACACATGGTTGAAAGTATAATGGCATTATGTTGCAACTTTAGGAATTCTGAGGGAGTGGATTCAAGACTAGATTCTATTCATTTTGGCTTTGCAAAGCACATGTTAGAATCTATGATTGTAGGGGATGAATTGGCCTAGTCTTATAACACCACATGAGGAAATAATATCACCACATGAGGAAATTGAATGGAAAAAAATGGATACCAAGCATTGGTGGAGGATTAGATCACAAATGAGGAATGGTGGTGGAATCTCCATTGGAAAGTTCGCGGTCCTCCAAAATAAATAATCCACAAGTGTAGATGGAAAGGTATTGAAGAGAATATAAATCATTTATTCATCATTTGTAAATTTACAATTAGGGTTTGGAGGGAGATTCCGAGCTGCCTCAATATTCAGGCTTTACGGTCTCGGCCTAACATCGCTAATTTCTTAAGAGTGGTTCTTAGATCATGCCTTAGAAATATATTATGCATTTCCACTTGTTATTCCCTAGAGTATATTGATTGAAGAAAATGAAGGAATATTTAGGTCCAAGCAATCACATTCAAAACTTATAGCAATCAGAGCTATTAATTCATTTTCTCTATATGCAAACCTGTAAGGAAAAGAACCACAAGAGATCATCTAAGGGAAAGAAGGCCACAAGAGATCATATTTGATCATGGAATTCCATGGGCATTCTTTGATGGTGCATGCTAGGATAACATTTGTGGGATTGGATTCGTTCTTTATGTGAATGACCAATTTATCCACAACGATGGGGGACTCTAATAGTTATCAAATTGATGAACCATGAGGCTCATGTGTAGAATATCAACCTAATCGTTTTCACTCAGCAAAATATCAACACATTTTAAGAGAGAACAAAGTTGATGCAAACTCCTTGTCAAAACAGGGTCTGGCCTTACCTAAAAGATCTTTCCAGTTAATTTTTCATTCATGGGATGAGGAGGAAAGAACTAAAGGGGTCTTAGAAGAAATGTTGGTTAGATAGAATAGGTGGTTACTTCATCTATCTATGGTTTTTTTTGGTTTGTTGGTTGGTTAATGTATTAGGATGTTTAATGGTTATAGAACTACTGTAGACATTTAGAAGATATCTTCCTGGAAATCCTTAAATAATTGGTGTTTGTTGTATAGAAATCATTATTGTTGTGAAGGGCATTTTTGGCATTGGTGTTTCTTTTTAATGCATTATGAGCACCTTTGGATTGTACTATTTTTTGTTTAATAATCTTGTCTTTTCATTCACTATACATTTGAAAGCATTTTCCCTTTGCCTCCTTCATTTAAAGGATGACAGTTTATGTAATTTTGTTTCCCTTTTCAAGGACTGTCACATGTGCTCAGTGTCCTAAGGCACTGTTCAATTCGAATTCAACAGATCTTCTTTTCATAATTCTCATTTGTTTTGCAGGAATCTCCCTCTCTCAACTTCGAATTCTTCAGTATAATGGACCTCAAGTTGAACTCATTCAACTACTTTGAATGTAAGTGTAAAATGGAAAACTTCTTGAAGTCTAAGAGTCTTTCCAGAGTGGTGAATGGCTCTGCAGTTGAGCCTGTTGGTGCAGTAGAGAAATCCAAGTACTTATAGACGCCAATCCCTTATGGTTTCCCACTCAAATATATGATAATCTTATTTATCTTTTCTTATAAAATCATATAACACCTCACTCTTGGGGCATATGGTAATAGTCAAACGGTCAAGTAAATTGTAAAAATAAAAAGGAATACATGTATTGTAATTTAATTTAGGTGTATGGGTGACAAGTGTGTCATTGTTAAAACAATTAAGAAATTTGATAAATATGAAATTCAAAAAATAACAAGGGGAGGTGAGTCCATGAAGTTGGTGGACCTTTTTCATAAAAGAATGATGTGTTGCACTACTAGATAGTTGACCTCTACATGCTATAAAAAATCCAATCCATAATCATTACACTAAGATGTTGAAAATCTATAGTAACATTTGACGTACAAATTTTGAGGTATGCTCACTCAGATAATTTTTAAAAATATTTAAAATTACGAATTTTATTTTGGAAAAATAGTGTTGCACTACATGTTTGCCAATTTTTGGATATTGATTCCACCATTTAGGAACTCAAAGGTTGCACTAAAATGGACATGAAACATATCATTTGCTTAAAAAATAAAATGTTAATGTTAGAGAAAATCAAGCTATTTGTGAACATTTACAATAGAAGCAAGATTCATTGTGTAGGTATGTCAAAATAACCATGTAATATGAATGATGCCTATTTTTTAGTTTTATTGCATTTAACATGTAAAATGAGACCATCATTAGCTTGCACTCAAGCATTAGGGGATTGTTTCTTGTTGGTTATTCTTGACATCTTAATTGTTTATTTGTGCTATTTTTCTATTATTTGTGAGTGCACTTGTGGAGAAAGAGTCTAGGAGGAGGATATTCTTGTACAAAGGTTGATATAGGAAAGAGTAAGGTATTGCCTAGTCTAGCATAGGGTTAATTGTTGAGGGGATAAGAAAACCATCTTTTGTCAAGGGTTGATTGGGTGGAGATTCCCCCACCCAAATGTTGTTACATATGGATGATCATTGAAGATAACTCCTATATGAAAAATTAGTTAAGTTTGTCATGAGATTTATTTGAATATTGATTAGACACTTGATATATTAGTTCTTAAAAAAAAAGTACTCAATCATGTTGAAATTCTTCCAATAAAGAAGGGTGCTTACAATTGGTATCAAAGCTTGTCCAAATAATTGAGGGCCTTAAGGGCCACAGCCACCTAAGATATATGACCTATTAAACAAATAAAATGATACAATGGGCATTGGGATTTGAGCCTAGATCTCCTATTGTAGAGAAAATGTCTTTCAAACACCCATATTTCCAGTAAATGGAGACAATAGATATGCATGGAAGAGTTATGAGTATTATTCTACTGAAGTAGATAAATTGGTTGCTAAACCAAACCCTTGACAAAACCATTATAGATTCCAAAAGATGCAAAACAAAATTGTTTTTTTTTAGATGTCAATTGGTATTCTTCTTCAATCTACACAAAAGAAAAGAGATTAATAAGTATTTTCATACAAAAAGAGATTTGAAATCATAAAAAATTATTTCAAAACACCAATAAATGTTTCTCCAGTGATTCATTCACATATAACTATTAAGACATCATAAGGTTGCCTAGCAAACCCCATATTTATCTCTATCCAACCAATCATCATGTTATCTCTATAAACACTCCATTATATGAAGGTGTAAACCAAAGCATACCGTATAGAAAAATATGATATGAGAGGCAATCATCAAAACTATATTCATCTCAATATATTGAAATTTTACCATATCTCTCAATGGAAATGAAAAGAGCATGGTTTAAAATGTCATATAATGCAAATGTAATGAAAAAATGTTATTTGTAATTTGTAATAAAGAAAGTTAAACTTTAATACTCAACATTTTGGAAACTAAATATCAAAACCATAATATATCTGTTTTCAACCATGACAACAAAGGGAGTTAGTAATCGTAACCCTATATTTACAAAAAAAGATTTGAAATCACAAAAATTATTTCAAAACACCAATAAATGTTTCTCTAATGATTCATTCATATATAGCTATTAAGACATCACAAGGTTGCCTAACAAACCCCATATTTATTTCTATCCAACCAATCATCATGTTTTCCCTATAAACACTCCATTATATGAAAATGTAAACCAAAGCATACCTTATAGAAAAATATGATATAAGAGGCAATCACCAAAACTATATTGATCCAATATATTGAAGTTTTACCATATCTCTCAATGGAAATGAAAAGAGCATGGTTTAAAATGTCATATAATGCAAATGCATTTGTAAACTTTATTACTCAACATTTTGGAAACTAAAAATCAAAACCATAATATATTCGTTTCCAACCATGACAAGAAACGGAGTTAGTAATCGTAACCAATATTTTGATGGTACAGTTCATCCTGTTTTCCATAACCAAAAGATTCGAAATAGCCTATAACCCCAGAATAAATGCTATAAAATACAGACACCAAAAACTAAACTGCAAACTAAAATTAAGAATCCAATCCCAAACGACCACACAGCAGCCTTTATAAAACCACCCAATCATCATCCATATCATCATGATCTTTCTCGATTGAATCTGATGTGTGACTGACACGCTGCCATGCTCCTTGCTCAATATCTTCAATGTCTTCATAGACAAAACCACCGTCTTCTACATTTTCACATTTGTCTTCACCTTCTGTGGAGTTCTTCGTGGTAGTTACACAGGAGTTGGTGTTCAGAATTTCTCCTATTTTGATCAGTTCGGTACCAACAATCTGTGCATA